>CM034149.1:646021932-647221932 GCA_019776745.2 Taxus chinensis
AATCCGATAACATCCTAAGATTGAATAATCTAAAAAATGTTGTACAGAACCTCACTCAGCTCAAATGGGAAAAATGCCTCAACTAAACATAAATATTTTATATATTGTTCTTGAAAGATATATGTAATTCCCAATCAGAATATAGGTACCTTACATAATCACAATTCCATTCAATTTATAGAATTCATAGTGAAACTTGTAGGAGATTAAATGTTTTTTTCCAAATAAAAATATCTTGAATATAAAATCTAGAATGATTTGTAATATTAACTAAGGAGAAAGAATTTTTCACAAGGACTCATGTCTTATATCCAAAATAACTAAGGGTTTCAAAGCAAAAGATGAAGTGTAATAGGTTTTTTTGGACAAAAATAGAAATGCGTCATAGTTAGTGGTTTACATGGCCAAGCTAGTATTATGTAGTGTATGTAATATTTTGCAATTATGTGTAGGTTTTTTTAGTTTCCATGGGAAACAGTCAAGGTTTTGGTTTGTGTGGTGTGCATAAGAGTAGCATAACATTTTAAATTATTTATTTACTTATTCTAAATGGTTTGGGTGATGGTATATTATTCATAAATTTGGATGCTTCCACATCAATAATTGACATAAATTGGATATTTGATTGAATAAATTACTTGTGTTTCAATCAATTATATGATTGATACTAACCAAGACATAATTTACATTATATTAAAAGACACCAATGCACATGTATAAGATCCTTTCATGGGGCATCAATCTCATCAAGCTCACTGGCCATATGATGATTTTGCATTTATCTCTCAATAATGAGATGATCGGGAATGAAATTCACTCGTATTCATGGAGAGCTCTTATTGTCTCCAGTGTCTGTAGAAACTTCAATTCTTGGCGTGTGAGTAATCTTTTGGCGTTCTGGATTTTGGGTCTATTTATGAAGAGGTTTATGTTGGTCACCCAAATGGGGGGTGATCTTGTTAGAACTAAACCTGCTAATCTTGAAGGGGTCACGCTGAAGCTATGGCTCTGTTTGATAGCAAGCGATTTACCCCCTTTCCAAAAATATTTGAAGGGCATTATGAACATCTTTGCAAGGATTTTGGTAGCACCTGGAAAGTGAACAAAAAAGGCGCTGTGGTGGAAATGAAGGGGATCAGGATGGATATTACTGTGGATTTGGTGGCAAAAGTGATGGGAATTCCAGTGGTGGGGAGGGAGGTCTGTAAACTAAAGAAGGAAGCATCTGAAGAATTGAATATTTTACTCAAATGTAATGAGAATCTCACCTCCCATTTTGATGGTTGCCTTAGATTGTCTTTACCTAATCCGTATGATGAGGTGGCTTTCTCTCTCATTCAATTTTTAACCCTCGAGGTCTGTCAAAAGTGTATTTATGCCTACCACCTATTGGTATCCAAATTTGTTCTCCTTTTCACGATGAGCAGCATCAAAGATTTGGAACGGAGCTTAGAGATAGATAGATCATGATGTATGTCATTTTGTAGCCAGAGATGAGATGTAACTGGCCCTTTGTCACTCAGATTTGTGGAGAGATGGATAAAACCTTCAAGAGGATTTGACCTATCCTCACTACTTTAGGTTGTGCCTTTTGACCAGGGTGAGAGGACTTGTAGTGTAACCTCTGTTTGATGAAGGAGATGGAAATACCCTTCTTTTACAAAAATTTCATTAAGAAAACCTTGGGAAAGTACAGTCAATACTCCATAATTTAACTCTCAAGAGTTGTCACTTCTAAAATATGGAGATACTTTTAAAACAAGGCTAAGGTTATTGAAGACACTATGTGATCTTGATTGTTTTACATATTTTAGTGAATGGATTTTTTTCCTTTGTTAATATACAAGGAAAACAGGGGTAGTTCAGGATGGATTCATGGTTTTTGAATAATTTTGGTGGGAGATTAAGAAAGATAAAGTTGATTATACCAGATCTGTGAGACACTTCACAACAATGGACAACTCAAAAACAAAAAACTTTAGGATAGTTAAGACGTTCCTTCAACTAGGAGGTGTGCTTTAATGGAGGCCTAGTGTAGCACATTTTCACAAAATATTTGAGAATCTAGCATGAAGGATCAAGTTAAAAGACTCAATTAAACACCAAAATCTCTGATCAATCATGCCATAAGGTACAACCAAAGACTTATAGACAATTCTTTATCAACAAATGATAGTGGAATGATTTTAAATTTGTTTATCTCAGCACAAGATGAAGGCTCTTTCTAAAATGAAATTGAAAATACCACTAAACTATCATAAGGATGAGATCCTGTGTGATTTCACAAAGATTTCAATGTAATATTGCAATAGGAACAAGAAAAACTACTTATAGACATTCTAAAACAAAAAAAACACTAATTGCTTCAAGATTGACACAAATTAATTTCAAAATTGCTTAAATTCATTAGTAGGGGAAAGCTTCTAGAGAAATCTTAGTGCTCGTCAATGGCTATACATCTGTAACTAAATTGACATGATAGAAAATTTAACATAAAGGAAATTAACCAGGTATCTCAGATGGTTTTCTCAGAATACAGATTTTCTCAATTTTTTCTTATGAAATTTAATCCCTGACCCTTTGTAAGAGTATTCTCATTGCATTTATACATTTTACTCACTCAATTACCCCCCCAAAAGAGAATAATATCTGAGGGACCTTTGCTTATTACCAATTTTCCTCAGAAAGTGACATTTAACAAATTCACATCCAAATGCTTCCAAGTGGACCAATTGTGAATTGATCACGTTTCTTAGACCCTCAACTAATGACTAGAATGCCATGCCACAACCTTCTTGATAGTCATTCTAATAATTCTGATTCTGTTATGCAAGAAATCCCCATTTTAATTATTTTCCAGAGGCTCTGTAAAGTTGGATCTGACAAGTAATCATTTTTTCCCTCGAGGAAACAAAATTTTCATCCTTTGTGCCTGCAACCTCCATCATTTCATTCATTTCCCTCTCTTTCCTTTACAATTTTGCCCCACATCCATCTTCTCTGGTAATTCCCATTTTTGTAAGTGCCCAAGCAATTACAACTTCAAAATATCGACCTTAACAAACCTTGGACTCACAAATTAAGTTCTAAATCCCTTCAATAGCACTTCATAGACAACAACGACAAGTAATTTCATAAAAAATGATGAAAAAAGTACGTATTCGCATCTCCAGGATTCTTGGAGTAAAAATGGTAGAAAAAACAAGTAAAATGCACAACAACCATTGATTCTACCCCTTCTATACTTTATATTATAGCCATCCATGTGTTTCCTTGGCATAACCACAAAGGAGAAGTATAGGGGAAAGTTTCCAAACAAGCGTGCGCCATTCACGTGCCCTGGGTCCAAGAAAAACACCTTTTGGCCTTTAAAAAAGTATCAACAAAAAGGAGTCACTGGAGGCCTCCATGTGTTACCTTGGCACAACTTAGGTGTGGTCCTCAAAAGTGGAGACCCTAAACAAGCACGGGCTCACCACGTGTCTCATTATGGAAGAGTTGTTTAAAAATTGGAAGGATCAGTGGAAGCCGCCATGTGTCCAGAGTCCACGATAGTTTTCCTTGGTTGTTGAAAATTCCATGCAAAGGAAGAGTGAGTGGAAGCATCCAAGTGTCCTCCTGGCACTTCTTTAAAAGAAAAATTAGGGGCCAGTCCCCAAACAGGTGCAGTCACTCCACATGTCCCAGGCCTTAGAAAATTTCTTTGAAAAATTTAAGTATAGAGCGGAGTCGGTGGAAGCCTCCACATGTATCCCTATCGCAATTGTTAAGGTGGGACCCTAAGGTGGATCCTCAAATGAGTTTTGGCCCTCCACATGTCCATGGTCCACCAAAGCTACATTGGATGCATGAAATTTTTTTCTAAGTCTAGGCAAGGTAGTGGAAACCTCCACGTGTCTCCCTGGCACAACTCTAAGGCCAAACCAAAAGGTGAATTTTCAGATGAGAATCGGCCCTCCACGTGGAAAAGTTTTGAGTTTAAGTGAGCCTTAGATTTTTAAAAGTTCCCCATCAAGCCGCATCCAACTAGAAAGGGCCATGTTTCCATAGATGCTGAGATGTAAATTTGATGAGGAAAAACACACCCGTCAAGCCATAAAATGCAGGAAAATCACCATTTGAGCCCGTAAATGAATCCTTCTGCAAGGAAAAAGAATTTGGAAATGATATATGGCCCAAATATGATCCTCTGAGTTGTATCCAATCATGTTTCCACATATATTTGTGAAAAAAAATATAGGGACAACAAAACGTGATTGTCAAAAATGAAAGGAAAGGAAAAAATTCAAGTTTACGCCCAAGTTACAAACTCTTTCACATGGACAGAGGAACGAAAAACAAATTCTAGAATTTTAAGTGATCCTCTACCAAGGAAGGGAGTGATCATGGCAACCAAATGGATGAATTTTTTTTTATACATCAATACGGGGAGATAGAGAAGACGAAAGAGCCCGCAAACTGAAGAACTTTAAGGACAAACGGGGTGAGACCAAATTGAGCACCAACACCACCTCCCTTTGCTAAATCATTTTAGGCATGGCCATGCTTTTAGTTTCCCATACTTCCTATATCGTTCCTTGTGTGCCTCTATTTCATAGTTCAAAACAAGAAGAATTTTTATCCCTCTCCATCAAGGCTTTATCCTTGCCTTAGTCAAAAGGGCAGCCTTGGACATTGATAAAACTGAATCCCTTAAGTTGGATCTAGAAGCTTATGTGGATTTCATTGTTTCAAACTCAGAGGAGAAGGAATCGAGTGATGATTCTGACTCCCAGGATGGGGACTTGGATGATGACTAGGATGAGGTGGAGGTGGTTATAGCCTATAATCTTAAGGACCTAAAATCAAAGCAGACCCCTTGCTCCATGTTGAACACCAAGGGTGAGTCCAACAAATAGGATGTTTCGACCCCTATTAACAATTAACTAGAACATCACTTTGAGGCAATGGGTCACATTGGTCTGATCAAAGGGGAAAACCACTTAGCAAGGATGGCGATAGATATAGAGGAACTCAAGGGTGATGTGCGGCTCACTAAGAGCTCCGTCCAGTTTTTATTTAATGACTGGCATAAGATGATAGAGCAGGTGGAGGTAGTAGTCAGATTTGGGTAGGGCAAAGAGATTGAAGTTTTAAAGGACAACTTTGGTGCCATAAACAAAGAAATGGATCAGGTTAAGTCAATTCTCCATAGTTATATGAAATGGAGCATTGTGATGGTGAAATTGACCATGCAACACCTTCAGAGCTTTCCAATACCTATTGTGCCATGGATAGTCAGGGTAGGAAGAGAAAGGCTACCCTGGATGGTTTCAACCTAGGATCCTTGGTGGTTAATATTGAAGCTTTGGCGAAAGAATGGGCTAAGGTGTTGGAGGGGCTTGAAAAATCCTACAAATGACATGGGATGGTTTTTTTTTTGTTTTTTCACTCTCTGTTACTTTCATAAATGTTGTTAGTTTATCTATGTTTTTTGTTGTTAGTTTCACTTTATGGGCTCCGGAGAGCTCTTATTACTATGAACAGTTATATTATGGTTTTTTGATGTTATTGTAATGTTGTTTTTTGCTCTCATAAAGAGTGTTTGATGTTTGGGGAAGGGCCCCCTCAACCCTTTTTTACCTCTAATATAAAAATAAATAAATTTACATTATATTTTAGTTTTAATCTATTTAGAATTGACATATCACATTTAATAAATTACCCAATTGATTTAATTTGGTGTGAAATTTGTTTACACCCTTATTATATTATTTGAATGATATATTAGTGAATTAAGTAAACTAAAGGATAAAAGGAGGGTTATAGGAAGTAATTTTAATTAAATAACTTTCAAAAGTAATTATTCATAATCAGAATAATGATTTAATACTTGCAATTGATGTATGAAATAATATATAAAATTGAAAACAGAAAGTATGAGTGCACTTAGCTATTTTGGGAGTGCACACTACTAGAAATGGGAGATATGAGATTGGTGATACTTCATTATGGGAACTGTAACTATGAATACAATATTGACCATACTTTATGGTCTTAAACTTATGTGGATTTTGGGTCTATACAGTTTTAGGACTATCGACTGCATAAAAATGTTTTTTTTTAAAACATAGTTATCAATAATGTTGTGAATCCCTCTAAGTTTTTTGAATCAGATCTTAAACCTTAACCATTGGTAGGATACCTAGTAAAATAAACATTAGCTAAGTTGTGGGAACCATGGTACATCACCAATGTTGGCACTACTCTAAAGATGCCTCAAAATGCACATTGTTGTCCACCTAGTATGTGATATCTGAATCAATTCAACTAGATTTTGATACTTCTTTGAAAATGATTGGATTAGTTTTTTATCTTGCTAAAATACTTAGAGAAATTATGTTTGAGTTCTCGTGGATGAGAGATATTGATACCCTCACCTCGTAAGACACTTCACATTTGTTGCGATTGCTTTCCTAATGATTATACATGAGATTTTGGGAGATTTAGGGAGCCTTGGGTACCTTTTGCAAGAGTAGGAAATAAGTGTATTAATGTAGTGTTATAGGATTTTTCAGGTTAGCAAATGAGGTAGTGTTAACTTGTTTATATAGGGTTCAAAGGTGAATTATCGAAGAAAAAATGACGTAAAGTGAGTAAAGGACTCATAAGATAATTTGATATTGAAATTAAATATGGATGATACTTTGGTGTAAAACCATATAGATAGGTCACAACGAGATATAAATTCATGACCAAACTATACGTTCTCGACTAAGGATGAAAAACATGTTAAATAAAGCTTGCATCATATTATGTTGACTTAGTATATGGATTTTATGCATTATACTATCATAGCATGTTATCATATGAATGTTTAAGGATAAAGAAGCTAGACCAAATACCTCATGATGTACTGAGTGTGAATAGAAATGTTTTATTTATATTTGTAATAGTGCGTTGTCAAAACTAGCAATGTCAAAAATTAAATTTCCAAATTCGAGTGGCTAGATTTCTCCTGTTAAGTATGAAATGAAAATTACATGCCTAAATAAAAAGATAACTGAGTCTGTAGACATACTTTTCCTTCACTCAAAGTTTGTTTTATAGATTCATGTCTTGCTTGGTGTTGGCATGCTCCATAATGAAACCTACAACATAAATTATAGTCAATTTCCATGGTAGATAATTAAAATTTAACTAAAATGTAAAGTGTAACATGAAACATTTACATTTTCATAAAAAAGAAATGAAGATATGTAAACAAGGAATGGATACATATGTTTGTTTTATGGAGGGAGAATCTCTCATGCCTTTCTTTTACTTGAAGATTTGCATTGTTGGACATTGTTGAAGGATTGGGGGTGATCATTCCCCAATTGTGTCAAGGAGAACTAGAGTGTTAGGTACACATAATCCAGCATGGAAAAAAAGGAGTGATAGAAGAATAATGAAGTATCATAGCACCACATGAAGGAAGAACACCATGTATCAAAGTCCTTCAATAACATTGATATCATCCTATTTAAGTGTAAGAGGAAAAGAAGGAAAAGCTATGAAGATATTATCAAATTTTACCTTTTGTAACCTCACGTACACCAAATCTAGATGAATCTAGAGGTTATTTGTGTTCCTTGAAAACCTCCATCGTTGCATATGGATCTAGGCATAATTTTGTAAATAAGGACACATAGTGGAAAAGAGAATGAGTTCGCCCACGTCCTTCCCATATACCATATAACTGAATATAAATTTTAATGTACTTAAATGTAGGTGAAGAAAGGATACACATGCCCCCAAAATTATTGAAACTATAGTAGAAACTGAGTTCCATGGTGAAGGAGTGAATCATTTCATGCCCAATGTAGCTAATATGAACTGAGTGAATTAGATATGAAATTATGATAAAAACTTGTACTTGTAGGTGAAAATTTTAAAAGACTAAGAAATTTGATGTAACTTTTATGCAAAGACTCAATACAATTAACATCCAACATAAGTTAGAAAATTCAACATTCAAAGTCCATAAATTTTTTCACTTTCTCGCAAAGCACAAAACTAGCATTTCTTCATCCATTTTTCTATATACAAAGACTCAATGCTTAAAAAGACTTTACACCGAATGTAATTCATCAAAAATGAATATACATTAACTTGAATAAGTAGCAAACCTCCACTTTGACTGTAACTCTCACTATGCCTTTAATTGCTTCTAGCTCTTCTAAACTGTACATCTGAGCATAAAATCATCATTTCTTGGAATTAGGGCTCTTTGATAAGTTTTTATAGGACCCATTATCCCTTTTCAAATTTATATAAATTTTTACCCTTAAACTCTTCACCCATTTGTTTTTATACCTTTTTACCTTTTCTTTCTCACTAGCCCAATTAAACACATTTTCTTGCAAACCTCCATGTACAGAAAAATATGCTAATCTTCAAGAAAAATTAGAATAATTTTTGGACACCCATTTTATCATTTATACTTTTTGAAAAAATTCATGGCATAGCTCCTTGCCAATCACTCCCAAACACTAGTTTCCTTCTTTCTAGGGCTTCATTAGCTTATGCCTAGGGTTTCTAACTAAAAACTAGGGTTTGATGATTCCTCATTATTTCAATCATTACAACTTCTTCCTTCACCTTTGTTTGACTTGTTCAAGGTCTTATAACACCTCATACACTCTTGTGCCTCAAGGTTTGTCTCTTTCTCTCCTTTAGAAATCTTAAAGTTTCTAAAGTTTAGTATTTCTTGGTCTTTTACAATCTGTTAATTCCTCCTCCTTAAATTATTCTAAAACTTTTCATCACCTTCTCCTCTCTCTCTCTAACATGCTAACCTATTACCTCATACTACTCCATTATATTTCTTGAATATCCTTTTACCTTATACTCTCATTTTACTTTCCTTGAAGGGAAAATTTAAGGATAGTAATCTACTACTTGATAAATTAGGTCTGTGTGAGATATCTTTCCACTGTAAAATTTTCAATCTGAGGCCTTTCCACCTTTCACAGCTTTTGGATTACCTAACCCACCTTCTTATTTCCTAGCACCTTGAGTCACTAAATTTTTCTATTCTAGCACAGTTTACTTTTAGGTCTAAACCAAAGTAGCATATACAATGGTACCTTGTTTGAGGTTTGATGACTAGTTTAGAATTTCATTAGACTTCATTTACAATATCTTTACTAATTAAAAAGTCCATTTCATTATGGTTGTCAATATTAGATTCAAGAAAACATCTCAAAATTTGCATAATTGTACAGTTGTCTAAGGTATGACTATGTTCTCACTATTTTCTTTGAGTTTTGGTATCTTCCTCTCACTAATGCTCTTTTAAACTTTCTTTCTTCCTTCCTCCCACTACTATTCACCAACAACCATAAGCTCAAAGGTGAGTCTTAAGGAATTTTCATAGCTTCTTGTTTATTTTTCCACATAAAATATTTCTCAATCCTTTTGAAAATTTAACTACACCTCTATATCATCCTCATGCACATACGTACCAATTTATAGGTTTTTTGGATGGTTACCTATAGAGTTACATGCCTTTTGTTTCTTTCCTAAACCCTAGACATGGTACAGCCTGAGAGGGGGTTTTTACAAGTTTTTTAAGAGAAAACTTCTTAATCTTGCCACTAGTCCATCCTTTAAATATCTTACACTACCTATCACATACTCAAGAACATTTTCAACTCAAAAACTCCTTTTCTCAAGATTGTATTTGAGTTTCATAACAAGACACGCACTCTTATTCAAAATATGATGTATTGTTCTTTAGAATTGACACTAGATGTTCCATATCCATTTGAGACTTATCTTAATCATACGTCCACATTATCAGACCCTATAAAAAATGTCTAAGATATATTGTACTTGATAATCAAGAATTTATTGGTTCGTTAACTTATAAACACAAATTTTCTCACCTTCATATATTCTGTCAACATTTCCTTCATTTTTTAGCTCCTTGATGCACTATAAGTATGTAACTATTGTTTGAGGTTTTTTATGAATCTACAACCATGTAAAAACCCTTATTTAATTATAACAATACTCAAATTAGCTTGTGAATCAAATTCTAACATAAAAAGTTACATGCATTCCATGAAAACAATGAACATGCTCAGGAAACCTTGCTTTCATTAATGGTGCCTGAGTTACATATCTCCTTGAGCTTCTCAGGTCTCCTCGTAAGCCCCTTCCACATTCTCCACACTCTATCCCTCACACTAACCGATCTCATTCCAATACATCTCTTGCCATCATTAAGAAGGTGAATTAGTTTGGATTTAAACTCATTGCCTTCAACCATGGTACAACTAAATTAAAATTGTTTACACCTTAGTTAAGATCAATTAGTCATTTTGTTAAATGAAGAGTTTTCTTAAGTTCCAATTCACACCCTTGAGTGACCCATTACTAGCACTTTTTCCTAAGGCTACTGACTAGATACTTTCAAAATTCATATATGAGGTTTCGGAGGGAAACCTCTTATTACACACAAGATGAGTCTATATGGACTAAGTGCATTACAAAAACCTCCAAATGAACTCTTGACACTCCTAGAAGCTAATACAAACCAAAATTGACTATCTATAATGATGATCCTACATCATACTCCCCAAGAGGAAATATTTGAGATTGATTTTGTTTTCTTTCTCTTCTTCCAATTCTTTTGTTTCTTTGAATTCTTTCCTCTTCTATTTCTCTTGATATTTTTCTTCACCTTCTTTGACTCTTTTTGGTCTTCTCTTTTCTTTCTTGGGTCCTTGATTACTTGCCTTATCAGTTTCTTGTTTTATTCTCTCTCTTTCTTCATCTTTTTCTTCTTCTTCTTCTTCATGTCTCACTTGCTTTTTCTTATCAATCTCTTGCTTCTTTTCACTTTTATCCTTCATATCTTTGTCTATACCTACAAAAAAAAACTAAAATCCACCTTAGAATGCAAAAATAGTGGACAAATATTCCCTTTATTTTCTTCTCTATTCATCTTCTTGAATTCTTCATTCACTTACTACTCTATCTTTGCTAATAGCATTGTATCTTGCTGCAAATTATCATATTCTTGCTTATTTTCTTCACTTTGAATTTTCATCACACTTTCACCTGCATTATATTCTTCACTTGATAAGGTTTCTCTAGCCTTTTCCTTAGTTTTGACCTTATCTTCACCACTAACCTAGCTCTATATACTTTGTGAGAGCTCTCCATGATCCTCTTATCATACTCACTCCTGTATTTTTACTCTTAACTGGTCCATAGTGAGCTTTTACTTGCTCAAAAAATTCTTTCTCTATCTTTTCTTCACTCTTATTATTTTTCTCTTCATTCAAGGAACATTTTATTTCATTTTCTTCCTCATTTTGTGTACTTGAATTCACACATACAAATTCATTATCAGATTTAAAACTTTGAGGCCTTCGAGCCTCTTGAGGAGCTCCATCAATGAGCTTATTTGATTCTATACTCTGCTACTCTTCTCTTTTACTTTCTTGTTCTTATTCAAGTGGGAAATCACTCTTTTGAGATGGAAATTTCCTTGTGGATTGTTTAGGCTACTTCATACTAAGTCATTAACTGTAATGATGTGGAAAGAGAACAACTGAGTCGGTTCTGTAGAAGAGAAAATGTAAACATGTTTAGACCGACTACTTTTTTTGACCGAGTCATACTTCATATGGATTTGATATTTGAAGGTTTTCTCTTTTTTCACTCTATATTATTATGAATCCTCCTTGGATGGACATGAGAAGAGATTAACCCTGTGTGAGGCTTGCTTTGATTTTTGGAACGTCTAGTTTCAGATCTTTGAATGATATCTTCTAACATGTAGAAGTTAGTTAAGACTTGCAGGTAGACTGTTTTGATTCTCTATCGCTTCTTGGATTGAATTGGGATTCTTGTTTAGATGTTACCTCTTTAATGTTGATTCCTTATATTGTTAGCGTTGAACTGAAGCAGTTATGTGTGTTCTAAACCTATTTTTGTTTTTCAGATGATTAGTGTATGGGGAATAATATGTATCGATTCTTCTTCTTTTGGGATTTAGTTGTAGGATGAATCATCCTAATATGAGATATGTTGTAAATAACTTATCTTTCTACATGGTAAAGATAAATGTTGTATTTCTATTATGATAGAATTATGAAACAATTAGATGACAAGATTTGTTGTTTGTTTAAAAGTCATGAAAGGATCAATTAGACTATATGTTATAATGTAGATGTTGCAGATTTTATTATGCTCTTTTCATAAAAGTGAATTTAGACTCATTATTGTACTTCTTATCTAGTTTTTATTACTTATGATTATTTATATGATATATTAATTGTTTCATTAAAGTAGAGTTGTTTTTATGGAACAATTAGTGGAATGCACTTCATTTTTATGCTTAGTGCTTATCATGCTCAGTTCATTGAATTGACCAATGCTACCAATTTTTGTAGATGGACCTTGTAAGTGATAAAATAAGGCAAAAAATTTTATGATGCATTGGCTTATTTAATTTTGCATCTTATGTAAAGAATTTTGATTCATTCTTGAGTTGTATTGGAAAAGAGAAGTGATGTTGTTTTATGATCATAATGATGATTGACATGTAGTATGTTTGAAATGCAGTCATGTAAATGTATATTTCATCATGATGGATTGAAAGGTTTGGAGACTGACTCCAATTTGTTGTTTAAATTCTCTTGTACTTTATATGATAGAAATAGTAGTGATATCTAGTCGATATTCTTTATATATGTTTGTATACTATTTATGTTATCAATTGATAAGTTGGATTAAAAGGGATATTACAATCTCCCTTAATATAACGAAACTTTTTAAATTGCAAAAGATGTCGTTCTCTAACTACACAACTATAGTTTAATAATGAAATATGTATTGGTCATACAATTAAACTATATGAGTAAAGAATGATAAAAAGGTTATGTTAACCCTAACATCTAACCATGTAGAGGAAGACTTTTCCTCTCTCAAAAGAATGAAAAATAAATGGAATGGTGGTTATGATCTTTAATACTTGTGCTTTGTTTATAAAAAGTAAACACTAGCTGAATCTAGGTGAATGATCCACCTTCTTGGACAGCAAGGTTAAATTAAAAATTAACCGTTTGATGTTTGCTGCCCTATTTTCGGGGATAACTACTTGATAGGCCATGTTAATGAACATCAATGAAAGCATGAGTTAATGAAGCTCTTAGTATGAATTCAGATTAATTATGGATAAAGAACTGAATGAATGTTGGAATTAGGGTTAGGCTTAGTTGCTGCAATCTGAATCTTAATCCAATTAAATTAAATCTAATGACCACTAAGGGGTATGTACATCGTGATGAATCAGTTCTAATAGATGTTGGCACATGCTAACTGTAGGACTATACCTTTGAGAAGTCCAAGGGCTTCTCAAGGATATAGTGTTGCAGTTGACATGTAGCAACACCCTTCCGTATTTGTTCATCTATATACACACATCTAGACTTGAACTTAGTTTCTCTCTAGGTCAAGATAGTAACATGATTATGATATGGAGTAGCTTTCTATGACTCAGGGTACCTTGGCACATTCAATCGACTTAGGTCAATCGAGTATGCCCATATACCCTAAGTCATCGTGAGTGTCTTCCTATAACAAATTATGTTACTAACCTGGGATAGGGTCAAACCATGGGAAAGTGGACTAACAGTAGTTACCATTCTAGATAACAGAAGAGTGAGGTGAAGGATGTATTCTGAAATGAGGAGTATGCCATCTAGGAATAGTAACATGAATAGTATGTTGAAAATCTTTGGCCAAAGTATCGCAAGCTACTGGTTACATTGTCCTATGTCACCTAATTTAAAGCAACGTGATGTCAGATGAATATTGGTGACAAATATTTAGATAGGTTCTTTAAAAAGATCACTCAGTACCTAGAATAGGGTAGGAAAAACCAAGTATACGTGGTATACATAAAGTATTCTATACTTTAAGACAAACATGAGAGATCAGTTGGTGATCGAGTCATGGAATGAGAGATCGGTAACATACCGAGTCATTACAACTACATATGGTTATCTGTTATGAGATTGATTGGCATGGAATGTGTGTTATAAATGATGTTTTTATTAAGAACAGAGAACATTGTGTTTAAAAATTTTTTCCTTGTTTCTAAAGTCTTAAGATGGGAATGTTACATCTTGGTATCAGAGCTGAAGGTTGCAGCTCTTGGACCTATTATTTCCAAAATATGATGAAACTTAAATTTTCTTGTTAACAGAAAATGGTTAGAACATGAGGAAATGTTGTAAATAATCTTCCACCTAAGGAAGGAGCAACAACTTCCTAAAAAATTGATTAGATCCTTACTACCCTGTTGGACACAAGAGATTGTTTGGTTGTACTTGAATAACAAGTAATGGGAAATGAGGAGGAAGAAGATACTGGTAATAATAATCAGCCACCTTCTAAGGACAACGCCAATTTAGGTGTTGATAGTAAAAATGTGAACATACCTGATTAGCCTGAGAATAAAAAGGCTAGGATGGTAGCTGAACTCACTAATGATATAAAAAGGATAAGTCCACCCAAATTTGATGGCACCACATTAGGAGATGGAGCTGAGAATTGGCTCAATGAAATAGAGAAGTAATTTGCAATAAAGAATTTCTTAGAAGAAACAAAGGCAATATAGGGAGCATATCAGCTTTCCCATGAGGCATCTTCAGGGTGGGACAACTGTAAGGATGAGTTAAAAATTGATGAAACTAATACCACATGGGATCAATTTAAAGGTTACTTTAGGTAATGTTGGCTGCCGCAACTTTACTATGATCAGAAAATGATTGAATTTCAGAACTTAGCTCAAGGAAAGCAAACTGTAACTGAGTATTGGGAGTGGTTTACTAAAATCCTTAAGTATGTACCTCAGTATAAAACTGATGAGAAGTTTAGGATATATAAATTCATCATGGGATTGAATCCCATTATAGGAGGAGAGGTTGATGTTCACAACCCAAACACAATGGAAGGGGTTGCTAAAAAAGCCATAAGGCAGGAACAAAAATTGAAGGCAATTTATGCTCATAAGGAGGAAGTAAGGAAGAAAGTTCCCAACTCCTCTTCATCATCTCTTGCACCTAAGAAAGGACCATGGAAGAAATTTAGAATGAAAAGTAAGTTTTTAGCTGATAATAGTAAGAAAGCAGCAACGGATAATACTGCTAGTAAAGCACGAAACAACTTTTTCAAGAATAATAATAATAGACAGAAGTCCTATGGAGGTCAGAATGATAATTCTAGGGCTGGAAATAAATCTAAGCCTAGAAAGGGACCTATAGGAGGCTGTTATAATTGTGGAAAAGATCATTATGCAAATCAATGTCCTTTGAAAAAGGATGATCATAATTAGCAGCACAAGATACATGTTGTAGTAGCTGACAAGCAGGATGAAAAATAGGCCACACCCATAGAGGTTCCGGGTAAGTTATTTGGCATACCTATAACTATTATTTTTGATACCGAAGCTACTATATGTTTTATTTCTATTAAATTAGCATCAAAACTAAAAATAAAAGCTGGAAACATGGATAAAACATGGATTGTACATTATGGAAACAATTTTGTGCATACAGTTAGTATGTGTCTTTTTGGAGAAGTCCTTGACTTACCTAGTTTTTCCATTGAGGTTGATATTTATGTTGCACCTTTGGGGTCTTATGATGTAATCATAGCTGTTAATTGGCTATCTGAACATAAGGAAAAAGTGGATTGTTTTAAATAATATATTAATTGTTTAGATGATCTGCAGAAAATAACAAAGATTCAGGGTGTGAAACGTGAGATTTCTGTTAGAAAACTGTTAGCTATGCAACTTAAAAAGGCCAAAAATAAAGGTTGTACCTTATATGCAGTAAAAATTATGGATAAAGATGAAGAGAATAGTGATGTCATGGAACGATATATGATGGTATGAAACTTTAGTGATGTGTTTCTGGAAGAGTTACCAGGTCTTCCACCCAAAAGGGAATTTGACTTCACAATTGAAATCAATCCTGGAACTGAGCCTATTTCTAAAGCACCATATCGAATGACTACTATAGAATTAGTAGAGCTTAAGGTTCAATTGTAAGAAATTTTTTCTAAAGGTTTGATTAGAACGAGTGTTTCACCTTGGGGAGCACCAGTAATTTTTGTGAAAAAGAAATATGGAACACTTAGATTGTGCATTGATTACAGAATGTTAAACAAAGAAACAATCAAGAATAGATACCCACTCCCTAGAATTGATGATCTATTTGATCATATGTGTGGAGCATCGGTATATTCTAAGATAGATCTTCAATCTGGATATCATCAATTATGGATTAAGGATGAGGAAATTTATAAAACAACTTTTAGAACAAGGTATGGACATTATGAGTTCATAGTTTTACCCTTATGATTAACAAATGTACCTGTAACTTTTATGAATTTAATGAATAATATCTTTCAAGAATACTTGGAAAAAATTGTGCTCGTATTCTTGGATGAAATTCTCATATATTCTAGTATTGAGGAACATCATGAGAATTTGAAGATAGTTTTGGAAATTTTGAGAAAGATATGGTTATATGGTAAGATATGTAAATGTTCTTTATATGACACAGAAGTGCACTATTTGGGACATGTAATAAGTAAGAATGGAATTGTTGTAGATCCTTCTAAAATTTTAGCTATAACTGATTGGCTTGCACCAAAGAATGTACATGAAGTTAGAAGCTTCATGGGGCTTACTAGTTACTATAGAAAAATTGTAAAATATTTTTCTAAGGTGGCTACATTAATAACCTCATTACAGAAAAAGGATAAGAAGTTTGTTTGGAATGAGAAATGTGAATCTGAATTTAGAACTTTGAAGGAACAGTTAACTTCAACCCCTATTCTAGCTGTACCATATTCTAATGGAGACTTCACTGTTGTAACGGATGCATCTAGGGAAGGTCTAAGAGGTATTTTGTTACAAAATGATCATGTCATAGCTTATGAAAGTAGAAAACTAAAGTTACATGAGTTGAATTATGCTCCACATGATTTAGAACTTGCTTCCATTATACATGCACTACAAGTTTGGAGGCATTACGTACTTGGTAAACCTTTTGAATTAAAAATTGATCATCTTGGGATGAAGTACATTTTCACTGAGCCAAATCTTAATGCAAGACAACGAAGATGGTTATATTTTTTGTCTCAATATGATTTTGATATCAATTACATCAAAGGTAAGGAAAATAGAGTGGTGGATGCTCTAAGTCATAGGAAGCACATTTCTGCTCTTATAACATTGAGAACTCAATTTAAGGATGAAGTAAAAAGTGTTATGGAATATGATTCTTACTTTCAACACGTAAACACAGTGCTTGTTGTAGATCCAAATGATGTGAGGTATAAAGGTTTTCACTTTGACAACAAATAAATCTTAAGATTTGAAAACAAAGTATACATACCTTCGCCAAATGATTTAAGAAAGAAATTGTTAGAAGAATTTCACAATTCATCTTTTTCGGGACATCCTGGTATTACAAAGATGCTTGTAGATATAAGAAAACAATATTTCTAGAAGGGGATGAAAAAGGATGTTATTGATTTTGTGACACATTGCCTTGAATGTCAACATGTTAAAGCAGAACATATGCACCTAGCCAGTTTATTATATTCTCATAGCATACCGCAGTATAAAATGGCAAGTATTAAGCATTGATTTTGTATAAGTGTTGCCTATGTCAAGAAATAAACATGATTTTATTTTGGTAGTTGTTGATAAACTAACAAAGGTAGCACATTTTTTTGCTGGAAATTTGAAGGATGATTCTCCTATGTTAGCTAAGAGATTTGTACATGAAATTTTTAGATTACATGGAGTACCTGAATTAATCATATCTGATAGAGATCCTAGAATGACATCAAGGTTTTGGAAAACACTTAATACAGCTTTAGTAACTACGCTAAATTTAAGTTCTGTGTATCATCCGGAAATGGATGGATAGACTGAAAGAGTTAATATAGTTTTAGAGGATATGTTACGAATGTATTGTATGGATCAGTAGTATAAGTGGGAAGAGTACCTTCCACTAGTTGAGTTTGCTTATAATAACACATATCATGCCTCTCTTAAGATGGCACCTTTCGAAGCATTAGACGGAAGAATACGTAGAACCCCCGTTAGTTGGGATAAAATTGAGGATAAAGAGGTAATTGAACCTGAAGTCCTTATGGAAATGGAACAACAAGTTAAAATGATTCGTGAACACTTGAAAGAAGTAGGAGATAGGAAAAAGAGTTATGCTGACTTAAAGTGAGCTGATAGGAAATTTGAACTTGGTGAGAAATTCCTTCTTCAGGTTAAACCACAAAAGATCTCTATAACTATTGGAAAGGCTGCCAAGTTATCACCTCATTATGTGGGACCCTTTGAAATAGTTGAAGTAATCAACCTTGTAGCTTACCATTTAGCTTTACCTCCTGCTTTGTCATGAATGCATGATGTTTTCCATATTTATTTGCTTAAGAAATATGTTTCAAATTTATCACATGTGTTAAATTGGAATTCCTTGCAAGTCCAAGACCCAGGAATAATTGTGGTTAAACCCATTCGAGTGCTGGAAACTCACTAGTTGCATTCAAAGAAGGCAATACAGCCTTAAAAATAGAAGTACCACAACCATTCCAAACTCAAGAAGCTACAAGGAGAATATCTCAAAAGAGATAACCAAATCAACTCAAACCAATACTATTCTCTCAAGCTTTTTTGAGCAGATAGTCCCATAAATGAGTTCTAAGAATCTCAAACCTTGAATATGAGTAAAACTCAAAGCTCATAATACAAGTAAAAAACCAAACACAATGCCCAGAATACAATTTCAGGACACAAAATTATTGAATACAAGATCAGTGCCAAACATGAAGCTTTGAATACAAGTTTAGAACAACACAAAGGTCTAATATAAGTTTTGAATGAAACACAAGGCATTGAATACTAGTTTAGAACAACACTAGTCTCAACACAAGTTTAGAACAAAATAAAAAGCTTCAAATACGAGTTTAGAAATCGTCAAAAATCACTCTACAACCAAGAAGAAAGTCGTGATATAGAGAAGTTCGATCAAATGAACTTATCTTTTCAAAAGTTAAAGGATCTTGAATAAAAAAAATTCCAATCAAGAATTCATTTCATTTATACTATCAAATGGATTCCCATTTCTATTTCAAACTCAGAAGTTCTTTTACTAGTTCTTAAGAGAGAACTCAAATCCAAACACGTAGTTTAAAGAAAGCAACACTTCTAGTTTCCCTTACAAATCAATACAACCTGGTTTATCTATTCCAATTCAATAAGCCCAAGTTTGAATTCATTTCTGAGAAAGTAGTACACAGTACAGTCTCAAAAATAAAATACTATCCACAAGAGAAATATATATTCCTTTCTCTTTTTAAAGACCCAGAGATACCTTCAAAACCCAAATCAATATAAGCTAAACAAGTTCAAAAATACTGACAAACTCAATAGAAACTGAAATCCCAATTACAAGGGCTTCAACAACTCAATACAAAAGATAAAGTGGTTCGATATCCAAAATAAGAACAAATTAAAGAAACAATTTTAGACTAGAGGAAATAAATCCTACCAACAAGATTCAGTACACTAGGGCATTCACTCATCTTTCTTTTAGAACCCATAAATCAATTAAAAGGATCTAAAGAGAGTAAGAAGACCCAATACACAATAAGTCAAGAAAGGTCCCAACGTTACCTCAAACATTATTGAAACAAAATTCACCACAAAAAGACTTACACAACTCCATCTATAAAGATTGCGACAAAGAAGGTGTTCATTTCAAACATCGATCACAACAAGGAGTATGCATACTGCATTTCAATAATCCTCTAAAACTGATAATGAATGTTTCAAATGAGCTCCATATCAAACCAAAGAGTAAATAACAATACAACAACTAACTAGAGGTTCCTTAGTCCCTTAACAAGTTACAATTCCAATCCATTAACCTTCAAACAAAACAATCAAGCCTTCAACAAGACACAGGTTTTCTCATAGCAGAGGAGAGAAGAATCTAGGTGAATGATACACGTTCTTGGACAACTAGGTTAAATTAAAAATTAACCGTTTGATGTTTTCTGCCCTGTTTTCAGGGATAATTGCTTGTTAGACCACGTTAATGAACATCAATGCAAGCATGAGTTGATGAAGATCTTAATATGAATTCAAATTAATTATGGATAAAGAACTTAATGAATGTTGGAATTAGGGTTAATCTTGGTTTTTGTAATCTGAATCTTAATCCAATTCACTTAAATCTAATGACCACTAAGGGGTATGTACATCATGATGAATCAATTCTAATGGATGTTGGCACATGCCAACTGCAGGACTGTACCTTCGAGAAGTCTAAGGAATTCTCGAGGATACAATGTTACAGTTGACATGTGGCAACACCCTTCTATATTTGTTCATCTAGATCTACACACATTTGTACTTGAACTTAGTTTCTCTCTAGGTCAAGATAGTAGCATGATTAGGATAGGGAGTAGCTTTCTATGACTCAGGGTACCTTGGAACATTCGGTTGACTTAGGTCGATCGAGTATGCCCATATACCCTAAGTCATCGTGAGCATCTTCCTATAAAAAATTATGTTGCTAACTTGGGCTAGGGTCAAACCTTGGGCAAGTGGACTGACAGTAGTCAGTAAAGACTATTCTAGATAACAGAAGAGTGAGGTGAAGGACATATTCCAAAATGATGAGTATGTCATCTAGGAATAGTAACATGAACAATATTTTGAAAATATTTGGCCAAATTATCACAAGTTGTTGGTTACATTGTCTTATGTCACGTATTTTAAAGCAACGTGATGTCAGATAAATATTGGTAACAAATATTCAGATAGGTTCTTTAAACAGATCACTTAGTACCCGGAATAGGGTAGGAAAAACCAAGTATGCACGGTATAAATAAAGTATTCTATACTTTAAGACAAACCTGAGAGATCGATTGGTAACCAAGTCATGGAATGAGAGATCGGTAACATACTGAGTCATTATAGCTGCATATGGTTATCTGTTATGAGATTGATTGGCATGGAATGTGCGTTATAAATGATGTTTTTATTTAGAACAAAGAACATTGTGTTTTTAAAAAAATCCCTTGTTTCTAAAGTCTTAAAATGGGAATGTTACACTAGAAAGCTTGCAATCACCAATTCTTCATTCAATATTTGAACCAATCCTTTAACATCATTTGTCTCTTGTTTTCTCATCCTCTTTTCCATCTTCTTCAGTTTTTTTTCTTCACTTTTTTATCTTCTTTCTTAGCTTATCTCTTTGTCTTTTTTTACAAGTAGCTTTATCGGCCACTTGACTCCTCTCTTCATCTCAAAGACAAGTATACCTATCTCTCATCATACTTATAGCTTCTATTAACTCTTCTAACTTCTCCACATCTCTTCTAAGATCCATGAGCTCTTCTTCAACCCATAAATCATTCTTTCTTGCCATCTCTCTCTTCTTTTCTTCTTTTCTTTTCCTTTATTTTTTCTCTCTCATATTATTCATCTACTTATCTATTTATTCCATCTTATTCTCTACTCTAATACCAAAAATCTATTTAGATAATCAATACAATCAATATCCAACACAAGTTAGAAAAATCAACATTCAAATTCCATCAAAATTTCACTTTTTCACAAATCACAAAACTAGCATTTCTTCATCATTTTTTCTATATATAATTATTCAAGGCTTAAAAATACGTTACACAAACAATATTTCATCAAAAATTTATGTACATTAACTTTAAGAAGTAGCAAACCTCCACTTTCACTTGAAGTCTCACTTTGCCTCAAAATTGCTTATATCCCTCCTCAATTTGACATATAAGCATAAAATACTCATTTCTTGCAATTAGGGTTCATTGGTAAGTTTTTCTAGGACCCATTATCCTTTTTCAAGTTTTTACAAAGTTTCACCCTTCAACTCTTCACCCATTTTATTTTATACCTCTTTTACCTTTTCTTGCTCACTAGCCCAATTAGCCATAGTTTCTTACAAATCTCCATGTACAGAACAATTTGATAATATTCATGAAAAAAATTATAATAATTTTTGGACACCCAATTCCTCATTTTTACTTTTTGAAATATTTCATGGCCTAGCTCCTTTCCAATCACTCCCAAAACCATTTTCTTTCTTTCTAGGTCTTCATTAGCTTATACCTAGGGTTTCTAACTAAAAACTAGGGTTTGATGATTCCCCGCTAGTTCAATAATTATAACTTCTTCCTTCACATGTATTTGACTTTTTGAAGATATTTTAACACCTCATATACTCTTGTGCCTCAATTTTTTGTCTCTTTCTCTCCTTTAGCACTCTTAAGGTTTTTAGGGTTTAGTATTTCTTGGTCTTCTACACTTTGTTACTTCTTCCTCCTTAAATTGTTATAAAACATTTCATCACCTTCTCCTATCTCTCTCTAACATTCTCATCTATTCCCTCATTTCACTCCATTATCTTTCTTGAATATCCTTTTACCTTAAACTCTCATGTTACTTTCCTTGAAGGGTAACTTTAAGGACAATCATGTACTACTTGATAAATTAGGTTTGTGTGAGATATCTTCCCACTGTACACTTATCATTATGAGGCCTCTCCACCTTTCATATCTTCTGGATGACCTAACCTACCTTATTTTTTTTCTAGCACCTTGATTCATTAACTTTATCTAGTATAGCACAATTTAATCTTAGTTCTGAACCAGAGTAGCATATACAATGGTACCTTGTTTGAGGTTTGATGACTAGTTTAGAATTTCACTAGACTTCATTTACAATATCTTTACTAATTAACAAGGTCATCTCATGTAGTCACTTTTACTAACCCTTTAATTATTAGGAGCATTGAAATATCACCCAACCTAAACTGGACACTCACCCGAAGTGCGGGAAGGTGCCATGCCCTTCATGTATGTGACCTTTGTCAAGAAGTTTACCATGAATGGTGGAGTAGTACACAATCGTAAATGCATACATCATATAAAAAGAATAAGGAAACTAGACCCAATCATAGATGAACCATGTTATGACTATGAACATTAAAAATAACATGTAGGAATTAGATCTAAACCATCAACACAATATGAACACAAACATTTAGATCCATAAGTACTTATATAAAGAAAAAGAACCATTGTTTTAATCCATCATTGATACAGTAACCAAATACATCATAAGAATCATAATCAGACCAGATACATCATTGAACAACATTCTAACCCTAAAATGACTCTGCTCTAGATGTTCCAACAAAATTCCTTTACATTCCTCTCTCGCATCTCTCTCTTTGTCATGCAAATCAATACATATTTAAGAGAAGGATGGGGAATTTCCCTCCACAATGTATTCATTAATGAAGATTAGGTTGTATGCCAAATTTCATCCTTCCCCATCATACTCAAGTACCCAAAAACATGAAAGCTTTCTCGTAATGAAAGCTAATCTATAACTAACTCTACTTTACAGATCTTAATCTGAGCATAATGATCATATCCTAAAGTAGGATTTTATTGGGATGTAATTCTCCAAGCTTTAAACTTATCCATATCTGAATTTGGTCACATCTCCACGTGTCCTTTAGTGCAACTCTAACTATGGCTTAAAATGTGGCTAAGTCCCAAGCCTGTCCTACCTGGGTATGAACCTTTGCGCATTTCCTGAAGTTAATTTTGTGTGAGCCTTTCTACCTTGTGGTAGTGTGAAAAAAAAACTTTGCACCTTAGGTACTTAGTCTTTCTAGGGGCTCAACATTACCCCACACTAGTTTGATTTCTACCCTCAACAATTCTTCACACTTTACATTCAAAATTCCATTGATCTGAAAACCTGCTAAGGTAAAAATGTTGTATTTTGCAATAGTCTAAATTGTTAACTGTAGAAGTTCATGGAACTCCACATCTATCTCCCCCTTTAACTTATTCCATGCCTCCAGTTTTGCCATTGCTTTTTTAGGAACTTCCTCCACTATGTTGGGTACCTTTTTTGGCATAATTTCTTCAACTTTCCCCTTGAGCTCTTCTGTTACCACCACTAAATCCATGCAAATTCCCCAGAACTCATCCATACATTCTATGATAGAATCTTAGAGCTCACCAAACCAAAATTACAGCTTCTTGCACTTGGTCTTTATCTTATCCTTCTATGTTGTGGTGTCAATTATTGGTTGGGCACACTTGATCTTATTTATCAAGAAGTTATCCTATAAAGTCTTTAGGATGGGCTCTTCATTTCTAACTCGCACATAAATAATGGGCTTGCATTTTTTACAACTGTTGAAGCCCCTATCTACTAATATGTTTTCCACCTTGAATTGGGTGAGCAAGTCCTCCAACTCAGTAATTTGGCCTCAACAATGATCTTGTTGTTTTCCTTCTCCTTCACGAGATCCTTTGTTGTGGGTCCTGCATCATCCTTGATGTTGACCAACAACATGCCCACCAAGTCTTCCAAATATTCCATCTCATCGTTATAGTCCGTCTTGGCTTGTCTCACCAATGCTAGACATTGTTCCAAGAATTTCTTAACCAAGATGTCAGGTGGATCATATGTTTCTTTTGTTCTCACCTATTTTCCCTTCAAACCATTGTGCAGTATTTCTATTTCCTTCTCTTTCCCCTTTTGATTTGCAACTAAGGTCTGAACATTCTCCCCTACATCTAAGATCTGTCCTATGAATTTTTAGGACATCTTTTGTAGCGCATTGCATTCGTTCCCATCTATAAGGTAGCTTGGATCCATCACTTTATAATTCACCCCTTTCCTTTTCTTCAAATGGATTATATTGATCACATGATTTTTGACCTCAAACTCAGGATCCTCTGCATGAAAATACATATTCGAAATTATCATTTTCTTTCTCCTTGTTATGAACCCATGCTAGTCTAAGATATCCCAGGCATGCAAATTTTCTGGGGAAAGGGTGCTCTAGAATCATGTGCACAACACCTTCGTGGGATTATCCATGAATTCCATATGAGGGGGACCTAAGCGTCCACCTATTCCTCTCCACCTTACACTTTGAGCATTACTTCCTTAGGGTGCTTTATCCTGCAACAAACCCTTAATCCTCCTTGATCACAAAGGATTCTCCTTTATTCTTCTCTTCTTTTTAGATGGGTTGGATAGGAAAAATTTCTCTCATAGGAGTCTTCACAGGTTCCTCCGCTATAGGTGTTTTTACCCCTACACATGCATCAACTGTTTCCTTGGCCTTCTTCTCATCCCTTCTCTTCTCCTTCTCCTCGAGCTCCACCTCGAGTTCCTCTCTGAACGTGGTGTGATCATCTTCTGAGCATGTCTCTGTCATAGAACTATAGACATCATGTACCTTAGGATTTTTTTCTTTGAATCTTCCTCTTCAGAATATTTAACTTCTTCACACTCTAGTTATGAAGCCTTGGTACTACCTTGTTGTGATGTACCTGCACCTCCACTGCTACTCTGTCATCAATAATGCTTACTTTTTGTGGAAGTGTCCAATTTCCCATCACTTCCTTATTCTTTTTCCTCTCCTTCTTCTGCTTGGACCACTCTCATAAGTAGGATTAACGCCTCTCTTGTCCTCATAAAGGTGGAGTATATAACCTCCACTTCAACTCCCCCTTGCATCTTAGGGAGTAGCTGCACGAACACTTAGTGGATGAATCCCTTAATAGTGACATTGATTTGTGGTTCCAAATATAGGAAATATTTCTCCAAGGCTTTGAAATACGCTAACCTTGCATTGTACTTGTAGGTCACACAAAGGGTGTGAACATTAGAGTCCAGTTTTTCAACATCAATGGTTAGATTTTGCACATCTTTGAGCCAATTGATGGCACACTTCATATATTTCACAGTGAATATAAATAGAAGTTTTCATCATGACCAAATTTCTCCATTGGCCATTTTAAATTTTTCCAAGTTGAAGCATTGCATAACTACAAACTTCACTTGGTCCATTACAACTGCTGGAAACTTGGGAAGAATAATCCACTTGTTCTTGAAGGCCTCGTGCAGTTTTTTGTACCATTTTTTCATCCAAGTCTTGTAGGAATTCGCGATGGATCCATCATAAGTTAATTGCACAAATTACACCATAGGAGATGAATGTGTCGGTGGATAAATCCACATGTTCCAATCCGGTCCATCAGGGATACCAATTTCCCAAAATATAATTAATAGTAGGATGGACCCCCACGTGATATTTTCTACAGATTCATTCTGCACCTGCACTTCCTCAATGATAATCTTTGTAACAAACTATGTGAAGTTATAGTGTGCTTGTTTTGATACTCTGTACAAAATGTAGAAGTATCTTTTGTTTATCTCCATCCACCATTCTGATGTGCCCAATTTATAGCTGGTAAGTCAGGAAACGACCCTTAATGTCAAATTACCCATATCTGTAATGACTTGAGCCCTTACCCCCTTATAATAATTCAAATTCTTTTTCAATTCTTAAATTTTCACATTAGCACATAGGTCGAGTGCTATATCCTTTCCAGTGTTTCACAGTCCTATCACTCTCCTTATCAACTGACCCGTAATTCACATTCTTCTCCCCCAAAAATTAGAAAAATTCCTCGTGCACCTGCGACATTAACCACCAAAAGAGAGGGGTAGGTTTAGAAAAGAAGGGAAACTCCCATAGCTATAAAAATATAGTTTTATGCAAATCTTGTTACACCGAGTCATCAACCTTAGGGTTTCTGAGCTCGTATAACCTTGAGACATGCTTAACCAGATCCACCCTCATGAACTTTTCATGTTTTTCTGTTCTATGGTTAAAATTTCTAATTTTTTACCTATATAGCTTCGAACTCCACTTCTATACTTTGATCACACCCAGGGGGTACTGAATATTTGAGTATATCTCTATGGGTTCCTCCTTCTCCATCACCGATCTCTTGGTTTGTGCCATTTTTTCCTTCCCTCAGTGCCCTAGGTGTTCAACTTCTCCTTGTCTTCCCGAGATCTCCAACTTTGATAGCTTCACTCTTACGTAACCCCATGCTTTCTCATTATTTACTGACTTTGCCACTCCACAAGGTCTCGTCATAGTTTACAAAATTCCACTGGTTTGTAAAAGTACTTTGCTTCTTTATCACACCCTCATTGCACTTCAATCGCTTGGGAGATTTTTATTTTTTTTGAAGGCTAGCTAGTTAAAATGACTACCCTCACCCCCTATTTATAATTTTCCATGACCTCTACATCCTTTTGACCCACACATTTTAAAGTTACTTTTTAACAAAGTACTTTTTCCACTTAAGTAAAATTCCGTGACCCCACCTCATGTGTTGTATTCATAACCTTCTAGTGCACTAACATTACTTCACTTCCAAAAACCTACTATATGTGCCTCACTATGCTAAAGTAATTAACCTTTGCACTATCCATTAAGTAAGTTCCCATGCCGCCACCTACCTCACGTTACACTGTGTGATTTTGTTTCTCTTCTACATGGTCTCCAATCATCTCAATCTTCCTCAGAACACCTCTAGTATAAATCATTATTTTCTACCTTCACGCCAATATCCTAGAAGGAGTTTTCAATCAATCTAACTTCCCTTAGAAATGCACCAAACATTTTCTTCATAATACTTCAATCCACCCCACACTAAATGTATGTGTGGTCCTCTACGCATGGAATCACTTAAAACATAATTAACTAGTGGTGTGCCAATGCGCAACACATCACATGACTAAAAAGACAAAGCATAAAGATGATGAAAGGAAACTGATATAAAGTAAAACCTAATCTAAATGGCAACACTACCTTATTACAAACACCCAGAAGACTTATTTATAACAGGGCTTTCAACCTAATCCCATTAAAGTAACTAAGGAAACCATGTGCCATCTAAAGATTCTAACTGGAAATTGTTTGATTCACGTAGATAGGTCACAACATATGGTTCCAACTAGTACCTTTAGAACTTTCCAGGATGGTGCAAAAAACTTGGAGTCATATAGAAGAACCATCTGTCTAACTTCAAGATTCTTGTTCTTAATGTGCTGATCATGCCAAACCTTATGTCTTACTTTCTATATCTTATGGATCCAATGAGCTATAGTGCACTTTTCATACAACTGCATTAGTTTTTCTATGGATTCTTCAAATTCTTTCTCATTAGCCAATCCCCTTGCGTGCAATACGCAGGGATGGTAACATGAACTCAACCGGTAAAACAACCTCTACGCCAAACACCAACTGAAAGGGTGTTTCTTTATTCATCCTCTTGTAGATTGTTCTATATGACCAAAGTAAAACATAAAATTTATCATCCCCAATATTTCCTTCCAACATCACAAATCTTTGTCAATGTGTGGCTCAAAATATTGTTGAAAGCTTCAATAAATCCATTAGCTTGTGGGTGATAGGGTGTAGTCTTATGATTTACTAGCATAAACACTACCAATAATATTCTAATGGTATCATTCAAGAAATGTGTACCCTTATCACTTGTTATAATAAATGGACATCCATACCTACTTATGATATTCTCCCAAAGGAACCTTACTATAGTATTTGCAGTACAATACTTTGTAGGTACTTCTTCCACCCACCTTGTAAGATAATATTTATAAGTAATGATGTAGATAGGGATCATTTTAAGACCCGTCCCTAAAAAAAATTCTATAGTTTCCTTAGCGAATATCTGAAAATGAATTTTGAAATGATGGTGAATATGAAGAAAACAGGCTTCGAAGCTTAATAATGATGTTGGCCAAAAACATATGTAAATTTTTGAAAAATCATTTTTTTAATTCTATTGCTACCAGACGGTAGCTTTTTTGTATGCTAGCAGCTGGTAGCATATTTTATAATACTGGCCAATAACATATATTATGTTGTCAGCCAATAACATAAAATAATTTACCAAACGGTAGCATATTTTATTTTACTGGTCCAAAACATAATATATGTTGTTGTTCGGTAACATAATGGAAAATATACCAACATTTCCTGGCCTTTACTAAAATGGACATATGAAACTAGCGTCAAATTTATTTTTGACCCTTAAATTTTAGCGAACCTGCTACCATACTCTAATGAAAAAAATTCCATTTTCTAATTTGAAAAATCCTAATATTTGCCATTTTACGAATATTTTCCCCTAAAAAAACCCTGGATGTAGAACAACCCATTCTTGCACGTCGGTGGGGAAATAGGGCCCATGAAGTCAATTATCCATTTTTCAAAAGGTTCCACACTTTCTATAGGCCTCAACGGAATTTCATCTCTATGCCTAGGCTTCGTAAGGTGTTGGAAATGATCACTACCATTGGCATTTTTTATGCAAGCCTTATATAATGTTTCCCACCACAAGCCAACCATTAGAATCTTACACATGTTGGCTCATCCTACATAGTTTCCACTAGGAATCCCTCTACGAGCTTCCTCCATAACACCCATGTGCTCATGTTTGGGTACACATCGACATAAAATATCATCCCGACCAAGTTTTTATAGAACCCCACTAATCGACATGTAAAGCGCGATGTGAATGACAAGATGTTTTCTTTCTATACTCTTCATTCTGTCAGGTGCCACACCTATTTATAAAAAGACAACAATATCCTCCAAATCATAGGGCACACATTGTAATCTGAATAACTATGCATCCAACATTGTATCTTTAATGCTTTGTATATCCTCACCTAAATTAATTCTTGAAATATGTTTAGGTCCTGAATTTCTCTTTCCAGGATTTACTACGACTGAAAAGTTAAACTCTTGTAATAACAAGATCCAACGCAATATTAACTCCTACAAAATAGGCTCATTTACCAAATACTTAAGTGCCATGTGATCTATGTAAAAGATAAATGGAGTAGCCAAAAAGTACTGCCTAAACTTATGTAGCACATAAATCATAGAAAATGCTTTGCACTCCATTGTTGTGTATTTCTAATCACTTGGAGTTAACTTTCACCTTACAAAATACAAAGGGTAATCAAGAATCCCTTCTCCAAGCTATGCTAGAACTACTCCACTTGCCATCCTTAAGGCATCAACATACACATGAAATGGCTTGTCCCAAGAGGGAAAGTGTAATATGGGCATAGTAGTAAGATTCTCCTTTAACGTATCAAAATTCACCTATTGTGCCTCATCCTAGTGAAGTTTTCCCTTATGCCTCAATAATTCTTCTAAGGGCGTGAAAATACTGGCATAGCATTTGATGAAATTTATGTAGTAACGCGAATGCCCCAAAAATCCGCGCACTATGCTTTGATTGTTAGGCTTCTCTAAACCAAAAATAACGTCAACTTTGGTAGCATCCACCAATAAACCTTCCTTGCAAATAGTATGACCTAGTAATGTGCCAAAAGAAGTAGCAAAAACACATTTCTTAATGTTTAGAGATATACTTAACTATGTGCACCTCTTAAACATCAATCTCAAGTTATCACAATGATCTTTCATTAATCCATACTCTATCCAATCATCTAGGTAGAATTGTAGAAACTTATGAATAAAGTCTTGAAATAATTAGACCACAATGCGTGAAAATACAACAGGCACAATATTAGGTCCAAAGGGAATAACTATGTAAGAAAAACTTCCCTATTCATTGGTGAAGTAGTCTTCTCTTGGTCTTCTTTTGCAATCTTTACCTGGTGATACCTTGAGAATCCATTTGTAAAAGATTAGATTTCATGCCCTGTTACACCTTCTAATATTTCCTTAGTAAAAGGTGTTGGAAAAGGATCTATAACACATGCAACATTCAAATCTCTGTAGTCTACACATATCCTTATCCTCCCATATTTATTGATACTAATCACCATTGTACTAACCCATTCAAAATTTTTGATGGCATAAATGATCCTGAATTCCAACATTTTTTCAATATCTTCTTTCACCTTCACACGCAAATTAGGATTCATCCTATAAGACCTTTTCCTAATAGGAAAGCAAACCTTCCTTCAAATTAATCCACATCTATCCCAATGAGTGATGAACCCATTTCAATTCATGGTATCCACATGGGAACAAATTTTGGAAGTTGAATTGTATCTCCATTATATTTGAAACCTCTTTGTCTATCCAGTAATCACAAATGATTGCCTCTTTCAGTTATGCTTTTGTGCCAATGTTGACATTCTTTATCTTGAAAGGCTTATGGTAAGCACGCGCCTTCTCATCTACACTATCTAATACTTTTAGCGTACCCTATGTATTATCAACATATAGGTTCTCTATTTCCTCATCATCTACCAGGTATACCATTTTTCCTTTCTCTTTTTATAGGTAGGCACACTTAAATTGTACTTCAGCCATTTCTTCTTCTTCAAAGCATGCCTCTAAATCAGGTTCCCCTAGTAAATATAGGATGAGGTCCTCATCTTTGGCACTATCTCCCAAATTAATGCGCTTTACTACCTGTAAAGATTCATTCACTGGTGGTTTAGAAGATAGATACTCAAAAGTGTGAATAACACATGTCGTCAACTCATGTCAATTTCATGTCTGATGTTGTAACTCTGAATAGACATACCATACGTGCACACAAATTTTCAAGGTGGAATAGAACTTATGAACCTAGAGTTAAGGGGTAAATCTTATGGGCCTTCTGTTTGGGATCTCTCACATTCCTAAATGTGGTACAAGGTGGATTCCTTCCCATGATAGTCACATATCTTTGAAGGTGCATTATTATGGAAAAATCTAATAGAGAATGCGATGCTTACTTCACAACACTCTATAAGATTACCCCGATGAGTAATCCACCAATTTGTGGCTATCCCACACAAGGTATATGTAAGCATATTCCTTTTTTTCTATTTCACAGGTCCACTATAATTCCATAGCACAAAAGAAGACATCAGGGTTACCTTCTCCAGTGTAATTTAGTAGCTATATTACTCCTAGATGCCTAACTAAGCGTGCCTTGACAACTCAAGTCACATTTCCCTTCAATTATCTCCCAACCAACTCATAAGTCCCATGTACCCAAATATCACATGCAATGCTATTCATATCACTCATGGACTAAGTATCATCCCAATGAATTACTCCTTTTCTCAATGTTTCAATAACCTCTGGGTCTCTAATGGTGCACACATAAATTCTATTTATGTATTCTTCACCCAAAGGCTTTACATAAGGTGTAGACCTCCCATCTGTTAGTGTAATAATTACGTGCCCCTCCTTATTCTCAAAACTGATGTATCCTTTGTTGAATTTTAAATCAAAATTATTAACATAACACCAAGGTTGTATAAGTAATGCTGGAAAACTATATGCCTCAACAAATAATAAGACTTCAAAATCCCCAGTGAACTTGGCCCCTTGAATTGTTATGGAAGCATTATTCAAAACTCCAATGGGTGTAGCTTCAGTTCTATTTTCCATGTACAACACACATTTGAAGATGGATGCAATGGTGGTCTCCCAATTTGATACCATGCATCCAAAGTAATAACATTAACCGCTACACCTGTGTCAATTAGTATGTTTCTCAAGAGTCATCCATCAATTACTGCATTACACATGATTTTTTTGTTGTAATCAAGACTATGAGGAGGAAAATTAGCATGCAATATCTACCTCTCGTGCCCACTCTCCTAATAGGGGAATGATATTTTCCTGGTGTAGCATATTACATACCTCTTTAACATCATCAACATCCTTCTAAGGGATCTCAACATTCTTTTCCTGCTCCAAATTCTATGACTTCTCTTTCAAGCATTTAATTTCTCCTTGTAAACTCCTAATAACCTCTATAGTATCCTTGTAAACCTCCTTCTGATAAGTTGGATCAGGTTACTTTCCATGAAATATATCTTCTCTTGCAATGAGAGGCCTTTGCTTCGGTATTTCCCTGACATGCACAACTTCAACACATCTAGTTACTAATATAGGTTCCAACACATGATTAGGAACTATTATAGGCATGAATAAGGGCTCATTATGATTCACAATAACCATTCTTGCGCCCTTTTCCTTCTTATGATTGTTGCTCATATGATCGAATAAATCAGGGCATTTCTCATACGTATGTTTCTTTCTGTAGCATGATCATTGTAGAAAATCTGGGCATTCACATTTGTAGTGATTTGTAGATCCACAATTGAAATAAGTAGCATGGGAGAAGTCACTCCTTCCTCCACCGTGACCACTACAACCTCTGAATCCTCTACGCAAAATTATTCCCCTTCCTCCACCATCTTTGCACCCTTAATTATGACTCCCCTCATTTTTAGAATTATTCGCAACGCTGGTATGGCACACACCAATATAAATTACATCATGAATCTGGTCTATCAACTGGAAACCCTTTTTATCATGAGTAGTAGATGTGAAAATATTTTAATAATAAGACATATTCTTATGGAGCGAGTGTTGTAAACAATGGACATCTACTTGGATCATGATCCCTGTGATAGATTTCACAATATAGCATCGTGGCATGTACAAAATTTCAAGGGAAACTATCCTTGATGTGTCCTTCTACTTTACAATTTTTACACCAAAGTCCGCTGTTAGTCTCATGTGTTGAATTGAAAGATAATTTTTCAAGTTTCTTTTCCATGGAAGTAATATGTGCCTGCAAAAAGGGGGCTTACCCAAGTATAAATGCTTCCAATGGCCTAAGTGTGCAGAGTAGCCCTCTAAGGCCTCATGTGGATTCATGAAAGTCCTATGTGAAAGTGATCCTCTGAAATATGTTATCAAGCCTCCAAAAAACTATTGAGCATGCTGAGAGGGAAGGATATCATAAGAAAAAATTGATAAGAGAGTCTTAAAGAATGCATCAAACTCTCAAACACTCTTTTTCATACCCTATTGAATCTCCTTGAGCACGCTAATGCTCTTTTTATCAAATTTAGGAATATGAAATTCCACCAATAAGGCATCACACGGTGCATTATAATCCACAACTGTCTGATGTGGGTCATACTTTTGGTACCAACTATGCGCACACCCCTACAATGTAGTTACAAACTTGCTAGCATTCCGCTTTAGGGTACTGACCCCCTTAGCATGCCATAACAATTCACACTTGTGTACAGGCTCTACAACATCCTCAACACCTTTATAATTAGGGTAAATAAAGAGACATCTCATAAAATACCTATTGATGGGGTTGTGGTCCTTGTCCACCAGATCTAAAACCCTGATTCCCTCCTATGTTTCCTCCTCCACCAGATCCACTACATCCACTAACTTTTGATCTTCCAGATCCACAAGATCCTCCTAATATAATAGATATAAGGCCTGAAGTAGTGCTACTCTACATTCCCACCATTGTGCTAAACTGAGCTCCAACATTCTGTGAAGTTAAACTACTTCCAGATGTGAAACCCATGTTCTACGCACCCACACCTTGTCCAAATGACACACCTGATAGGATACCACCAAACAAAGGAAAAGGCAATAGATGAATTCAATGAAAAATGATATCTACCTGATGTTTCTCGCTTACCAACACACACAAACACACACACACACACACACACACACACACACACACACACACACACACACACACACACACACACACACACACCAACTAGAATAGAAATACTTGTATTAGGAATTAGAAAACTCAGTGCAAGGTTTAGGTTGCTAGGTGGGTTATAATGCATGGCCATGGTCCATTTCCTTTCTTCATCTGATGAGTTCTCATCAGAAGCTGAGGGGGTTCTTCTTGCACTCTTTCAAATATGGGGTAACACATACTACTCAAGTTCTACGTCCTCTATGTGAACCTCAAATCCTTCCTACAACGTCTTCCTCCATACATTTATTGCTCCTATAATATCATGTTTTTTTTCCAATTCCCTCTCCTGTGCTTCATTACACTTGAGCCACCTTTCGTCTCTCTTTGCTTCTGTCATAGGATCCACCATCTCTTACCACACCTGCTTCTGCACCCTGGGCATAGTGGGGGTTTAGCTAGTTATAAGAAACACTTCTAAACTTAAAGTGATGATTAAGATATTAATGGCTAATGGTAAAGCAATCAAGAAATATCCTCTTGGTTCTCACAAGAACTCAAACTCAGCAACCTTTGGGCAAGAATAATTAGAAACCACATACTCCAATGTATATCTAGTCAACACACCACTCCACCAACAATCAACAACACATGTTTAGATCAGATCAACATCATGTAGCCACTGATAATATTCTTGGGGTCCAAACATGACCTCGATAATACATGCTCTTCCTCGATGCATACACTGACAATCATTCATATATTTCTATTGGAAAACAACAAAAGAATGTCTCATAGATCTCATGATATAGATGATCCTTTACCCATGTATGTGCACCAAACTCAGGTCTAGTGTTGAATCTCTATGAAAACTCATCCTATGTGTTCTTAAGCCAAGTCTCCACGCTAGCCAAGGTCAAGCATTTTTCCATTACACACCATTCTTGCAAAAACTTCAAAACAGGTCCTAGCAACGAAACCAAGATGTAGTCACTTTTCCTAACCCTTTAATTCCCAGGTGTCCTAGCATATCACCCAGCCTAAACTAAGTGTTCACCCCGAAGTTTGCGCAGACATGCCAGAACTCTTCTTTATGTGAGATTTTTCAATAATGTTATCATGAATGGTGGAGTAGTGCTCAATCGTAAATGCATATATCTAATAACAAGAAGAAAGAAACTAGACCCAAGCATAGATGAACCATATTATGACTATGAACATCAAAAACAACATGTAGGAATCAGATCTAAACCATGAACACAAAAATTTAGATCCATAAGCATTAATATTGAGAAGAAACACTATTGTATTAATCCACCATTGTTATAGTATCCAAATACATCATAGGAATCATAATCAGATCAGATACATCACATAAAAACATTCTAACCCTAAAATTAATCTACTCTAGAAGTTCCAACAACATTCCCTCACATTCCTCTCTCGTATCTCTCTCTCTCTCTCTCTCTCTTGTGAAAATCAATACATATACAAGAGAAGGGTGGGGAATTTACCTCACCACCTATTCATCACTCAAGAGTAGGCCGTATGCCAAATTTCATCATTCCCCATCATACTCAAGTACCCAAAAGCATGCAAGATTTCTCCTAATGACAGCTAAACTATAACTAACTGTACTTTACAACTCTTAATCCCAACATAATTATAATATCCTAAAGTAGGAATTTATTGGGCTGCAAGTCTCCATGCTTTAACCTTATAAATAACCAAATCTAACCAAATCTCCACATGTCCTTCATTATAAGTCTAACTGTTTCCAAAAATGCGGCTAAGTCTCGAGCCTGTCATTCTTGGGTGTAATCCTCCGCACCATTCTTGAAGATACTTTTGTGCGAGCCTTTGCACCTATTTTTCACTTGAAAAAACCCTTTGCACCTAAGGTAATCAGCTTTTTTATGGGATCAACATCGCATTATAGTTTTAAATATTAAATTCAAGGAAATCACTTCTAAAAACTTGCATAACTGTACAATGGTCTGATGTATGACCGTGTTCTCACTACTTTATTTGAGTTTTGCTATCTTCCTCTCACTAAGGATCTTTTAAACTTTCATTCTCATTCCTCCCACTACTATTCACCAACAAAAATAACCTCAAAGGTAAGTCTTAAGGATTTTCATAACTTCTTTTTGATTTTTTAATATTCCTCATAACAGGGTAGTACTCAGGACATTCACTGTACTGTAATGATTTTTCCACATCAAATATTTCTCAACCCTTTTGAAACTTTAACTAACCTTTGTATCAGTGTCATGCACATACCAATTTATAGGTTTTTTGGATGGTTACGTTTTGATTTACACACATTTTGTTTCTTTTCTAAACCCTAGACAAGGTACAACTCGAAAGGGGGTTTTTACATGTTTTTAAGAGTAAACTATTTCACCTAATTCTTAGAGCGTTTTCTTGAATATTGACAAAAAAGATAAGGGTAAATGGACTAGGAGGAATAAATGTTAAAGATGGTTGAAGGTTATTACACGTGTATGAGTTCTTGATCCACAGCTGATCGTGAGAGCTTCCTTTTGGCTAGGAGGAACTACCAGAAATAGAAAACAAGGCCACCAAATGGAAGTTAAATAGTATATGTAGTGGACTGCCTAGCGTATGCTAGTTCAGGAAAGTGTGATACTCCCTAGAAGGCTATCAATCCAATTTTTAGAAAAATCCAATGTGAACAATAAATAGAATCCTACTATAGTTAAAATGATTTAGGTATCTCATTCGACTAAAATAAGCAAATTCGTTCACAACAAGCTAAGCTATGATTGAATATGAAGGGAAAGGTCTCTATTAGACTATTGGTACTGGTTAGGGTCTAGTTTTGGGCTGTTTTGGGTATTTGGTGGTGATTTTAAGCTTTGTTCTTGGTCTGAGGGTAAAACACAGAGACCAACATCGGTCTGGTATGACTGATGTCAGTTTCAGTGAAACCAATGATGATTAAGGGTAACCGGCATCGGTATGGTCGGGGTATAGGAAACTTGTTAAAATCTTGGTGTGAGGACAAATTTGAGGCTAAATGGAAATGGAGAAGCCAATGACAAGGTCTATGTAGATCTTGGATGTACTCAGAGATCTTTAAAAGTCAGGTATGGGTAGTTTAATGGTGTGGGTGAAGTAATGATCAATTTTTCATGAAGGTGAAAAATGGGAGAATGGGAATGCAAGTAAAAACTAATAATAGAGGTAACAGAACCTACTACAATGAAAGTAGATGAATGTTGGTTAAGAAAATACTTTCTGTTGTATAAGCTTGATGGTTGGATGGAAATGGTAATTGATCAAATGGATGGAGCTTGGTGTGGTGATGGCACTTTCCAGGATGCTCCCGTGAATGGAAATGGCTCTGTGATCACTTTTGATGTTGGCTGTGGATGCTCTAATGTGTGTGTGAATACTGGTTCTTCTTGCGTGCAACTTTGGTTTTGTCTCTTGCTCTCAAAAGGTGTGCCAACCTCGAAATAAGGTTGTTTTTGGGAATAAATGGTAACTGACGATGGTTCTGGGTTGACCAGCGGCAATTTAAGGTGATCGACATCGGTTAGGGTAGGATTTTCTAGGTTTACTAAACTAGGCAGATCCACTTGATTTCTTAGATCCTGTTCATTTTTCTTCACGGATTAGAATGGAAGATTCCCTCCTAATGGGCAGGAATGTGGTTAGAGGGAATGCAGGCTTTGATTTCTAGGCTTTAGGTAGGTCTTAGTTAATTATGGAAACATACTAAGAATAGGTTTGGGGTGAGGTGGCTAGGTGAGGTGTATAGGTGAGGTGGGGGTGTGAGAATTATCTCAATTAGGATATTTAAATAATAAATATTATGAGATCATGAATTAATTTAATTAAATTAATATTAGAGTGGGGTGAAAGGGGCCATGGTTAGGTGAATGTATTCAATGTGATTATATGACGCGGGACCAAAGGGAGTGTGACCCAATTTTGGTGTCGACATTTTTTCCCTTTTGCTGCATAGTTTGTATTGGTAAGTGACGTTGAGAAAAATAAGGTGTGGTTTCCCCATGTGTGGGTGAAGGTGATCCCCCTCAAACTAAGAACTAATAACACAAAAGGAAGAATCAGTGAGTGGTTTGATAAAAGGTGGATGTGATGAAGAGGAAGGTGGACAACAGGGGTGAGGGGGGTAAAGTTCCAATCGGGTAATCTAGGTAATGGGCTAGGGTCAAAGGTAGTAACAATCAAACATACACACATGTATAAACTATAGCATGATACCGGGTTGAAGAGCATGCAAAATCTACATTATCTAAGGTCAATAGATTTATCCAAACATGGTTAAGGTGATTCCAGTATCCAAGGTATCGGATATGGTCAGGAAACACATCGCAGGTCAGGGGAAGGAATGTTTAGTTATGTTCTAGTACACCAAAGGTTGGGTCAGGATAAACGATCATGGAAAAAGGCAAGGTAAGGTTAGGAGATCAAACAACATGGGTAACAGTGTCACAAGGTATAGTAAGAACATGAGGTCATAGGTCACTAGTAATGTTCCAGGTCCAAGTAGCTAGGTCACGGAACGGGTAGGGCCAAGGTATGGGTAAAAAAATGAGTCCCCAAATGAGGAAGAGGTTAGGTGGTAAATGATGAGGTCAGGAGGGTAAAGTGGAGTGTCCAAGTCAGGTGTGGGTGAGGTAAAAAAATGATTCAGGTCAGAAAATGAGGGGTAGTGGGTAGGAAAAAGACTAAGTAGGATAACCAACCATAGCTATAAGAAACCGATGTCGGTTACTATGGACTGACCATAGTAGGCTAGGGCACAAGAACGATGCCGGTCGAGGTCAAACCACCCAAGGTAGGCAAGGGAAAAGGACCGATGTCAGTCAAGGTAAAACCGTTACCAGTCAAGTCAGGTAGGCTATAAAAAGAAAAAGTTCTACATTTTTAAAATCATTTGTCATTTACCAAATTGGAGAAAACAACAAGAGAGGAAGAAGGAGGTGGAAAGTGACAAAATGACATGGAGAGTGGAGTTGGAGATCCATAGAGTGAGGGATTGTTGGTCGATAGGTGGGGCTATGAGCACGGTGATTGGATTGGGTTAGAGATTTGATTGGATTAAGATAGCAGGCGATTGGTGATGGCAGAGGTAGGAGAGGGATCGAGTGGACCTGCGCAGCGGCCCGAGGATCCACCAGGAAAATGGAAGCGTGATGAGGTAAGAACCTATTCTAATTGTTTGATTGTTTATGAGTAGGTGGAGGGTAGGAATCAGGTAGGAGGGAAAACAAGGTTTGTTTTGGGGGGAAACTTATAAAATTTAAATGTGGGGGATTAATGAGAAAAGAGGAACAAAGGAGGGTAGATTTAGGTAAATAAGGGGTGGGAATAGGTAATTAGGTAGGTATGGTTAGGGGAAATGGGTAGAAAGGAGGAATTTGGGATAAAAATGGGACGAGGTTACGGGTTCGTCACCGTGACAGTGACCGATGTCGGTTTACTCTTAGCTGGCATCAATGGGTAAGGATAGGTATCAGTCACATATGTAATGACTGATGTCAATTATTGTTGGACCATGATTGGTCAATGCTAACTGATGCCAGTCAGCAAGCTAAAGAGGTAAAACATCAAAGAGTTAAAATGGATAGGTTACAAACAGATAGGTAGGGGGAGGGAGAGTTAGAGAGGGGGGTAGAGTTATCGATATGGGTTGGTGAGCCAATAAGGAAGATCAGTGAGAGGAGAAAAATGGAAATAGGGGATGGTACAAGGCATGGGTAGATAGGTAGTCTTAATTTAGGGCATAGATATAAGTGAAAGGGTGATTTAGTTAGGGTAAGTGGTGTAGTACGGGGATAACAAGGTTGTATACAGGTTTTGGTCAAGGTTTATTAATATTATTAGTTATATGCAGGCCAGGGACCAACTACGAATGAGAGACAGGGTACCTCCCTTGCTCGTGGAGATACGGGGGGAGATGACATGCGAGGAGTGGGTCTATGTTGCATATGTGGGTCTGATTGGTTTCAGACGCTACTAACACATAGTCTAGGAGGTAAGCTTGATGGTTTCCCTCATCGATAGATGGGACTCAGAAACCAATACATTTCATTTTCTAATGGGTGAGGTCACGATCACCCTAGAGGATGTTTATAGGATCCTGTGACTACTTACAGTAGGTACATAAGTTTACTCGATCTCCTCAAAGGCATCCGAGGAGTTAGTATTACCAGTGTTTGGAGAGGGGCTGGCATTGTTAGGATTCCACAGTGCCAGTATGAGCTACGGGGTGATGTATCGAGCCTACCCTGAGGAAATGAGGTTGGTAGTACTTCTGATGGAGGCAGTCTACTATTTGCATTGCCAGATGTAGAGGGTGGGAGATTGCCACAGTCACTGATGGAGATCCTACACGACATGGTGGAGAGTAGGACTCAGTTTTCATGGGCACCTGCATTCTTTGTATAGCTATATAAGGAGCTACAGGTGTACGGGTGACTACGGCGTTTTAGCTTGTGTTGTAAATTTTAGTTACATTGTTGGGCCTATGAGCACATTGTGTGTGTGTTCCCAATTGGTATGACCCAAGCCGATGCATTCTAACCGGGTTTTGTTCAAGTGGGCTACAAACGATGGGTGCCGGTTATGGGAGAGCACCGAGTGGCTAGAGTGACACATGATGTAGCATATTATAGATGATTACTAGAGGGTTTGTATGGCATAGAAATTATTTGGAGGCCATATGTAAGCTATCCTTCATACAGATAGATGGTGGTAGAGATGGATGGGCTTCAAATTTATAGGTGGATAGAGGGGCAGTGGGCTAGTGAGCATGAGATGATACCCATAGACTGGGTCAGACGGTAGTTTGGGTTGCCACAAAATCTATCACCACCCTTCCCTCAGTACAAGAGAGATGATGTGGAGAGGCCTATGTCTCCACCACAACTGACAGTTCTGACCAGGTAGGAGGAGCAGCCGGTCGATCGATAGATAGATGTGTTATCCAAAATGTGCCCATTGCTCATTTTGTGGCTAACCCCTTTCACTTCCCTCTCTTGTGCCTTAGTCATATTTTTTTCTTTTTAGGGACTCAAAACTTTATGGAAATGGAACCATTGGATAGAGCTCTTTCTCATCTTTCCAGAAAGGTAAAGTTTTCCTCCTAACTCCATGTATTTTTGAAGTTATGGCCCGGTGGAGTTTTTGTGGGAAATTTTCCCCTGAAAGGCCCATAGCCAATGAAATGGTGCCATGTGTCCAAGGAAGTGGCGGGGGTCGGATGAAAACTTGGATTTTTTACCAAGTGTTTGGAAAAGTTTTCAAAAGGAATATTTTTCCCCACAGGCCCATGAGCGAATCAGATTATGCCACATGTCCAAGGGGAAAAAATTGGAAAAATCGACTAAGTGTTAGCACCATGGAAAATTTCAAAAGGAAGGCCCACCGAATAATCATGTTACGACACGTGTCCTATGGTATCGGACCTTCGGAGGGCAAAGGAAAGATTGGAATTTTGGTGAAGTGTTTTAGTAAAAGGGAATGCAGAAGTTTTTGGCTCGCTGCCCTGCTGACCAATCATATTATGTCACGTGTCCATGGGTACGTGGGGTAGTAGAGCATGGGGAGAGATTGGGATATTTTCCCAAAAGCTAAAATTAAAAGGAAAAATGTTTTCCCAGGCCTCGTGACCAGTAAGATGCTGCCATGTGTCCTAGACCAGCGGGAGGCAGGGGAAAGTTGGGAAATTTTCCCAAAGGAAAAAGGAAGGAAATTTCAAAGGAAAAAATTGCCCTCTGAACGCGAACCAATCACATCTTGCCACGTGTTTGGTAGCGGCAAAAGATACAAGACAAGCCTGCATGGAAAATTCGAAGGGAAAGGCCCATAACGAATGAGGTTTTTCCATGTGTCCGAGTCAAGAAATAGGATCAAACAGTGATGGAAAATTTAGGAGGACAGGCCCGCGCCCAATCAGCATGTGCCACATGTCCTCAGATCATCGGCCTAGCGGGGAATTTTCGGAAAATTTTCCAAAGGGAAAAACAATGGAAAATGAAGCATTAAAGGCCCACACCCAATCAAAACATGCCACGTGGCACCCGGAATGGTGGAGTGCAGGGAATTTTTGGAAAATTTTCCAAAAGACCAAAAAGTGGAACATTTAAAAAAATTTGCCCGCCAATCCGATTTGGCCCTAAAATTTCAAACAACCATATCTTTCGATCCAAAGCTTAGTTTTCACGTTCTTTATATCAATAGAAAGTTGGTGAAATTCTCTATAATATTCTGGGGTCATTTTTTAATTTTAATGGAGTTTGGAGAGAGAAAATTGAAAAACACCTCTAGCACGTGGTCATGGACAGAAATGATGTTTCGACTACCATTTTTAAAGAAGAATGGCTTGCATTATCTCCCAGCATGGCGAAAAATGTTAGGGGATGGTCCTGTAAGGACGCCCATGTTGTTTTAATGTGTTTTGGGTCAGTGGTTGAAGCTCTCCACACGTTTTCCCATGTTTCTCTCTCCTGAGGGTCGTGGCTTGGCATTGAAAAAGCCAAATTTGGTTCAATTTTGAAAGGTGGAGACATTTTTTTTATGATATTGAAGACTTCCCTCTTTCTTCCTTTTTTGGCAGATTTTTGTGGAAAAATCAGACCTCTTCTATGCATTATAGCACCCCTCTTCTGCCTCCCAGATCATTGTAATGTATTGTATTTTGATATTGGAAATGACAATAGTAGGTGCTCTGTGAATAAAATCCTTTAATCCTCTGCTTATGTCTACCATTTTTTTCTTTTTGATCTTTCATTACATGTCATTGAGAAATTTGTGCATGATGTTTTGTTGTGTTTTTCTTATGGATCTGTGTCATGTATCTACAAAAGCAAAATGTCTGCACCATTCCTCTAGTCCATCACCTCATTAGCATTAGATTCATTGTCTTTTTTGCATTCCTTATACTCTGTTTCCCCTTGGAATTTAGAATAGGATCTTGGAATTCAAACCTCTGCAACTTGTAAGTGATATATTTGATCAGAGGAGTCGAGGAACCAGCTTCTAATCTAGAGATTCCTCTCCCATTTCTACAAGTGCCACACTTGGGGAGATGATTCAATGTTGTGGAAGCACACTAGATGTCCAAGATGTCAAACTAGAAGTCTGATTAACATCCAGGGGAGCTGCTGATTTGCAACAACAGTTTTCACATGCCCGGTGGGACGTTAGAGTTCTTCATCTTCTTTGTAAGAAAATTGACGTGCATTTATTACAAGTTTCTTACTTAAAAGAGCCCTAAATTACACATCTGGCGACTCAAAGGAAGAGGAATCAGCTAGTTTTAGTAATGCAGACCTGAAAAATCATGAGAAAAATCAACACAAGGTCAAGAGTTGGAGAAGAAGAGGTGACTGTTTGAGTATCTGTAGTTATCTCCAAGAAGAAGGCAAAGAGGGAGGAGAATTCAAAGGTCTCCATCTCCACCAAATAGAACTCTATAAACTCCTCCACCTGGTAGGACTTTCATTCAATCAGTAAGGGATTCTAAGGCCAATCAGAATGGAACAAAAAAACATCTAGGTCAACTTCATTAGCAGCAACCCACTTGCTCTCAATGCACAAAATCTAATCCCAGTTGTAACATTGAAGAAAATCCCATAATTTACTGGAGAAAATCAGACCACTCCTGGTGATCATGTTAAGGACATTGCTAACATTTGTGCAATCCATGAGATTAATGAGATGCAAGTTGCTGTCAAACTGATGGTGTCTTCATTCAAAGGGAAAGCTTTGCAATGGTTCAGGAGTCTTGCCTCAGGTTCCATTCAAAATTAGAACCAACTATGTATAGCCATCCATGAGCAATTCAGAGAAAAGGGAGACAACTTGTCCATTTTAGAGCAGCTGTCAACCATCAAGAGAGCTCCCAATGAGCAGCTGACTGACTTCAACTTTAGATTTCAAATGAATTGGGAGAGAATTCCAGTGGTAGTAAGGCTAACAGCTAGACAGGTTCTTTTCTATATTACCTTAAAGCTTTAAATTCTGATATTTCTATGTTGATTCAATCCATGGGAGGCATAACTATTCCTGTTGCTTATAACATTGCCATTAGAGATGAAAATTGTTTAATTCGAGCTGGAAAACTAGCTCTTAGGCATCTAATGCCACTGTTTCCAATTTTTGAGAGCCCAAATACTATTCAAGTGCCGAATTTAGCTCCTATTCCCACTCCTAGAAATTAGAAATCAAGTGAATCTTCTACTTCATCTTCTAGTGCCTCAAATGAACTTCAAGAATTCATGAAGTAATTGTAAAATTTAGGTAATGAGTTAGTTACACTCAAGAGATAGTAAGCCCAAGGTTTTAGACCTCCTTTCCAGCCTCAAGCTCAGTCTAACAGACAACCATACCAATCTCAAAGACCACTTAATCCTTTTACAAATTTAAACCAAGAAAGACCTCCTACCAATAGACCATTTCAAGCCCTACAATTCCAATGTTATATCTGCCTCTAAGGCATTGGTGCCTGTGTAAAACAGCATAGCTCAAGAGTATGATTGGTGTTTCCCATGTAATGAACTCTCACAACCAGTGTATGTGCTTCAACAGTTCCTTGAATCAAGTGTTAATGGTGACAACTACTGGTGTGGAGGGTGAAGGTAGTCAAGGAAATAACCAACAACAAGAAACATTCCAGTAACAATCAGTTCCAAATGATACCACACTTGTAAACTGGTAGGCAAAAGACTTTTGTGGCATGAATCAAATAGTTTCCCAAAGTGTTGTAGCCAACACAAGGTCAAAAAGGAGGAATTTGGGTGAAGAATAACCATTCGCTCCAAATAATCCATAACCTTTTATCACTCCACAAATTATTGGCAAACAAAATGCAATTCCAAACACATAAGGGCTGCCTAAAACAATCTCTTAGGCCAACTCAAACACCAGTTGTTGCTTCCCATATGCAAGGAATAAATGTGTAGGCCAAGGGACAATAAAGAGATGCTTCATCTCCACTCAACATCATTGATCATATGAAGAAGACAAATGTAAACATATCAATGTGGGAATCACTATCTATCCCAGGCTAAAGGGATTTGCTACAAGCTGCCATGAAGGACTAGTCAACTTCAAATTAGCAAGTCCAAATGCAAGAAAAGGTGCTCACAAATGCAGCCCAACCTGAAGGGAATCATGGAAGATAGCGAGGTAAAATGTTGAAGACCCCTCCATTATATGTTTCATTGATCATTAGAAACCAATTAATACACAATTGCATGATTGATTCCAGGGCAAGTAGTTCAGTAATTCCCAAGAAAATAATTGATCAGTTCAGAATTTATTATGAATTCATATCCAAAGGGGTAGTACAATTGGATGGGACAATCAGTAACAACAGTTGGTGTGATTAAAAAAACTTGAGTCTTATGTTGCCTACCTGCCCCAACATTGTTGTTTTACAAGATTTCTCAGTAATAGATCTTCCACCACTCTTTGCCCTATGTCTTTCAAGGGATTTCACAGCCTAACATTGGAGGATACTTATCTACTGATTGGTCACACATGTTGTTCAGGAACAAGATATGAAACCTAAAGGCCATAATCAGATCTAAACCTATTGCAAACTTTCACATTGAGCCTTACACTGCAAGTTAGATCAACACCAATTGTTCAGCGTTTAATCAAGAGGATTATCCAAGCACTGATGAAGCTAACACCAAGGTTGGGAGCATCCCGGATATGACCCTTGATGAATGGGCAAGCAAGGTGCATGATTTGGATCCTTATCAAGAGATATAAGAATCTGATCAAGGAGTCTATTACATGCTTGAAGAAAATCAGCCTATTCCTAGCATCACCAAGCCAAACCACAAGGATGATAATGAGGTATGGCAGTTGTTTTTTGATGGATCAAGGAGCAGACAAGGTGCAGGAGGGGGGAGATATGCTGGTTTCCCCTTAAGGAGTTAAGTATTATTAAAATTTTAGATTTTAGTTTGCATGCTCTAACAACACTGTTGAATATGAAGCTTTGGTACAAGGATTGCATTGGTCAATCAAGAGAGGGATAAATAACATGTAATTCTTTGGTGACAGTGAGTTGATTGTCAACCAGGTTAAGGGGCAGCATGCTGTCAAGAATGATCTACTCAAGTGCTACAAAAACAGGGTGTGGGACCTCATTGAAGATTTTGAGGGCTTTGGCATAAAATCCATTCCTAGAAAAGAGAACCAAGCTCCTGACAGGCGTGCAGCAGTTGGGGCAGCCTTTGATGTTGTTGAAAGAATTCAAAAGGACAAGGTATAACCAAACATCCATGTGATTGTAAGGCCCTTCAGTTCCAGACAACAATGTAATTTTGCAAGTGTTTGAAAATGATCAACAAATCATCCATTTCTTGCAAGAAGAAGTTGAGTTCTTAGCTAAAAATTAGGAAAAGTTGGAGCAACAGTATGGTGACCAAGTGGTACAGCTGAGAACCAACAAACTTCCAAATGAACTTATTACTTTGGAGTCCTATTTTCAATCCTAATGATCAGCTTAGGAAGGAGAAAGCAAACATCCAAGTCAAGGGTGAAGATTCAGTGTCCATCTTGGTGGAAGAAGGAAAATCACTCCGAGTTGGTAAAGTGACAACTGAGCAAGAAAGGTATGGGTTCATACAACATTGTCAAGAATTCCTTAATGTGTTTTCTTGGAGCTATGAAGATTTGAAGGGTTTCAATCCCAAGTTAGCTCAACACACCATTGAATTGGATCCAAACACTAAACCTATCAGACAAAAACAAAGGCCAGTAAATCCACATATGGAGCCTCTCAAGAGAAAGGAATTGAATAAGTTGATAGAATCAAGAATCATATTCCCTATCAAGCATTCTAGTTGGGTGGCCAACTTGGTTCCAATTAGAAAGAAGAGTGGGGAAATCAGATTGTGTGTTGACTTCAAAGATTTGAATAGAGCATCTCTCAAGGATCATTATCCACTTCCTTCTATGGAGCAAATTTTACAGGTTGTTGCCAGCTCTGAGAGGTTTTCATTACTTGATGGCTACTCAGGGTATAATCAAATTATGGTGAAAGAAGAAGATTATTACAAGACAAACTTTACAACCAAATGGGGAACTTATGCATAGAGGAAAATGACATTTGGGCTTTCCAATGCTGGAGCTACTTTCCAAAGGGCAATGGACATGGCGTTCAAGGATTTGATTAACAACATGGTGCTGATATATCTTGATGATATCACTGTTTTTTCAAAAAATGCAGTAGACCACCTCTTTCATTTGAGATAAGTGTTCCAGAGGTGCAAAAGATTTAGAGTATCCTTGAATCCTAAAAAGTGTATTTTTCTAGCCCATGAAGGAAAAATTCTTAGCCACATTGTCTCTAAAGAAGAATTAGCAATTGATCTAGAAAGAGTTGAAGCCATAAGAGCACTACCATTACCAAGCCACAAGAAGGCCCTTCAATAGTTTCTTGGGGAGAATAAATTTTGTTCAAAGGTTCGTCCCAAATTTTGTAGCCCTTGTCAATCCTATCACCAATATGTTAAAGAAAAGCATGGATTTCAAATGGAAAGTATAAGTCAAGGAAAGTTTTCAAGCAATCAAAGAATCCATCTCTTAAGCCCGAACTCTCATCAACTGAGGATTTCTTGAAGGATTTCACCCTCTATGCATTTAGGGGTGATGATACTATTTCTGTAGTTTTGGTATAGCAGAACAAAGACAATGAGGAGAAGACAATTGCTTTCTTCAGCTAAAGCTTGGAAGACTATGAGGTGAGACATTCCTTCATTGAGAATCATGTTCTTGTAGTAATCAGGAGCTTGAAGAGGTTTAAGTATCTAGTTTTAAACAACAAGGTTCAATTGCTGGTTTCTCATGGGGGGGATAAAGACTTCCTCCTCAACAAAGACTTAAATGAAAAGAGAGCAGGTTGGATTACTCATGTCATGGAGTATGACATTGAGATCAAATTCACCAAGTTGGTGAGAGGGAAATGATTGTGTGAGCAGCTGAGTCTTGAACAAACACAAGGAGGAATGCAATGAGAAAGAGGTTATTTTGGCATTGCAAGACAACCATGAGCAAGGAAGCACTCAAGAGGAGAATGATGGTGTCCTCACTCCTTTCTGGACCCAAGACATGATGCACTTCCTAAGCATAGGTCTATGCCCTCCAGAGATGAACAAGACCAAAAGAAGACACTTCAGATTGCAGGCTGTCCCATATGCCCTTGTTGGTGGTGTTTTGTTCAAAAGGGATGTGAATGGAGTGCTCCTGAGGTGCAATAGCACAAATCAGATTCAATAGGGTGTTGGAAGAGTTCCATGGTGGACCAGCTGATGGTCATTTTGCACCCAGAGTGATATATCTAAAGATCATGAGAGCATGGCTATTACTGGCCCAATATTTTCAGTGATTGTTATGCATGGATCAAGAGGTGCAGGAATTGTGCTTTCTTCATAGGTAAAGAGAGGTTGGTTGCTCTCCCATTGCACCCAATTTTCGTTGAACAACCATTCATGAAATGGGGTTTAGACTTCATTGGAGTCATTAATCCCAATTCAAGCCAGGGGCACAAATATATTTTGACAGCAATAGATTACTTCACCAAGTGGGCTGAAGCAGTAGCACTCAAGGAAATAAATAAATATAACATCCTAGACTTATATGAGGGGATAGCAACCAGATTTTTCATACCTGCTACAATAATATTAGATAATGCATTGGCATTCATTAGGTCTAAGGTGATTGAATGGGCTATTAATAATTTGATCTACCTAAGCAATTAATCAAACTATTACCCTCATGGTAATGGCCAGGCTGAATCCACAAACAAGAACTTGTTGAGGATCATTAGGAGGACTCTCGATGAAAATTAGAGGTCTTGGCATACTAAGTTGAAGTCAGCCTTATGGGTTGATAGGATAACTCCTAAAATATCTATAGGTAATTCCCCATTCAAGCTTGTTTATAGGAAGAGAAGAAATTTTTCCCATGTCACTTGAGTTACCAATGCATTGGAACTCATGAAGCAGTTGGAGTTGTTGGAGTTTGAGCCCATGGAGGTTCAGATATGTAGAATTGATGGAGCTCCAAGAAGTCAGAAATCAGGCACCCCAAGCAATGGAGAAGGATCAAGCCTTAATCAAGAAGACCTTTGATAGTAAGGCCAAGGATAGATATTTCCAAGTTGAGAGATCTAATGTTAAAATGGGATGCGGACAGAGAAAAAACGGGAAGGCATTTGAAATTTAATTCCATTTAGAATGGCCCATACATGGTCACAAAGTGTAAGGACAACGCAATTCTTTCTAATTGTCTTCATTGGATGGTGAAAAAACTACAGATTCCAGTCAATGGGATCTATCTAAAGCATTGCTACTAAAGGGAAGTTATCCACCTTGTACATATCAGCTTAGGTTTTCATTCCTCCAAGTGCTTGTGCACATTATTTTACTATAGATTAGCTTTGGTTTTCCTAAGTGCTTTGGCACAGGGTTGTTGTTCCTAGAAACGTGTCTTGCAGACATTACTCCAATCAAATGATGTTCCACCCTCCACCCTTCCTCCTTGCAGTGTTATAGTTAGTTGGAGTACTAAAACAGAGAATTTGATGACTCCATACCTAATGGATTTCTTCAGGCAACTGGTAACTTCATCCAGCAGGCAGATGCCCCCTTTGAGTTACCAAAATTGTTATCCAAAATGTACCCCTTGCTCATTTTGTGGCTAACTCCTTTCATTCTTCCCTCTCTTGTGCCTTAGTCATAATTCTTTTGATCTTTTAAGGCACTCAAAACTTTCTAGAAATGGCACCATTGGATAGAGCTCTTTCTCATATTTCTAGAAAGGTAAAGTTTTCCTCCTAACTCCATGTATTTTTGAAGTTATGGCCCGACGGATTTTTTTGTGGGAAATTTTCCCCTAAAAGGCCCGTAGCCAATGAAATGGTGCCACGTGTCCAAGGAAGTGGCGGGGGTCGGAGGAAAACTTGGATTTTTTACCAAGTGTTTGGAAAAGTTTTCAAAAGGAATATTTTTCCCCGCAGGCCCGCATGGTGAATCAGATTATGCCACGTGTCCAAGGGGAAAAAATTGGAAAAATTGACTAAGTGTTAGCGCCATGGAAAATTTCAAAAGGAAGGCCCCCACCCAATCATGTTATGACACGTGTCCTATGGTATCGGAGCTGGCGGAGCGTGGAGGAGAGATTAGAATTTTGGAGAAGTGTTTTTCCAAAAGGGAAAGGAAAGTTATTGGCCCGCAGCCCCTGCCGACCAATCATATTAGGCCACGTGTCCATGGGCACCTAGAATGGTGGAGCATGGGGGGAGATTGGGATTTTTTCCCAAAAGCTAAAATGAAAAGGAAAAATGTTTGCCCAGGCCCCGTGACAAGTAAGGCATTGCCACATGTCCCAGACTGGCAGGAAGACAAGGGAAATTTGGGAAATTTTCCCAAAGGAAAAAGGAAGGAAATTTCAAAGGAAAAAATTGCCCTCCGAATGCGAACCAATCACATCTTACCACGTGTCCAGTGGCAGCAAAAGATACAAGACAAGCCCGCATGGAAAATTCAAAGGGAAAGGATCACAATGAATGATGTTTTACCACGTGTATGAGTCAAGAAATAGGATCAAACAATGAAAAAAAATTTAGGAGGATAGGCGCGCGCCCAATCAGCACGTGCCACGTGTCCTCAGATCATCAGCCCGACGGGGAATTTTTGGAAAATTTTCCAAAGGGAAAAATAATGGAAAATGAAGCATTAAAGGCCTGCACCCAATCAAAACATGCCACGTGGACACCTAGAATGGCGAAGTGTGGGGAATTTTTGGAAAATTTTCCAAATGACCAAAAAGTGGAAAATTTAAAAAAAAATTGCCCGCCAATCCGATTTGGCCCTGTTTTGCCCTAAAATTTCAAACGGCCATATATTTCGATCCAGAGCTCAGTTTTTCACATTCTTTATATCAATGGAAAGATGGTGAAATTATCTACAAGATTCCAAGGTCATTTTTTCATTTTGATGGAGTTTGGAGAGAGAAAATTGAAAAAATCCTTTGGCACGTGGTCATGGACAGAAATGACGTTTCAACCACCATTTTTAATGAAGAATGGCTCGCATTCTCTCCCAGCATGGCGAAAAATGTCAAGGGATGGGCCTGTAAGGATGCCCATGCTATTTTACTATGTTTTGGGTTGGTGGTTGAAGATCTCCCATGTTTTCCCATGTTTCTCTCTCCTGGGGTCATGGCTTGCACTGTAAAAGCCAGAATGGGTTCATTTTTGAAAAAAGGAGACACTTTTTCAGCTCTGCAACTTCCCTTTTTCTTCCTTTTTTGGTAGAATTTGTGGAAATTTTTACCTTTCCATCCAATACAGCACCCCGTTTTGGCTCTTGATCACTGTAATGCATTGTATTGGATCTGGAATGTTAATATATGCTCTGTGATTAAATTCCCTCAATCCTTTCATATATCTACCATTGTTTTCCTAATCTTTCATTACATTTTGAGAAATTTGTGCATGCTTTGTGCTGTGTTTTCTTATGGATTGTGTATGTATTGTAGTATCAGGTGTCTGTAACTCCTTTAGTGCATCACCTCATTAGCATTAGCTTCATTTTCTTGCATTCCCTATCCTTGTCCCCTTGGAATTTAGGGTAGGAACTAGGAATTCAAACCTTTGCAACTTGTAAGTGATATATCTGATCAGAGGAGTTGAGGAACTAGCCTCTAATCTAGAGATTCCTCTCCCATTTTTACAATTCCCACACTTGGGGAGAGGATTCAATGTTGTGCAATCACGCTTGGATGTCCAAGATGTCAAACTAGAAGTCTGATCAACATCCAGGGGTGCTACTAATTTACAACAACAAGATGATGTCAGGGCAACTAATAGGTAATGGAAGTGGTGGGGTGCAAAACTACAAGCAGTACCACTAAGGCCAGGGTAGCCAAATTTGGCTACCATCACAGTGTAGAGAGACACCCTACAGGGGTAGGTGAGTACCCTGGTGACCCAGTTGGGCATAACACAAGGACATTTGATAGGGGCCAAGGCATGGGTTGTGACCTTGAAGGCACAGGTGGCCGCTTTTCAGGCCCAGGGAGTACAGGGACTAGGACCCCACACCAGAGGGAGAGGGGAGAGGGTGGATATGGAGATGGGGTGTAGGTAGCCACCCTGCAGGCACAGGTGACAAGTTTATAGGGCCAGTTGGCCACGACACAGGGATAGGTTATAGGTTTGTAGGGCCAGTTGGCCACTACACAGGCATAGATAGTGGCCCTTTAGGCTAGATATAGGCACAGGCCCCAGGTCTTAATGCACCACCACAAGGGTAGGGATAGGGTTAGAGGCCTATGGCACCATCATAGATAGTACCCACTACTAGATTGAGAAATGCCATGGGTGAGGTGAGATACTACTAGGATCATTTGATGATAGTGGGTATATATGTCTTATCATATGCCGAGTATAGAGCACAACAAGCCTCGACTGATAGAAGAAGATCACACAAACATAGTGTGGAGAGTATAGGGGGGCAGCAATCCCAAGGGCTAGTTTAGGGGTGAGGCCACTAGTGCATAGAGGCTAGCTCAAGAGGCAGGACCATCAGGGGCTAGACCAGGGCGAGGTGAAGTGAGGTCATCTAGGCACTAGGCTAGAGGAGTGGGGGAGGAGATAGATGAGACTGGTTTGGACATCATATGGGGAGATGATTGAGCTTCGTGCATGATTATTTTATTGTTGATATCATATTTTTTACACATATACTGGCTTGCATGCCAAAGATAGTGAGTATGTACATGAGAGTTTTTAATATTTTGTTATATACACCAGCCTACGTGCCGAAGATATTTGAGAGTCATGTATATGGATACACATGTTAAGATTATTGATTTATAGAGATGATGGTGATTATGGTGATTATGTGTATATAGTTATGTTTAACTTGCTATTTTGATTTGTATATGTGATGGAAACTAAGTAGTGTAGGTATGATAGAGCCAGGTCATAGGCATAGATCGAGTCAAGTTTGGCATGGATTGAGTCAGGTCATAGGCATGGATTGAGTTTATAACTCATTAATTTGTGTAATTAATGATGGTATAAGTCACGTTGAGATGTTTTATAGTAACATGTGTGATAATGGTAGATATAATGAATGATAGACATAATGGTAATGTATTGATGATGATAAAGATGTGAAGCGATTATTGTTTTGTTTGGTTTAATTTCCAATTATTGATATAAAAAAGGAAATTAACTAGGGTAGAATGTGATTAGGAAAGGGAAAAGGGGAATTGGTTAGGGTAGAGAGTGGCCGAGCTAACCTCCAAAGGCCCCATGCCCCCAGAGTGTTGCCTACATAGTCCCGGCGAAAAGGGACCTCAGGCCGATGTAGTTCTTCCATAAGCTAGGGAAAATGTAAGGAGGTATGAGAATGGGTTGATAGGTTATAGGCATGGTTGAGTCGAGGTCGTTTAGGTATGGTTGAACTATAGGCACATTGGTATGGGTGATTTTAAGTTGATTGTGGTGAAAGAGGAAAATTTCCTCGAGGTAAGCGTTGAGGGTCTAGTGTTGTATAGGATAATCAATACGTAATGAAGAAGGTTAAAAGATAAGAGGAGGTAAGAAAGCGACCTGATCGGTTAAGGATTAGAATGAGTGGGTCATACCTTTGATAGGATGATGAACGTAAGACCCTAAAGACATTGCATGATTGATCATTATAAAGGTGAAGATTAGTCACATGATCACCAAATTCCACAGTTCCATTACGTCCCTTAAGGCGGTAGGAAATGAAAGTGTTAATGGTGAGAAGGTGAAAAGTGGTTAGTTTATATGGCGTGAGGGAGCCTGCCTTATGGAAAGAGATCCAAGATCACAATAAAAAATTCCATGATGAAAAAGGTGTTTGTTTTGACTTATATTTGAGATAGACTGATTGATGCGGGAAGTCTACATGGGATTAGGAAATTAACTCCTTGAGGTCTTTGCGAAGCAGATCGATGCGGGAAGATTTAGATTCTCTCTTTTTTTAAGAAGCAAGCTTTACATAGATGTCCTTTGAGGGAGCAGTCTATTTATAGAAGCGATATAGAGAGAAAGATGTCCTTTTTGAGGGAGTCATCTTTTTATTGGAAGTTTGACTCAAGGAGTTGGATCCCATGTGAGGGATTTTTAAGTCATGGAAAATACTAAGGTGAAGAATCAGATTCTTATTCAGAAAGCAAGGTGAAATGACCAATGGGATCTCATCTGAAAGTAGATGAAAAGTATCCATGAGAATCATGCCATGTGCAGAGCCTTGGTACACATATTTAAGAGAGTGTAAAAGAGTGACGGGTATACACATGATTATTGTTTAATCATTGGGGATGAAATAGTGAAAGGAGGGAAGTGAAAAGTGCTCAAGGGACGAGCATGAAAAGAGACACAAGGTGAGGTAGGACTGAAATTCAACAGTAGAATGGTCGAAGATGCAAGGCATTAAGGGGCTCAGGTTCGGGTTTACTGTCTAGTGAAGATAAATGATAAGCACCTGATCCCTAAGCATGCGTCACAATGTATGGTCCAAGCAAATTAGGAGCAAATTTGCCCCATTTACTTTTTTCTCCTTTGGTTACATGTTGATTTTTCCTCAGGAAAAGGTCATTGACTTGGAAAGTTCATTCATGGACATGTTTTTCATAGGCATGTTTGATAAGTTTATGGTAAATTTGAAGATGATCAAGAGCATTAAGATGATGTTTGTCTAATAACTCAAGTTTTGCTAAATGGTCTTGGTGAAAGTCATCATCATTGAGAATGTCATGGAGAGAAATACAAAGAGATGGAATCTAGAATTCGAGAGGCAGAACAACCTATGTACAATAGACCAGAGAAAAAGGTGTTGGCAGCAGTGGAAGTGCGAATACTAGTGCGGTACACCTATAAAGTGAAAGGAATGTGTGTATGCTAGTCCTTTCTATTTATCATTAACCACTTTCATGAGAATTTTATTTAGGGTTTTATTAGTGGATTCAGCATGGGCGGTGGTTTGTGAGTAATATGGTGACGAGAAATTTTGTTGAATATCGAAGGTGTCGCAAAGTTTCCGCAAGGTTTTATTTTTGAATTGTTTTTCCATTATCAGTGATGAGGCGATGTGGGACACCAAAGCGACAAATAATGTGATGATTGATGAACTTGCATATTTTCTCAGCTTTTGTGGAGATGAGAGGTATGGCTTCAACCCATTTGGTGTAATATTTGGTAGCGGTGATTATCCATTAATGTCACTGGGAAGAATGGGGATTGATCTCTCTGACAAGATCTAAACCCCATTGAGAGAAGGGCCAAAGGTCATAGGAGACCTGTAAGGAATGATTGGGTGTATGATGAAGGTTGGCATGTTGTTGGCATTTTACACAATGCTTAATGTAATCATAACAATCATGGTTAAGGTTCAACCAGTAGTAGCCTAGGTGAAGAATACTCTTAGCAACAACAAGGCCACTGAAGTGACCTCCACATATGCCCTCCTGAACTTCCTTAATGGTATAGGGAATTTCTTAACTTGTAAGGCACCGTAAGAGAAAACCATTGAAGCCACACTTATAGAGGAGACCACCCATGATGACATAATGAGAGAACCTTTAGAGAAAGGGGCATTGTCCATTATAAGTGAGGTCGAGAGGTAAGATGGAGAGGGAAAGATAGTCTGAGTATTGTTTATACCAAAGGTCACTCAGGTCGGGAGTGGTGGTTCCGATAGAGTAAACTTTGCAAGGTAAATAAGAGGGGTGATTGGAGTCTTTGTACAGTGAAAAATATTTTAGAATCGATGGGCGAAGTGGGTATCTAGGAAGCTAAGTAATCCATGGTATCTACAAATTTATTAGTAGAACGGTGGATGGTTTAAAGGGCATAACGTTTGAAGGTGGTCAAAAGTATGTCTACATGATGTTTATACTTTTTAAGTATCTCATTACAAACACTGGTATATACCATTGAATTAGTTTATGACCAATTGAGAATCACCAAAGAGGTTGATTGACTTAACATCCAAGGCATAGGCAGCCTGAAGACCCAATACAAGTGCTTCGTATTCAGCAATATTGTTTGTACAAATCAAAATCGAGTTTGAAAGAGAAAGGCATGGGTTCACCATCAAGCAGAATGAGAATAACACCAACCCCACCCCCACACTGACACTTGGAACTATTGAAGAAGAGTGTCATTTGGTAAGCATGTTCATCTAAGGAAAGGGTAGCAATAGAATCATCTAGAAAGTAAAAATTAGAGGGTTGATTCCCGAAAATAGGTGCATCATCCAATTTTTCGGTGATAGCTTGGCCCTTGATGGACTTTCAATGGATGAATTCAAGGTCAAGATTGGCTAGAAGCATAAGCCAGTGTGTAGCCTATTGATTTTGGTAAGGTTTGGCATACATGAAGTGTAAGGGGTTGGTTTTGGTCACAACATAAGTTTTTTGGTTAAGTAGGTAATGGCATATTTTGGTGGCAAAAAAAACTAAGGCTAAACAATTTTTTTTAGCATGGGTATATTGGGTCTCATAGTCCATAAGAGTACGTATTATGTAATAAATTGCCTTCTCCCTTTGTTGTTCATCATGATGAGTGAGCATGGCCCCTAAGGAGTGATTGGTAGCAAAAATGTATAGGTAGAAGGGTTGATCGTCTTTAAGTGGAATGAGTATGGGTGGTTGGATAAGGTATTGTTTTAAGGCCTCAAAAGCTTTGTGGCAGTCCTCATCCCTTTTAAAGGAGACATCCTTTTTTAGAAGATGATGAAATGGATGACATCGATCAGAAAGTTGTGAAATGAAATGAAAAATAGACTACAACTTACCTCGCAGGCTACGGAGTTTCCACAAATTAGTGGGCGGAGGCATTTTGAGAATGGTCTTGACTTTAGCAGGGTCAAGCTCTATACCACATAAGGAGATAATAAATCCTATGACCTTGCTCGAGAGAACTGTAAAGACACATTTCTTGGGCTGAAGGCAAACACAATACTTAATAAGGTGGTCAAAGATGGTTTTTAGGAGGGTGAGGTGCTCGGAGCAACGTTTAGATTTGACAAGGATATTGTTTTTGTAATATTCCAATATACGGTGCATGATGTCATGGAAGATGTAATTTATAGTTGACTAGTATGTAGCACTAGCATTTTTAAGGCCAAAAGGCATGACTTGATAGCAGAAGGTCCCCCAAGGGGTGATGAATTTGATTTTGTGTTGATCTTCTGGGGAAAACAAGATTTTCTTATAACCTGAGAAACCATCCAAGAGTGATAGCATCTCATGACTAGCGGTAAGGTCAACCAGTTGGTCAATACCAGGTAGATGAAAGTCATCTTTCAGGTAAGCTAGGCTGAGGTCATGGAAATCCATACAAATTTAGAGTCCCTCTGTTGCCTTAGTGATAGGGACAACGTTAGAAATCCATCGAGGATAATCGATGGGTAAGATGAAGGAAATGGAAAGAAGGTGTTGAAGTTATTCTTTGACTAGAAGAGTAATGCGAGGGTACATTTTCCTTAGCTTTTGTTTTACAGGTTTGGCATCAGGAATGGTTACGATATTGTGGACCACTATGGTGGGGTCAATATCGGGCATGTTTACGTAAGACCAAGGAAAATCATGGTTATAAATTTTGAGAAAATAAGTGATGGCTTCCTGTTCAGCAGTATCTAAAGATTAGCCAATCTTTAGAATGTGTGGATCATCCTGAGTGTGGTTGTTAATTTTGATAGTCAATTTGTTTAACATGGTTTACATCTCATATGGTAAAAAATGATGAATATATGAGTCTTCTTCACCAAGGTAGGTGAGTATAGATTAATCATCTTGAAATTGAACGACATTAATAGAAGGTGTATCGTCATCGATCATTACAGGATATATGAAGGGAAGATAAGAGGGAGCCTTGCCCTATTGTTGATAAGTCAGAGGCCCCAAGGAAATGGTGTTTATGAAATTTTTTTTTAGGAGGAATGGATTCTAGATCCATCGACTCTATCGGTGAAGGTGGTGAAGAAGGTGGAGCAGATGAAGAAGGTGGAAGGGGATCAATAACCTCAATGAGTTTGATGTGAGCCTTCTTGGTAGGAAGTTCAGCAAAGATGATACCACTATGGTCGTTATGTTTGTGGGTAATACATGGAATAAAATTTTGATGGCCTTGCTCATAAAATCCAAAACCAAAACCCTTCCACGCACATCAGTGCAGAGAGGTGTGGGTGAAACGAAGATTGGTGAGTGACTAGAGGTCAACAAAAAATGGGTGGGTTTGTGATGGTGGTTCAGGTATATAAGTGGTAGTATCAAGTCCCCCATAGGTGAGATTGGTGCGAAGGTGGGGAGGGCTATAAAGGAGACGCTCTCCTATGCGGTGATCGTAGTGAGGGTGTTGGTGAAGGCTTCCATACTCTTATGGAGTAAGGAATGTGTTGACATTATATAGGCGATACTCCCCCAGAGTGAGGCATTAAAAAATGCCTTCCAAGGGATTGGTGGTTGATATGTGGGTAGTTGGGATATACAATGTGTTAGAGATTGGATTGGAGGTTGATGTGTTAGTAGTGGAGGTCGTGGTAGTGGTAGGGATGGAGGAGTTAGGTACAGTTCATGTAGTGGTGGCACTGGTAAGTGGAGGTGTAGGTGAGGAGGAAGTGGTCATGGAGGTAGATGCCTTAATGGGTATAAGAACATAATTAGGTTGGTAAAGCATGTTGCAGGTTTTGAAAGGTGATGGGTTAGCTAGAATGGTATATGTGTGTCCTTCATGCTCAAACTTTACACAACGGTGTAAAGTGGAAGGAAAACAACCCATGACATGAATCTAGGGTCTACCAAGCAACAGGTTATATTGAAATTCCCCCTCCAAGACGTAAAATAACTTTGGAATAGTGTGGGGACCCACGTGAACATGGAGGATGACTGTGCCAAGTGAAGAGGTGATTTCATCATTAAATGAACACAACATGATAGGATGTTTATGCATGTAATTATCAGGTATGCGCATTTGGTCGAATGCATGGGAGGAGATGATGTTAATGTTAGTGCCCCCATTGATCATAATACATCATACATGTATATTATCAATATGGAATGAGATGAAAAGGGATGGATTAGGGTCATCAGTTTGATGCGGTGTGATCTCTTCATCTGAGACGCTGAGGGCGGCTACTTGGTGAGTAGGTGGTGTAGAAGAAGGTGATGATTTGGTGAGAGAGGCTACATGATAAGGTGTAATAATGGAGGCTATGGGTGTAGGGTCATTGGGTAAGACCTCAATAGACTAAAGAACCTCTATGAGAGCTTAGTGATGGGATTTAGAGGTTTGGATGAGGTCATATAGGGAAATTTTGAGGGAGGATTGGTGTAATTGTTTAAGCATCACGTGATGTGTAACCCTATTTGAAATAGGATATGTGGGGCCGTGGATAGTGACTTTAGGTGAGGCTACATATGGTATGTTGGGTATAGGGTTGGTCGGTGGGTTGGTTTCCTTTTCTTTTCCTTTGTCTTTCTGTGCACGGGGTACCAATGTGGATCATGTTGATTTGGGTCGGGGAGGTAGGTGAAGTAGGTGAGCCATAAAAGGTATAGTGACAGGAAGGGAAGAAGCCAAGAGGCGAGAAGAAATCTTGTGAAATAAGTTGAACACACCAACATTTGGGTGGAGGTTTGGTGAGTTCTCTGATACGAACCATGTTAATTTCAAATCTTAGGGGTGGAGGTCTTGGTCGCTAAGTAGGCAGTGAGGGAAGAACTATAGAAACTAGTGTTGGAGAAATGGGGTCCTCATCGAGAAGGTCATTATACGATAGAAAAGTGACATGCAAGCATGAGAATCTACAAGTAGCTCTTCTTCATACCTAACCTCCCGAGGTCGTGCTGAGACATTCGGTGGGAATGGACTGTATGTGGATACAGACAAAATAGTTGGGAAATCTTATATCCTCAATGTGCAATAATAGAATCTTCGAATCTAAGGAAAAGAAGGCTCTCCTAACCTAAATTGGTGTAATGGATCATTCATATATAATAGTTTTTAAGAGGCTCCAATCAATGTTGAGCTCTACCGAGATCCTATCTATTATTTGTTGGATACATGGTAAATGACCTATAGGTGCTTTGTGTATATTTCCAGACAAGGTCATGGAAAATGGTAATGAGAGTGGGTTTGTAGAAACTATGGGTGGTTTTTTGGTCTAGTGAAGAAAATGTTGGATTGATTGGCTTATATGTTTAATATGGAAAATTGTGTTATGATATCTGGCGGGAGTGGTGAGGATTTGAATACTAGTGTACATAAACTGGTATTAATATTTAATTGAATTGCAGGCCTATTGGGTTGTGGGACCTAGGGATCACAACCATGAGTTCATTGTTGTTGTGGACCTATTATGGTCATGTGAAGAATTAATCTCTTCTTCTTGAGTATCCAATGGTCATAAGAATTTTCAAATTCTATGTTTAGTACCAGGAGTTGTGTGGTTTTCTGGAAACTTGTATATGCAACCCTATTTCTATGTCGATGAGAAGGTCTCCTGCATCTGGTTGCGGAACTAATGGATCACAACCAAATATTTGTTCTCTTTCGGGTTCTTATATGGTTATGTGGATATCCTATTAGGGTAGTCTATAGTTGGGTTGACTTGACCAGAATGTGTATGCTTTGTCATCTTCAATATTCAATTATCTTAATTGTTCACTAATTGCTTGTTGGTTTGTTGTCATTTGAAAAACCTGAATCCTAAGCCCTTGATCTACATCCATTAATATTGTGAAGAGATTTGGCTGAGGTATTACCGGTTCAAATATGTAATCCCTAGGCACTCTGGGTCCCGTAATTTTCATGCAAAAGATAATCAAACTTTAACTGAAACAAGTAAAATAACTATGAAAGATATATCTACACTATGCTTATATTTCTCTTATTTTTTGTATTTTCAATGATGCATTTTTGAATGAAATTAAAAGAGTAGCTATTCTAATATATTTAGATAATGGAAAATTAATCTAATAACAGAATAAAAACAAGCAAGTTAGTCTGATATAGCTATTTGCATGTGCATTTGTGAATTTATCCTAAATATTTAAATAACTAACTAGTTTAATCGAAAGACTTCTAATCTTACCTCAAAAGTGAGAAACAAATCATAGTTTCTCAGAAACTATCATTCCCCACAGCTTCCCTGGCAATATTGAAAGTGAACTTTAACTAAAATAAAAATATTTTCTACTCTATTTGATATATTGGAACTACAACTTAAATAGCTCAAACATGGATTTTACAGAACAATGGTAAATCCAGTCATGTCGTGTCTTGTCCCCTTAGTGTGTCTCCTCGTTACTTTGTGTTCTCGTGAATCTAGAAAAGTGTGAATGTGATAGCGTCAGTAGAAGAAGATACTCGAATAATTGAAGCTTTGGATATAAACCAAATACAATGCAAGTAAGAGAGGGATAGTGTAAGTGAACAGAGCTTGACTATGTAATTCCTGGTAGGATTTATTATGGGGATACAATGCAAATATGCCGAGAATTTTGGGATCTATTTTTTGTGACAAAACAAAATCTGCAACTCTAAGATTATCAAATGGATTATAATATAGAACTGAAACTACCTTATGCTATGCTGATTGTGTGGGACAAAAATAGAGTAAAATGAAAGCATGAAGATCAAATGATCTCTAAAGCAGAAAGGAGAGGATGAGAATTTATGCAAAACCTGAACCTATTGAAACTTACAAAAGAACTTCAAAACACATTGAATGATTAAACATGGAAGGAGAGGGGTCATTTGCTTGTGAACAAGTTGGGTATTTATACCATTTGGATTTACCAGAGGGTAAGTCTAAATTGAAATCTTGTATTATTAAACAAAGAGAAATCACTATTTAATAGGCAGTTAAAACATAATGCAACCTTTAGTGGTTGAGAAATATGGGTGAAATTTGAATTTTTACGTTTGACGAAATCATCAGAATGTTCTGGAAAATGTGCACAGGACCACCGCCCTGTCTTGGGTGGTAGTCATGGGACCGCTTCCAAGGTAGGGCGGTGGTTCTATAACTTAAAGACAAAAATGCAAGGAAAAGGGGGTAGAGGTTAGAATAAAACATGCAAAAGCTAGAAAATGCTTTCTAGGATGCAAATGTATACTTGGTGAGATTTTCTGGATTTTGAACACTTTGCGAAGAGATCTGAATCATCATTGGGGTTTCTATAACCTCTTTCCAGTAGTACAATACCTATATTTTTGGGTACGTACATATTTCCCCCTTGGAGAAGCATTTTAGCCATGAAGAGGCATAAAATGGTGGGTCCGAGTATGATGGTCCCGAAATGGGGATTTAGAATTTATACCTGACACGCCTGTGTGCCGAAATGTCACCATCCAAATTCTTGTTACATGCAAAATGAAAAGAGGACTCAAGTGCAGATAGATAAAATAAATCAAAAAATAAATACTAAATTAACATGAAATGAGGACTTACCATTTGTGCGGGGATGAGAACTTACCTCCGTCGGTGCTCCAACTCTGCTTAAGAACACTCAAAATAAAATTATATATATATATTTATAATGAGCTCATTTTACTATTCATTTATGCATGTCGATTTGGTGGTTTTTGAGCTTTGGGACCCACGGTAACCGTTTTTGATGAGAGTATAGTCAAAACATTCGTTGTGAGATCATGATCATGCCTCCAAGAGCAAAACATCGACCCGCGAAGTCTCAGGTTAGTTCTTCTCAATTTATCATTTTTAAACCTAAAATGTAAAAAATGTTGAAAACTTTGTCTTGGGGGGATCATTTTTGGAAATGTTATTTTTAAATGAGTCTCTAGGGGGGAGCCCATAGGGTAAGTCTTTATTCAGTTAAAATGGTGCATTTTTACTTTTTAAAAGTGTTTTTAGGGTTTTAGAGTCATTCACCGATTCAGGATAGGACCACCACCCTATGATGGTGGCAGTTATGGGACCACCACCTCATAAGGTGGCGGTTACAAGACCACTGCCTTAGAAGGTGGTGGTTATAGGAACTGTCGCTCTGCACAGGGCAGTGGTTCTAAGCAAAAAAAGATGTATCTTTTAATTGTCTTTGCATTTTTGACATTTTTATATGTTCTTGATGATTTTTGCAGTTGGATTATGTTACTAACTTACTCTTTTTCTCTGTTTTGGGTGGATGCAGAAGAAGGAGGAGTATATCAGATGGAGTAGAGAGAGGGAGTGTGATTGGATCCCAACAGTGTTAGAGGCACTGAACCAGGTAGAGCGAGATACTCTACAGAGGGCTGGTATTTGGAGGATTGCATAGGTTCCTCATGTTACACCTGCTAGTCACATATTGTGTGACTTATTTTCATACTATGATGCAGATCGGAACACTTTATGATTTCTAGGTGTTAGGGGTGAGTGGACTATCACCTTGGAGGATGTCTATCGCATACTAGGGGTTCCGATTCTTGGGAGGTGACTGTCTCTTAAGACAGCAGTATCTAGATCTCATATGGTTCAATGGGCCACCTACATGGGAGATGATGTTGTCTCCATGGGCTCGAAGAAGGGGGTGAAGGTCCGTTCCATTGTTGATTCTCTTATCCCTGTGCTCTATTAGGCTATTATGGGTATCTTGGCCTCGCGGTTGATTGGGGACAAGGAAAGGGATACTCTCTTATACTACTGGGCTCCCATTATTGCATAGATTAAGGCCCATGGCCATGTTTATGCTTGTGGATTAGAAATTCTTGGGACCACCTATCATGATTTATATAGGGTTGTCAAATTATAGGGGTAGTCATTGAGTCACCCTACTCTAGTCATGAGTTGGGTGTATGAGCACATCATTCCCTATGGGAGAGGTGTACAGGTAGAGGATGTCGGGGCTGTCAGGGAAACAAGGTGGATAGGGATGACTATACTAAGGATGCCACACCAGCCAGTGGATTCTTTGTGTAGACATGGAGGCCACTCCTTATTAGGCCATGACAGGGTTATGGGGAGAGGAGACACATTCACTGATCACCTGCTATACTACTAGTCAATTAGTAGATAGGACGGGGAAGTTGGAGATCCACCCCTTTGACAGAGTACCACAATAGTTTGGCCACCCCTATATTGATATGTTTTCTCCAGTGGGTCTAGTATACAATTCTATTCATGAGGCCAGGGGAGGTCCTAGAGGCCACGGTTGGACCATGGTTACTCCTAGAGTTGCCATTGTAACTAGGTGGGTGGTTTGTGCTTGAGGGGAAACCAATGCTCCTTGAGAACCTTTACTTCAGATCAGAGCAAATACTACTCATAGTGGAGGTGGAGATGAGACCATTGATGTAGACTCAGATTCTGAGGAGTTCATAGGAGAGGAGACAGAGGAGGATACAGAGGGAGGCAAGATAGGTGAGAAAACTGAGGAGGATGTGAGTGACTTTGAGTGGCATGACACTCAAGATATCTTGAGGGCTGAGAGGGTGGAGGAGAATGCAGAAAAGGTGACTCAGATCTCAGAGGAGTTGCCTTCTCAAGACATTGGGGGAGATGATGAGTCTGTGGCAGGACATCACTTCTTTCCAGATTTGGGGGAGGTTCCGCAGTCTACAGTAGCATCTGTAGCAGGAACAAATCCTAGGGACCCTACCTAGATGCCTAGAGATCCGAGTGAGTTACTACCCTTTTCTCAATTTTGTTTTAGCTAGAAATGTCTAGTTGATATTTCCCTTTTGTTGTTTCATTTGTTTTTTACTTTATTTTTGGCGATTTTCTAACTTGTTTATTTCTCTTTTTGTTTGCAGCGACTGTTGAGGGATGGTGAGACTTGATTCACTAATTGTGTGCGGACACCCTTTTACTCCCCTCAGAGGATTCTCAGGTCGAGCTTACTGTGGACGTTGGAGAGCCTTTAGCAGTTGGCCAACATGCTAATTTTTTTACCCCTATCTAGAAGGTGGTAAAGCTAGTAACCTCTCTTTGTACTGAGCTGGCTGGATATAGGACTGCTGAGTGCTTGATGAGGAGGAGCCATTCTCATACTGAGACCACAACTACTAGCCATGATCATGAGCCCTCAGTTCATTCAGAGTGTCGTCGTAGCAGGAGTCCTAGACGCAGTCATGCACCCTCTGAGGGATCCCATAGGGATTGAGAGATCATGGTGTCCTTTTGTAGTGATTTTTGTCAGATGTTTATACAATTTTTTTTTTATTTTCTAGGCTCATTGAGTGTTTTGACCATGCCTAGTGCATGATGGCATTATATATAAAACATGATATATATATATATATATATATATATATCTTTTTGGATCTAGATCTTCTTGTATCTAGAATTTTGTGATTCTTTTCCCATGTGTACACTAGATGTCTTTAGAATTTTTGTTTTTATATGCTTTTCAGAATGAATGCAATGGATGACAAGAGATAACAAATGTTGAGCATAATGTTTCTCTTTTATTTATTTTTGTAATGTTGATACGTGATGATGAAAACATATTGTAGTACTAAACTTTTGGATTCTTTGGGCAATGTTCATTACTTCTTCTTATTTTGGAAAAACATGATGAATATATAGTGATAAAGAGATGAACTTGGCCCATTCCTAACTCCACGCAACTAGTAAGATGCAAGGGATCATCACCAAGATTTAGGAAGGGTGTAAATTGTATGAGTTCGATTGAATGGAAATGATGAGAGAAAGACAAGTTTTTGACAGAAATCAAATTCAGACTTGCATACTTACTCTTACTCGAAACCACTACATATTTTAGAATGCAACTTATTTTCCATTTTATCTAGACTTAGATCCATGGATGGAAACTTGGTTGAAAATATATATTTTTAAGGATTTGATCTCTTTGGAATTTGGATATTTAACTTCTTTTAGTATACTTTGCTTTAACATATTAATATTCACTAATTTGTGTGAATGGACCCCCTACACCCTGTCTCATGCTACTGGTAGGAAGCATGGGCTCACCACCGAAGGCAGGACATAGGCGAGTAAGGGCACTTCTTTCCTTTCTCAACCTCATATCACTAGTAAGAGATGTGGGCTCATCACCAAAGGTTGGTGGGGTAAAGAAGTGTGTAAAAATAAAATATTCTATTTGGTTTAGTATTTTTTATTTAACTTGACATTTCTGATTCGTGACTTTGAAGTATCCTTGTTTCAAAGAGATGTAAGAAGGATAGATGTGACACCAAGAAGCTTCTAGAACATACCGTAGGTAAGAACAACTTAACCAAGTAGAAAAGAAAGAGTATGACCAAGTATGTAGGCCTTAGTATGGTTTTTTTCAAGACTTTTTCTATTGAATTGATGAAATGATTTTGGAACCATTTGATGATATTATGAAAACTGAAGAGATATGATTTTTAATGCTTTTGCCAATATTTTTCAAAAGCTTGTAATGAATTGCTTAAGAATAAATTCCTTGACCATAATAGTTATGAAAGGAGTGAACAAAATAAAATAACTAAGTGACTAAATGTAATGTAGATAGATATAATATACAAATGGTGATGTTGATGTCCTATGCGTAAAACTGTTTAAGATGCAAGGAATTGAAAATTTCATTGAAATCCTCACCTTCTAGTGTGCACAAGAGATACACACCATTTTTGTAGTTCTTTCATGACTCGGTATGGGCCCAACCACTTAGGCCGAAATTTCCTTCCTTCGTCGATTTTCTTATCAATCCGATTGTCTAGTCTTAGAACTAGATCTCCCTTGTATATTTCTCATTCATAGAATTTTTTGTTATATTGCCAGCACATCTGGTCAGCATAAGCTCTATGCTATTGTTCAATATTTAGTTTGGCCTCATCAAGGCTTTCTAGTTAAGAGAGGCGTGCCTCTCTATAGGATTCTTCTCCCAAGATCCCTTGTAATGAGATGCAGAGACTAGGTATTTTGACCTTAAGCGGGAGAACTGCTTCTGCCCCGAATACTAATGAGAAAGGGGTTTCCCTTGTTGGTGTTCTTATTGAGGTTTGATGGGCCCACAAGGCTGGGTATAATTTTAAATTCCAATCCCATTTGTTCTCCTTAACTGTTTTGAGGAGAATAACTTTTAATGTTTTGTTTATTGCTTTGGCTTGTCCGTTGGCTTGAGGGTAGTAAAGAGAGGCCGTATGATGGTTTATCTTGAATTTGTTGGATAATTCATAGACCTCATTATTCTTAAAGGATGTTCCATTATCTGAGATAATGACTTGTGGGACACCATACTTGTAAATGATTTGATTCAAAATGAACTTAGCGATTATAGAACCTGGTACAGTGGTGAGATGCATGGCCTCTACCCATTTGTTAACATATTCTGTGGCCGTGATTATAAATTTATGGCCATCTATTGACAAGGGAGAGAATTTCCCTATCAAATCTAGGCCCCAGGTTTAAAAGGGCCATGGGGTTGCGATTGGTTGTAGAGCCTATGCTAGCGTGTGAATCTCATGGGAGAATTCTTGGCATTTATGGCACTTACACACAAACTCTACTGCATCATGTTCTAGAGTGGGCCAAAAATAGCCCATCCAATTTATTTTGCGAGCAGTGGAGTGACAACCAAAGTGGCCTCCACATATCACACTGTGAGATTTGTAAAGAATATTTTTGGATTCTTCCATGTCAACACATCTTAAAAGCATTCCATCAAAGGCTTTACGATAGAGAACCTATTCTAAACTAACATATTTAGCAGCAATAATGTGTAACTACCTTCTTTATTGTGGTGTGGCACCTTCTGGGTATGTATGGTCCATGATAAAATTGACGATGTTAGTGTACCAAGGGCATGTAGAGATGGGGGGTCTGGTTTCGAAAAATTATATGTATTCATCGGGAAAGTCTAGATCTACCATATCACCTCCATCTAACAGATTGTCTGCTAACTAGTCTGTAATGATTTGTCCTTTAATAGATTTCTGATTTACTAATGTTAATTCAAACTCACCCATTAAGGTTATGAAATGTCTAGCCTTTTTTATATAAAGACCCTTGCGTGAGGAATGTTCATAAATGATGTGTCTTTACAATGACCCTTGTTTCTTGATTTAACATGTAATGTCTTAAATGTTTCGTTGTGAAGACTATGGCAAGGAATTCTCTTTCTGCCTGTGTGTAATGTGTTTCATAATCAAGCAACATCTGGCTAATGAAATAGTCTGCACATTCTTGTTTATCATTATCTTCTCGAGCCAACATGCAGGCTAGATAGACATCTGTAGCCCATGAATACAAGATCAAAGGATGATTTGGTCTAGGAGGCATTAGCATGCGAGGAGACAATAAGAAGCGTTTAAATTCTTTGAAGGCCTCGTTACATTCTTCTATCCAATCAATGCTATACTCTTTCTTTAATAAATTGTTGATTAGATGAACAACAAAAATTAAGTCTAGAGTGAACCTTTGAATTGCACCGAGTTTCCCAAGAAATGATTTAATACTAGACTCGTCTAATGGTGGAATCATTTCAAGAAAAACCCAAATTTTGGATGGATCGATATCAATCCCTCATGAGGATATAATGTAACCCAGAAGCTTGCCTCCTATCACACAAAATACACATCTCTCTGGGTTCAATGTGATGCTATATTCAATCAATCATGAGAGGATGATACAAAGTACCTCTGGGTGATCACAATGCTTCTTGGCCTTCGTCAACAAGTCATCCATGTAGGATTCCACAATTTTATGAATAAGGTCATGGAATATGTATGTCATTGCCCATTGGTATGTAGCACTGGCATTCTTAAGACCGAATGGCATGACAACATAACAATAAGTTCCCCAAGGAGTTATAAACATGGTCTTGGCTTGAACTTCCTCAGATACTTTAATCTGATTATACCCTAAGAACCCATCCATGAGGGACAAAATTTAAAATCTAGTTGTTGTATCAATAATAACATTGATGGATGGTAACGGGAAGTCATCTTTGGGACAAGCTTTGTTAATGTCCTGAAAGTCTATGCAAATGCATATCTTCCCATTATTTTTGAGAACAGGGATGATATTAGATACCCATTCTGAATATTCAATTGGTTTGATGAATCCCACCTAGAGAAGTTTCATTACTTCTTCTTTCACCATGAGAGCCACTTTTGGTTTCATTGGTCTCAACTTTTGTTTAATTGTCTTTGCATCTAGTTTGGTGACAAGATTATGTACCACGATATATGGTGTAATTCCTGTCATTTATTTGTAATTAATTGTGAAATCCTTTTGATGTTCCTTGAATATTTGGGTGTGTATTTTTATCTCCTTAGGAGTTAACGAGGATCCTAACTTCAAAATCTTTGGTTCTTCCTCCATTCCAATGTTTATGTCAATTGTTTCTTTGATTAAGGAAGCATTGCCTTCTTCAAATTTAGGTGGGGTCGGAGGTAGTTCCAAACTTTCTCTGTTCTCTACCTTGTAGATATTGAGATTCTTTTGCGGAGGAGATTCTATCATGGGATTTCCAAAATAGGAAGAGTAATGTGGGATTAAGGAAATATCCACTATGTGATGAGTGAGATATATCTCTGCATAGGTGTTTAGATATTCAATAGTGACTCTATCGTGTCAAAGTGATCTGGGATAGAAAACTCATTCTCAGCTTCTATATGTGTCAGGAGTGGGTTTTTTGGTATTTTACGCACCAATGGTTTAGTACAAAGTGATACCATAAAACTTGTATTTTCCAAATCACTATATCAAGTGAAATGGGAAGCTGAGGTTGCTATTGAATCAGCGAGAAGGTTTTTCTCTCGTGGGATTGCTTTGATCGACATGAAGTTGAATCCTTTGGTTGGATCTAATACTACCATTTTATAGAGTTGTAAATGCTCATCTCTAGTCTCATATACTTCGGAGACTTGGTTTGCAACTAGTTGCAAGTATCCTAGCACTCTAATGTTATCAATGCCCATCCTTTTGGCTATGATGAGTCCAAGGAGGAGGGCTTCGTACTCAGCCTCGTTGTTGTACACTCAAAGTTTAACTTAAATGAAAAAGGTAGGATCTTTCCTTTGGGAGAAGTAAAGATCACACCTGCCCCAGCTCCAAAAAGACATCTAGCTCCATCGAAGTGGAGAGTCCAATATTTTCTTGGAAAAATGGATTTTGGGACATTCCTCGTGTTTGTTTCTTCTACCTTGGTTACTTCTACCATACAAACTTTGTCTGATGGAAGGGAACCAATTCCTAGGGTGTATCACATACCCATGGAATCAAACGGTAGGAGAATGGGTAGATCTTTCTCTAGCAACTCGATAATTTTTGTGGTATTCCCTAATGATACCATTTGTATGACATTAGCCTCTTTTTTATTGCTAGAATGCCTTCGACTAGATTCATAATTTTTAATTCTGTTGCAGGTATCAATTTTTCTTCTTGTGTTGAATTGATTGGTTTGTTAAGTTGATTTGTTGGGAGTTCAAATTCTGAGTGAACACCTAGTCTTTTCTTCAAGTCTACTAGGTGTATATCGAACGGTTTCAGGTCACCTTGTGCCACAAATATTTTCCCTAGGTGTAAAAATCTTATTTCTTGGAATAAGGTGGAAGGGATTGCCTTCATGTGGTGTATCCATGGTCGACCGAGGATCATATTATAGCTGGTTTCCCAATCTATAATATAAAATTTAGTGAGGAATGTCTTGGGTCCTAAGGTGACTGGTAAAACTGTGGTCCTAATTGAAGTGGCCTTGAGGCTATCATAACCTCTTAGCGTATTTCATGTTGTGGAACAATTTTTTTCTCTATATCCTAGCATTTGAAGAAAAGCAAAGGGGAATATGTTAACTTCTACTCTGTCATTAATCATTATGCACTTACCATAATTATTGTAAACCCATACCTGTAAATGCAAATTTGGGTTGCCTCTACGTGTAATTTCAGCGTCTGTTGGCATTTTGCTTATATCAAATATAAACTCAGTATCCCTATTTGGCTACCCTAGAGGGTAGAAATCAAAGTCTACATGGTTTACTTTCGTTTCCAAAGGAGGAGTGATGTTAATTAAATGACTAAGGCCTAATGCTTCTAAGAGAGCATCCCTATGGGTGGGAGAGTTCTTCAACAAATCCAAGAAGGAAATGTGAGAGAAGGTCTTTGTTAAGTCATTAATTAAATCATAAGCACCTATGGGTTTCACCAATGTTTGTTGAATGTTGTCTAGTTCTAATGGATAGTTTGGAACTGGTTGAGAAGAATAATCTCATGTTCTTGTTATGGTTTCTATGGGTAGCTTGGTATCTAACTCTACCAGGCCAACTATCTTGGTTTTTGGTCGAGTTCCTAATTGGGGTGCGACCTGTGGATTTAATGAAGTTGAGGCTTCATGATCATTATTTCCTTATCATAACACCCTTGTTCATCCCATTTGGATCCAACCTATTATTGTTAGAATGATTTGGGAGTAGATCATTAAAAATCTTGAGGGATGCATTTTGAGGGAATACTTCCCCTATGTATGTGTTTGGTGTGGGTACTACAGAATTTGCCATGAACATATCTATAAAGAGTTGTCTTTTTTATTTTGGAAAACATTGCATGAATTTATTGTAGTCACAGAAAGTCCTAGTATCATGGCCTTGAATCTTGTGGAAACCACAATACAAGTTGGGATTATAGTTTTGAGGTTGTTGGTTTGAAACCTGTTGTGGTCCAAAATTCTGATTTGGTTGTTGGTTGTTAGAGTTAAAATTTTGAGGGTGTTACCTTTGGTTTTGACTTTGATATCCATTTGGGTTTCGATTTAGAAATTGTATCTCAATTTGCCATTGTTGTTGTTGTTGTCGTGATGGATTATTAAAATCCACCACATTGATTGTTGGATTAAAGTTGTTATTTCACTGATTTATAATGGGTGGTGAAATGTTCACGACGTTTTCCCTTTTAACTTGGTATGTTACTCCATCTGTTGTAACCCTGTGGTTTTTGTTAAGGACTTGGGTCCTTGATTGGTATATGCAGCATTAGGATAGGTTGTAGTGTTTTGATTGGGAGTGATTAATTTCCCATTTGTTCCATAGGTCTTACGACTGCTGTCTATTACCGCTTGATCTATTTGGAGAGAACTTTCAAGTACTTAATCATAAGTCCTTAGTGGGAACTTATGGAATTCTTCATTTATCTCTCTATTGAGAGAATGAAGGAATAAATCGCATAGTTCTATTTGATCCATGTTTTGAGCACTTGCTGATGAGTAGAGGACTATATGCCATCTTTGGATAAAATTAGCAGCAAATTCATTGTGCTTTTGTTTAATGTGAAGGAATTCCCTGATCCTTGTGCTTAAAAATTTGTTCATGTAAAAATATTTGATAAACTCTAACATAAGTTGTTTGAACGAGTGTATCGAGGCTTCAGGTATTCTATAATACCAATAAAGGGCAATACCCTCTTAAGGTTTTATGGAAATATCTTTGCAAAAACTGCATCCCAAGGGAGCAATTCTCGAATGGCCATGGCATAGGCCTTGATATGTGCATTTGGATCTCCCTCCCCTTTGTATTTGGGAAAATCAGGAAGAGGTCTTGGTAGCATGATACTTCATATGGTGAAATCTAGAGGATCTTTTAAATATTCTGAGTAAGTCCCTAACACATAGGTTTCGACCATTGATGCTGCCTGCTAAGGGGGTGGGGGTGGAATGGGTTGTTGATATGGCATAGCATATGTATATGCAGGGACAGAAGGAAATCCATGTGGTTGAGCGAACATCCCAAGAGGGGAGAACATGTCTCCTTGTGGTGATTTTGAATAAATGTTCAAGTAGGTAGGAGCATTACTCTGGTATGGGTTGTTTGGTGCTAAGTTAGGAGGTATCATACTTTCAACTGGAGCGGTGTTTGAAAATGAGGTTCTAGCTGGTGTTTACTATGGATAGTTATATGAATGTTGAGGAGACATACCTAACATGCATGTTCCTATGAGGAGGTCAAATTGGCTGGGATGATGCAGAGGGTTAAGGATTCCTACTTGCCTGAAATATGACTTTTGATTTTCTTGAGCAAGTTCTAATCCTCTAACCTTCTCAACTAAGGCTGAGATGACCTTGATTGGCGAAGACATAATGTTTTTCCTTAATGGTGTTTTTTGTACACCTTGAGGTTATAAAGGGATATGGTACCCTGCTATGAATTGATCATTACCCTACCAAGCTTCACCAAGAGTATTTCCCATAGGTGGAGGATAGGGGGTTTTTTCTTGGAGTAGGGTATCAGGTTGTGTTTGCAAACTTCCTATAGGTGGGTACATGTTTTGGAAGTGTTGTTCACTTCTAGCGTAGTGCACTAAATACTCCCCATCCAAGAATGGGAGTGAATCTAACTATCTACTTGATTTGTGGTCTAAAAAAAACTCGAGGAGATGAAATGGATTCTCTAGTAAATGTCATATTGTTAGAGCCTGCGGGCTTTGGTTATTGTGTGAGCTGATCTAGCTCCTCAATTCAGAATGAAGAACTAGAACTAGTTCTTTGAGGAGGATTTTGTGATGACAAGTAGTTACTTGAATAGTTGTCAGCCCATGTAGAAAGTGAGGGTGACGGTTGTCTATTTTTTTTTGTAATGGGCTTCGAGACCTGAGAGAGGTCTTCCATATGCATCATATCTCAACATACTCGGGGGGTATCTAAATACTTGCAGAATAATGGGAAAGAGAGAAGATGGATGAAAGAAATGAAAAATAAAAGGGGAACAATTGTTTATTCACGTCAGGTTCACCAATTTTGTATGATAGAAAAGTGACATGCAAGCATGACAATCTACAAGTAGCTCTTCTTCGTACCCGACCTCTCAAGGTCATACCGAGACCAGTTGATGATAATGGAATATATGTGGATACAGAAAAACTAGTGGGGAAATATTATATCCTCAACGCACAATAATGGAATCTACAAATCTAAGACAAAGAAGACTCTCCTAACCTAAATTGGTGTTATGGATCGTTCAGATATGATAGCTATTCGGAGGCTCTAATCAATGTCAAGCTCTACCGAGATCCTATCTATTGGCTATTGGATATGTGGAAAATGACCTGTAGGTGCTTCGTGTATATTTCTAGACAAGGTCATGGAAAATGGTAATAAGAGTGGGTTTGTAGAAGCTACGGGTGGTTTTCTAGTTCTAACCCAGAAAATGTTGATTGATTGGCTTTTATGTTTAATATGGAAAATTGTGTTATGATATCTTGTGGGAGTGGTGAGGATCTGAATACCAACGTACATAAAATGGTATCAATATTTAATTGACTTATAGGCCTGTTGGGTTTTGGTACCTAGGGATCACAACCATGAGTTCATGGTTGTTGTGGACCTGTTATGGTCATGTGAAGAACCAATCTCTTCTTCTGACTATCCAATGGTCATAAACCTTTCCAGCTTCTATGTTTAGTACCAACAGTTGTGTAATTTTCTCAGAATACCTTACGGATTTTTTGACAACTTGTATACATAACCCTATGTTTATATCGATTAGAAGGTCTCCTGTGTCTGGCTGCAAAACTAACGGATCATAGCCAAATATTTGTTCTCTTTCTAGGTCATGTATGGTCATGTGGATATCCTATCAGGGTAGTCTATAGTTGGGTTAACTTGACTAGAATGTGTATGCTTTGTTGTCTTCAATATTCAATTGTCTTAATTGTTCACTAATTGCTTGTTGGTTTGTTGTCATTTGAAAAACTTGAATCCTAAGCCCTTGATCTATATCCATTAATATTGTGAAGAGATTTGGCTGAGGTATTACCGATTCAAATACGTAATCCCTAGGCTCTCTGGGTCCCGTAATTTTCATGCAAAAGATAATCAAACTTTAACTGAAACAAGTAAAATAACTATGAAAGATATATCTACACTATGTTTATATTTCTCTTATTTTTGTATTTTCAATGATGTGTATTTGAATGAAATTAAAAGAGCAACTATTCTAATATATTTAGATAATGGACAATTAATCTAATAATAGAATTAAAACAAGCAATTTAGCCTGATATAGCTATTTGCCTGTGCACTTGTAGAATTTATCCTAAATATTTAAATAACTAACTAGTTTAATCGAAAGACTTCCAATCTTACTTCAGAAGTGAGAAACGAATCATAGTTTCTTAGAAACTATCATTCCCCACAACTTCCCTGGCAACATTGAAATTGAACTTGAACTGAAATAAAATGATTTGCTACTCTATTTGATATATTGTAATTATAACTTTAATAGTGCAAACCTAGAGTTTACAGAACAATGGTAAATCTAGTCATGTCATGTCTTGTCCCCTTAGTGTGATATCCTCATTCCTTTGTGTTCTCGTGAATCCAGAAAAGTGTGAATGTGATAGCGTCAGTAGAAGAAGATACTCAAAAAATGGCAGCTTTGGTTATAAACGGAATACAATGCAAGTAAGATAGGGATAGTGTAAGTGAACAGAGCTTGACTATGCAATTCCTAGCAAGATTTATTACGGGGATACAACATAAATACATCAAGAATTTTGGGATCTATTTCTTTTGACAAAACAAAATCTACAACTCTAAGATTATCAAATGGATTCTAATCTAGAACTGAAACTACCTTATGCTAAGCTGACTGTGTGGGACAGCAATGGAGTAAAATGAAAGAATGAAGATCAAATGATCTCTAAAGCAGAAAGGAGAGGCTGAGAATTTATGCAAAACCTGAACCTATTGAAACTTATAAAAAAACTTCAAAACACATTGAATGATCAAACATGGAAGGAGAGGGGTCATTTGCTTGTGAACAAGCTGGGTATTTATAGCATTTGGATTTACCAGAGGGTAAGTCTAAATTGAAATATTCTATTACTAAACAAAGAGAAATCACTATTTAATAGGTGGCTGAAACATAAATGCAACCTTTAGTGGTTGAGAAATGTGGGTGAAATTTGAATTTTTACGTTTGACGAAATCATCCGAACGTTCTAGAAAATGTGCATAGGACCGCCACCCTATACAAGAGGGTCGTTATAGGACTGCCACCCTATCCTGTGCAGTGGTCACAGGACTGCCGCCTAGGTAGGGTGGCGGTTCTATAACTTAAAGACAAAAATGTAAGGAAAAGGGGGCAGAGGTTAGAATAAAACATGCAAAAGCTAGACAAGGCTTTCTAGAATGTAAATGTATACTTGGCGAGATTTTCTGGATTCCAAACACCTTGCGAAGAGATCTGAATCACCATTAGGGTTTCTGTAACCTCTTTCTGAGAGTACAGTACCTAAATTTTTGGGTACATACAGTCATCATCATCAAAGTTTTCTTCAAGAGTACACAACTAGATAAGAACAATTTTCAAAGCCTTACAGTTCTGTACATCATGTCCTGGCACACAAGGGTAGACACAAATTTTTGTTTCGTCAAACCCTTTTGGTTTGGGTTTGAGTGGGTCGTAAGGTCTAAGAGGTGGTAATGTGATGACAAAAGTTTTGAGGAGGTTGGTTAGAATTTTGGCATAGGATCTCGCTAGTGGATTGCAATGGGAGGTGAATGTGGGTTTGGGTGCAGGTGCAGTTGATTGTACAGGAAGAGTCTTTACAAGAGGGGTAGTGGGTCGAGCTATTATTTTAGGAGTTGGTGTGGTCTTAGGTGTTCGTCGTGTCTACTTGGGTAAGGACGTGGTAGATGAACTGGAAATAGAGTGTGTGGTTGGTTAGACTACCTTATTAGAGGGTAGTGGATTTTCTACTTTAGGTTGCACCTTCTTGTGTAAGGGTAATATGGGTGTATGAGATTTAGAGAGAAAAGCGGATGATGGAAGAGGGAAAGTTACCCATGGGGATAACTTAGGTGCTATGGAGGTAGCTAGCATAGGTTTTGTAGGAGGTGTAAGGGAAAGGGAATGAAGTGTTGTGGGTAGTGAAGAAGTTATCGATGGTATTTGAGGTATGGGTGGTAAAAATGTTACAGGTGTGGGTGGAAGTTGTGTAAGACGATTAGGTATATTAGAGATCTATGAGGGAGGAATGGGATATACATTTTTAGTTTACTAGTGGGTGGAGGTTTCTTAGCCAGAGTTAAGGGGTGAGGTCCTAAGATGGACGGAAGTGGTGAAGGTGATGAAGGTGTGATCGGCGAGGTTAGGGTACGAGATCTTGGCGATTGGTTCTTCTGTTTGGGGCCCGGATTAAGTTTGGTGTTAGTTTTGGAGGATGTAGCTAAATCTAATTTGATGGGTGGATGAGTAAGGCTAGCCGTTGGGATGACCCCTAAAGTAGTAATAGGTTTAGGCAAGGCAGATGATGTAGAGGTGGGTTTAGATGTAGATGCATTTTGGGTTATTTGTAGAGGTGTAAGTTGAGCCATGAATGGTATCATGGGAGAAATTTTGATAGTTATGGTTGTGTTTGGTTTGATCAGCCGAAATAATTTTGGATAAATAGTGGAGGTGTGAGTGAGTGACATCTACATTTGTGTTGAGACATGAAGTAGAAGATGCCCCCAAAGTAAGGCTCTATCCACATAATCCAGGTGGTCAGCTAAGCATGAGAACGACACTAAAGTGGGTGGGGTTGATGTGGATCCAATGATGATTCCCATAAAATGTGTTTTAGAAATGGGGAATTTACTAGCTTCAGCCCCTGTGGGTAAGAGAGCTGAAAGTAAGTCAGAAAAATCTTGGGTGGTTGATGGATAATGGTCACCTAGAGGTAATGACATTTCTACTAGATCTTTGATAGGTGGAGGAGATGATGGGTGTTCCTTTATGGGTGGGGGATATGAAAAAGCATCTCCTGGGTCAGAGAGGTACCATTAGTGATGGCTATCTAGGTGGAGAAGCCAAAGGTGAAATGTTTTTGATGTTAATAAAAGACTCCTTCACAGGTGAGGGAGGAGACGAAGGGTGTTCCTCTATGGGTGGAGGAATAGGTGAAGTGGGTTCATGTGTAGGTGGAGGACCTCAGGCCAATATTTCCTCTATAGAAGGAATATGAGGTAGTTGTGAAGTAACTGATGTGTTATTGAAAATAGCATGGACCTCGCGGATATGACTATCATCAGTTGAGGTATCTTGAGTTTGATTAGAAAAAGAAGCGTGATTAGGAAATGGTTTCTTGAAGATGTGCAGGTTTTGATTGGTAGGTGCGTTCAGGTTATCCAAGACTAACTCATCATTCTTGAGCATTTCCTGGACAATGTTTCTGAAAGTGATGCAATTACCATCACTGTGACCTTTTACCTGATGATAGTTTTAGAATTCATACTCTTTGTACCACGTAGGTGTGGGGTGTGTAGGATCAAAACTAGTGTGTGGTTTTGTAACACCTTGGACAAAATGTTATATTTATCTTTTCATTACAAGGGTTGGCATATGATTTTCTTGAATGAGGTGTGTTCCCTTGATTGTTGAAAATCATGCTTGTTATGGATAAATCATTTCTACTCTTGGACGGAAATGATATGGCTTGCAAGAATCCATTTTCATTTCTTATTGTTAAGCTGAAATCTGATTTTGAGAGTTGCAAACTTACCTCTTTTAACTGGACTCATCCTTGAATCAATTTCAGTGATCCAAGGAATGTTTTAAATCTTCCTAATGAACCGAATGCTAAATTTACATTTGTTAGTTTGAGAGACATAACAGACTATACTTTTGTATTTTACAAATTTTATGGTCTTGTGTGAATGTACCTTCATTCGGTTGTATGTTTGTGCTTGGGTATTTGGGATTGATCTCTGCAGGACATTAATGGTGGGAACAAAATATAGTCTGCTTCATGACTATGAAGGGGATCAGAATCCTAAAACTAAAGGATTATCCTAATGGTATCCTAAACTAGGTAAGAGCACCTACTTCCTAGTTATGTCTACTTATTTGGGCTTCATTCTAACCTAGGCTTCTTATTCTATTTTTTTGGATTGACATCCTAACCTAAGATCTTGTGCCAAATGAATAAGGAAGAGATTACTAAAGTAATGCTAGGATACTTAACCTAATGCCTAATACTAATGGTTGTGAATTTTATCTAAGCTAAGGTGGAAATTACCTATGGAAATGTTTTATGACCTAAGGTAATTTATTGTTAGACTAACCTAAGTATTAGGGAAATCTATCCTAAACTATTAAAAAGGGAACCTAAGGGTCACATGGCACTATGGCGATGGTTCCAATGGCATTTAATTGATTTGATTGGGTTAAATGTATGGAGGTACATCTAGTTTTGGCAAAGGATAATTAACTTTAGTGGAGACATACATTGAGGCTTCACTAAAGATGAAAATGCATGTTAAATTAGAAATGGCATTTGCCAGTTTTGGGAGGCAGTGGCAAGGAGAGATAAGTGGGAGATTTGGGAGTAATGGCATTAATAGACCTCAATTTTTGTGTGAAAACCATCTTGGAAACAAGGGAGGTAGATTTTTGGGAGGTTTTTTGGTCTTGCATGTCTTACGAATTTTTCTCTACATGGAGCTATCTGGTTCTTTTAACCAGCAGTTTGACTTCTAATTTGTGGCTATTTTTTGGTTTCTTTGGTCTATTTTTTATAAAAGGAACGTATATGAGGCATTGGAAGACAAGTTTTTTGGTTGTTGATAATTCATGGAGAAGAAAAAGAGTGGAAAGCTCAGCTGGAAGTCTCATTCGAATTGGCATAGGCACTATTACGCATGATAGGCTCTATCCATTAAGATTTCTTACTTTCTTCTAAGTGATTCATTAAAAAAAATTTGTTCTCATGAGATATATGTTTACATGATTTTTCTGGTTAATTATGTACATGTTTTTATGAATCTTTTTGGTGTTTAGGATATAAATCCACTGTAAAGTAATGTTAGCTTTTGGAAACTATCTCTGTGCAATTTTAATGGTGACATACATGCAAAACTTGTTTTGGAGTTTCGTGTTTTGTTTTGAGATTTGTATTGGAGCTTCATGCATGTGAAACTTGTATTTAAAGCTTTGTATTTCATTTTGTAACTTGTATTCGAGGCTAGTGTTGTTATGAACTAGAATTCATTGCTTTGTGTTTGTTCTGAACCTTTATTGGATCCTTGTGTTTCATTTGAACTTGTATTGGGGCTTTATGCTTTGTTATGAGATTTTATTGGAGCTTTGTGTTTGTTTTGAGCCTGTATTGGAGCCTTGTGTAGTTTTGAACTTTTGTTCAAAGCTTTGTGTTCGAAACTGTACTCGTATTCAATACTTGCATGTTATGAACTTGTAGTTGAGTTGACGTGTTTGCTTCTGTACTTGTATTTTGAGCTTGATTTTTACTCGTATTCAAGGATTTGAAATTCTTTGAACTCATTTATGGACTGTCTTCTCAAAAGGAACTTGAGAGATTAGTTTTGGTTTGAGTTGGTTGGGTGATCTCTTTTGAGATCTTCTCCTTTTAGCTTCTTGTTTGAATGGTTGTGTTACTTCTATTTTTTGAGACTATACCACCTTCTTTGAACTTGTAAGGGTGTGTGAATATGGAGGATAAACTTCTCTCCTTTTCTATAAGAAAAAAATGCGTCTTGTAGAAAGCTTGATTGTTTTATCTGAAGGATTATTAGACTAGAAATTGTATCTTGTTGTGGGTTTGGTTTGATATAAAGTTTTTTTAGAGAAATCGTTATTATTTTTGAGGTTTATGGAAATGCAGTATGCATTCTCCTTCTTGTGATCAATGTTTAAAACAAATACCTTCCTTGTTGCAATCATTTTAAATGGAACTTGGGAGCCTTTGTTGTGTTTCTGTTTCAATCATGTTGGTGGAAGATTGGGTCATTACTTGACTTAAATGTTTATTGGGTGTTATTACTCTCCTTCAGATCTTCTTAATTGATTTCTGGATTTTATTAGAAAGAAGAGTTGAATACCCTAGTGTACTGAATTTTGTATGGAAGGATACATTATCTCCGGTTCAAATTGTTTTGTATAATTGTTCTTTTGGATCGTGAACTACTTGCTCTTTTTTATTGAGCTGTTGAAGCCTTGTAATGGGATTTCAGTCTTTTGAGTTTGTGAGTACTTCTGAACTTGTTTAGCTTATACTGTTTTGGGTTTTCTATTCCTTATTAGATTCAGTGAATGAATCTCTGGGTATTTTAAAGAGAAAGGAATATGTTCTCTTGGGGACAATATACTATTTTTGGGACTGTACTATGTACTTCATTAGGAGAATTGAATTTTAACTTGTGTTTAATGAATGGGAATAGATAAATTAGTTGGTAAAGATTTGTAAGGGAAACTAGAAGTGTGCTTTCTTCTAACCGTGTGTTTGGTTTTGTGTTCTCTCTTGGAAACGAGTTAAAGAACTTCTAAGTTTGAAATAGAAATGGGAATTCATTTGATAGTATAAATGAAATGAATTATTGATTTGATCATTTCTAATTTAGATCCCTTTTTACTGTTATTTGGATAAGTTCATTTGATTGAACTTTTCTTTATTTTGATTAGCTTCTGAGATGGAAATTTATTTGTGGATGGTTTGGTCTACTTTGTACAAGTCATTTATTATAATGGTGTAAAAATAGAATAGCTGAGTTGGTTCTATTGAATATAGAATGTAAACTTGTTGTGACCGAATGTCATGCCTGACTGAGTCATACTTCTTCTTTTGGATTTGGTATTGGAAGGTTTACTCTTTTGCACCCTATCATTATGAATCCCATTTTTTGGATGGATTCGAGATTAGTGTAACCCTGTGTGAAGTCTAGCTTTGATTTGTGGAATGTATGGTTCAGATCTTTGAATTATATCTTCTAACATGTAGTGGTTAGTTAAGACTTGCAAACAGACTATTTAGATATTATATTCCTTCATGGATTGATTTAGAATTTTTGTTAGGTGTTGTCTCTTTAATGTTGAATCCTTATAATGTTATCCTTGAACTAAATCAGTTGGGTGAGTTCTAAACTTGTTTCTGTCTTTAAGATGATTAGTGTATGTGGAACAGTATGTATTGATTCTTCTTCTTTGCTTAAGTTGTAGGATGAATCATCCTAATATGAGCTATGTTGTATGTAACTCTTTTTCTACTTAGTAAAGACAATTGAGTATTTCTATTCTTATAGAATTATGAAACAATTGGATGGAAATACTTTTTGTTTGTTTGAAAGTAATAGATAGGATCAATTAAACCTTATGATATAATGCAAATGTTGCGGATTATATTATGGTCCTTTCTTAAAAGTAAATTCAGACTCATTATTGTACTTCTTATTTGGTTGTTATTACTTATGTTTATTTGTATGATATATTAATTGTTTCATTAAAGCAGAGTTGTTTTAATGGAACAATTAGTGGAATGCACTTCACTTTAATGCTTAGTTCTTATCATGCTCAGTTCATTGAACTGACCCGTGCTAGAATTTTTTGCAGATGGACATCGTAAGTAATAAAAGAAGGCAAAAAAATTTATGATGCATTGGCTTATTTAATTATGAATCTTATGTAAAGAGTTCTGAATCATTCTTGAGTGTATTGGAAAAGAAAAGTGATGTTGTTTTAAGATATTAATTCTGATTGACATGCAGAATGTCTGAAATGCATAGTCTTGTAAATGTATATTTATCATCATGAATTGAAAGGTTTTGAGTTGGACTCCAATTTTTGGTGTGAATTCTTTTGTACTTGTATGACAGAATTAGTAGTGATATCTTGGTGGTATTATTTATATCTAGTTGTGTACTTTTAATTTTATCAATTAATAAGTTAGATAAAGGGGATAGTACATTTCCCCCTTATTATAATGAAACTTGTTAAATTGCAAAAGATGTCATTCTCTAACTACACAACTATAGTTTAATAATGAATTATGATTTGGACATACAATTAAAACTATATGAGTAAAGAAAGATACAAGGAATAGTGGTTATGATCTTTAATCTTTATACTACGTTTATAAAGTAAACACTAGCTAAATCTAGGTGGATGCCACACTTGATTTGGAAAGATAGGTTGCATTAAGAATTAAGAATTTGATGTTTGATGTCCTGTTTTTTGGGATAATTACTTGTTATGCCACATTAATAAATGTTAATGCAACCATCAGTTAATGAAGATCTCAATATCAAATCAAAATAATTATGGATATTGAACTTAATGAATATTGGAATTGGGGTTGGGCTTGGTTGCTGCAATCCGAATCTTAATCCAATAATAATTATGAATTAATGACCACTATGGGGGTATGTACAACTTGATGAATCAGTTCTAATGGATGTTGGCACATGCCAACTATAGGAATGTACCCTCAAAAAATTGTGGGACTTCTCAAGGATACAGTGTTGCAATTAACATGTGGCAACACCCTTCCGTATTTGTTCATCTAGATCTACCCACGTTTCGACTTGAACTTAGTTTCTCTCTAGGTCAAGTTAGTAGCATGTTTAAGATAGGTAGTAGCTTTCTATGACTCAAGGTACCTTGGCACATTTGGTTGACTTAGGTCAGCCGAGAATGCCCATATACCTTAAGTCATCGTGAGCATATTCCTATAATAAATTATTTTGCTAACATGGGCTAGGGTCAAACCTTGGGCAAGTGGAATGGCGGTAGTCAGTAAAGACCATTCTAGATAATAGTAGAGTAGGGTGAAGGATGTATTCTGAAATGATGAGTATGTCATCTAGGAATAGTAACATGAATAGTATGTTGAAAATCTTTGGCCAAAGTATCATAAGTTGTTGGTTGCATTGTCCTATGTCACCTAGTTTAAAGCAATGGAATGCCAGATGAATATTGGTAACAAATACTCATATAGGTTCTTTAAACAGATCACTCAGTACCCAGAATTGGGTAGGAAACCAAGTATACCTAGTATACATAAAGTATTCTATACTTTAAGTCAACATGAGAGATCGGTTAGTAACTGAGTCATGTAATGAGAGATTGGTAGTATACCGAGTCATTACAGTTGCATACGGTTGTCTGTTATGAGATTGATTGGCATGTAATGTGTGTTCTAAATGATGTTTTATTTAGAATAGAGAACATTATGTTTCAAAAATAAAAATTCCCTTGTTTCTAAAGTCTTAAAATGGGAATGTTACAGGTTTGATAGGGGGAAGGGTAATGGACCCAACTTTAATTTTTCTAAGACATAAGAATAAGGATCCCTGATCGGGGTGTATTTCCATTGTTCTTGTCTAAATTGAAAGGTTTGGACATGAGAAATATTGGATGAGGGCTTAGCCTGATTTGATGGATGAGCTAGGCCGGCCTTGAGTACCACTACATTAGTGTTCACTTCGCTTTTGAATAATTATTCTGTGGTTTTGAATAAGAAGAGGTATCATTTGACTTAAATGTCGAGTTATTATTGCTTAGTTGAATTTTCTTTTCCTTGATAGCCTGAATCTCTAGCTTTCATGCCATGGTGAATGCCTCATCGAAGGTTTGGAAATTCTGGACCTGTAAGGTCGGCGAGATATGTCTAGCACAAGCCTGAGTGAAGAGCTCTATGATCTCGGTTTGTGGTAATTGGAATGTGAGTTGATTGATCAGGCTACACCAACAAGCGATAAAATCCATGATAAACTCGACATCATATTGATGCATAGAGTAGAGGTCAGTCATGGTAACCTTATTAACAACATTAATGGAGAAGTGATCCAAGAAGGCTTGGGCTACCTAATGACATGAGAAGATAGAATGTCTAGGTAACCCACTATACCAGTCTAATGTGTGCCCGGTCAGTGAAATGGGAAAGGTCCTCAAAAGTAAAGTGTCATCATGGGTGATCAGATAACACTCGTGTTTGAAAGACCGCAAGTGTTTTTGTGGGTCCTCTTTTTTATTGAAGCAGTTAAATTTAGGCATTTCCCAATATACGGGATATGGATGAATATTAATAGATGGATGTATGGACTCATTACAAATTTTTCCATAGGTCAGAGAGTTGCGCGAGCCGGAGACCAATACCTCCGGTGTCTACATCTTTTCCATCATTAACTTGATGAGGTCATTGGTAGGTGGTGATGGATGGGTACCTCTTGTAGCGTAAGAGGGTTGGTGTTGGACATATGATGGAGGTGTCATTCCAGTATATGACGATGCTGCATAGGTAGGTTGGGAATAAGGGAGTGAGATAGGGGGTACATACTCTGAAGAAATGATGGATGAAATAGGAGGTTACTGATAGTATGTATATGGAGGTGGAAGGGTCGAGGTAACCCTAGTAGCGATGGGGGCTAAGGACTGTGGAATATAAAGGAAAATGTTTTGAAATGGGGTAGGGGTCGTTGACATCGAGGGTGGTTGTGTTTCTATGGGTATATGTGAGACAATAGGTTTAGATGAGGTTGTGTTATGGGTGGTGGACAAAGATATAGTGGATGTTATGGGTGTAATAGATGTGGAGGATGCGGTAGTCATAGCAGGTACAGGGCCTAGCTGCTAAATGACTAGGGAAAGGAAGATGTGGGTAAAGTGGAGCTAGAAGGGGTTGATATAGAAGTAAGAACAAGTGTTAGAGGGATAGATACGGGCATGTCATATATCAACTAACCCAAGGCATCTCGAGTGTATGAGTGGGAAAGATAGAACTTTAAGGTGGCAGGGTTTTGGTCAAGGAGTCATGCAAATTCATCATCCCCTATGGCGATATTGATAGGTTGGGTAGGATCCATTGGTGATAGAATAAAAGGTGGTGAAGGACTAAGTGGGAGTGGTTGACAACTAGTGGGGAATATGAGGGTGTTTACTTGGCTACGAGTCAACACCATGTGAACAAGTACTAATGTGGTAGGACTACTTTTTGTAAATGACATAGAAATATAACATAAATAGGAAAAGCAAGTGGTGGTAGGTGGATTAGCTACAAAATGTCAGCTGGAAATTTGAACAGCCTAATTGATACAAGTTATGGTAAACTGACATTAGTCATAGGTAACTACAGTCAGTCACTTTGGAAAATGGATAGTTTGTCAAAACAAGGCAAAAGGCTAATAACTTGCCAGGTAGATAAGATGCAGATGGATTTTATCATGATAGAGAAGATGATGAGAGTTATAGAGACTCTGAGTAACAAAGAATATGAAATAGGTGTCCTTTTGGGAAGGTCAACCAAAAGAACAGTAAACCAATGTCGGTTGGGTAAAATCAGTGATGGTCAGAGGGTAACTGATGATGGTCGATGGACCGACACCAGTTACTGTGAAATTAAAACATAAATGAAGAACATGTGGTTGTGATTTAAAATCAAGTGTAGAATAAAACCCAAAATTCTGAGAATGATGAAAATGGGGTCCAAACACATTCAAATGAAGTTGGAATACACCAACTATGATAAGGAGCATGCAAGAAGAAATAAAAAGATGAAGAACATTTCCTCTCACCTCAAAATGTAAGCTAAGTAGAAACACTAAGAAAAATATGATCCTAAGAGTGCTCTTTTCTTTATGTTTGTTCAACTTATTCAATTTAGAATATTAACTCGTGAACTTTAGAATAGATTTTTTGGTGAGGAATGCTTCCTACAAAGAAGGATATCTACACACAGAGGTTTTAGTGTAACATTCCCATTTATGACTCTAGAACAAGGGAATTTTTTTTTTACATAACGTTCCCTGCTCTAAATTATCATAATTTAGAACACACTGTTCTCAAGTTTTAAATAACGTTCTCTAGTTTAAATGGGTATTATTTAAAACACAAATTACTTTCAGATTTTTTTTTTCTCTTTAATTGCATATTCATAATATGGAACATACATTCTATGCAATTTAATCTCATAACAGATAACCATATGCAGTTGTAATGACTCGATGAATTACCGATCTCCCATTTCATGGCTCAAAGTTTTCATTCGATCTCTCATTTCATGACTTGGCTTCTTACCGATCCTTCATGTTAGTTCCATGTAATGTATACTAAGTATACCTAGTTCTCTTTACCCTTTCGGGTATTGAAGTGTTATATTTAAGAGGCCTATCTGAATATCTATTACCGATATTTCTCTCAAATCATGTTCTTCTTAAATTAGGTGATCCAGGACAACGCAACCAGCAACTTGTGATACTTTAGCCAAAGATTTTCACATGTGTAGCATGATTATATTATTAGATGGACATACTCGTCAATGGAATATGTCCTTCACCCCACTTCATCTGTTATCTAGAATGGTCTTTTCTGACTTATATCAGTCCTCTTGTCTAGAGTTGAACCTTAATTCAAGTCAACAATATGAAAAGGTATAGGGAAGCACTCATGATGACTAAGGGTACACAAAAATACCTCGTCAACCCTAGTCGTTTATGTGTGTCTATTTACCTTTAGTCATCATGAGTCACTCCATATACAAGGACATGTTCCTAACTTGGTCCAAAGTAAAACTGAGGCCAAGTTTAAGCTAATGTATACCTAGATGATTCTGATTCAGAAGGGTGTTGCAACATGTCAGTTGTAACATTGTGTCGTCATGAAGACCCGGCCTTCACGATGACACCTTATTTCAGTTGGCGTGTACCAACATCCTTCTGAATCATCTCATCCAGGGATACATATCCAGCTAAGAGGTTGATCACTTTCTTATCATTATAATTTAAGAATAAGTTTCAGCAACCTTGCTGATCCTCTAACCTCTTCATTCATTATAGTTGCTAGCCATGATTGAATTAAATTGTCATGAAGATTAATATATAATCACTCCTCCCTTCCGAATGATTGTATATTGTTTCTTGGGTCGTTATTTAAAGTCTCAAATGTATAGTCCAAATCAGCTTAACATAGTAAGATTAACTTACTAAGCTTAATCAAGTTCATTCGCAACTGAATCTAAATTCAGGTTTCCTTTATATTAGACCTCATTTGAATGAGGTCTATTTCTTATACACAGGAATCCATTTCTTTTCAATTATCTTACCTTAATTTAAGGTTTATTAAGAGGAGATATGATTTCCTCTTTCCAAGTATCCTTTGGATATGACACCCCAAAGGGTATGAACATATTCTTATTCCGGAACTAATTGTTCTTTCCTCATCATCCATTAGTTAAGATCCATTTTCAATGATTAATTACACATGAGTTCATATGTATGTTACTCTTTTATCAAGTTAATTGATAATCTATATTGACCTACGTATTAACCATTTGTACATTCCAACTTATAGGTTGTATTTAAGAGAAGAGAAGAGTGTCAATTCCCTACTTTTCATTATATCCTTTTTAAATCTAACCAACCATCGTTTATATAGATAAAATTTCAAAAGAATAAGAATAAGTTCACAATTTTCATTTAACAATTCAATAATGATACAATAATTAAAATAACACACCATTCCTTTTCTCATTCCTCAAAGTAATATATATATATATATATATATATATATATAGTCCAATATTTGAACTTCACTTATTCAAACAATTGAAACAACAATGATAACTCAACAAAATACAACTTTTATTTTTCAATTACATCCGAAAGGAATAACAATGTCTCATATAAGGTCCAACCTCTAATTAAATGAGAGAAGCATCATAAAAGAGCACGTCTTCTTTAACACTTACGGAGTCCATATATAAAAATTGCTTGCATAGGTCAATTCACCGAACTGAGCATGTTAAGCACTTAACATTAAAATGATGTGCTCTTGACTAACTGTCTCAATAAAAAACCCTGCTTTTATGAAACGTTCAAGCAATTCAAATAGATAACTCATAAGAATAAAACACCACTGAAAGAAGAACGGATTAAACAACCTCATCATAATAAATAAACATCATGATCAAACAACATTCCTAATTAGAAATCTCTTCAGTGAATTTACAACAGACAAGCAACATCGCATCCCTGAATTCTTAGTTGTTCCATACTATAATGTGTAGAGTTCATTCCAGATTTAATCGAATGTTCAAAAAAAGAAATAAGTATATATGTTAACTTTAACAATTCCCAAAAGAGAGGTAATTGAGAGAAGTAATGATTTACCAATCATACAAAACAAGATCAATTTCGTTTAATCTTAGTAAATGGAAGCTTTATGATGGAATAACTTCTACTCAAACAAAAATTCTTTCCCATCTAATAAGCACTCGGCTTTGACCAAGTTCAATGAAAGAGAAAGACAGTGATCAAACACCAAGAAGGTGACTTTTGTCACCTTTCAGAATTCAACAACATAGTATAGTATTTTATCCCCGCTCGGAGTGAACATAAAATGCAAATCACATTTACATACACCCGAAGGCAATCACACATCTTATAGATTCAATATCTCCTTAATAGAAATTTAAAAGAGGAGAAGGAAGAAGTATTTCTTCCTATTATCTATTTTACAATCTTCTACGGTTAGCACTAGTTGACCGAACTGGTCAATTTCATGCATAGGAGGGATAATAACGTAAGTAAACTTCCCAGTCAGAGAGAGGTAACAACCAACTTTTCCCTTCCAGTTTTTTTTGCACAAAAGTAACAGTAACGAAACCCACAACTCAGAAGGGTCGATAGTCAAAATGAGAAAGGATTTCTCCAATACTTCATACCAATAGTTTTTACTGAGGGAAATATAAAAACTGTAACATATAAATCGGAAGGTTAAAAACAGTCAATACTTCCCTCAACCTGAAACAGGGACAGCCTCAGTAGCTTCTAGCTACCTTGGCAGAAGTTTTCAATGAATTTAATTATCAGCTAACCCAATTTATCAAGCAACTACTGACCTTCCAGTTCCATCCTTACATTAATGGTCATTTACGCTATAACAAGCAAGTTCATCCTAAAGATTAAAATGATTAAAAGATTACAACCAGGTAAAACTTGATCCCAATTCCACAGGAATAAAAGAAATCGTTTAATCGCAAAGGGAAAGAATTCATCCTGGTTCAAATACAATAAAAATTACAAAGGAGTTTTCATTCACAATACCTATACTCATCATCGAGTTCAAAAGGGAGAAGAAACTGTATATTCTGACACAATCCTTCAAACAAGCAAACCAAGTTAATCTCAGGTTCAAATAAGAAAATAATATTTTTTTTTAAACAATCATTATGGGTACCCAGAAGTAAAAGAAGTAACATATCTCTTCCAAACCATGAAATACGAATGAAAACATGGTAGTCACAAGGCTTCAAGTAACCAAGTCATATTTAAACCACATTTCCAGCAAGGAAGACAATTTCAAACAAAGTCCCGCTTTATCATTCCACGAAATCCATAGCTTTTGAGCATATACAACTCAGGAAAAAGAGTAAATATATCACTGTTACTTTCAACAATTTCAAACCCACAAGGAGACAACAATCCAAGCACCCATTTCATTAAAATCGTAACAGCAGTGATGAATTCACATACATTTACAGTTCCTACTAAGAACATCGATTTTACATGCAGGCATCCAGAAATTACCCATATTGCAACTTTTCCAAAAACAACAAATTCAAACAGAAGATCATAACCAGAAACACACTAGAACATTTCCACAAAACCACTCAATTCTAAGAGCAGAGTTCTTTTAATGAAGACATTTAATAAAGAGCATAACTGTTTAACAGGAAGAGCCTAACATGCCTGGTAAGATTTCTTGTTAACTTGCAGAAGATAACAGCCGAATCTTTTCAAGGATTTCTTCTCTGCAACAACTTCAACAACCAGATTTCCCAACTACCTTTTTGTTTCCACAAGCTCAGAGAATGCTCGAAGGTGCTCAAGATTACAATGGGTTGAAAATAAATTTTCAGGCTCAAAAGGGCAACCAAATGCAGAGCAAAAAACCAGAAAACCAAATGAATAATAATTCCCACAAAAACCCGCTTCTCCTCTTTCCTAGGTGGGTTTCTTCACCGAAACCAATGCCATTAATTGCATTGAATGCAATTTCCCCCTCTTTCCTCACACCACCACCAATTCAAACTTGGAAAATTTCCATTTTAGATTTTTGCATGTATTTTAAATTTAGCAACAATGTTAGTTAAACATCCACTAACTTCCCATGCTTCCACCAACTTGGCAATTTAAAAGAATGCAAGGACTGTAATTTATTCCACATTAATAGTCTAGAAACCATCACCACTATCCTCCCACTTGCCACATAATCCCATAGGTCCCCCTTAGGATTAGTAATAGTTTAGGTCCCCTTATTAATAGTTAGGTTTCCACCTTAGCCCTTAGGTCTTAGAATTTATCCTAGGTTAAGTTACAACCTTTTAGATTAAAGTCCAAGTAGGTTAGGTCGTTACAACATAAGTTAGAGAACAAACCATAATAATTCAATAATAGGTCCCGAGTGGGTCTTGCCACCTTAGGTTAAAGCCAACGTAGCACAAGACATTCCGTCCAAGGCTAAAATATTCACCTCAATATCCTTATAACAAATCTTTTACCTTCTCACGATATCCCGTGTTATAGTTTATGTATTCAGGAGATCAAATCTTATCGTTGGTAGCATGATACCAAGTAAGAATACCTGAAACCAGGTTCTTTACAATTTACAACAAAAACCCAACTTGGTTCCGAAATACATTTCTTTTAGAAAGTCAATCAACAAGATGGCAATAAAGAAAAACTGAAGTATACCTTGGATCAATGGAATTGATTCAAGGTGTTATGTTAACATATATATATACATATATATACATATATATATATATATATATATATATATATATATATATATATATATATATATATATATATATCAAAGTATGAAAACAATTCTGTTAGGTTCACAACTTGCGAATTGCAAAGTAAAATGATATCATTTCCCATTAAACAGAACCATAGTAAGCATGAATTCAGAACAACAATACTTACTCATTGCAAACATGATTTTCAACGTCGAAGGAATATGCCTTCCTAAGACAAATCACATGTCGACATTTACAATATCAAAAGGGAAAGTCATCGTAGTAACTACCATGATCAAGACGTTACATACCTTCCTCCTTAATAGAATCATTGTCCAATGATTAAATTAGTCAAATCATTAAGATTTAGGACAAAATTTAGTTATCGTCCTTCCATTCATAGGTTCATTCAGAACTAAATTTGAAAGTTCAAATTTTCAAAATAGTATTTTAAATATCTGTCCAATAGTTAAGTAACTGCCCAAGTTTGGCAGATTCATCATCAAAATATGGATAATTTTTTTTCAGATTCTATCAACTTTCAGAATTAATTCTGATCAAACAAGTATGGAAAAGCAGATCTCATTTCTTTGAGATCTTCCCAAGTTACACTTTCTTCGCTAAACTGGTCCCATTGGACCTTACATTGTTTCACTTCACTAATTTCTTAAGTGTAACTGGTGAGTTCCCAGCACTCGAATGGGCTTAACCATGATTATTCCTGGGTCTTGGACCTACAAGGAATTCTAATTCAGCACATGTGATAAATCTAATACGTATTTCTTAAGTAAAGAAATATGGAAAACATCATGCATTCATGATAAAGTAGGAGGTAAAGCTAAACGATAAGCTACTGGGTTGATTATTTCAATAATTTTGAAGGGTCCCACATAACGAGGTGACAACTTGACAGCCTTGCCAAAAGTTATAGAACTCTTTTTCGGCTTAACCCGAAGAAAGACCTTTTCACCAAGTTCATATTTCCTATCAACCTGTTTTAAGTCTGCATAACTTTTTTACCTATTGGCAGCCTCCTTCAAGTGTTCACGAATCATTATAACTTGTTGTTCCATTTCTGTAAGGATTTTTGGCCCAATTATCTCTTTGTCCTCAATGCTATCCCAACTAACATGGGTCCTGCATTTCCTTTCGTAGAAGGCTTCGAAAGGTGCCATTTTCAGAGAGGCATGATACGTGTTATTATAAGCAAACTCAACCAATGGAAGGTACTCCTCCCATTTATACTACTGGTCCATGCAATACATTCTTAACATGTCCTCTAAAACTTGATTAACTCTTTTAGTCTATCCATCTATTTCCAGATGATACGCAGAGATGAAATTCAACTTAGTTCCCAAAGCAACATTAAGCATTTGCCAAAATCTTGATGTCATTCTTGGATCTCTATCCGATATGATCAATTTGGGTACTCCATGTAATCTAAAAATCTCATGCACAAATCTTCTCGCCAACACAGGTGAATCATCCTTTAGATTACAAGCTATAAAGTATGCTTCTTTTGTTAGTTTATCAACAACTACTAAGATGAAATCATGTTTATTCTTTCACATAGCCAATCCTTGAACAAAGTCCATAGTTATCACTTGCCATTTGTACTGCGGAATGCTGTGAGGGTACAATAAACCAGATGGATGCATATGTTTTGCTTTGACACGTGGACATTCTAAGTAATGTGTCATGAATTCTATTACATCCTTTTTCATCCCTTTCTAGAAATATTGTTGTTTTATATCAGCAAGCATTTTTGTAATGCTCGGATGTCCAGAAAAAGGTGAATTATGAAATTTAGTTAACAATTTCTTTCTTAAGTCATTTTCTAAGGGTATATATACCTTGTTTTCAGACCGTAAGATTCTTTCATTATCAAAGTGAAAACCTTTATATCTCACGTCATTTGGATTTGCAGCAAGTGGTGCCTTTACCTGTTGAAAATAGGAATCATATTCCATGATGCTTTTCACCTCATCCTTAAAATGAGTTCTCAATGTTATGAGAGAAGAAATGTTCTTCCTACAACTTAGAGCATTCACTACTCTATTTTCCTTACCCTTAATATAACTTATATCAAAATCGTACTGAGATAGAAATTCTAACCATCTTCGTTATCTTGCATTTAGATTTGGTTGAGTAAAAATATACTTCAACCCAGAATGGTCAGTTTTTTAGTTCAAATGGCTTACCGAGAAGGTAATGCCTCCAAATTTGAAGTGTATGAACAATGGCAACAAGATCTAGGTCTTGGGGAGCATAATTCCGTTCATGTAACTTGATTTTTCTACTTTCATATGCTATGACATGGCCATCCAGTAACAGAATTCCTCTGAGGCCTTCCCTAGATGCATCTGTTACAACAGTAAAGTTCCCATTGGGATCAGGTACAGTTAATATAGGTGTTGTTGTTAACCGTTCCTTTAGAATCTTAAAGGAAGATTCAAATTTATCATTCCAAACAATTTTTTTGTCTTTCTTCTATAATGAAGTTATTAGTACAATGACCTTAGAAAAGTCTTTAACAAACTTTCTATAATAACCTACAAGTCCCATGAAGCTCCTGACTTCATGGACATTCTTAGGTGTAGGCCACTCAGTTATAGCTATGATCTTTGAAGGATCTACAACTATTCCTTCCTTTCTTATAACATGACCCAAATAGTGCACTTCTATGTCATAAAAGGAGCATTTTGACAACTTACCATACAACTTCCTCTTTCTCAATATTTCCAAAACTATCTTCAGATGTTCATGGTGTTCTTCAATGCTCTTTGAATATATGAGAATATTGTCCAATTATTCTTGAAAAATATTGTTCATCAAGTTCATAAAGGCGGCGGGTGCATTAGTCAACCCAAACGGTAAAACGGTAAACTCATAATGCCCATATCTTGTTCTAAAATATGTTTTATGAATGTCTTAATCCTTTATTCTCAAATGATGATATCCAGATTGAAGATCTATTTTAGAATACACTGAGGCTCCATGCATCTGGTCAAAAATATTATCAATTCTAGGAAGCGGATATCGATTCTTAACAGTTGCCTTGTTCAACATTCTATAATCAATGCACAATATAAGTGTGTCATCCTTCTTTTTAGCAAAAATTACAGGTGCTCCTCAAGGTGAAACACTCGGCCTTATCAAACCTTTTGAAAAAAGTTCCTATAACTGAGCCTTTAGCTCTACCAGTTCTATGGTAGTCATTTTATAAGGTGTCTTGGATATAGGCTCAGTTCTCGGTTTTATCTCGATTGAGAACTTAAACTCCTGTTTAGGTAGAAGACCTAGCAATTCTTCCGGGAATACATCTCTAAAATTTTGTAACAAGGGGCATCTTTCCATAAAATCACTACTTTCTTTAGCAGTTTCTGACATTTTTACGGCATATAAAGTACAACCTCTATTTTTAGCCCTTTTAAGCTACATTGTTGACAGCCTTCTAACTGAAATATCATGTTTTACACCCTAAATGACTACTATTTTCTACAAGTCATCTAAGAAACTAATCTGTTTTTCATAATAGTCAACCTTTTCTTTGTGTTCAGCTAACCAGTTAACACCTATGATTATATCATAAGATCTCAAAGGAGAAACATAAAGATCAACTTCTGTGGAAAAACTAGGCAAGTGAAGGACTACCCCAAAAAGACACATACTAATCATATGAACATCATTATTTCCGTAATGCACAGTCCATGATTTTTCCATTTTCTGAGCTCTTCTTTTTAATTTTGAAGCTAACTTAGTAGAAATAAAACATTCAGTAGCTCCAGTATAAAAAATTATAGTCACAGGTATACCGAATAACTTACCTGGAACTTCTATGGGCATGGATTGCTTTTCAGCCTATTTGTCAGCTATTGTAACATGTATTCTATGTTGTTGATTGCGGTCATCCTTCTTCAAGGGATAGTGACTCGTGTAATGATCTTTACCATAGTTAAAAAAATCTCCAACAGGCCCCTTCCTAGGTTCAAATTTATTTCCAGCCTTGAAGTTATCATTTTGGCTTCCGTGGGACTTCTATCCATTGTTATTATTCTTGATAAAGTTGTTCCACATATTAGTGACATGTTTGCTTATTGTTGTTTTCTTATTATTATTGGTGGTAAATTTATTTTTCATGCCAAACCTCTTCCAGGGTCCCTTTTTTGGTGCAAGAGACGAAGACGAGTTCAGAGCCTTCTTTCTAATTTCTTCTCTATGAGTAGAGATTTCTTTTAATTTCTGTTCTTGCCTTATGGCCTTTTCAATAACCCCTTACATAGTGGTTGGACCGTGAACATCTACCTCGCCACCTATGATGGGATTCAGTCCCATAATAAATTTTATATCCTGAACTTCTCGTCAGTCTGATACTGAGGCACGTACTTAAGGAGTCTAGTAAACCCTTCCCAGTACTCTATCACAGTTGACTTTCCTTGTGATAAGTTATGAAATTCAGTCATTTTCTGATCATAATAAAGTTGAGGCAGCCATCATTGCCTAAAATAACCTTTAAATTGATCCCATGTTATGTCTCATTCAATAATATTTAACTCAGCCTTTCGGCTGTCCCACCATGAAGATGCCTAATGGGAAAGCTGATACGCTCCCCATATTACTTTCGTTTCTTCAGAGAAGTTTCTTATAACAAAGTAATTCTCTATTTCACTGAGCCAGTTCTCAGCCTTGTCTCCTAACATAGTTCCATCAAACTTAGGAGGGCTTATTCTTTTTATATCATTGGTGAGTTTTACTGCTAATCTTGCCCTTTTCTTTTTAGGTTGATTAGACACATTCACATTACTATTATCAACACCCTAATTCCTTCCATTGGTGTTGTCCCTAGAAGGTGGCTGATCATCATTGTTAGCATCTTCTCCCTCCTCCTCATCACCCATTACTTTTTCCAATACAGTCAAATGATCTCTTGTGTCCAAGAGGGCAGCAAGGATCTCGTCGAGTTTCTAGGTGGTAGCTAATTCTCCCCCAGTAGTAGGGTGTTTGCAACATTCCCTCTTGTTCTAACCATTTTCTGTTTAACAAGAAAATGTAAATTTTATCAGATTATGGACATAATAGGTCCAAGTGTTGTAACCTTCAGCTCTGATACCAAGATGTAACATTCCCATTTATGACTCTAGAACAAGGGAATTTTTTTAACATAACGTTCCCTGCTCTAAATTATCATAATTTAGAACACACATTCCAAGTTTTAAATAATGGTCTATATTTTAAATGATTATTATTTAAAACACACATTACTTTTAGACCAATGTTCTTTGTTCACATATTCATAATATGGAACACACATTTTATGCCATTTAATCTCATAACAGATAACCATATGTAGCTGTAATGACTTGATGAATTACCAATCTCCCATTTCATGGCTCAGAGTTTCATCGATCTCTCATTTCATGACTCGTCTTCTTACCGATCCTTCATGTTAGTTCAATGTAATGTATACTAAAGTATACCTGGTTCTCCTTACCCTGTCGGGCATTGAATTTTTCTATTTAAGAGTCCTATTTGAATATCTGCTACCAATATTCATCTGAAATCCTGCTTCTTAAACTAGGTGATCCAGGACCACGCAACCAGTAGCTTGTGATAATTTGACCAAAGATTTTCACTTGCATAGCATTATTATATTCCTAGATGACATACTCGTCAATGGAATATGTCCTTCACCCCACTTCATTTGTTATCTAGAATGGTCTTTTCTAAATCCTATCATTCCTCTTGTCCAGAGTTGAACCTTAATCCAAGTCAGCAATATGAAAAGGTATAGGGAAGCACTCATGATGGCTAAGGGTTCACAGACATACCTTGTTGACCCTAGTCATTTGCATGTGTCTAGTTACCTTTAGTCATTGTGAGTCACTCCATATATAAGGACATGTTCCTAACTTGGTCCAAAGTAAAACTAAGGCCAAGTTCAAGCTTATGTAAACCTAGATGATCCAATTCAGAAGGGTGTTGCAACATGTCAGCTGTAACATTGTGTCATCATGAAGACCCAACCTTCATGATGACACCTTATTATCTTTTGTGTGTACCAACATCACGCGGAATCCTCCCATTTAGGGATACATATCCAGCTAAGACGTTGATCACTTTCTTATCATTATGATTTAAGAATAAGTTTCAGCAACCTTGTTGATCCTCTAACCTCTTCGTTCATTACAGTTACTAGCTATGAATGACTTAAATTTTCATGAAGCTTAATATATAATCACTCCTCCCTTCTGAAGGATTGTATATCATTTCTTGCTTCATTATTTAAAGTCTCAGACATACAGTCCAAATTAGCTTAACATAGTAAGATTAACTTACTAATCTTAATCAAGTTCATTTGCAACTAAATCTAAATTAAGGTTTCCTTTATATTAGATCTCATTTGAATGAGGTCTATTTCTGATACACTTGAATCCATTTTTTTTCAATTATCTTACCTTAATTTAAGGTTTATTAAGAGGATATATGATTTCCTCTTTCTGAGTATCCTTTGGATACGACACCCCAAAGGGTATGAACAGATTCTTATTCCAGAACTAATTATCCTTTCCTCATCAATTAGTTAAGATCCATTTTCAATGATTACTTACACATGAGTTCATTTGTATATTACTCTTTTATCAAGTTAATTGATAATCTATATAGACCTACGCATTAACCATTTATACATTCCATTTTATAGGTTGTTTTTAAGATAAGAGAAGAGTGTCATCGTTTATATAGGTACAATTTCAAAGAATAAGAATAAGTTCACAATTTTTCATTCAACAATTCAATAATGATACAATAGTTAAAATAACACACCATTCCTTTTCTCATTCCTCAAAGTAATATATATATATATACATACATACATACATACATACATACATACATACATACATACATACATACATATATATATATATATATATATATATATATATATATATATATATATATATATATATATATACATATATATATTGTACAAGTCCAGGATTTGAACTTCACTTATTCAAATAGCAATGATAACTCAACATAATACAACTTTTGTTTTTCAATTACATCCGAAAGGAATAACAATGTCTCATATAAGGTCCAACCTCTAATTAAACAAGAGAAGCATCATAAAATAGCACGTCTTATTTAACACTTATGGATTCCATATGGAAAAAATTGCTAGCATGGGTCAGTTCGCCAAACTGAGCATGTTAAGTACTTAACATTAAAATGATGTGCTCTTGACTAACTATCTCAATAAAAGAACCCTTCTTTTATGAAACATTCAAGCAATTTAGATAGATAACTCATAAGAATAAAACACCACTGAAAGAATAATGGATTAAACAACTGTTGTCAAAATTTCACCCCCCCAGGGTAAATTTCGATAACATGCATCAAAAGTTGCAGAAAGGAAAATAGGTCAATCCAGGAAAAATCGCAAAAATCGGCTAAGTCCTAGTCCTAGGGGCAGTCGGGACATTTGGAACAAAGGTACGCGGAGGGCGCGAAAAGCTGATCTGGCTGAAAGAGAGGAAAAATTGGCCAACTGCTGAGAGGGACGCAAACTAGGACAAGTGGGCCAAAAAGGCGCGAACCGGCCGAACCGGGCGAAAAAGGTCCAGACAGTCCAAAGCAAACTGGGACAAGCGGGCCAAAAAGGCACGAACTAGCTGAACCGGGTGAAAAAGGTCCAGACAGTCCAAAGCAACTGTGACAAGCGGGACAAATGGACGCGAACCGGCCGGTTCGCTCGAAATCAGCACAAAGAGCACAAAGCAAAATGGGACAAAGGGACGCGCGGGACGTGGATCGCCGACAGACCCGTCGACCAACTAGAAGCTGCCACGTGTCCTCACAAGAGAAAAGTCAAAAAGTCAGAGGGGGAGTTTTCGAGCACTGAGCCGAACCAATAGGATCGTGCCACGTGTCCCATTTAAGGGCCCACGAGGAAATTTCAAAGGAAATCCCACTGAAAAGTAAAGGAGAGAGAATTATTCAGCGAATCAGAGCCTGCCACGTGTCATCCAGGTGGCAGAGCGCGGGAAGAATTTCAAAAATCCGTTTTCACCTGTTCCGTGTCCTAAATCTTCAAATCGCCATAACTTTTGATCCAGAGCTCGGATTTGCGCATTCTTTATATCAATGGAAAACTGGTAAAATTCTCTACACATTTCCAAGGTCAATCTTGCATTTTGGTTCAGTGTGGAGGATGAAAATCAAGAAGATGCCTCTGGCATGAAATAATAAGTAGAAGTAATGCTTCAACGAACAACTTTAATGTAGCAGACAGTTCGCCGCTTCTGCTAGGCAACCCGCCGTTTTGACATGATCCGCCGCTTCTGCCATAATGAGATGAGTTAAGTGCATTCTGGAAGTGGTTGGGGCAGATTTCAAATTCCTCTCTCTTTTCTCTCCCATTCTTCTTATAAATTGTAAGGAGGGGCTTCTTTCTAAGGTTGGACATTCTTGTTTTGCAATCCCTCCCTTCTCTCCTGCTTGCAAGAGAATTCGTGGAGTTTTTAAGCCTCCCACATGGACTGTAATGCAACTGTTGCCTCTTGGCCACTGCAATGTATTGAATCAATTCTTTGAGCAATATATATGTCTGTGATTAAATTTAAATCCTCTCATGTATTCATTGTTGTCATTTTGATCTCTCATTGTATTTCGGTTACTTGTGCATAGTGTGGTATCACATCTATATGGTCTGTGTTTATTTTGTTGCAAAGCTTATGTTCTTCATTCCTCGATGCATCACCTCCGTAGTTTAGGTTTTATTTGTACGCATTTCTCTCTCCCTGTCTCCTTAGTAGTTAGGTTAGATTTTTGGGTGAACCTATGCGTTTTATTGGTGCATCTAAATAGAGGAATAGGAACCAGCCTTTCTCTTGAGAATCCTTTCTCATTTTTTAGGTCCCACACTTGGAGGAAGGATTCAATGTTATGAAATCACACTGGATACCTGGGTGATCAACCTAGAAACTTGATATGTATCCAGGGGTGTTGTTATTTTGCATCAACAGTTTTTGCACGCTTGGTGGGACCTACAAGTCTCATTTTTATTGCAGCAAAGTTGATATGCATCTGCTGCAATTTTCTTGCTTAAAAAGAGCTATTATTTGCATATCTGGCGACTCCAAGGGGAAGAATCAACTAGAATTTCAGCAATACAGGCCTAAAAGCTTATGAGAAGAATCACAAGGTCAAGAGTTGGAGAAGAAGAGGTGCTATTTGAATACCTGTAATTATCTCCAAGAAGAAGGCAAAGAGGAAGAAGGATTCAAAGGTCTCCATCTCCACCAAACAGAACTCTTTCAACTCCTCCACCTGAGCACCCTTTCTTTCAGTATACAAGGGTTTTAAGACCAATCAGAATGGCACAACCAGTGAACCCCTATGTCAATTTCACAGGTAGCAGCCCACTTGCTCTCAATGCACAAAATCCAATCCCAGTCGCAGCATTGAAGAACATTTCATACTTCACTAGAGAAAATCAGACCACTCCTGGTGATCATGTCAAGGACATTGCTAACATTTGTGTAATCCATGAGATCGATGAGATGCAAGTAGCTGTCAAATTGTTGGCATCTTCATTCAAGGGGAAAGCATTGCAATGGTTTAGGAGCCTTGGAGCTAGCTCTATCACAAACTGGAATCAAGCTATGTATTGCACTTCATGATAAATTTGGAGAGAAGGGAGACAACTTGTCTCTTTTGGAGCAGCTGACAACCATCAAGAGAGCTTCCAATGAGCAGCTAACTGACTTCAACTTCAGATTTCAAAGATCTTGGGATAGAATTCCAGTAGTAGTCAGGCCAACAATAGGAGGTGATTTTCTATACTACCTTAAAGCTTTAAATTCTAATATTTCTATGTTGGTTCAATCTATGGGAGGTACAACCATCCCTGCTGCTTATAGTATTGCTATTAGAGCTTAAAATTGTCTAATTCAAGCTGGCAAGCTAGCTGCTAGGCCTCCAATGCCATTATACCCAAGTCTAGAGAGCCCAAGTACTAGTCAAGCACCTGTCTTAGCTCCTATTCCCACTCCTACGAATCAGAGTTCAAATGAAGCTTTCACTTCATCTCCAAGTGCCCCAAATGAGCTTCAAGAAGTCATGAAGCAACTGCAAAATTTAGGTAATGAGCTGGTCACACTCAAGAGACAGCAAGCTCAAGGTTTTAGACCTTCATATCAGCCTCAAGCTCAACCTAATGGGCAGCCATATCAGTCTCAAAGACCACCTAATCCAGCTGCAAACATGAATCAAACAAGGCCTCCTGTCAATAGACCTTTCCAGCCCTATAATCCAAATGCCATATCTGCCTCTAAGGCATTAGTACCAGCACAAAATAACATGGCACAGGAGTACGACTAGTGTTATCCTTGCAATCTACCTCAAAATCAGTCAGCATGTTTCAATGGTGCACTAAATCAGGCCTTGATGGTGCAAACCAATGGTGTTGCTCAAGATCCAAGCCAGGAGGAGAATCAACAGCAACAAACGCAACAAGAAGGACTCTCCAACAGAGACTGCATTGGCCAATTGGCAGACGGAAGACTTATGTGGAGTTAACCAACAGCCTTTTCAAGGCATGGCTGCCAACACACGGTCAAAGAAGAGAAGCATAGAAGAGGGACAACATTCTAATCTAGTTGTTTCTCAACCCACTCTCACACAACAAGAGGTCAGCAGACCAAACATAGCTCCAAATGTGCAAAATCAGCTTAAGGTACCTGTTGTAGCAGCACATGCACATGTTCAAGTTCCAGAAAAGGTTGTACCAAGTAAGGGGTTGCAAAAGGACAGTTCATCCCCTTTCAACATCATCGATCAAATGAAGAAGACACATGTGAACATTTCCATGTGGGAATCACTGGCAATCCCAGGACAACTAGATTTATTGCAAGCTGCAATGACTAATTGGTCTGCCACAAATGTATCAAACCAGGGACATGAGAAAGTTCTCACTAATGCAGTGCAACATGATGGGGACCAGACAAGGAAAAATTTGAAGCCTCCGCCATTCTATGTTTCATTGATTGTTGGAAACCACTTGGTGCACAACTGCATGTTAGATTTAGGGGCCAGTAGTTCAGTGATGCCGAAGCAAATAGCGGATCAGCTGGGTTTGAAATATGAGCCAGTGCTGAAAGGAGTAGTACAACTAGATGGAATGGCAGTAGGGACTGTTGGAGTCATCAAGGGGTTAAGCCTAACACTACATTCCTATCCTAATGTTACAGTTTTGCAAGATGTGTCTGTGATTGACCTTCCGCCACTCTTTGTGTTGTGTTTATCAAGAGACTTCACTACGAAAATCAGTGGATATTTATCTGCAGATTGGTCACACATGATTTTTAGGACAAGGTACGGAGCCAAAGCAACAATCAGGTCAGAACCAATTGCAAATTTCCATATTGGGCCTTATGTACCAGGTCCTATCAATGCAAATTTCTCAGCCTTTGATCAAGAGGAGTGTTCAAGTGATCTAGAAGCAGGTACTAAGGTCGAAGGAATTCCCGATTTAACTTTGGATGAATGGGCAAACAAAAGTCATGAATTTGACCCATACAAGGAAATTGAAGAATCTAAATTGGGCATGTATTGTATACACGAGGAAAATTCTCCCATTCCTGACATCATTCATCCTGAGACAAAAAGATGAAAACAAAGTTTGGAGATTATTCTTCGATGGTTCGAGAAGCAGACAAGGCGCTGGAGGTGGTGCAATGTTGATTTCACCACAAGACATCAAGTATTATTCAGCTTTTCATTTCCAATTTTCCTGTTCGAATAACACCGCTGAGTACGAGGCCTTGATCCATGGAATTCATTGGGCTAGGAAAAATGGTATAAAGAACTTGCAGGTGTTTGGAGATAGTGAGCTAATCATCAACCAAGTTAGGGGGCAACATGCTACAAAGAACGACTTGCTGAGGAGCTACAAGAATAGGGTATGGGACCTCATTGAGGATTTCGAAGCTTTCAACATTGTGTCCGTACCCAGGAAGAGGAAATGAAGCTGCAGATAGGCTCACAGCAGTTAGAGCGACCTTTGATGTGGTTGACAGCATCAGAAGGGAAAAAACACAGCCACACATCCATGTGGTTGTGAGGCCAGCAGTTCCAGATAATAACACAAGCTGGCAGGTGTTAGAGAACGATCAACAGATCGTCAATTTCTTACAAGAAGAAGCTGAATTTTCTGCTAGAAATCAGGACAAATCAGAGCAGCAATATGGGGATCAAGTAGTGCAACTATGGACAAACAAGCTCCCTAAGGGTTTGGTAACATTCGATTCTATCTTCAACCCTAACGACCAATTCTGTAAATAAAAGGAAAACATACAGGTCAAGAGAGAAGATTCAGAGCCAATTCCGGTTGGGGAAGGCAAAACGCTTCAAATTGGCAAAGTGGCCACTGAACAGAGAGAAATCAGATTTCATACAGCTATGTCAAGAATTTCCTTGACGTGTTTGCTTGGAGCTATGAAGACTTGAAGAGGATTTCAATCCCAGCTTAGCTCAACATACCATAGAATTGGATCCAGATGCTAAGATCGTCAGGCAGAAGCAGAGACCAGTCAACCCTCACATTGAGCCTCTAATGAAGAAAGAGCTTAAACAAGCTAATAGAGGCAAGTATTATATTCCTGATCAAACACTCAAACTGGGTTGCAAACTTGGTTCCGGTCAGGAAGAAGAGTGGAGAAATCAGGTTGTGTGTGGATTTCCGAGACCTAAACAGGGCATCTCTCAAAGACCGTTACCCACTTCCTTAAATGGAACAAATATTGCAAGTATTATCTGGTTCAGAGAGATTCTCTCTCCTAGATGGCTACTCAGGGTACAATCAAGTGATGGTGAAAGAAGATGACCAATTCAAGACGGCTTTCACCAACAAATGGGGGACTTATGCCTACAAGAAGATGCCATTTGGGCTATCAAATGCTGGAGCCACCTTCCAAAGGGCAATGGATATGGCATTCAAGGGGTTGATCAATAAAATAGTTTTGATATATCTTGACGATATCACTGTATTCTCAAAAAATGCAGCAGATCACCTCTGTCATTTGAGGCAAGTATTTCAGAGATGTAGAAGATTTGGGGTATCATTGAATCCCAAAAAATGCATATTCTTGGCTCACGAGGGAAAACTTCTAGGCCATATTGTTTCAAAGGAGGGGTTGACGATTGACCCAGAAAGAGTTGAAGCAATTCGAGCATTGCCATTGCCAAGTCACAAGAAGGCTCTTCAAAGCTTCTTGGGAAGGATCAATTTTGTCCGTAGATTTGTCCCAAATTTTGCTGCTCTTGTGAAGCCAATAACGCTGATGTTAAAGAAGAGCATGGCATTTAAGTGGACATCTGAAGGCAAAGCAAGTTTTGAGGCAATAAAAGAGGCTATATCTCAAGCTCCGACTCTCGTCAATCCAGACTTCTCCAAAGACTTCATGCTATATGCCTTTGGTGGTGGGGAAACGATTTCTGCAATCCTGGTACAACAAAACAAAGGAGGATTAGAACAACCAGTTGCTTTCTTCAGTCAAGGCTTGGAGGAATACGAAACTAGGTACTCTTTCATTGAAAAGCATGTCCTTGCGGTAATCAGAAGCTTAAAGAAATTCAAGCACCTAGTCTCAAACAACAAGATCCAATTATTAGTCTCACATGCTGGGGTTAAGGACTTCCTTCTGAACAAGGATCTGAATGAGAAACGTGCAGGATGGATAACCCGTGTCATGGAATATGACATCGAGATCAAGGTTACCAAACTAGTACGTGGGAAGGGACTATGTGAGCAGCTAGCCTTAAGTCAACAAGTTGAAACAGGTAATGAAAAAGAAGCTGTCCTGCTGTTACAAGATGATCAAAAACAGGAAAATGATGATGTGTCTACTCCCTGTTGGACTCAGAATATGATACATTTCCTACAGACAGGCATGTGCCCTCCAGAAATGAGCAAAGCAAAAAGAAGGTACTTCAGACTACAAGCAGTTCCTTATGTGCTTGTTGATGGTATTTTGTTTAAAAAAGACATCAACGGTGTTCTATTGAGATGCGTTGGGACAGGTCAGATTGAGAGGATCTTACAAGAGTTCCATGACGGGGAGGCAGGAGGCCATTTCACCCCACGAGTAACAGCTCTCAAAACCATGAAAGCTGGTTACTATTGGCCTACTATATTCAATGATTGCTATTCATGGGTCAAAAAATGCAAGAAATGTGCATTCTTCACAGGGAAGGGAAGGTTAGCAGCACTGCCCCTTCGTCCAATTTCAGTAGATCATCCATTCATGCAGTGGGGATTGGACTTCATTGGAGTCATCAATCCCAATTCGAGTCAAGGCCACAAGTGGATTCTTACAGCGACAGACTATTTCACCAAGTGGACCGAAGCAGTAGCGCTCAAAGAGGCAAGTGAATCTAACATACTAGACTTTTATGAAGGTATAGTAACCAGGTTCGGTGTACCGGCCACCATCATATCAGATAATGCATTAGCATTCATAGGTTCAAAAATTACAGAATGGGCTGTCAAGAATGGAATCTATTTGAGCACCTCTTCAAATTATTACCCGCAGGGTAATGGACAGGCAGAGTCCACAAACAAGAATTTGCTAAAAATCATCAGAAGGACTCTGGATGAGAATCAAAGAACATGGCATACAAGGCTAAAATCAGCGTTATGGGCTGACAGAATAACACCAAAGAGGTCTACAGGTAATTCTCCCTACAAGTTGGTCTATGGGAAGGAGGCAGTATTGCCTATATCATTAGAATTGCCAGCCTTGGAGCTCATGAAGCAGTTTGAGTTATCTGAGTTCGAACCAATGGAGGTCAGGTATGCAGAATTGATAGAAATAGAAGAAATCAGAGAACATGCAGTTCAGATGATTGAGAAGGATCAGGCCGTAGTAAAAAGATGGTTTGATAAGAGAGCTAGAGCAAGGACCTTCCAGGAAGGGGACCTAGTTCTGAAATGGGATGCAGATCGGGCAAAACCAGGAAGGCATTCCAAGTTTGATGCCATCTAGAGTGGTCCCTACATGGTCACGGGATGCAAAAATAGTAATGCCTTCCAATTGTCTGCATTGGATGGAGAGGAACTTCAGATTCCGGTTAACGGAATCTATCTTAAACATTGCTACTAAGAAAGGTTTACCCTTGTAAATATTAGTTTAGATTTCCCTTAATTCCTCTAAGTGCGTATGCACATTGTCCTGTTGTAGTTAGGTTTCTATTTCCCTAAGTGCTTTGGCACAGGTTTCGCTGCTCTTGAGGTCATTTTCTACAGTTCAGAGTGTTGCTGGAGAAGAAGTTGCAGTATCAGGCTCGTTTCAGGTTATCGCTTATAACCCCATGCCCAATGGATCGCTAAAAGGCCACTGATCTTCTACCTAGCAGGCAGGTAACCCCGCTGAGTCGTCAAAACTGTTGTCAAAATTTCACCCCCCCCAGGGTAAATTTTGATAACATGCATCAAAAGTTGCAGAAAGGCAAATAGGTCAATCCAGGAAAAATCATGAAAATCGGCTAAGTCCTAGTCCTAGGGGCAGTCGGGACATTTGGAACAAAGGTACGCGGAGGGCGCGAAAAGCCGATCCTGCCGAAAGAGAGGAAAAATTGGCCAACTGCTGAGAGGGACGCAAACTGGGACAAGCGGGCCAAAAAGGCGTGAACCGGCCGAACCGGCGAAAAAGGTCCAGACAGTCCAAAGCAAACTGGGACAAGCGGGCCAAAAAGGCGCGAACCGGCCGAACCAGGCGAAAAAGGAATCCAGACAGTCCAAAGCAAACTGGGACAAGCTGGGACAAATAGGCGCGAACCGGCCGGTTCGGCCGAAATCAGCACAAAGAGCACTGGGACAAATGGGCCAAAAGGCGCGGAACACGGCCATCACCGGGTGAAAAAGGTCCAGACAATCCAAATTGCAAACGTGGGACAAATGAGGGACAAATGGACATGCCCATTTCGGGCGGTTCGTCTGAGGTTTTTGTCAGCACAAAGACATCCGGGACAAAATGGACGCGAAGGGACACGTAGGAAGATCGCCGACAGACCCGTCGACCAACCAGAAGCTGCCACGTGTCCTCACTCAAGAGAAAAGTCAAAAAGTCAGAGGGGGAGTTTTCGAGCACCGAGCCGAACCAATAGGATCGTGCCACGTGTCCCATTTAAGGGCCCACGAGGAAATTTCAAAGGAAAGCCCGCCGAAAAGCAAAGGAGAGAGAATTATTCAGCGAATCAGAGCCTGCCACGTGTCATCCAGGTGGCAGAGCGTGGGAAGAATTTCAAAAATCCGTTTTCACCTGTTCCGTGTCCTAAATCTTCAGATCGCCATAACTTTTGATCCAGAGCTCGGATTTGCGCGTTCTTTATATCAATGGAAAGCTGGTAAAATTCTCTACACGTTTCCAAGGTCAATCTTGCATTTTGGTTTAGTGTGGAGGATGAAAATCAAGAAGACGCCTCTGGCACGAAATAATAAGTAGAAGTAATGCTTCAACGAACAACTTTAATGCAGCAGACAGTTCGCCGCTTCTGCTAGGCAGCCCGCCGTTTTGACATGATCCGCCACTTCTGCCATAATGAGATGAGTTAAGTGCATTCTGGAGGTGGTTGGGGCAGATTTCGAATTCCTCTCTCTTTTCTCTCCCATTCTTCTTATAAATTGTAAGGAGGGGCTTCTTTCTAAGGTTGGACATTCTTGTTTTGCAATCCCTCCCTTCTCTCCTGCTTGCAAGAGAATTCGTGGAGTTTTCAAGCCTCCCACATGGACTGTAATGCAACTGTTGCCTCTTGGCCACTGCAATGTATTGAATCGATTCTCTGAGCAATATATATGTCTGTGATTAAATTTAAATCCTCTCATGTATTCATTGTTGTCATTTTGATCTCTCATTGCATTTCGGTTACCTGTGCGTGGTGTGGTATTGTGTCTATATGGTCTGTGTTTATTTTTGCAAAGCTTATGTTCTTCATTCCTTGGTGCATCACCTCCCTAGCTTAGGTTTATTTTTATGCATTTCTCTCTCCCTGTCTCCTTGGTAGTTAGATTAGTTTTTTGGGTAAACCTCTGCGTTTCATTGGTGCATCTGAACAGAGGAATAGGAACCAGCCTTTCTCTGGAGAATCCTTCTCATTTTTCAAGTCCCACACTTGGAGAAAGGATTCAATGTTATGCAATCACACTGGATGCCTAAGAGATCAACCTAGAAACTTGATCTTCATCCAGGGGTGCTGTGATTTTGCATCAACAACAACCTCATCATAATAAATAACATCATGATCAAACAACATTCCTAATTAGAAATCTCTTCAATGAATTTACAATAAACAAGCAACATCGCATCCCTAAATTATTAGTTATTCCATACTATAATGTGTAGAGTTCATTCTAGATTTAATCAAATGTTCAAAAAGGAATTAAGTATATATGTTAACTTTAACAATTCCCAAAAGAGAGGTATTTAAGAGAAGTAATGATTTACCAATCATATAAAACAAGATCAATTTCATTTAATCTTAGTAAATGGAAGCTTTATGGGAATAACTCCTACTCAAACAAAAATTCTTTCCCATCTAATAAGCACTCAGGTTTGACCAAGTTCAATGAAAGAGAAAGACAGGGAATGGAAACCATGAAGGTGACTTTTGTCACCTTTTGGAATTCAACAACATAGTATAGTATTTTACCCCGCTCAGAGTGAACATAAAATGAAAATCACATTTACATAGACCCAAAGGAAATCACACATCGATTCAATATATCCTTAATAGAAATTTAAAAGAGGAGAAGGAAGAAGTATTTCTTCTGATTATCTATTTTACAATCTTATATGGTTAGCATGACCGAACTAGTCGATTTCATGTAAGGAGGGATAATAACGTAAGTAACCAGTCAGAGAGAGGTAACAACCAACTTTTCCTTTTTCTTTGCACAAAATTAACAGTAACAAAAGCCACAAATCGGAAGGGTCTATAGTCAAAATGAGAAAGGATTCTCAATCCTTCATACCAATATTTTATCGAAATATAAAAATTGTAACATATAAATCAGTTAAAAACAATATACTTCCCTCGACCTGAAACAGAAACAGCCTCAGTAGCTTCTAGCTACCTTACCAGAAGTTTTCAATGAATTTAATTACAACTAACCCAATTTATCAAGAAATTACTGACCTTCTACTTCCATCCTTACATTATGGAATGTTTACGCTATAACAAGCAAGTTCATCCTAAATATTAAAATGATTAAAATATTACAACTAGGTAAAACTTGATCCCAATTCCACAGGAATAAAAGAAATCGTTTAATCGCAAAGGGAAAGAATTCATCCTGGTTCAAATACAATAAAAATTACAAAGGATTTGTCATTCACAATACCTATACTCATCATCAAGTTCAAAAGGGAGAAGAAACTGTATATTTTGACACAATCCTTCAAATAAGAAAACCGAGTTAATCTCAAGTTCAAATGACAATTTTTTTTTAAACAGTCATTTTGGGTACCCAAAAGTAAAAGAAGTAACATATCTCTTCCAAACCATGAAATATGAATGACAACATGGTAGTCGCAAGGCTTCAAGTAACCAAGTCGTATTTAAACCACATTTCAAGTAAGGAAGACAATTTCAAACAAAGTCCCTCTTTATCACTCCACGAAATCCATAGCTTTTGAGCATATACAACCTAGGAAAAAGATTAAATATATCACTGTTACTTTGAACAATTTCAAACCCACAAGGAGACAACAATCCAAGCACCCATTTCATTAAAATCATAACAATAGTGATGAATTCACATACATTTATAGTTCCTACTAAGAAAATCGATTTTACATGCAGGCATCTAGAAATTACCCATATTGCAACTTTACCAAACAACAATTCAAATAGAAGATCATAACCAGAAACACACTAGAACATTTCCAAAAAAACACTCAATTCTAAGAGTAGAGTTATTTTAATGAAGACGTTTAATAAAGAGCATAGTTGTTTAACAGGAAGAGCCTAACATGCCTGGTAAGATTTCTTGTTAACTTGCAGAAGATAATAGCCGAAGATTTTTAAGGATTTCTTCTCTAAAACAACTTCAACAACCAGATTTCCCAACTAAATTTTTGTTTCCACAAGCTCAGAGAACGTTTGAAGGTGCTCAAAATTACAATGGGTCAAAAATTATTTTTTAGGCTCAAAAGGGCAACCAAACACAGAGCAAAAACTAGAAAACCAAATGAATAATAATTCCCACAAAACTTGTTTCTCCTCTTTGCTAGGTGGGTTTCTTCACCGAAACCAACACCATTAATTACATTGAATGAAATTTCCCCCTCTTTCCTCACACCACTGCCAATTCAAACTTGGAAAATTTCCATTTTAGATTTTTGCATGTATTTTAAATTTAGTAGCAATTTCAGTTAAACATCCACTAACTTCCCATGATTCCGCCAACTTGGCAATTTAAAAGAATGCAAGGACTGTAATTTATTCCACATTAATAGTCTAGTAACCATCACCACTATCCTCCCACTTGTCACATAATCCCATAGGTCCCCCTTAGGATTAGTAATAGTTTAGGTCCCCTTATTAATAGTTAGGTTTCCACCTTATCCCTTAGGTCTTATAATTTATCCGAGGTTAAGTTACAACCTTTTGGATTAAATTCCAAGTAGGTTAGGTCATTACAACATAAGTTAGAGAATAAACCATAATAATTCAATAATAGGTCGCAAGTGGGTCTTGCCACCTTAGGTTAAATCCAACGTAGCACAAGACATTCCGTCCAAGACTAAAATATTCACCTCAATATTCTTATAACAAATATTTTACCTTCGCACGATATCCCACGTTATAGTTTATATATTCAAGAGATCAAATCTTACCATTGGAAGCATGATGCCGAGCAAGAATACCTGAAGCCAAGATCTTTACAATTTATAAGAAAAACCTAACTTGGTTTCGAAATACATTTCTTTTAGAAAGTCTATCAACAAGATGGTAATAAAGAAAAAATAAAAACTGAAGTATACCTTAGATCAATGGAATTGATTCAAGGTGTTCTATTAACGTGTGTGTGTATGTGTGTATCTGTGTGTGTGTGTATATATATGTGTGTGTGTATATAAAGTATGAAAATAATTCTTCTGGTTCACAACTTGCAAATTGCAAAGTAAAATGATATCATTCCCCATTAAATAGAACCACAGTAAGCATGAATTCAGAAAAACAATACTTACTCTTTGCAAACATGATTTTCAAATTCAAAGGAATATGCCTTCTTAAGACAAATCACATGTCAAAATTTGCAATATCAAAAGGGAAACTCATCGTAGTAACTTCCATGATCAATATGTTACATTCAGGTTATGTTATGGTGGGGGTGGGTTGTCTTTTGAGATAATGACTCGACAGAAGTAACAAGCTAGGTGCCCACTGTATCGTGATTGTGTGATCACTTACAACTTCTTCTGGATAAGATGTTGTTTAAGAATGTGTATATTTCTTCAATTTTGTGATTTTTGGGTAAGAATCAGAGAGAGAAGAAGAGAAAGGAAGTCCTTTTCTATGATTCATTTGTAAACCCTCAGTTGGGCATGAATTCTAGCGTATATGTTTCCCTCATTTAATGTGAGCTAATATAGTACAATAGAATGAGATGCTATTGATTTTAAGCCCAAATCAAAATATTAAATTTGATGACACAAAAAGATGGACAGGAGAGAGTATGATCTTTCACTAATGCAGTACAAATGAAATAGAAGAAGAATTATTTTTAGAGCATAAAAACATGTTTTCTTTGAGACAAATAGAAATAAAAGAAGATTCCAGGGGAGAAATTTTAATGTGATAACCTTTCAAAAAGGAAACAAACATACAAATTTTTACCTAGAAATGAAGAAATGAAAGGAACCCCGAATGGTCCCATCGGGCATGCCAAAATGTTTCATTTGATTCTTAAAGCATTTCCTTGAATATTGATGAAACAAATAAGGGTAAATGGGCTAGGAGGAATACCTGTTAAAGCTAGTTGAAGGTTATTACCCGTGTATGACTTCTTGATCCATAGCTAATCATGAGATCTTCCTTTTGGCTAGGAAGAACTACCTGAAATAGAAAACAAGACCACCAAATGGAAGTTAAATAGTATATGCAGTGGACTACCTAGCGTATGCTAGTTCTGGGAAGTGTGATACTCCCTAGAAGGCTGTCAATCCACTATTTAAAAAAATTCAATGTTAACAATAAATAAAATCCTAATGTAGTTAAAATGAATTAGGTATCTCATTCGACTACAATAAGCAAATTCGTTCAGAACAGGCTAAGCTATGATTGAATTTGAAGGGAAAGGTCTTTTTTAGAATACTTGTACTAGTTAGGGTTTGGTTTTGAGCTATTTTGGGTATTTGGTGGTGATTTTAGGCTTTGTTCTTGGTCCGAGGGTAAAACAAAGAGACCGACATCGGTCTGGTATGACTGATGTCAGTTCTAGTGAAACCGGCGATGGTTAATGGTAACCGGTGTTAGTATGGTCGGGGTAGAGGAAACTTGTTAAAATATCAGTGTGAGGACATATCTGAGGCTAAATGGAAATGGAGAGGGAAACATAAAGGTCTATGGAGATCATGGATGTACTCAGAGATCTTTAAAAGTCAAGTATGGGTAGTTTTCATGAAGGTGGAAGATGGGAGAATGGGAATGCAAGTAGAAACTAATAATAGAGGTAATAGACCCTACTACAACAAAAGTAGATGAATGTTGGTTAACAAAATACTTACTATTATATGAGCTTCATGGCTAGATGGCAATGGAAGTTGATCAAATGGATGGAGCTTGGTGTGGTGATGGTGCTTCCCAGGATGCTCCCGTGAATGGAAATGGCTCTGTGATCACTTCTAATGTTGGCTGTGGAAGCTCTCATGCATGTTCGAATACTGATTCTTCTTGCATGCAACTCTAGTTTCATCTCTTTCTCTCAAAAGATGTGTCAACCTCAAAATAAGGTTGTTTTGGGGAATAAATGGTAACCGAAGATGGTTCCAGGCTGACTGGCGGCGGTTTAAAGTGATTGGCGTCGGTTAGGGTGGGATTTCCTAGGTTTACTAAACTGGAAAGATCCACTTGATTTCTTGGATCCTATTCATTTTTCTTCATGGATTAGAGTGGAAGCTTCCTTTCTAACAGGTGAGAATGTGGTTAGAGGGAATGTAGTCTTTGATTTTTAGGGTTTAGGTAGGTCTTAGTTAGTTATGGCAACGTACTAAGAATAAGTTTGGGGTGAGGTGGCTAGGTGAGGTGTGTAGGTGAGGTGAGGGTGTGAGAATCATCTCAATTAGGATATTGAAATAATAAATATTCTGAGATGAATTAATTTAATTAAATTAATATTAGAGTGGGGTGAAAGATGCCATGGTTAGGTGAGTGTATTCAAGGTGATTATTTGACACGGGACCAAGGGGAGTGTGGCCAAATTTTGGTGTCTACACAAACTTCTTAATCTTGTCACTAGTCCATCCCTTAAATATCTTACACTTCATGTTACATACTCAAGAATCCTTTTCAAGTCACAAACTTTGTTTCTTAAGAATGTGTCTGAGTTTCAAAACAAAACACTCACTCTAATTCAAAGTTTGAGGTCTCGTTCATTATAACTAACACTTGATGTTTCATAGCCCTTTGAGACTTATCTTAATCATATGTACACATTTTCAGAACCTATTAAAGATGTCTCAAATATCAGGTACTTGATAATCAAACATGTTTTGGCTCTTTAACTTATAAACATAGTTTTTTCTCACCTTCATATACTCTATCAACATTTTCCCTCATTTTTTAGCTCCTTGATGCATTGTAAATCTATAACTCTTGTTTGAGGCTTCTTCATGAATCTACAACCCTACAGAGACCCTTATTTTATGATAAAAAAATTTAAATTTCCTTGTGAATAAAATTCTAACATAATACATCGCATGCATTCCATGAAAATATTGAACATGCTCAAGAAAGCTAACTTTCATTAATGGTGCCTAAGTTACATAGCTCTTTTAGATTCTTAGGTTTCCTTCTGAGCCCTTTCCATCTTATACACACTCTATCCCTCACACCAACCTATCTCATTCAAATACATCTCTTGCCATCATAAATAAGGTGAGTTAGTTAGGGTTTAAACTTACTACCTTAAACCATGGAAGAACTAACTTAAAATTATTTACACCTTGGTTAAGATCAATTATTCATTTTTTAAAATGAAGAGTGTGCTTTAATTCGAATTCACACCCTTGAGTGACCCATTACTAGCACTTTGGCCTAAGATTACTAACTAGAAAATTTGAAAATTCAAATGAGGTTTTGGAGGGAAACCTCTTATTACACACAAGATGAGTCCATATGAACTAAGTACATTGCAAAAATCTCCAAATGAACTCTTCACACTCCTAGAATCTAATACAAACCAAAATTGAATATCTATAGTGATGATCCTACATCAAACTTCCATTGGGTAGAACCATGTGAAAGGGTTAGGACTGTCCACACACTATTGACCAAATTATGTGTTTTGAAACCTATGCCTATTTTTTTTAGATCTTTATGCTTAAATAATCTAGATATTATCCACATTTTATTTGTTCCCTATTATTTCATAAACTAGTTGCATTCAAAACATCTCGTCAAGATATTTCTTCTTATCATTTAAAATAACATCATTACTTAAAAACTATATAATTTATTTTTGGTTATGGGATATTTTTATCTACAAATTTTAAAAATAGAAAAAAAAAATCATATGCATAAGATATGGTCTACTAAAATTTATCTCCAATTATATAACAATATGTTACATAGAATTGATGTGGTATGATTTGAATGTGAAAAGCGGATGAATGTGGTGGTGAAAAGTGACAGATTTTTCTTATGTAAAATTGTTGGTTTTATCCTTCTGTCTTTGAGGATAGATGTGGATCCCACATGGTGTGTGGGTTGGGGCCCAACATCCAGTAGGGTCCACCTTTTTTAGAAGGGGGACCCTACCACTTATTTTCATATCATATTATATGTGTTTTATCATTTAAACCCATTTGAAGCCCAAAATTTTCTCAATATGGTACTAATTCCACACATTTTCTAGGACCCACATTTCTATCTTAGTGAGCTCCATAGAGCTCATACTAGTGAGTTAAAAAAAATTTGGTCAGCCTATATTTTCAGCTGATCGGTTGAGCCACCTCACTTCTATGACTAGCTCATACACTGGAACATTCCCATTTTAAGACTTTAGAAAACAAGGGATTTTTTTTACACAATGTTCTCTATTCTAAATAAAACATCATTTAGAACACACATTCCATGCCAATCAATCTCATAACAGAAAACCATATGCAGCTGTAATGACTTGGTAAATTACCGATCTCTCATTCCATGATTCAGTTACCAACAGATGTCTCATGTTTGTCTTAAAGTATATAATACTTTATGTATAAAACATATACTTGGTTTTCCTACCCTATTCCGGGCACTAAGTGATCTATTTAAAGAACCTATCAAAATATTTGTTACCAATATTCATCTGACATCATGTTTCTTTAAACTAGGTGACATAGGACAACGTAACTAGCATCTTGTGATACTTTGGCCAAATATTTTCAACATACCATTCATGTTACTATTCCTAGATGACATGCTCGTCAATTCAGAATACATCCTTCACCTCACTCTACTATTATCTATAATGGTCTTTACTGACTACTTTCAATCCACTTGCCAAAGGTTTGACTCTAGCTCAAGTTAGCAACATAATTTGTTATAAGAAGACACTCACAATGACTTAGGATACATGGGCATACTTGACCAACCTAAGTCGACCAAATGTGTCTAGGTACCCTGAGTCATAAAAAGCTACTTCCTATTTCAAACATGCTACTTAACTTGACCTAGAGAGAAACTAAGTTCAAGTCCAAATGTGTGTAGATCTATATGAACAAATACGGAAGGGTGTTGCCACATGTCAACTGCAACACTGTATCCTCGAGAATCCCTTGGTCTTCTCGAAGGTTCAGTTCCACAGTTAGCGTGTGCCAAAAACCATTAGAACTGATTCATCACGATGTACATACCCCTTGGTGGTCATTAATAGATAATTAAATTTGGATTAAGATTCAAATTGCAGCAACCAAGCCTAACCCTAATTCTAACATTCATTAAGTTCTTTATCCATAATTACTCTAATTTTATATTAAGAAATTCATTAACTCATGTTTTCATTTATGTTCATTAATCTTGGCATAACAAGAAGTTATCCCATGGTTAGGGCAGTAAACATCAAACGGTTAATTTTATTACCACCTAGCTGACCAAAGAAGGAGCGTCATCCATCTCGATTCATCTAGGGTTTACTTTATATAAAGCGAAGTACCAAGGTTAAAGATCATAACCACCATTCCTTTTATTTTTCATTCTTTTGAGAGAGGAAGAGTCTTCCTCTACAGGTTAGATGTTAGGGTTAACATAACCTTTTTATCATTCATCACTCATATAGTTTAATTATATATCCAATACATATTTCATTATTAAAATATGGTTATTTAGATAGAGAACGACATCTTTTGCAACTTAAAAAATTTCACTATAGTAAGGGAGATTGTACTATCTCCTTAATCAAACTTATTGAATTGATACTAGTAATATTATCCAAACACATATAAACGACGATCGACAAATAATCATTCCTATTTTCCTCATAACAAGTAAAAGAGAACTTTACCCCACAATTGGGAGTCATTCTCTAACCTTCAATGCACATGATAAGTATCCTTTACAAGACTATGCATTCCAGGCATACACTTTCCATTCGATCCACGTTAGTCATCGAAACATAACTTTTCTTGTTCAATAAACTCAAGAATGAATTGAAATCGTTAAAAATATCTGGACTTAAAGCCATCAATTCATAACAACTTTTACCTCTTTTTATCACTTCCGACGTCCTCTTAAAATTCTAGCACGCGTTAGTTCATTGACTGAAGCATGATAAGCCTTAGCATTAATGAAGTGCGTTCCACTAATTTTCCATAGAAAAACTCTGCTTTCATGAAACAATTTATATATCATAGACAAATAAGCATAATTACAACAAACCAACCGAAAAAGAAGAACAAATTAATAAGTCTGAAATCACTTTTTTTGGAAAAGAGCATAATAGAATCAGCAACCACTAATGATATCCTATACGAATTGACCCAATTAAGTACTTATTTAAACAAACAACTATCTTGTCATCTAATTTTTCATATTCTTTCCAAATTGAAATACATAATTTAACTTTTACTACGTAAAAAAGAGTTACTTTCATCATATACCATATTTATTGATGATTCAATCCTACACTTAAATAATAGAAGAAGAATCATACGAACCCCGAATTGGTCCCATCGGGCATTTGTGGCATCAAAATTGTGTTTCACTTGATTCTTAAACATTTCCTTGATATGATGAAACAAATAGAAGGGTAGTACAATGGGCGTACAGGATACGGAATGGCATACGCCGTGGTTTGTGTTACAAGCTGGAGTTGATTGTATTACCCGCGTATTGGAATTATTGATCACGACAGTGCTAGGAAGTCACATTATGAGAAGAGTAGGGCCGGCTTCCGTTTGGCTAGGAAGAGAGAACTACCTGAAATAGAAACCAAAAGACCACTAAATGGACGTTGTTGTTAGTTAAATAGTAAGGGTATATGCAGAGTGGATAAACTCGCGTAATGCTAGTTCGGGGAAGTTGTGATACTTCCTAGAAGGCTTGTCAATCCCTATTTTAAAAAATCAATTAACAATAAAATAAATCCTAATGGAGTTAAAATGAATTAGGTATCTCATTCGATACAATAAGCAAATTTCATCACAACAGGGCTAAGCTATGATTGGAATTTGAGGGAAAGGTCTTTGCAGAATACTTGTATAGTTTAGGGTTGGTTTTTTTTTTGAGCTCTTTCGGGTTATTTGGTGGTGTATTTTAGTTTGTTCTTGGTTCGAGGGTTTTGTCCCTCTTATTTTTGTTAAAACAAAGAGACTGACATCGGTTGGTTATGACCGATAGTCAGTTTAGTGAAACTGGTGATGGTTAAATGGTAACCGGGCTGTCAGTATGGTCGGGGTAGAGGAAATTGTTAAAATTATCAGTGTGAGGACATATCTGAGGCTAAATGGAGATGGAGAGGGAAATTAAAGTCTTATGGAGATCATGGATTTACTCAGAGATCTTTTAAAGTCAAGTTAGGGGTGTTTTTTTATGAAGGTGGAAGATGGAGAATGGGAATGCAAGTAGACGGAGTAGAACATAATAATAGAGGTTAACAGAGCTACTACAACAAAAGTAGATGATGTTGGTTAACAAAAACTTACTATTATATGAGTTTGGCTGGATGGAAATGGAAGTTGATCAAAAAAGTGAGCAATGGATGGGATCTTTGGGGTGGTGATTGGTGCTTCCCCGGATGCCCCGATGTGAATGGAAATGGCTGGTGTGACTGCACTTCTGGATTGGCTTATGGAAGCTCTCTGCATGTGCCGAATACGATTCTTCTTGCATGCCAACTCTAGTTTCGTCTCTTGCTCATCTCAAAGATGTTGCAACCTCAAAATAAGTGTTTGTTGGGGAATGAATGGTAACCAAAGATGTTCCAGGATGACTGGCGGCAGTTTAAGGTGACTGGCATCGGTTAGGGTGGATTTCCTAGGTTTACTAAACTGGAAAGATCCACTTGATTTCTTGGATCCCTATTCATTTTTCTCCATGGATTAGAATGGAAGCTTCTTTCTAATAGGTGAGAATGTGGTTAGAGGGAATGTAGGCTTTGATTTTTTAGGGTTTAGGTAGTCTTAGTTAGTTATGGCAACTACTAAGAATAAGTTTGGGGTGAGGTGGCTAGGTGAGGTGTGGTAGGTGAGGTGAGGTTGTGAGAATTATCTCACTTAGGATATTGAAATAATAAATATTATGAGCTGAATTAATTTAATTAAATTCATATTAGAGTGGGGTGAAAGATGCCATGGTTAGGTGAGTGTATTCAAGGTGATTATTTGACGCGGGACCAAGGGGAGTGTGGCCAAATTTTGGTGTCTACACAAACTTCTTAATCTTATCACTAGTCCATCCTTTAAATATCTTACACTTCCTATCACATACTCAAGAATCCTTTTCAAGTCACAAACTCTGTTTCTTAAGACCTGTGTCTGAGTTTCAAAACAAAACACTCACTCTAATTCAAAGTTTGAGGTCTCGTTCATTATAACTAACACTTGATGTTTCATAGCCCTTTGAGACTTATCTTAATCATATGTACACATTTTCAGAACCTATTAAAGATGTCTCAAATATCAGGTACTTGATAATCAAACATGTTTTGGCTCTTTAACTTATAAATATATTTTTTCTCACCTTCATATACTCTTATCAGCATTTCCCTCATTTTTTTAGCTCCTTGATGCATTGTCAATCTATAACTCTTGTTTAGGCTTCTTCAGAATCTACCACCCTACACAGACCCTTATTTATGATAAAAAATTTACATTTCCTGCTGAATAAAATTCTAACATAATACATCGCATGCATTCCATGAAAATATTGAACCTGCCTCAAGAAAGCTAACTTTCATTAATGGTGCCTAAGTTACATAGCTCTTTTAGATCTCTAGGTTTCCTTCTGAGCCCTTTCCATCTTATAACACTCTATCCCTCACACCAACCCTATGTCATTCAAATACATCTCTTGCCACTCATAACTAAGGTGAGTTAGTTAGGGTTTAAACTTACTACCTTAACATGGTAGAACTAACTTCACAATTGTTTACACCTTGGTTAAGATCATTATTAATTTTTTGTAAATGAAGAGTGTGCTTTAATTCGACTTCACACCCTTGAGGACCCATACTAGCACTTTGGCCTAAGACTACTAACTAGAAATTTTGAAAATTCAATGAGGTTTTGGAGGGAAACCTCTTATTACACACAAGATGAGTCCATATGGACAAGTACATTACAAAAATCTCCAAATGAACTCTTCACACTCCTAGAATCTAATACAAACCAAAATTGAATATCTATAGTGATGATCCTACATCAAACTTCCATTGGGTAGAACCATGTGAAAGGGTTAGGACTGTCCACACACTATTGACCAAATTATGTGTTTTTAAACCTATGCCTATTTTTTTTTAGATCTTTATGCTTAAATAATCCAGATATTATCCACATTTTATTTGTTCCCTATATTTCATAAACTAGTTGCATTCAGAACATCTCGTCAGATATTTCTTCTTATCATTTAAATAACATCATTACTTAAAAACTATATAATTTATTTTTGGTTATGGGGATATTTTTATCTACAAATTTTAAAAAGAGAAAAAAAAAAATCGTATGCATAAGATATGGTCTACTGAAATTATCTCCAATTATATAACAATATGTTACATAGAATTGATGTGGTATGATTTGAATGTGAAAAGCGGATGAATGTGGTGGTGAAAAGTGACAGATTTTTTCTTATGTAAAATTGTTGGTTTTATCCTTCTGTCTTTGAGGATAGATGTGGATCCCACATGGTGTGTGGGTTGGGGCCCCCCAACATCTAGTAGGGTCCACCTTTTTTAGAAGGGGGACCCTACCACTTATTTTCATATCATATTATATGTGTTTTATCATTTAAACCCATTTGAAGCCCAAAATTTTCTCAATATGGTAATAATTCCACACATTTTCTAGGACCCACATTTCTATCTCAGTGAGCTCCATAGAGCTCATACTAGTGAGTTAAAAAAATTTGGTCAACCTATATTTTTAGTTGATTGGTTGAGCCACCTCACCTCTATGACTAGCTCATACACTGGAACATTCCCGTTTTAAGACTTTGAAAACAAGGAATTTTTTTTACAAAATGTTCTCTATTCTAAATAAAACATCATTTAGAACACACATTCCATGCCAATCAATCTCATAACAGAAAACCATATGCAGCTGTAATGACTTGGTAAATTACCAATCTCTCATTCCATGACTCAGTTACCAACAGATGTCTCATGTTTGTCTTAAAGTATATAATACTTTATGTATAAAACATATACTTGGTTTTCCTACCCTATTCCGGGCACTAAGTGATCTATTTAAAGAACCTATCAAAATATTTGTTACCAATATTCATCTGACATCATGTTTCTTTAAACTAGGTGACATAGGACAACGCAACTAGCATCTTGTGATACTTTGGCCAAATATTTTCAACATACCGTTCATGTTACTATTCCTAGATGACATGCTTGTCAATTCAGAATACATCCTTCACCTCACTCTACTATTATATATAATGGTCTTTACTGACTACTTTCAATCCACTTGCCAAAGGTTTGACTCTAGCCCAGGTTAGCAACATAATTTGTTATAAGAAGACACTCATGATGACTTAGGATACATGGGCATACTTGACCAACCTAAGTAGACCAAATGTGTCTAGGTACCCTGAGTCATAAAAATCTACTTCCTATTTCAAACATGCTACTTAACTTGACCTAGAGAGAAACTAAGTTCAAGTCCAAATGTGTGTAGATCTATATGAACAAATATGGAAGGGTGTTGCCACATGTCAACTGCAACACTATATCCTCGAGAATCCCTTGGTCTTCTTGAAGGTTCAGTTCCACAATTAGCATGTGCCAAAAACCATTAGAACTGATTCATCACGAGTACATACCCCTTGGTGGTCATTAATAGATAATTAAATTTGGATTAAGATTCAAAATGCAGCAACCATGCCTAACCCTAATTCTAACATTCATTAAGTTCTTTATCCATAATTACTCTAATTTGATATTAAGAAATTCATTCACTCATGTTTTCATTTATGTTCATTAATCTTGGCATAACAAGAAGTTATCCCATAATCAGGGCAGTAAACATCAAACGGTTAATTTTATTGCCACCTAGCTGACCAAAGAAGGTGCATTATCCATCTAGATTCATCTAGGGTTTCCTTTATATAAAACGAAGTACCAAGGTTAAAGATCATAACCACCATTCCTTTTATTTTTCATTCTTTTGAGAGAGGAAGAGTCTTCCTCTACATGGTTAGATGTTAGGGTTAACATAACCTTTTTATCATTCATCACTCATATAGTTTAATTATATATCCAATACATATTTCATTATTAAAATATGGTTATTTAGATAGAGAACGACATCTTTTGCAACTTAACAAATTTCACTATAGTAAGGGAGATTGTACTATCTCCTTAATCAAACTTATTAATTGATAATAGTAATAGTATACAAACACATATAAAGAATATCGACAAGATATCATTCCTATTTCCTTCATACAAAGTAAAAGAGAATTTACACCACAAATTGGAGTCATTCTCTAAACCTTCAATTCATCATGATAAAGTATACACTTTACAAGACTATGCATTCCAGGCATACTGCATGTCGATCAACATTAAGATCATAGAAGAACATAACTTTTCTTGTTCAATAAAACTCAAGAATGAATTGAAATCGTTTAAAAAATATCTGGACTTAAACAAGCCAATACATCATAAAAACTTTTACCTTCTTTTATCACTTACGAAGTCCATCTGTAAAAATTGCTAGCACGCGTTAGTTCATTGAACTGAGCATGATAAGCACTTAGCATTAAAATGAAGTGCGTTCCACTAATTGTTCCATTAAAAAAACTCTGCTTTAATGAAACAATTTATATATCATACAAATAAGCATAAGTAACAACAACCGAAAAAGAAGAACAAATTAATAAGTCTGAATTCACTTTTTGGAAAAGAGCATAATATAATCAGCAACCACTAGATTATATCATATAAGAATTGACCCAATTAATTACTTATTTAAAACAAACAACAGATCTTGTCATCTAATTATTTCATAATTCTTTCCAAATTGAAATACATAATTTAACTTTACTACGTAAAAAAGAGTTACTTTCATCATAGTACATATTTATTGATGATTCATCCTACAACTTAAATAAATAAGAAGAAGAATCAATACAGACTATCCCCGACTCACTATTCATCTAAAAGATAGAAAACCAATTCAGAAAGTACATAACTGATTACCTACATAACTGCATCAATCAAGGAAACCAATAAAAGGATTCAACGTTAAAGAGACAGCATCTAATACTAGAATCCCAAATCAATCCGAGAAGGGAGAGAATCAAAACAGTCTGCTTGCAAGTCTTAAATAAATTCTACATAATAGAAGATATCATTCAAAGATCTGAAACCATCAGTTCCAAAAATCAAAGCAAGACCTACACAAGGACAATCTCTTCTCGTGTCCATCTAGGGAAGATTCATAATATGAAAGAGTGCAAAAGAGGAGTCCCTCCAACAACAAAATCCAAATGGAGAATGACTCAATCAAATATAGAATTCAGTCTAAACATGATTATGTTTTTCCCTTCTACAGGATAGACTCAGCTATTCACTTTCCACATCAATACAACAATTGACATAATACATATTAGCTGAGATCAGGAGAGATCAAACGAGGATGATTGGGTTTTTCTAGTACTAAGAATGACAGTCCCAAAGTTGTCTAAACATACAAATACTTCCATGAATTGTCCACAGTTGACTAACAACAAATAAAACTAACAATTCCACATGGAAGTTTCTGTTTCAGAACAGTGAGTTCACACTATTTCATACAAGATAGATGGGATAGAAAATCTGAACTCAAGAAGCTTAATAGGCATAAGAGAGTAATCACTCTACAAAAAAGAAGAGAGTCAAGCTACAGAGAAGTTCAAACAAATGGACTTAACTTTACAAATGTTAAAGGAAACTTAAATAGAAAAGATCCAAACAAGAACTCATTTCCTTTGTATTATCAATTGAATTCCCATTTCTATTTCAAACTCAAAAGTTCTTTTGCCAGTTCCCAAAAGAGAATACAAAAAAAAAACACAGATTTATAGAAACACCACTTTTTTTTCCTTATGAATTCATACTTTATCAACAAACAATATCAACACTATCCTGGTTCATCTATTCCACGTTATTTAAACATAAGTTCAAGTTCATTCTATAGAGAAAAGTATACAGTACAGTCCAAAGGAAGAAGTACAAAATCTATACAAAAAAAGATATATACCATAAGAGTAATCTACTCCTTTCTCCTTTTAAAGTCCCAAAAATCCATTCAAATGAATCTAAAAGAGAATACGAAAACCCAACACCAGTATTAAGCTAAGTAAAGTTTCTATAAACTCACCAACTCAATAGTAACATAATACCAAACAAAAATAACTTTCACATCTCCATCTATCACATAAGATCGAGAAAAATAAGTTCAGTGCAGAGAAGGTAATTTTTCCAATCAATTAACACAAGAAGAAGTACAAAAACAACACTTCCCTATACTTCAAAAATCCATTAACGACCACTTCCATAAGATTTTGAATTCACACCGAAGGGTAAGTAACAATACATTCTTGAACCAAATGTTCTATACCCTCACAACAAGATACAATTCCATAAAAGGTCCAACATCCTCCTATCAAAACAATCAAAGACTTCCAAACAAGACGCGGGTTACCCATGATAGAGAAGATTATCCTCAACGTTTACACGCCATTATATGCTCAAAGTAACGGTACAATCTGGGATATAAGTTCTACAACCCTTCCAAACTTGAGATGCATCTAGGAGAAGACTCAAAAGAGACTCAAATCAAATCCATTTAATCAAGCTCTTTTCAAGCATACAGTCCCGAATATGAGTTCTAAACAACACAAAACCTTGAATACGAGTTCAGAACAAAATGCATAGCCTCAAATATGAGTTCATAACAAACACAAGTCTCGAATACGAGTTCAGACAAAAAACACAATCCTCAAAAGTTCCTCATGCATATGACCATTGAACTTGCGCAGATAGAAACATCCAAAAACTAACATTATCATGCAATGGATTCATATCCAAAAATCATAGAGATTCATTCAATCATGAAAGTAAATAAATAGAAAAAACATGAAACTATTTATCTTATCAGAGTAGGCTTATTTTAATGAATCATTTAGAAGAAAGCAAGAAATCTTAATGGGTAGAGCCTATCATTCCTGATAGTGCTTCTGCAAATTCGAAGGAGACTTCTAGCAAAGCCTCCAACTCTTTTTCTTCTCAAAAAAAGATCAAAAACCAAACATCTCTCCTCTCCAATTCCTCATATACTTTCCTTCAATCGAAAATAGGCCAGGGAAACCAAAAATAGCCACAAAGTGAAATTTGAACTATTGGTTCGAAGATCAAGATAGCTCCATGCAGAGAAAAAATTGTGAGGCATGTAAGACCAAATAACCTCTCAACAAATCCACCTCTCCTTGTTTCTAATATGATTTTCACACAAAATACTAAGACTCATCAATGTCATTAATACAAAATCTCCCACCTATCTCTTCATACCACTATCTCCTCCCAAAATTGGCGAATGCTATTATCAACCTCTCAGCATGCATTTCTAACTTTAGTAACTATGCCTCCACATATGTTTCGACTAAATTTTACTTGTCTCTTGTCAAAACTGGTTAGTACCTCCTCTATTAATTTAACCAAATCAAATCAAATAAATGTCATAGGAACTGTTGTCAACTTACCATACTGACCCTTAGGTCCCTTTCATTAGTTGACGATAGATTTCCATAACTTATGTTATGACCTTAGGTTAGTTTAGAAAGTAATTACCTTAGGTCTTATAAAACATTGCCTTAGGTAATTTTCTTACCTTAAGATAGGTTATTATTCACAACCATATAGTATTAGGTAGTAGGTTAATATATCCTAACATTACACTAGTAATTTCTACCTTATTCATTTAGCATAAGAAATTAGGTTAGGATGCCATCCTAACAAAATAGAACAAGAAGTTTAGGATAGATTGAAACCCAATATAAGTAGTCATAGCTAGGAAGTAGGTGTTTTTACCATAGTTCAGGATACCGGTAGGATAGATCCTTTAGTTTTAGGACTTAGATTTCCTCCATAGTCGAGAAGCAGACTACATCGCTTCATTTACATGTAGTTAAATATCCTAAAGAGATCAATCTGAAAGACCCAAGCAAAAAATGTACAATCAAATGAAGACACGATTCATACAAGACCAAAAAGAATTTATAGACATGCAAAAGTTTCAGTCCACTATGTCTCTCAATCTTATGGATGTTAATTTACAATTTAGACCATTATGGATATTTGAAGCATTCCTTAGATCAATAAAATTGATCCAAGGATGAGTCAGTTAGTAGAGATAATTTTACAACCATCTCAAAACTAGATTGTAACTCACTTATATGAAGTGGAAAATAGATTATTGCAAGCCATCATCATTTCAGTCTAATGCATCCAAGGGCAAGAAATGATTTATCCATAACAAGCATGATTTTCAACAAGCAGGGGAACACACCTCATTTAATAAAATAATATGCCAACACTTGTAATGTAAAATAAAAATATAATAGTTTTTCAAAGGTGTTACATACTTCCCTCCTAAAAAGAATCATTGTCCCGATGATTATCTTTTTTTTTTCATTGCATTAGGGACAATCAATTTATTCAATTACTTAACATATGTTTTGCAAGAATATCATAATTTTAAAGTTCCATAAATCAGCATTCACCTAGTTGTTTATTTAAAAATAAATAGTTGTCTACCCAAAAACTGGAAGACTTATTGACATTTAAAGATAAAATCACAAGTTTTTATCATTCATTAAAATCAATTCTGATCATGGGTCTCAGCCTGAATATGGCAAACATAGTTCTTCAATAAGAAGGTTGACAGGGAGGTGGAAACCAAGAAATTTCTGGAAGAGGGAGAGAATCTTGAGTTTGTTAACTACTGGTCCTCAAGGTAGACCTTACATCCCTGCACCTATTTGACGATTTCTTAACCATGCAATGGTGGTAAGGTATGTCTAGCCCTTGTAAGGAAGATATGTGACTATACCTCACAAGAATATGATTTTTCTAAATCATTGGACATAGAAATAACATTATTATCTTTCCTCATTATCTGGTTAACTCCCTGGAGAATGTATTTCTATAAGCAAAGAAGTCCTGGAAATCACTCTAGGGCATGTCCCTCTACACCAGTAGGAGGTTATCCTAAACGATTCACCAGCCATATGGTTCCAGCTACCCTCCCATTGACCCTATCCCACCTCCCTCCTTAAGGTACCTTCACCTACCCACGAGGTGCTCCCACTCCACGGCCTACTAAAAAGAAAGAATGAAGATGTTGGCCCGGTTTAACCTGAAAAGCAAGAGCCTTAAAGCTAAAATCCATGCTTCCCAATGAGTCCTAAGGAGCCACAAGGACTTGGAAATCAGCTGAAAACTCTTCTACATATCTAGCATGCTTCGGTGGAGGAGCCCAAAGTCACGAATCATTTGCTGGACTAAGTTGTTAACAGATTGGAGAAGGAGATTCAAGAGCTCAAAGGGGCTCTAAAAAACATGGAGAGAGCCAAGGGTAAAAGGATTGTTCAAAGTGAGGAGGAAGGGGTGATTGCATGAAATATTCCAAGAAACTGCAGTCCCTTGATGACAGATTAGGTGCCATGCTTAAGAGAGCCACAATGACTATATTCTGTCTGCCCTCAAAAGCATCAACTCAACTTCAGTTGAAGGTACATCTTCCACAGTGTATACTGCAGTTTAAGTGGAATACAATCGAAGACATATGGGGCCTCTAAAGAGAATAGGGACATTGCAATCTCCCAAGCTGATATGCAAGACCCCTCTCAGGCCACTGCTATTGCCTTTTTCATGTCACTGCAGGCTATCAAGACCAAGATAGACTAAGCAATCAAGTAACGAGCAGTTGTGTTGCTATTTTTTGAGATGCGATTTGGCTCTCATTGGGTGGTTCTGGAGCTATTTTTTGGTGGAGCTCTTTATTCTAGTTTCTCTTTTGGCTTCTTTTTGATCTTGCCTTCTTTGTTCTAGATACTCCATGTATGTTTTTATCCATTTTTCACCTATATTATAATATCTAGCTGTTGAGCCTTTCTTGGTTGACTGTTTTGCCCTTCTCTGGGCTGCTTCTCTCATATTTACTATCTGGCTTTTGAGCCCTTTTGTATACAGGGTATAGTCGCTTCAACAACTATTTTCCCTTAATAAAAAAAAAGTCAATGTCTGATCAAATAAATATGGAAAAGTAGTTTTCATATCTTCCATATTTTCTCAAGGTTGCACTTTCTTCATTAAACTAGTCCCACTTGACCTTACATTGACAGTATGCTCATGATTTCTTAAATGCAACTGGCAAGTTTCCAGCACTCGTATGGGTTTAATGCATATGTTTAGGTTTAACTGGGTCTTGGAACATTCTAAGGAATGTGTCCAATTTAACACATGTGAATAATCTCTTTTTTCAACGTATTTCTTAAGTAAAGATTGTATGTCTTATAAACATCATGCATTTGATAAACCTGAGGTAACGCTAAATAGTAGACTACAAGGTTGATTATTTAACTATCTCAAATTTTCCTACTAACAAGGTCTTTCTTAACCTGACAGCTTTAGCTATAATGAATGTCTTATTTCTGTTTAACTTGAAGAAAAATTTCTTTCACTCAAGTTCAAATTTGTGATCAACCCACTTTATACCATCATAACTCTTTTTTGAAATCTGCTATTCATGTTCAAGCATTCAAAATCATTTTAACTTTTGTTCCATTTCAGATATTTTTTGATTTCAGGAATTATTCTCTATCCTCAACGTTGTACCAACTAATGAGTTTTCTTTATTTTCTTCTGTAAACTGACTTTCTCGGAAAAGGTGCCATCATAAAGAGGTATGAAATGAGCTATCCTAAGACTCAGACTAGAGCATCTAACTTCCCACTTATATTGTTGATCCATACAATACATTCACATTACATTTGGTCATCTAAAACTTGAATCAAACGGACTTTCAGTTTGTTATAGGTGTTTCCGGATGAAAAACTAAAATACCAGTCTTGAAGTTCCTTGAGTGTTTAAGTGTTAGATAAACCTTGACTCATATTTTTTCTAAAATAGTACTTCAGAATGATTAGATTCAGGTATTCCATGTATTCTAAAATTTTCAAGTAGATAATGTTTTAGCTAAACTTGTAGTGATAATCATCCATTGATTAACAATGGTAGCAAGTGCTACTATTATGTTAGTTTATTTGCAACTACCAATGTAACTTATGAGTTTTCTATTCTTGACATAGGCAACCCTTGTGCACTTATCACTTGTCATTTGTACTGTGGTATGCTATGAGGATACAATAGACCGGTTGGGTGCATATGTTCATCTTTAACATGTTGAAATTCTAAGCAATGTGTCACAAAATCAAAAACATCCTTTTTTCATCCCCTTCCAGAAATATTGTTGTTTTACTATTAGCAAGCATTTTTGTAATATCAAGGGTGTCTAGAAAAAGGTGAATTGTAAAATTCTGCTAACAATTTCTTTCTTAAATCATTTAGCTAAAGGTATGAATACTTTGTTTTCAAATATTAGGATTCCTTCATTATCAAAGTGAAAACCTTTATACCTCATATCATTTAGATCTGCAACAAGACAAGTTTTTACTTGTTGAAAGCAAGAATTAGATTCCATAACACTTTTTACTTCATCCTTAAACTGAGTTCTCAATGTTATAAGAGAACAAAATGTGTTTCCTAGTAACTTAGAGTGTCAGGCACTCTGTTTTCCTTACCTTTGATGTAATTTATGTCAAAATCATATTGAGCAAGAAAAACTCTAACCATCTTCATTGTCTTGCATTTAGATTTGGCTAAGTGAAAATATACTTCAACCCAAGATGATCAATTTTCTAATTCAAAAGGTTTACCAAGTAGATATGCCTCCAAACTTGTAGTGAGATGAATAATGCCAAGGAAGCTCTAAATCATGTGGAGCATAATTCAACTCATGTAACTTTAGTTTTCTACTTTCGTAAGCTATGCCAATTATCAGTTTGTAACAAAATACCTTCTGAGACCTTCCCTAGATGCATCTTCGTTACAAACAGTTTTGAAGTCTCCATTAGCCCTTCTGTTATCCACTATCCCTAATAGGTGCTGAAATTAACTGTTCCTTCAAAGTTCTAAATGCAAATTCACATTTCTCATTCCAAACAAACTTCTTATCCTTTTTCTGTAATGAAGTTATTGGTGCAGCCACTTTAGAAAAATATTTTACAAATTTTCTATAGTAACCAACAAGTCCCATGAAGCTTCTAACTTCATGTACATTCTTTGGTGTAGGCCACTCAGTTATAGCTACAATTTTAGAAGGATCTACAAAAATTCCATTCTTACTTATTACATGTCCCAAATAGTGCACTTCTGTGTCATAGAAAGAACATTTAGATAGCTTACCATATAACCATGTCTCTTTCTCAAAATTTCCAAAACTATCTTCAAATGCTCATGGTGTTCCTCAATACTTTTAGAATATATGAGAATGTCATCCAAGAATACAAGCACAAATTTATCCAAATATTCTTGAAAGATATTATTCATTAAATTCATAAAAGTTGCAGAGTGCATTTGTTAATCCAAAAGGTAAAACTATGAACTCATAATGTCCATACCTTGTTCTTAAAGTTGTTTTATGAATGTCCTCATCCTTAATCCATGTAATTGATGATATCCAGATCGAAGATTTATCTTAGAATATACCGATGCTTCATGCATCTGATCAAATAGATCATCAATTCTAGGGAGTGGATATCTATTCTTGATTGTTGCTTTGTTTAACATTCTATAATCAATGCACAATCTAAGTGTTCCATCTCTTTTTTTTCACAAAAATTATTGGTGCTCCCCAAGGTGAAACAATTGGTCTAATCAAACCTTTAGAAAAAAGTTCTTGCAATTGAGCCTTAAGCTCTACTAATTCTATAGTAGTCATTCGATATGGTGCCTTAGAAATAGGCTTCGGTTCCAGGCTTGATTTCAATTAGTGAAGTCAAATTCCCTTTTGGGTGGAAGACCTAGTAACTCTTCCGGAAACACATCACTAAAGTTTCGTAATAGTGGATATTGTTCCATGACATCACTATTCTCTTCATCATTTTCTACAATCTTTACTGCATATAAGGTACAACCTTTATTTTTTGGCCTTTTTAAGTTGCATAGCTGACAGTTTCCTAACAGAAATCTCACATTTCACACCCTGAATCTTTGTTGTTTTCTACAGGTCATCTAAACAACTAATATGTTTTTCAAAATAGTCCACTTTTGCCTTATGTTCAGCTAACCAATTAACACCTATGATTACATCATAAGACCCCAAAGGTGCAACATAAAGATCAACTTCAGTGGAAAAACTAGGTAAGTCAAGGACTGCTCCAAAAAGACACATACTAACTATATGAACAACATTGTTTCCATAATGTATAGTCCATGTTTTATCCATGTTTCCATCTTTTTTTTTTATTTTTGATGCTAATTTACTAGAAATAAAACATTCAGTAGCTCCGGTATCAAAAAGAATAGTTATAGGTATGCCAAATAACTTACCCGGAACCTCTATGGGTGTGGCCTATTTTTCAGCCTGCTTGTCAGCTACTACAACATGTATCTTATGTTGCTGATTACGATCATCCTTTTTCAAAGGACATTGATTTGCATAATGATCTTTTCCACAGTTATAACAGCCTCCTACAGGTCCCTTTCTAGGCTCAGATTTATTTCCATCCTTAGATATTATCATTCTGACCTCCATAGGACTTCTGTCCGTTATTATTATTCTTGACAAAGTTGTTTAGTGCATTACCAATAGACTTATTTGTTGTTGCTTTCTTACTATTATCAGTTGAAAACTTACTTTTCATTCTGAATTTCTTCCATGGTCTTTTCTTAGGTGCAAGAGATGATGAAGAGGAGTTGGGGACTTTCTTCCTTACTTCCTCTTTATGAGCAGAAATTACCTTCAATTTCTATTCCTGCCTTATGGATTTTTCAACAACCCCTTCCATCATGGTTGGGATGTGAACATCCACCTCTCCTCCTATAACGGGATTCAATCCCATGATGAATTTCCATATCCTGAACTTCTCGTCAGTTTGATACTGAGGTACATACTTAAGGAGTTTAGTAAACTGCTCCCAATACTCAGTTATAGTTAGCTTTCCTTGAGCTAAGTTCTGGAATTCAGTCATTTTCTGATCATAATAAAGTTTTGGTAGCCAACGTTGCCTAAAGTAACCTTTAAATTGATCCCAAGTGATATTAGTTTCATCAATATTCAACTCAGCCTTACGGCTATCCCACCATGAAGATGCCTCATGGGAAAGCTGATATGCTCCCCATATCACCTTTGTTTCTTCTGAGAAATTCCTTATTGCAAAGTACTTCTCCATTTCACTGAGCCAATTCTTAGCTCCATCTCCTAATGTGGTGCCATCAAACTTGGGTGGACTTATCATTTTTATATCATTAGTGAGTTCAGCTGCCAGCCTAGCCTTTTTGTTCTCAGGCTGATCAGGTATGTTCATATTGTTATTATCAACACCTAAATTGGTGTTGTCCTCAGGAGGTGGTTGATTATTATTACCAACATCTTATTCCTCCTCATTTCCCATTACTTGTTGTTCAAGTACAACCAAATGATCTCTTGTGTCCAACAGGGTAGCAAAGATCTCATCAAGTTTTTGGGAAGTTGCTACTCCTTCCTCAGGTGGAGGATTATTTACAACATTTCCTCTTGTTCTAACCATTTTCTGTTAACAAGAAAATTTAAGTTTCATCAGATTATGGACACAATAGGTCCAAGAGCTGCAACCTTCAGCTCTGATACCAAGATGTAACATTCCCATTTTAAGACTTTAGAAACAAGGGAATTTTTTTTTACATTTAATGTTCTCTATTCTAAATAAAACATCATTTAGAACACACATTCCATGTCAATCAATCTCATAATAGATAACCATATGCAGTTGTAATGACTCAGTATGTTACCAATCTCTCATTTCATGTCTCAGTTACCAACCGATCTCTCATGTTTGTCTTAAAGTATAGAATACTTTATGTATACTATTACATATACTTAGTTTTCCTACCCTATTCCGGTTACTGAGTGATCTATTTAAAGAACCTATTTGAATATTTGTTACCAATATTCATCTGACATCACGTTTCTTTAAACTAGGTGACATAGGACAACGCAACCAGCAGCTTGCGATACTTTGGCCAAATATTTTCAACATATTGTTCATGTTACTATTCCTAGATGACATACTCGTCAATTCGGAATATATCCTTCACCTCACTCTACTATTATCTAGAATGGTCTTTACTAACTTACTATCAGTCCACTTGCCCAAGGTTTGACCCTAACCCAAGTTAGCGACATAATTTTGTTATAGGGAAGACACTCACAATGACTTAGGGTATATTTACATACTCGACTGACCTAAGTTCGTCTGAATGTGCCTAGGTACCCTGAGTCATAGAAAGCTGACTTCTTATTCTCAATCATGCTACTTAACTTGACCTAGAGAGAAACTAAGTTCAAGTTCAGTTGTGTGTAGATCTAGATGAACAAATATGGAAGGGTGTTGCCACATGTCAACTACAAAATTGTATCCTCGAGAAGCCCTTAGTTTTCTCGAAGGTATCAGTCCCATGTAGTTGGTATGTGCCAACATTCTATTAGAACTGATTCATCATGATGTACATACCCCTTGGTGGTCATTAATTCATAATTAAATTTGGATTAAGATTACAGATTGTAGCAACCATGCCTGACCCTAATTCCAACATTCAGTAATTTCTTTATCCATGATTAATTTGATTTAATATTAAGAACTTCATTAACTCATGCTTGCATTTACATTCATTAATCTTGGCATAACAAGTAGTTATCCAAAAAATCAGAGTAGCAAACATCAAACAGTTAGTTTTAATGCAACTTAGCTGTCCAAAGAGGGTGTTTCATCCACCTAGGTTCAGCTAGTGTTTACTTCATATAAAATTAAGTACAAAGATTAACGATAATAACCACCATTCCTTTTATTTTTCCTTCTTTTGAGAGAGGAAGAGTCTTCCTCTACATGATTAGATGTTAGGGTTAACATAACCTTTTTTACCATTCACCACTCATATAGTTTAATTGTATGTCCAATACATATTTCATTATTATACTATAGTTGTTTAGATAGAGAATGACATCTTATGCAACTTAAGTAATTTACACCTATAGTAAGGGAGATTGAACTATTCTCCTTATTCCAACTTATTAGATTGATAACAATAATAGTTATACAAACCGATATAAAGAGTATCGACAAGATAGCATTGCTATTTCCTTCATACACAGTACAAGAGAAATTACATCACAATTTTGGAGTCAATCTCCAAACCTTTCAATTCATCACATGATAAAATATACACTTTACAAGACTATGCATTTCAGGCATACTGCATGTTGATCAACATTAAGATCATAAAAGAACATAACTTTTCTTTTTCAATATAACTCAAGAATGAATTGAAATCGTTTACAACAGATATCTAGACTTTAAATCAAGCCAATACATCATAAAAAAGTTTTTTCCTTCTTTTATCACTTACCAAGTCCATCTGTAAAAATTGCTAACACGAGTCAATTCATTAAACTGAGCATGATAAGCATTAAGCATTAAAATGAAGTGCATTCTACCAATGGTTCTATTAAAACAACTATGCTTTAATGAAACAATTAATATATCATACCAATAAGCATAAGTAATAAAAACCATAAAAGAAGTAAAAATTAATAATTTTGAAATCACATTTAAGAAAAGAGCATAATATAATTAGCAACCTACTAGCGTTATATCATATAAGAATTTTCCCAATCAATTACTTATTTAAAACAAACAACAGATCTTGTCGTTCTAATTATTTCATAATTATTTCTGAATTGAAATACAAAATATAACCTTACTATGTAACAAAAATAGTTACTTTCAGAACCAAAAACCTTATTGTTGTTTAACCAAGTTTCTAGAATCATTTACAGACAAATTCAATTCAGCATAGTACATATTTAGGATGATTCATCCTACAACTTAAGTAAATAAGAAGAAGAATCAGTACGGACTATCCACGATTCACCATTCACCTGAAGAAATAGAAAACTAGGTTCAGAAAGTACATAACTTAGTACCTACATAACTAAATTAATCAAGGAAACCAATAAAAGGATTCACCATTTAAGAGACAACATGTGATAACAAGAATCCCAAACCAATCCAAGAAGGGAGAGAAACAAAATAGTCATCATCCTACTTGAAAGCCTTAAGTAAATTCTACATTATAGAAGATATCATTTAGAGATCTAAAACCATACTGTTCCAAAAATCAAAGCAAGACTTACACAAGGATTATCTCTTACTCATGTCCATCCACAGAAGATTCATAATATTATTGAGTGCACAGAAGAGGAGTCCATCCAAAAACCATATCCTAATGGATGCATGACTCATTCATTCAAAATCAGTCAGACTAGACATGATTACATTTTTCCCTTCTATAGGATAGACTTAGTTGTTCACTTTCCACATCAATACAACAATTGAATTAATACATATAAGCTGAGATCAGGAAAAATCAACTGTCCATAGTCGACTAGCAACAAATAAAACTAACAATTCCTCAGGGAAGTTTCCATTTTAGAAGAGTGAGTTCACACTATTTCATACAAGATAGAAGGGAAAAAAAAATCTGAACTCAAGAAGTTTAATAGGCATAAGAGAGTAATCACTCTACAACAAAGAAGAGAGTCGAGTTACAGAGAAGTTTGAACAACTAGACTTAACTTTACAAAAGTTAAAGGAAACTTAAATAGAAAATATCCAAACAAGAATTCATTTCCTTTGTGTTATCAATTGAATTCCCATTTCTATTTCAAACTCAGAAGTTCTTTTGCTAGTTCCCAAAAGAGAATACAAAACAAAACACACAGGTTTATAGGAAACAACACTTCTTTTTCCTTATGAATTCATACTCTATCAACAAACAATATCAACACTAACCTGGTTCATCTATTCCACGTTGTTTAAACACAAGTTCAAGTTCATTCTACAGAGAAAAGTATACAGTACAGTCCAAAGGAAGAAGTACAAAATCTAGACAAAAAAAAGATATAGACCATAAGAGTAATCTACTCCTTTCTCCTTTTTAAAGTCCCAGAAATCCATTCAAATGAATCTAAAAGAGAATACTAAAACCCAACACCAATATTAAGCTAAGTAAAGTTTCTATACAACTCACCAACTCAATAGTAACAAAATACCAACTAAAATAACTTTCACAGCTCCATCTATCACATAAGATTGAGCCAAAGAAGTTCATTACAAAGAAGGTAATTGTTCCAATCAATTAACACAAGAAGAAGTATCAACACAACACTTCCCTATACTTAAAAAAATTCATTAACGACCACTTCCATAAGATTTTGAACTCACACCGAAGGGTAAGTAACAATACAGTATCGAAACAGAGGTTCTATACCCTCACAACAAGATACAGTTCCATAAAAAGGTCCAACATCCTTCTATCAAAACAATCAAAGAATTTCAAACAAGACGCGGGGTTACGTAGGATAGAGAAGATTATCCTCAACATTTACACACCATTATATGCTCAAAGTAATGGTACAGTCTAGGATAGAAGTTCTACAACCCTTCCAAACTCGATATGCGTCCAGGAGAAGACTCAAAAGAGACTCAAATCAAATCCATTTAATCAAGCTCTTTTTCGAGCATACAGTCCCAAATATGAGTTCTAAATAACACAAAACATTGAATACGAGTTCAAAACAAAACACAAAGCCTCAAATATAAGTTCATAACAAACACAATCCTCGAAAGTTCCTCATGCATATCACCGTTGAACTTGCGCAGATAGAAACATCCAAAAACTAACATTATCATGCAATGGATTCATATCCAAAAATCATAGAGATTCATTAAATCATGAAAGTAAATAAATAAATAAACATGAAACCATTTATCTTATCAGAGAAGAGTTATTTTAATGAATCATTTAAAAGAAAGAAAGAAATCTTAATAGGTAGAGCCTATCATTCCTGATAGTGCTTCTACTAATTTGAAGGAGACTTCCAGCCGAGCTTCCAACTCTTTTTATCCTCCAAGAAAGATCAACAACCAGACATATTTTTCTCCAATGCCTCTTATACATTCCTTGGATCAAAAATAGACCAAAGAACCTAAAAATAGCCACAAATTAAAAGTCAAAAATGCTAGTTCGAAGAACCAGATAGATCCATATAGAGTGAAAATCGCAAGGCATACAAGACCAAACAACCTCCAAAAAATCTTCCCTCATTGTTTCCAAGATAGTTTTTCTCACAGAATTTGAGGTTCAATAATTCCATTACTCCCCAATCTCCCACCTATCTCTCCTTGCCATCACCTCCTAAAATTGGTGAATGTTATTTCAACCTCTACATGCATTTCTAAGTTTAACTATGACTCCACGTAAGCTTCTACCAATTTTACATGCCTTTGCCAAAAACTGGAAGTAATTCCCATTTATTCAAAAAAATCAAATCAAATAAATGTCTTTGGAATCGTCACTAATATGCCATGCGACCCTAGGTCCCTTTCAATAGTTTAAGATAGATTTCCATAACTTAGGTTAGTCTAAAAAGTAATTAACTTAGGTTCTAAAAAATCATTACAACAAGTAATTGACACCTCAGGTTATATCAAAACTCACAACCAAATAGTATTAGGTATTAGGTTAAAAATAGTCTAGCATTACCTTAGGTTATTTCTCCCTTATTGCATTTAGCACAACAACGTAGGTTAGAATGCCATCCCAATAAAATAGAATATGAAGCTTAGGTTATATTGTCACCCAAATAAGTAGCTATAGCTAGAAAGTAGGTACATTTACCTTAGTTTAGAATACCATTAGGATAACCCCATAGGTTTAATATTTATATTCCCTTCATAGTCGTGACACACGCTTCATTCTTCTTTCATCTTTAAATGTACTGAGAAGTTAATCCCAAAGATCCAATCACAAAACATACAACCGAATGCAGGCACAATCTTACAAGACAAAAATAATTATTAAACATACAAAAGTTCAGTCTGTTATGTATCTCAACCTATGAATGTCATTTTACCATTCAGTTCTGGTAAGGAGATTTTAAAACATTCCTTGGATCACTAGAATTGATCCAAGGATGAGTCAGTTAAAATAGATAAGTTTGCAACCCTTAAAACCAAATTGCAACTCACCTATCAGAAGTGAAAATGGATTCTTGCAAGCCATATCATTTCAGTCTAATGAATCTAAGAGGAGAAATGATTTGTCCATAACAAGCATGATCTTCATAAATCAAGTGGACACACCTCATTCAATAAAATCACATGTCAACGCTTGCAATGCAAAAGAGAAATATAACAGTTTGTCAATGGTGTTACATACACTGCCAAATTTCTTACCAACTCATCATGTATTAAATGAGCCACCTCGTAGTAACTTGGTGAGTCACACCAACCAAGTGCCAACTCATACCTTAACTACCAGAAAGTCCATGGTAAAAAAAGGTGAGCTACATACCTTATCTATCCAACTCACCAAAAAATCATCTCACCCCTATGACTAGCGTGTTGAGTCCTTGAAGAGCTAACAAACCAAAAACTCCACCTCACCACCAATCAACCATGTGTTGATTTATACGAAGATTCAATTAGGATTCCCAATAAAAAAAAAAGTCATAGTATGGCTAAATCCATTTATATGTGTTTATCTCCAAGGCTTAATAAAGCCTTAAAACCTTCAAACTTCACATGTGGGATTTACCCACTCAAAAACAAATCCAACTAGGTAAAATGGTGTGGGATTCAAACATGGGTTGTTATAGTTAAAATATAATCCCTTAACCATCAAGCCATAGGCTCACAAATATTTAATAAGGCCCAAATTTGTATTTGAATAGAAAATTGTAATTATTTACAGGTCCCTTTTGGAGAGTTTGGTGAGAAAATTAGAGAGTGTAATTTTAGGAAACCTTTAGATGTTGAATTATGAGGATTTATAGAGTAGGTGCAAACATTTTTTGTAGACCTAGAAAGTGTTATGATGAACGTACTTGTAAAAGCATTTTTTTTCGTAATAGAGCAGTTACAGAGCCTTTCCAGACCCAAAGACATAGCTCGTATTGAGTGAACTCTATTATCATGTGGTTTGTCATGTAATCTATGTTTTTCATATTTTTAAATTGTTGTTTATCTGTTTTATTCTAATTTTAAAGTTTTTAAACCAATTTTAATCAGTTAGAGGAAATTGAAACTACTTTATTAAGTACAAAAAAATTAGGAAATTGATAATGATTTATTTTTAATGTTTTTCAAATGAAAAAGGGATTCCTAATACAAAAATATTATTGATTTTCATCAATTTAAGATAATTTTACGTATTTGTAAGTAATTACAAGATTTTTTTTTGAAATGATGGATATGTCAATTTTTTTATGAAATTCAAATCCAGTACTTGGATTTGAGGAAAAAAGTTATAAAAAAAAAGAAAACCAAGTTTGTTTTTTTTTAACCAGTTTTGGATCAAGTTTGGTGTCAAAGAAGCATTTTCACCGATTTGCTAACAATTTTCCACTTTAGATCCTTATATTGGTTTAATTTACAACTAGACATGTAAGTTGTAATAAAATAGCTAGGGGAAAATATCTAAAGAAGAAAATACTTGAGGAGATAGAATCTATAAACCTACATATTCAAGAGTAAAACTATGAGATAAGAAGAAGATGGAAATAATTGGAGGATGAATATCAATAGCTCCAAGAGAGATTGAAAATCTAAGGATACTTTCTCATAGGTGACATAGAATCATTTCAATTTTAGTTACAATCTAAGTATGAGATCTTGGAAAAGTGTTAAATTGGTGAAGAAGAGGAGGAATCAGATAAGTCTACTATAAAAAGGAAGCATCCATCTACCAAATATGTATAAACCACTGAAGTATGCACTATAAGTGAATCACTATATATTCTTTCTTTACTTTAAAAATAAGATGTTGATTTTGGTAAATTTGAGAAACATACTAAAGTTATTAGATCCAAATTACTAAATAAGATGGGTTTTGAGGGACATGGCCTTGGAATCAATGGCCAAGGAATTTCTTATCCCATACAAGTAGAAGAAAGACCTTACTATGTAATTTTGGCAATTGGTTGGAAGTAGTAAAGGAGAGATTGGAGAATACTCCAAAATAGCTGAAGCAAGGAAAAATTCATAGCCCAAGCCACTAGAAAAAATGTCCATGAAAAGTAATGGAAACACTTTTATTCTCAATACTTATGCAAAATTTTCCTCTCTTAATAGCGGGTAGGCCTCTCATAAGGATTTTGAGAGTGAGCACATGTCGAAATCAAGAAAGTAATAACATTTCAAGCATGGAAAATGCACCCCAAAATTATGCAAGACACCTCCAAAGTGAGATGAACATTCCAAAGGATGAGATAAAATATTTTCCCCTTTGGATTCTTGTACAAGTCAAATTCCAAAAAGGCAAGGACAAGGAAAATACTCCAACACTCACTTAAATTATGTGAATAATGGTAAGGAAATAAAAAAAATTGTGGTATTTATTTATATGTACATTTTGTGGATTAAATAGCTACTGTGTGTCCATGTGTTGGAAGAGGAAATCTTTTTAAAGGAAGATTAGTATAAACTACTCTAAAAAAGATATGGGGAATAAGAAGAATGATTGTACTTAGTGTAGAATAAGTGGAAACTAGATTAAAAAATGTTGGAAACTCCATCCTCAGCTTCATCTATGGAAAGTGTCACAAACACCAACAATCTAATCCCATGAAGAAAATAACCTATCCAACAAAAAACTTAGTAAAAAGAAACAATCCTAAGAGGATCCTTCGTCATAATAGGTTGATAAAACAGTAGTTGCCTTTATAGATAGTATATTTTCATAGTTATAATTTATTTAGCATACCTAATATTGTACCTCTAATTCTTTTTTTTCAATTTCTTATAAATGTGAAGGAAATTAACTCATTGTTTTGAGTAAAAAGTGGAGGTAGATTATGGAGTAGATATCCACTGGAGAAGTAATAGTATGAGAAACCAATGGAAATTTGTGTCATTTTTGTTTACATTCTCATAAAACTTGCTAAAATTAACATGATTTCTTACCCTGATTGTAATAGTTGTCAAGATGGGTAAAGAGAAATTATGTATTAAGAAGCTTAAAAATAAGGTTCTCTAAAACCAATTTTGAGATTAAAAATAGTTGTAAGACATGTTAGTAGGAAATTTCTATATGTGATCCAAAGTGATCTTCCAAAAGGAAGATGAGGTTACATGATGCCATAAAAAAAGGAGATCCTATCGTGAGTAGCACTAACAAGTAATTTTGTTTCATGAATCCATTTTGGCATTCTTTTACTTCCATTTGAAAAATGTACTTGTAATCCATGCGTAATTTATTTTATGCACTTTAAGTAACACCCAAATTCCTAGACAATATTTGTAATTTGAAATCCATGTATATTGTAATTAATCATAAGACCCCAAGAAGGGAAACTGTACAAGTGGATTTAAATGAAAGATAGGGATGCTAACAAACATCCATGAAGTAACTAATTTGTATTGTAATGTATTATATTTCCTTTGTTTTTTAAAAAAAGGATAATATATATAATCATCTCTTAAAAATAAATTCATCCTATCCTATAGTAGTGCATTGGCTAAGAAACATTTTCTAGAAAGAGATGAAGACACTATGAGTGCGGACGGTCATTTGGAAGATATAAGAGAGAGTTGTGAAACTTCTTGATCACCTAGTTTACAAGTTTGATTTTAAAAAAATTAGTCTTCAAGAACTGAGAAAATAATGAAATGAGCAATTGTCAGTTGATTTTGAGATATAGCCCCATCGGGAGAGATATCCTCATACAAAGATAAATAACATCATACTGAGATAGATGTTGTTGATGATCATAAATCAATGTGATAAGTAAAAGTTCATTCTATTGATGTTTTTCTCTTGAGTAAATGGAAGAGTTGCATGAAGATATTATGTTTGACAAAAGAGAGAAGAAATATATAAAATTTTGCTTTTAGTGACATTTGAGATTGGAAACATTTAGTGGCACAAAATTATTTAGTAGGGAGGTGTGACTTGAAGGATATTAATAGTTTAGTTTTACCCTAATATTCCCTAAAACATTTAAATATGTAATATTTCGTTGAGATATTTATGATGTATTGTAAATGAAGTGAAACATACACCATATGCAGAAGATATAGTCCACTAAAAGTTATCTCTAACTAGAAAAAAATAATAGTAGGTTTCATGGAGTTGATATGGCATGATGTGAGTGTGACAAGTGGATGAATGATGTGATGAAAATTGGAAGATATTTACCATTTAATTTTTTTTAATCCTTTTATCCTTGATGGTTAAGGTGGATACCACATGGTGTGTCGACTAGGGGCCCAAAAACCACTGGGGTCTACTCTTTTTTAAGAGGGTAACCTTTCCACATATTTTCATATTGAATTTTATGTGGTTTATCTTATAAAACCATTTTTAGAAGAAATTATACTCAATGTGGGATTAAATCCACATATTTTACAAGACCCACATTTAAAGCTCATGGAGCTCCATAAAGCTCATATTAGTGAGTTACACAATTTAGGTTGACCTACATTCCCATATTTGTCGCCAAGGCACCTCACCTCTTTGACTGGGTCATGCATTTCCAAATCTATATATAACTCATCACATATCAAGTGATCCAACTTGTACCAACTCACCGAGTCATACCAACCAAGTTCCAACTCATAATGTAACTATTGGCAAGTCCACGGACCGAGCTAGGAAAGCTCCATAGCTTATCTAAAAAACTCACCAACAAAATCATCTCCACGTATAACTAATGTTTTGATTTCATGGTGATCTAACAAAAAAATCCACATCATCACTGATCAACCAAATGTTGAATTGGATGGAGAGCCTATTGGGATTCCAAATATAACAAAGTCATAGTGTGGCTGAAGTCACATATACGTGGTTATATCCAAGGCTTAATACATCCTTAAAACCTTAAAAATCCACCCAATGTGGGATTTACACACTCAAAAGAAAAGATGACTAGGTAAAATGGTGTGGGATTTAAACCTGCGTAGTTACATTACAAAGATGAGCCCCTTGTTCATTGAGCCATGGGATAACAAATATTATATAACAACCAAATTTGTATTTGAATAATTTTTATTATTATTTGCATGTTCTTTTGGAGAGTTTTGTGAGAAAATTTGAGAGTGTAGTTGTAGGAAACCTTTGGAAGTTTGGAGATTGAATCAGGAGGATTATTAAAGCGTGTGTAGAGAAGTTTTGTAGACCTAGAAAGCGTTATGATGAACTTGTACTTGTAAAAGAGATTTTTTATCATAATAGAGCAGTTACGGAGCCTTTATGAATTTAGAGATATATCTTGAATCAAGTAAACTTCTTTATCATATGGTTTTCTATGTGATCTATATTTTTGTCCTTTTTTACTTTTTGTTTATTAATTTTATTTATATTTTAAATTTTTTAAATGAATTTAAATTAGTTATGGGAAATCTAAACTACTTTTTTAAGTACCCAAAAATGAGAAATTTATAAGGAGTTAATTTGAATGTTTTCCGTATGAAATTTGGCTTTCTAATTCATATTTAACACTGATTTTCATCAATTTAAGTTGATTTTATGTGTTTGCAAGTAATTATGGGAAAAAATGAGAAATGGTGGATATGTGTGTGGAATTAATGGAATAAAATTGTAATTCACTCCTAATAAATTTTAAATAAATATGTATGCCAAATTTAAATGTGGTATGTGGATTTGAGAAAACATAATTAAGTATCCACAAAAATTGAAAAGTGAATCAATTATTTTAACCATTTTTTATCATTGAATGTGTTTCTAAGTACTTGTACCATGTTTGTACTTGTATATTTTCCTATAATTCTTCCTATGTCTAATATAGGTATAGAATATACCTGGATAAATACCCCCCTCTTTTGAGGAATGTGAGTAAAAATTATGTAGAGCACGTGGCTCAAAAAATGTGTACCCATGCAGTAGATATTTAAGAAGTTGTAGAGGAGTGTAGGATGTTGATAGGTGGCCACCTTGAGGAGTTTATACCTACAAAAGGAATGTTTTTGCACATGGTATAAACTATGGTACACAATAATATAAATAATAACGACAAATAGAAATAGTAGGCACACTATCACTAGTAGTAATAAGACATGTATAATAAAACAAGTGCAAAAACAATTGAGTTAGAGTCAATAGTTATGAAAAAGTGTCACACAAAAGGCATAGATCCTCTAAACATGGGACACCCACAATGTCATAAGACAATAAATTCCCATAGGTTGGAAAAAAAATAGCACACAATATAGACATATGGCCTCAAACATGGGACACCCATGATGTCACAAGACAAAGCAAGTACTCAAGACACAATCACGAAAATAAGAAAGTAACAATACACAAAAGAATAAAGTATGTGTAAAAACTAAGAATTCAAAAACATGATGAAATGATACATCAACTGATATAGAAATGGACATGTGAAGGAAGAGGTGTAAATGTTTTTATTTTAGTAGATTTTTTAGGATTCAATTTTACTTTATGAAATAAATAACTAAAAATCATAAATGACATGGTTTTAATGAAACATACGTGGATGACGATGAAATATGGCATATAAAAATATGCACATAAAGCTCATCTTTCCAAATAAACGGAAACTTGCAAACACATAGACAACCTAAAAAAGAGATATTAGATAATTAAGAGGTGATTTTCTTGACAAAGGCCAACTCAAGGAACTATAGGGATTCCTTTAATGGATTTCAACTCACTTTTAGATAGTTAATATAATAAAAATCAATGATAAGTTTACATCTGATAATTTAAAGTGATGTGGATAACAAACTTTGGATACGTAATGTTTGGATGCTAGGATTCAATCAATTTCCTTGATGATAGACTGAGGTGGATTGAAATTTTTATCGGAATAGAGGTTGTTTGTTGGCATGCTGCTACATAGGTGTTGTCATTGATGAAAAAAATGTTAGAGTAGGTATTTACCTTAGCTCATGTTCACCTAGGTACTTTATTTACCTTTATTGTATTTATCCTCACCCACTTATGTGTGTGGATATTTCTTTTATCTTATTTAGATATTAGGAGATATTATCTAGTTGTTAGGTATAGTTCTTTCCTTGATCTATGGTATTGACTAGATCCTTGATGGCTAGTTATCTCCTAAATCTATGGTCTTGACTAGTTCTTTGATGACTAGTTATTTCCTTGATTTATGGCTTGATCTATGACCTTGACTAGTTCTTAGATTGTTATTCCTTGCCTATTTAAGCAAGGCCCATTCTCAATGTATTGCATTGAGTTCCATAATAATATATGATATTGTTGCTCATTTGTTTGCAAAGGTTTTATGTAAAACTATTTTGGTGAATTGCTTTCATCTTATTGATCATGGTGTTTGATTAGCATCTATGTTCTTGGCTTGGTACGATCTGTTTATTGTTCCTTTCATGGTATTAGAGCAGGAGATTGCTATTGACATCCATCTGTAAGTTTTATTTTGCAAATAAATTATTTGTGTATTCATATATTTGGGATTTGGTCGTATTTTGTTGCTGTGTGCATTTCTATGCAAAAAAAAGGCTTCCATTGGATCCGGAAGGCGTGAAAACCCTAAGATTGACTGTAAACTCAGCCAATTCTGGAGGCAGTCACTTTTTGTGGTTTTTTAATGTTTACAGAGAAGCACATAAGCACACCTTGGGATGCAAGCCAAGAAAAAAAACGTGAATTTATTTATTTGGGTTTTTTGGATTTCTCGATATATGTACTGGGATTTTTTCTATTGCAGTGTATCTATCTTAGCTTGTGCGCAGGAAGGTTTTTAGATCTTTCCTTTTTTGGGAGTTGCAGTTTGTACCTATCATGGATTTTGAGAATGATATGCTTTTCTCTGAAGTATGTGGACTTGAAGAGGATATTGTAAAATTTTTGGAAGAAAATAGATCACTCAAGAAGTGAAATTCTCTTCTAAAATCACTCATTCACAATAAGGATACAATAATACACTCCCTGCAGAACAAACTTGCTAGCCTACAACATCACCATCATATTGTGGACAACCACAACCATGCTCCTAGTCCACTTGTAGCTATTGCTCTTGAACCCGCTGACATTGATCTATTAGTATTTGAGTTTGTTCCTGCTCTTGATGCTCATTCACCTATAAAGCTTGTTACTACATGCTCTTCCACATATGTGCCTATTACAATACCACATATTGTGTATCCTACTTCTACTCAGCTGCATGGATTTTTTGAGAAGCATACCACTGCATTCAGATCTCGCATGATCCATTCTATGGGTCTCACTAGCAGAGTCATTGGTAGACATTCACATGGTATTGTTTCCTCTATTCCACATGTTAAGTGGAATTCTTGTCATGACATTAGTTTTCGAGCAGATACTTCATTGGGATCACACATTGACAGAGCTCCTTTTTTTGTTCGCTCGACTCTTTCTAAGGATCATGAGAAACACATGAGTTATGCACCTTCACTTAGGCTTGAGAAACATGAGATTTCATTTGTCAGACATGATCAACCTGACACACATTTTGATGTTCTTTTGCATGCACCCATTGTGCATTTTTCACCAAGTCATATGTAGGCATCTTCTTCATCCATCCATGTTGATTTGAGGTGGATATCTGATCATTCATGGAGGTAACATAGGCATTCATTGAGAGAACTCTATAGGTGTGGCTCCTCCACCATTCAGCCTCTTGTTCCACTTTCTATACCTTCTGCATTGTGATGCTTCTTGTTTTGAGCATTTTTCTTTAGTAGGTGTAGTGTATCTATCTTGTTTGTTGAGAGATTTTGTATTTGTATTCGACACTTTTAGGCATGTTGACAGTATCTCTTATGGGGGATCTATTCTGGTGCATTCCAGTGTTATTTTGTTAGTGTTCGAGTAGTTGTTTTGGCAACTCATATAGATTTGTAGCATCACTCCACCCATTCAATAGTATGGGAGGGTGTGGTGCTGATCCTACTTCTTTGGGTTTTGTGTCCTTGCCTTGTTACCTTGGATTTTCTTGGATCATGAAACTCTAGAGTTTGTGTCCTTCCCTTGTTGCTTTGGTTATTTTTCTTGGGATCGTGGCACACCTATTTACAACAGTTGATCGAATTATGTTTGGTGTTTTTTTTTTGCACTTTCGACATCACTTTGTTGACAGTATCCTTGTATGGAGCTATTCTAGTGGAGCCCAGTGTCAGTTTATTTTTTAGTTTTTTGATCGAGTAGTGGATTCAGACCACAGTGCACACCAAAATTCTTCAGCATTGTATGATTTTTTGAGCCGAGATTCTTGGGATGCCTTGGAGTAGGTCTTTACTCTCTTTACTTTGTTGTTACTGGTTTTATGTACCTTGTGGTGTACCATTTTTCCTAGTTATTGTACATGAGTACCTCATCAGGCCTAGTTTTAGGGACTCATACGGTGGACATGCCACTTTTATTTTGGCCCCTAGCTTCACTTGAGGGGGGGTGTTAGAGTAGGTATTTACCTTAGCTCATGTTCACCTAGGTACTTTATTATCCTTTATTGTATTTATCCTCACCCACTTATGTGTGTGGATATTTTTTTATCTTATTTAGATATTAGGAGATATTATCTAGTTGTTAGGTATAGTTCTTTCCTTGATCTATGGTATTGACTAGATCCTTGATGTCTAGTTCTCTCCTAAATCTATGGTCTTGACTAGTTCGTTGATGACTAGTTATTTCCTTGATTTATGGATTGATCTACGACCTTGACTGGTTCTTAGATTGTTATTCCTTTCCTATTTAAGAAAGGCCCATTCTCAATGTATTGCATTGAGTTCCATAATAATATATGATATTTCTGCTCATTTTTTTGTAAAGGTTTTATGTAAAGCTATTTTGATGAATTTCTTTCATCTTATTGATCGTGGTGTTTGATTAGCATCTGTGTTCTTGGCTTGGTATGATCTGGTTATCGTTCCTTTCAAAAAATCATTAATAAAAAATTAGATGATGTTATAGGGTCAGGTGATGCTTAGAATGATGATGATATGAAGATACATGTATGTTCTTAGGAGCACAAGTTGATTCAGTGATGATGACTTATTTTAGCAATCCTATTCAGGTGACCTAGCTATCCTAGGTAATGTTGCGTGGTGATTGGAGATTATTGGTGACATGAAAATCATATTGGCAATGTTAGATATAATTATTAAATATTTCTTTCTAACTCACATGATATTAAGGGTGTAGATATAGGTTGATGACCATGTTTCAGGTGCTCATTTGGAGCATGCATGGAAGCTAGGAGGCATGAGATTGAGTTATGGAGCTATATGAGGTCATGGACATATGAATTCAGGTGTGTCATGATGTATCATGTATTTTTTGGACATTTTTTAGTGCTTTTATGATGATTTATAATGTTCTTTAAGTTGACCTTAGCTTTTACAGTGTAAAACCTTAATGGGTAACTATGTAAGTCTCAGTTGCTGAAAATATTGAGAGGTAATTATGAAATTTTTATTCTTTGAGATTTTAGTAGGTTGTTTTCTTGTGCTGTAGGAAAAATTTCAAGTTTCCATGATGTGAATTTTCAATATATGAGGTTTTTGGTGAAATAAGGTCAAGAAAAAGTACATTTCCAGCTCGAATTGGAAATTTTGATGCTCAACCATGAATTGTATGATTTTTATGGGACCTTGTGGCTTTTGGGAATGTTTATAAATTTATGTTTATAAGGTTTTACAAAAATAATGAGGTCATTTTCATTGTCACATTTTTATGAATGAATGTTATGAAGGTAAACAACTTGTTATGAGTTTGAAACCCTAGCTTGAAAGAGGTTTGTGAGATTTGATTCCTAAGTTTCTAGAATTTATTCCTAGTGCATGAATGATTATTTGAAAAATGTATAATACTCATTCATATTTATATAAAGGTATGGTAGAGGTCATGGTGATGAGTGGAATCCACTTAAATAGGCCAGTTTCTGAAGAAGTTTTTTTTGGGACAAGGTTGTCCAAAGGAGTTGCAAAATAAATTGACATTTTTTGAGTATGTGATTTTTTATTGATTTCCAAAGAGTTTTAAGGTCATGCATAATGAATAAGAATGGAAAAGTGTGCCCTATGAATGTTGACTAGTCAAAGGGCAGTATAGAGGAAGTAAAAAGTAGTCTTCAGTGAAATGGACATAACAGGAACTACAAGTAGATTTATGAGGTGATTAAAGTTGTTTTAGAAATATATTTCTGAGATAGTTTCAGTGATATAATTTTTTATTCATGATTATGAATTTTGATATGGTTTTTAGATCATTTTTTGGATAAAAATAGTTTTGGCTATCCAGGATAGAACTATTTTTATTGAAGAATTGAGTTTGTTGGAGCATTATATAGATGCATTGATGATTTATATCACCTTTAATTTGAAGAAAGATTAATTTGGAATATAATTAATCCATTTAGAGGTATTTAAAGTGTTAGGAAAGGTGTTAACTAGTTGCATTTTGAAAACTGATTTTTGGGCAGCTTGATTTGATGAAGGTAAAAATTGATGTAGTTTGAACCAGTGGATTGTTTCATGAATTATAAATTTATTAGAATTTTTATAAAGTTTATGATATTTCCATTTAATTTTCACATTCCATAGTTGAGGTGTTATTTGATGATATTGAAGCAGGAAGGTGAATGAAGGGTTCTAAAGGGTACTAGAAAACATGTGTTTTGTAGAAGGTAATCAGACACTAGTGGTTCCATTTAATGAAATAATCTGTATTAGTTCATGATAAATTGCAACCATGGATGATTTTTAAACATTATTTTAAACATGTTTTTGATGAATTTTAAATGCATGAATAAAAATAGTTCTGGTGTTAAGATATTTTTGGCATTCCAATGCATGGGTTTTGAGGAGTTTTTGGTGTATGGAAGAAGGGAATTTTACTAGGCCAACCCATATGGGTCACTTGTAGCTGTTATGAAAAGTATATGGTATGTTTTTATGATGTATTTTTTCATGAAAAATTAAGTGATTTTTTTTGTTAAAATTGGAATTACTTGAAGGAGCTTATAAAAGCATAGTTTTGGGTGCTTTTGTGAACTAGTTGAGTGGGTATGTATGTGTATAAGAAATATGACCTAGGTGATAAATTTTTTAAGGTTTTGAAGCATGAATTGAGATCAGATAAAGTGTGTTATAGGTTGAATATTTATGGAAAGTGCATGTTTTGGAAGATTTTGAAGCCTTTAGAAGTGAAGAAAGAGATAGATTGTGCAAGCCTTGAAGACCTAGATTTGAAGAAATGCAAGCTGAATAGTCTCTATCAGTTGTGGAAGAAATAGGGTTTGAAAGGTTTGAAAATAATGAGATGGTTGATTTTGTGCTTGATCACCTTTTTTCAAGAGTCTTTATGGATTTAGTGCTTCATAACATCATTAGGTGGTTGGTGTTCCTCCTCGTAGGAGTTGGTAGTTTCTACAAAACTAGGGGTTGATGCTCCTTGTGGGGTTTGTGCCTCAATAAATTTGAAACATATAATATAAATGGATTCTGTTTCAATGGGATTTCTTTCCTTTTTAAGGTTTCCTACTTATATCTTGTGTCTTGTGTTGATTAACTTGCATCATGGTTTCTTACACACGTGATATATGATGTATGCACAAATATTAATTGAATGGTTAAATGATTTTGATTTTTGAATAAGAAATATGAAATATGATTTGAAATATTTGTAAGGATTGATTCATCCCCCCTCTTTAGTCCATTTGTGCTTCCAAAAATTGGTATCAGAACAGGTTCTTTCTGGAGAAGTTTAATCGCTTGAAAATATATCTTTGAGGCACAAAAATGGTGAGTGGTTCAATTATTGGAAAAACACTATTATTTGATGGTGTGAATTATGATTTTTGGATCTTGAGGATGAAGACCTATATCATTACTATAGTGTTTTATGTTTGGGATATTGTGGAGCATGATTATACTCCTTCTGGCACTACTCCTACTACTGATGTAGAAAAGATAGTCATGAACTAATGAATCAAAGGATTTTAGTGCTATCAATAAGTGGCCTATGTGGATCTCAATGCTACAAGTGATGCTTTGTAAATCAACAAAGGAAACATGGGAGAATTTGAAAATTCTTCATTAAGGATAATCAATTGCTAAGAACTTCTAAACTTCAACTTTTTATAAATTAGTTTGAGTCTCTCATAAATGAATGAAGATGAATCCATTGTAACCCATCTTCTTAGAATTGAAAAAGTGGTCAATAGTATGAAAGAGTTAGGTGAATATGTGAAAGAATAAGTTTTTATTCAAAAGGTCTTAAGGTCACTAACTCCAAAATATGATTCTAAATTTTTTTCCATAGAAGAAACCAAGGATTTTACTCAAGTAGAAGATGGATGATCTATATGGTACCTTGACTACTTATGAAATGAAAATAGGTGACTCTAAAACTAACCAAGAAAGAGATAACATTTAAAAATGAAGAAGATGAAAAATAAAAAGGATAAGAAGCTAAAAGCTAATGATTCCACACATGAGCTAGGTGATGAAGAAATTTTTTGCGATGGTTGCTAGAAGGATGAAAATTTGGAATTGGTAAGTACAAGGGTAAAATTTCCATTCAAATGATTTATTTGTGGTAAAATAGGTCACTTTTCTACTAAATGTCCTCATAGAAATGATAAGACAATAATGATCATGAAATTTATCATGAGAAGAAAAATTAGAAGTATGATAAAAACGAAGAAAGATTTCAAAAAGGGTGATTTCAAGAAGAAGGCTAAGAAGAGTTTTATCCTACCAAGGAAGAGGTCTATTTCTCTTAAGTAAGTAGTGATCTTGATGGATCTGATTCTAAGATTGACTTAGATCACAAATGTTTTAGGTGATGAATTTATTTTCATGACAAAGGAAGCCATGAGATCCTCTAGTGGAGGTTCTACTTTGTGGGGTGATGTTACACTTGATCCTTAAAAACAAAATGAAAGAAATGATGATGGTTTGAGGCTTGAGTTGGAATGTGTTCAATCAGAACTAGAACATGCTGAAAAGAACAATAAGAAATTTATTTCACAAGTTAAGGAGTATGAGGAAAAGATACAAGAGCTTGAAGGGAAACATTGTGACATTACCGAGAAGCTTGATGAAACAATGAGAAAGCTAGAAATGCAAATGAGTATCATGAATCTTAGCTTGAAATATAAGGAGGAATAAGTGATCATTCTTAAGAAATATCTCTCAGTTTCTGACAATTAAGATGAAATCATTTCAGAAATTTAAAGAGAGTACTAAGGCTCTTGATGATCTATTGATAAATTAGAAAATTTCAGGTGACAAAGCTGGTTTAGGCTTCAAATCTAAAGTCAAGGAAAATAAGGTGAATCAAGAAGACCTAGTTTCATGTAAAGAAGTAGGTGAACCAAGTACCAAGGAATGAAATAAGGAGACCTATATAAAATAAAATGAGAATATCGAGCCAATTAGGTAACCTAATGGATCAAGGTATGAAAAATATTTTAATGGTTATTGTTATACATGTAATGGATTTGGAAATAGGGCTAAGGAATGTAGAAGTTATTTTTAAATATATTCATTCATGGAGAAACCATAGAAATGAACTTTCTAAAGATGTTATATGTTACAAGTGGAATGAAATAAGGTAGGTTGTTAGTACTTGTTTGAAATATACATCTAGGTATGATGATGGGTTCAAGAAGAACAATATAGTGGTGCGTTATAGTTGTAATCAGGTTGGTCATGTGGCAAGGATCTATGTTCATGCATAATAAAGATAAACATAGATGGCTCAAGGTTCTACAATGCAAGGAGGTAGCTTTCAAAGGCCTAGAATGCATGAGAGTGGTACAAGAAGGACATGGGAACCAAGAAGAGATCATGAAGCTTCATCAAGAGTAGTTTGTGATTTAGGAAAATTCATTACTTAGAGATAATATCATATACAAGTTGATGATAGAGTATTTAAGGTGACTAAGAGGGCTTGTGACCTCTTCAATACCTTCTTTTAGGTCTTCATGGTGTTCATATATCTTCACTATGATTCTTGGAGGTATATTAGTGCAAATGAATCATTGGAGTGAGAGAGAGCTATTTAGGTATGTGTGTGAATATTCCATGATCATAAGGTATGTCCTTTAGTGTATTTAAGCATGTTACCATATTTCAAGTTGGTTTTCCTTGTGTGTGACATATTATGATCTCTGTTTTTGTGGTCATAGGGTATATGAGTCTAAGTTCATACAGTCTGTGTTTTGCACTCTCATGGTAATGTTGCTAGTTTGAGATGGGTCTATATGTCCAAGAGTATTATTGTCATGTTAAAAATTATGTAAGTGATATGGAACTCATGAAGTGTGCTCTCTTTCTCTAAGCTTAACAATGATGGTTGAGTCTATGGTCTGTGATGCTTCATGATATCTAGTCTGAGTCAAGATATGTATTAGAAGTTTGTCATAAGTTGTAAATGAAAGTGTCATGTATTCCTATGAGTCCATGATGTATGTGAAGCTATGGATATAAGTATCATGTTGAAGGATTTCAAGGATCCTATAGGGTTTATTCTTTGTAGGAAGTGTGTCTTGGTCATCACAAGTGGTCTAGGCATGTTCCTTGGACTGTGGGTCATTGGTTCCTGTGTTATGAGTCTCTAAGGGTGTAAATGGTTATGAGAATGTGTATAAGGATGTTCTTGTATCATAAAGTATAATGGCTTAATCAATTAGTATAAAGGTGGATGTTTTTGTAGTGTTTTTGAAAGGAAATAAGGAAATGTCAAGAAGCATTTAGTGCTCTATGAGCAGTATGTAGAGAAAGATGCTTTTGAAGGTGAAAATGGTCAATTCAAGTGCTAAAATTTTATACACATCATCTAGACTATGTTTTCCTCATGATTAAATTTTTTTCATAGCTAGATGAAGTCATAATTTGGTGGAGTTAATGAAATTATTGAAAATTAACTGTGAAGGGTCTAAAGACCTTATTTGGACTATGTAATTTGTAAACCTGATAAGTTGGGATCAAGGGCATGATATAAGGCTTATGGAGAAATAAATATAGCTGAATGGGTGTATAAGTTTGGTATTTTTCTTATGTGAAGATGAGTAATTTGAAAATTAGATGCATTTTTCATTGTGTCAAGGGCTGGTAGACTATGTATGAAAATTTGTGATGAGTAGAAGGTATAGTGATATGTTTGATGATTCTCAAAAGGTTTTGTGCTATGTATGATATTGTGAAGTAAATTAAGAGATTATAGATGATGAACAAGGGAAAAGCATAGTGTGTTTAGATCTTATGTGACCTTTTGTGATTCAAGACAGGGTTTGTGTATACATGTTCTATCACAGGTATGCACATAACCTTTTTCTATTCTTTGAGTCTTCCCAATTAGTGTGCATGAGTGTAATTAAGATTAAGATTTTGTACATGAAATGAGAAGTTATCTTTCTCAAATGGGAAGATCACAAGTTGAAATTAGTATGTGGTAATCCATGACAATGTTAATGAAATAATGATGAAGGCTACATGTATGGAAACTTAATTACATCATCTTTTGAAGAGTTTGAACTTTAAGAAACTAGTATATGGATGCTGAAAGGTATTTTGAACATGGAAATTGTGTAGAGAAGATGATCCTAGACATGTTAAGTCTACAATGTCCTCTTGTGACATCTTGAACAAGAAAGGTTATGCTAAAAGTCAATATTATGCACCTACAGGTTTAGAGATAGATATATTGCAATTATTTCTAAGTTAGAGCTTCAAGGACATGGTTATGACTATAATGAAGATTTCTTTGGGAATTGAAGTAATGTTGAAGATGATCCAGGGTATGGATAAGATCATTTAATGCTCTTATTTGGGTCATGTGTAAAATGTCAAGCTACATGGTATTCTTAGAGGCAGAGCATGTAATTTTATAGGTATGTAGTATATAGAGATGCTCTTGATCCTATCCAGGGGATATATAAAAGTTTATGCTATCTTAGAAGTAAGTTATAATTGTTCCTTTGTCTTGTTATGGAGATATTTCTTGATGTTTCATTGCTTAAAGACAATTATTACAATGCTATAGTGTTTGTAAAGATGGCTTCTCAGGTGAAAAGTGTATGGCAAGCCCATCTAAGACTTGATTATATGCATTCAAGGTAGCCTATAAGGTCTAGAAATGTATTTCATCCCAATAATCAAGTATGTTCCTTGAGGACTATGCTAAGACTTGAAATGGTCAATTTTTCCTCAAATGTTGCTGCCTATAGGCATGTAGGTGGGTAACTGCACCAAGTTGGGGGGCCAAAAAGCGAACAAGAAAGTGAAAATGAGCATAATGTGATCGCATTTTGCAATAACGTGATAACGTTATGTTTTATTTGGTTAGGTGATTAATGAACCTATAATGTGTACGCGTTATGTTAAAATATAAACAAAAAAGGGCCTAAGCCCTATCATTTTATTTTTCCCCAAATGTGACTTTAACACCAAAACCATCACTCGCAATTTATATTTAGCTGCATCTAGCTCCCACAATAATATGAGAAGTGCCACAAAGATCTTAATCAAAAATGGCACCATGGAGAAGAGGTAGACAAAATAATTTTCTCTAAATTGCATTGAAATTTGGTAATTATATAGTAGAACTAGAATTGAATACATTTTTTTAATTTTTTGCAGTTCCACCTCAACCACAATGAAAACCTACAATTCTTGTGGTCCCTTCTAGCCCTCCAACAGTTGTTGAATGTCCCCTGGGTAGTCAGGAGGATTTAGCAACCCATATAGTGGAAAGAAACATTGAAATTAAGGAATTAATCAAAAAAATGAGGGATTCCAATTCTACAAACCCCCACCATGCCTCTCTTGCAAACACATTAGAGGCATTAGTGGCTCAAGTTAATGCAACAACGAATCAAATTGATTGTTGGAAATATTATAGAGAGCATTGTAGGGAATATTATGCCAAAAAATAGTCATATGTGGATGTAAAGAAAAATGAAATTACAAAAGACCTCATATGTGCCTTATTCACGGACCCTTGAACAAATTTTCTTTTTTTGTTTCTATGCAAATGGTTTCCAATCCACTGGTGCAATAGTGATTTGATTAAAAATACTTTTTTGGGACCGATGGTGGATGATGTTTGATTTTCCACCTTGCAATAACAACAAGGTTCCACTATAATTTTTGAGGAAACTCTATTGCGAGTTTATCCTCAACAAGATCCCGAACTATTTTGATTTCTAGGATTTCCATGGATGAGGAAAAGGCTCTACACAGAATAAACCAGGTGCACAATGTGCACCTATTCAGTAAGGTAGATTCCCCACACAAAACTCCCCTCACCCTGAGACTTTCCCTCCAGTAGTGAAGGAGACAGTAGAGATTGTTACACTCCACACGCTTTAGAGGTTATATGATACCATTTTCCAACATATGAGGGACATTTCTGATCCAAATGTTTTTGGAGGTACACAAAGTATTCCCTCAATCAATACTAGCATGAGGCCACATCTTTTTTGGTCATGTGGTAGCATATATTTGGGGCCTGAGGAGGATGATACTTTTATGAATTCTGGTATTGGTGGAGTTGCCATTGGTGGTACACATGATAATGTTACTATGTCAAACACATTTTAAGTGATACATTTAGATTCCAAACCTCAATGACACCTTTGTAGGTATTTGTTATTTTTTACTATGTATGTTACAAAAAGATTTGAATACTTGATTTACTTATATATGTTAAATTTTTGAAATAATTGTATTTTTACATCTATGAATTGATATTATAGCATGCAGGAGGGACATCATCATCTTGACCATAGGCTAAGAGCACCATGCCTATGCATACATTCATAGAGGTAATTTAGAATGTTAATTGTGTAAAATTTTCACGTATGAAACTAGACTCAACTTTTGAACTCAAATATATGTCTATATATATGTATGTTCTTGTATATATATTATACATTTTCAACTAACTTGATAGGATATATATTTGATCAAGTTGATGACCTCACTAGACACACCACCATCTTTACGAGAAGTAGAGAAATTTCTTGCTATTTTTATTTCATATGCGTAACAACTCACCAAAGTGTTCAAACTACATGTATTTTTTGTTAAATAGCTCGTAAAGTAATTCATATTATGTTTAAAATAATTTCCTTCATTGTAGTATTATTAAATTATGTTAATAATATCCTTGATTATGTATACGTAGGAGTTACTTATGGCTGCGAATGGAAGAAACCCTTTTCATATGATTCACAGGCGTGGCGCAGTAAAACAATAGTTATACATTGATAAAATTAGTTAAAATATTGTCATTACACATAAATTTACTTAGTTGCTATAAGATTTTTGATCTGCATTCAAAAAATTTATCGAAAAAATAGTTCTATTTTAGCTAATTTTGATGTTTGATTTTGTGATATTATGTGTAGGTAGGGTTTAACCCCTTCCATTTTTACTTTGAGGGCACGAACTCCTCAAGATCATCATTTTGATATCCCCGTTCATGCTCCAAGAGTTCCTGATGACTCATATGATCATGAGATGTAGATTCAACATGACCAAGAGATTGCAGTAAGTGTGTGTAAATGTAAAAAGTTTCATTAGCATGGTCTTCTATATATGTTGAAAACTTATATATTAAGTTTTGACCAAAAAAATGTTTGCATTTACAAGTTCAACTATAAGTGAGTTTATAGCGGAAGAGGACTTGTAGTATGGACCGCTTGGAGGATCCAAAGTCATCTCAAATAGCTCCATCTACATCTAAGGGAGGGACTTCTTTGAGCAAGGCCAAGAGAGGGATATATTTTGATGATTAGGATATATATATATATGTCTTATGAAATTTTTTGTATGCCTACGTGCATGGCATTATATGCACGTTCGACATTGTATGTATGCCTATATGGCATTCACTTGATATTATATGACCTCTTCGTGCATTTTTTATATTTATTGTGCACGTTAATACAATTTGGAACTCAATATTTTTGTATGAGACCTTACATTTCATAGATTATTTTTGTATGAAACTAATATGATGTGCACTTGAAAATCTAAGACATTATGGATTATTTTATCATTTATTGGTGTTGTATACTAGTGTTTTCAATGTATAATATGCATTAAAATTTAGAAATCAATATTTATATAATGTTTGTATATAAAGAGTTAGCTAATCTAAGTAATTATTTATTCAATTTATCAATGTGTATATGTGTATTTACCTTACTTGCACTTCTTCTTGCTCATGGTATATTTTTACTGGTTCCTATCTTATCATACACCTACTACATTCGTTAATGCTTCTTAGTCTTCTCCCATGTTAAAACACCTTAGATAATCATTAGGACCATCATAATTAAGGTATTTGTAATCATACAATCATTAGGTTCCATAGGGGAGGTATTTTTAATCGTGGGAGGCTTTAAGGAGTTACCTCCACTATGCCACAATAATAATTGTATTCTCATGAATAAACCTGACAGTGATTTGGCAATCTCAAAAACATACTTATCATAATAATGGAAAATAAATCCAAATAATAAAAATTAATCATCAATAAGTAAATTAGTGGGTAGGAAAATCAATGTTTACCACGTGCCAACTCCAATTTCCAAATTTCATTTCATTTAAATTCACTTAAAGAAAGGTTTGGGGAAATGAAATTTCCATTTTCTTCACACTTTCAGAGGTCCAAAATGTCAATTTCCCCCAAATTTGTCAAATATGGAGAACTTGGAAAGCTGAATTACCTTTGTAAAACTAGCCTTGCTATTGCATCCTGGTAAAAATAAGTTCCCAGAACTTGAGGGAGGTTTTAAACGTATCACACAAGCATGGAGAGGTCTCTTCGATAATACTAGAAAGGCTACCTATGACGCCATGAGAAAAAACCAACAAGGGCTCAACCCTACCTTCCACCAACCAAATTCCATAGGCAGTGCCACTACCATTAACATTACCAACAATCTAAATGGGAATAATTATTCAAGTGTGGATTCCTTTCCTAATACTTCCATATTCTATGACCATGACCAAAACTAGAACCAGAAACAAAAATGGGACTAGGAACATGACCTAGACCAGGACCTAGATTGGAAATTTGAGAGGATTTATGAGGTTTAATTTTATTTTCCAATATTCATTACTCTAATGTTTGAGAATGTTTATCCAAATGCAATGAAATTCTGATTCAGAAAATCGGTGATTCCTGAATGTCCAATCTTTCCACAGAACCCAATAGTCCTCAATCCTTGGATACAGGGAGATACTATTACTTGGATTACATTTATAATGATAGATATATTTGTATATTCATGTTATGAACTCTAAATCTATATGCATTTCAAGTTGTTGGGAAATCACGTCACACCCTTCACTAGGCTTGATGACTACCCCTATCTTTTTGAATGCATTTTTGAAAACATCCATGGGTTTATCATAGAAGGAATTATCAATGAATGGAAGGTCACCAAGCCATAGGATAGCTGACTCTCATGTAAAACTAAACAAGATAGATTTACTAGGCAATTGATAATACCTGTGTGTTCTTAGACATTCTCCAGTTGTTATGCTTATTTTGTACAAGCAGAATCAATGATGGTTCTAGGCACAAGTAGTACAGAAGTTAAGAGTTGTTTTTACTATGTTGTAGTGCAAAATTTGTAAATATTAAGGTACAATGATTATGTTGACAGGAAGTTGGCAGCCATATTAGTCTTGTTGATTCTTAGTTCTAGTTACCCATGAAATATAATTCTCCATCTTTCATTTGCATTTCTCATCTTCCACGTCATACTGAATAACCAATTTGACAGGGGATATGACCTATTCGACAATGATACACCAAATATGAATATGATCCTCGAGATTCAACTCTCATCCAACCATAATACCAGAAGAAATCCTTTGTTGGTAATGTTGCATGGTCATTGTCATTTTTTCTTCTGTTAACAGATTTTTTTCATGATTTTTTGTTGTAAAGACATATCTTATATTTATATTGTGAAAAGTGTGCATGTATGTAGAGGAAGAATGGAAAAGCTAAGTGCCATGGAGAGAGAAAGGACAAAAATGAGGGATATAACTTTGCAGGGTGATATTTGTGTGCATGGTTTTGTTTAACTAAGTTAAGGAAATTAAAACTAACACCTAGTAGTCTGTAATTAACAAAGTTAAATCAAAATCTAAACACCATCAAGTTAAGATCTAAGACAAGATTTAAATAACAACATTATCATAAACTTTTAAATAGAAATCAAAACTAACATGTTAATTATCAAAACCTCTACTCTTTAGACTATCAAAACAACTAAATTGAACCTAGGTAGATTCATGGCAATCAAAGTTGATTGTTTCATTTTTAAGGGATTAGGAATGGAAGCTCATCAAAGCATGGCTACAAGACCACTTTGATTATTTCCATATGACCCAAAGATCTTAAGTGGATGAAATGCAAGAATGAGGCTTAGCTCTTCCAATGGTGAAATGCTTGAGGATGACAAAAGGCTTATAGTGTATGTACTATATGCTTTTTTTTGTTTCTCAAGAATTAGGTGTAAGCGTAAAGGTAGGAGGAGGGATCTTTATATAGCCCAATGGATAAAGGGATATCTACATGCCTTTGCATGTGGGATAATAGAGATGTTGAGTTAGTTGTGGATAAGGGGGGTTTAGAAAGGGCTGAGTTAACTTTAGGAGAGTTTAGCTTGTCCTTTAGTGACTCATGTGGATAAATGGGGTTTATTAATTAATCAAGATGATTAATTAATAGATGTGAAAGATTATAAAATCTTTTTAGAGGAATATTAGCATGATTTAGAGTATAGAAGGGGATTAAATAAATTAAATAATGATTTTTTGGTTTAATGAAAGGGGAAGCTAATTAACTAATAATAATTAATTAGTTTAGATAGAAAGAAGGATTAATTAACATAAGGTTGTTAATTAGGGTACTTGTTTAATAGAAGACTTAATTAATTACTTATTGTAATTAATTAACAATGGTAGAAGAGAAGATTAGCATTATTGACAATATGTCGCCAATTTGCAGGAAAGGGGATAATTAGCACAATTTAAGTGTTTAAATTGTTCAGGCTAAATTATAGGTGTCTAAATTTGTCCCCTCTTTGGGGGTGGCGGTAAGCGACACCACTTCAAAGATACTAAATGGATAAAATTTTTAAGGAGTAGAAGAAAAATTAGTAGAAGTGAGAGATGCCCCCTCGAGTGTCGATGAGGTGATGAAAGAAGACAATCGACGATAAAAAAAAGGTGAGAAATGGATGGAAGAATGGAGAGGAGCAGGATGCCCCAGGTGAAGCAAAAGAATAGTTTCAATAGGAGGGTGATGTAGAAGTAATGAAGATGGGAAGAAAAATAGCAAGATTTCATCCCGTGTATTGAAACAACTTTATTGTCATCATATTTCCAAAAGATCTACGTCATCAGTCCTTATTAAAAATATATAAGCATATGAAAAAAGTAGGATGGAATGAAAATACATACTACGAACAATTGTCCATTGCTGAAAACACCAACCCCATGCAACATACAAAAATGCAATGCAATATGAGAAGGAAACAAAGATCATTTAACAGGGAAATCAAGTACGAACACACATATCCAGCCTAACAATGGTTAAGATGGTTATATAAATGTTTTTTTATCAAGATGATGAGGTCCCCATGTTCGTGATTACTGATAACGGTTAAAAATGATGCCCCGAGTAAGGATACATGCAAGGGGAAATGATGATGGACACTGGGTCCAAGGAGAAAGCTTTGTGCGTCAATGAAACAACACCAAGTAACAAGACGTGCCCCAAAGTATAGACAAAGCAAGTAGCTAGGTTTGTGAATGGTTTGTGAATCCGGTGATCTGCAAGTCATGTTGATTGGTGAAGATGTGAAACAAACCAATAGGATACAGAAAGAATACCATGCACAAGACACAAGTTTCAGCCATAATATGTGGGTTACAAATTTTTGTAGGTTTTCTAATTTTTAGGATTTTGTGGAGAATTTTTCCTTGTTTTTGGATTTTGAATTGATATATATATATATATATATATATATATATATATATATATATATATATATATATATATATATATATATATATATTTGTTTTTGTGTTGTCTAAAATGTGGTGGATAGTGGATGCGTAGAAGAAAATAGAAGAAATAGAATGAAGTGCCTAGATGCAAAACAAAATGCCCCAGGGGGAAGAAAGAAGAAACATGTGACAAATAATGTCCCCGTATAGCGGAAAAATTAATAAAATAAAATTATTTAAAAAAAAATATTTGATAGAGTGTGGATGAGAAGAAAAATATCCTAGGAGCGATAAAAATTGTCCTAGTAAGAAGAAAGGGGTACTAGACAGAAAAAAATGCCCGAACATCATGAAAAATGAAAGAAAAATATTTATTTAATTAAAATAATTATTTGACGGTGAATAGAAGAGAAAATGACGGTCAAAACAAGCCTCCAGGCATCATGACTGGTGAAAAATAGCTTGATATACCCCACCTAGGGGGGTAAATCACCGTGACTAATTCATTTGTTACTGACTGCTACCGAGTTTTTACCATGAGACTCTAACAATGATGAGGACGATGGTGAGAGAACGAGACCATTTGAGATGAGTGAACAAAGTTCGGGGGGTATGAACGACATGCTGACGATGGCATCTTTATGAGTAACCTAACATTCTTCATTAATGTCATAATTAATGCTTGTAATTAATGTTAGTAAGTAGAAAACTAGGGCAAGATGTTGGGGGTGCAGGTGCCCTAATGGTGGCACAGGTGCCCTTGGAGAGTATACGCACACGCAAGCACCAAAAAGACGTATACATGCACACGCGTATACACCCACATGATAATGCACACACAATCACATGCATGTACACACACACACACACCAACATGATAGTGCACACACATAGTGCACATGTATGTGTGCATGTGTAGAAACTCAAAGGATGGCACAAGCATCTATAGGTGGATGTGCGCATGCGCATGTGATAAAAAGAGGGCACACACACCATGGGGTATGCATATGCCCTAAAGGGTATGTAGGTACATGGGGTAGACGAAGGAGAGATAGAAAAATGCCAAAAATGATGACAGTTAGAAGAAAATTAAGATTTTTGGGTTAACCCTAAAAAATGATAGGTAGAACGTAGAAGAAATGTTAGTAGCTGACAAATGGAATGATTTTACAGAGACGGTTGCACATGCTATAGACGTAGAGAGACATATGTGCATAGTAGAGCTAGAGTGGAATATGTGCAGACAAGATCGATGCGTCAAAGTGGTGATAATTTTGGAGGTAGTGGGCCTAGGTATTGTATCCCTTATGCCTTCCATTACATTGGATCACAGTCTACTGACTGCATTGACTGAGCGGTGGCACAACGAGATCTAGTGCCGTAGGCTCCCTACTCGGAGAGATGACAGTTACTCTAGAGGACATATGGTAGATTCTCTAAATACCTATTGTAGGCTAGCTGATCGAGTACTTGAGTGAACTTGGGAGGATCAGGGTGGCAGTCAGTGAATTGTTTGATCATGATGAGATACCTCATGATGGCATGATAATTTCATTACACGAGTGCATAGCTGATCTGACATTACATCGAGGGCCATTATATGTGGTGTCACTTATCAGTGGGTTTTTGCTCACTGATAAGACTAGGACATACTTCCCTATGGGTCTGATGACATTGGTTCATAGGATTTTTAGTGGTGAGCACTATTTTTGGGGTCAGTACATCCTAGCACATCTATACTGGGACTTGCACCTGATTACATACAATTGTCAGAAGATGGTGGGGCCTACTTCTTTACTGTAGATTTAGTCTTGGGACCACATAGCTATCGGGTGCCCTGTAGGCACATTACATGTCTGAGTCCTGGAGGAGCCATCATACATGGCTTAGATTTTAGTACGTGATGACATACGGGGGAACCTAGGTAGCTTGTATCATTATCAACAAGAATTTGACGAGTTGCTAGATAGAGACATTATATGGAGGCCTTACAGACAGAGACATGTCCAGTGGATATAGTACAGCTCAGTTTTTGTGCATTGTAGAACTTTCTTCTAGGTAGCCGTAGTTACATCATTGAGTTATACGGAGTAGACCGATGTCAACAATAGTTGGGCAGGCTGTAGAGGGTTCCATAATCAGATTTGTGGTATGCCCATCGAGACTCCAAGAGGTAGACTATGGGGCCATGCATATAGGCATACTGAGCTAGGGCTAGCTATTTATAGGTGGTACCATAGGCATGGGACCCAGCCCGATAAGATCAGAGATCTAGGTACCACTGTTGATTATATGGATTGGTACACCATTATTTTACCTCAAAATTTGACTATTCCAGATGAGGCATGGGAAGCAGGCATTTGGCCATTGCCAAAGATTCCTTACAATAGTGATGAGAGGGAGGATACAACAGCCCACGACCTAGATGATCCATTTGATGGGCTGTCGCATGATGGATAGGGTGCAGCACAGGTGCAGGGAACAAGGTAGCAGGGACCAGTATAGGCACCTGCATAGGTTCCCAGGCTTAGATTACAAAATAAGGGACATGCCTCTAGACCAATATAGGGGCAAGCACAGGGACATGCCCTTGTAGCATAACCTATTGTATAGATAGCCACCTTATAGTAGTAGCTGCAGTAGGCTATAGTAGAGAGAGAGAGAACATTCCCAAGCTCAGACTTTAGCAGTGGTAGTAGAGTAGGATTAGGCTCGGGCCCAGGCTGGCTAGGGAGGTGATGGTGCCATTTATTTCTAGTAGATATAGTAGATGGTAGCAAAGATGGCTCAGGTGACAAGCCTATATCAGCAGACACAGGCTCAGCTGCAGCCTATGATACTAGAGAGAGATAGGCTAAGATCAGATCGAGTCACGCGACAGGCCAAGCTTGCCCAAGTATCAGTAGAGATAACATCCTTCCAACGCACAGATGGAACAATGGTGACTTCCCAAACTCACAGAGATCTAGTTGCAATAGAGGGAAAAGCATCTTATTACAGATCATTATATTATGAGGTAGTTCTGGCTGAGCGGTAGACACCTTCTTAGAGCCAGCAGTCGAGTAGAGCAACAAGGTTAGAGAGGCCTTATGCCTCAGTGGAGCAGCCACATGGGTAGCCTGTAGGATCGAGTGGTGCTCATGCTATGCCTCCACTATGGGACATACCAGCTAGCCCATTTGAGGGCTCGAGTCACCCCTAATCCATATTGCATTGATACATGTGCCTCTTGATGAAGGCTATGAGCATCTTTTGCTTGATGTACAACATTCTTTATGTATAGAAGTTTTGACATATGCCTCTGATGAAGGAAGTTGTATTCTTTGATCAATGTATATCATCCTTTTTGTAAGCCTCAGATGAAGGCATTTTTGATGTATAGTAGTGATGTATATCCATTTTTGATACAGATATACCACACACATCTATATTATATATGGACATTTATGACATGACACATGTGTTATGAGATGATGGATATTGTTTGTTATTTTTGAGTGAGTACATGGATATATGGATGTGTTATGATGTTAGCTGATTTGATTTCACATGTATATGTATCCTGATTTTTGATGTATCTCATGCACTTTGATTTTTAGATGATATATCCGTAGAGTATATTAAATGTATTTGCTCATGTGATGTGGTAGATTTAGTGGATGGGATGACACGATGATATGGGTGTGGGGGGGATAGATTTTGATATTTACAATCCTTGTTGCCCCCATTTGATGATATGATATGTGATGATTAGCTTAACATTCATGTATGATGTATACTTATATTTTTCTTGAAATATGATGTATAGAATGATGTTTGATGTGATAAAAAAATGATGCACATGCAATAGGAAAACACAATCAAATGTTAACAAAGAACATAATGATCCAACACAACAATGTACTATGATTCACCAGCATGGAAAAACACACTTTAATATGCACAAGCAAGAATAAATTTGATCTAAACAAGAAAATATGAATCCTAACAAAGTATGTCTAAGCAACAAATAATAAAAATGTACAAACATGAAGTAACTATACAAGCAATTAAGCAAAGAAAGAAACAAGATAATGCAAGTAAACTAAAGTGAATGTTTTTGTAAGATTATTTTGTGAAACAATTTTCTATTGTTTTGATTTTTGCGAAACAATTTTCTATTGTTTTGATTTTTGTGAAATAATTTTCTATTATTTTGATTTTCTAACATTTTTCAATGTTTTTGTGTTTTTCTAACATTTTTCTGAAGCTATGCATAGGTAACCAAGAAAGTGTAGATGCCCCCAATGTTAGACGGAGAATATACAAGGGAAAATTCCACGCACTTATAAACAAGAAGATGAAGTCACAGAAGTGCCCCCAGTGCGAGATGGGGAATAGACAAAGACCATGCCTTCATAGAGTAATAATAGGAGAAAAATATGGATCAAGGCTTGACAAGATTAGGCTCACAAGGAATCTCGGAGGTAGATGTGGAACTAGCCCTAGGCTAAGTAAAAAGTACCCCCAGATGCAAGATGCTTGTGAACAACGAATCTTCCCAAGGCACTGGAAACTAGTTTTCACCTAAGGACCTATTAAAAGTGCCACAATTGGTGGTTTTCACTTATGGATGACCTGTTTTCTCTTTATCTTTTTCTCTTATTTTAATTTTTTTTATTTTGATTTATTTTTACCCTATTTTTGGTTTGCTTTTCTGATTTTCAAGTCATGTTTAAGCATATAACCTCTTAAGGTGCATGGCATTCATGGGCTTTCGGAGCTCATCACCATTATGGTGGGCAAGTTTGTATGCTCCTATGCCATACTTGGCCATGATAACATAAGGTCTTAACCAATGCGGTTCAAAATTTCCTTTCTTTTCTCATTCTACCCTTGTGTTGAACTGATTTTCCTTCATGACCAAATCACCAACCTCAAACTGATGAGGTATGATTCTTTTGTTTTAGTTGCAAGAAACTATGTTCTGATACACTTTAAGGTGATTTAAGGTGGGAATGCACTTCTCTTCTAGTAGTTCTAACTGTGACAGTCTAGTCACTCGGTAATCTTCATCCTTGTCCAGATAATCCCTAAGAGAGATTTTTAGGGAAGCAAACTCAATTTCTAATGGGATGATAGATACCGTTCCAAATACCAGGGAATATAGTGTCGCACTAGTAGGGGTATGAATAGAGGTTCTATAAGCCCAAAGAGCTGGGTGGATTTGAAAATTCCAATTAGGACTTTTCTCACTTACCATATGCTCCATGATTTGAACCAAAGTCTTATTAGTGGCCTCGGCCTATCGATTTCCTTGGGGATAATACAGTGTTGACCATTTTAACCTTATTTGAAACCAATGATAGAGATCCTTTATGGTTTTATTCTTGAATTATTTTCGTTATCAGTAATAATGGCTGCAGGAATGCGATACCGACAAATGAGATGATTCATGATGAACTTGGAAATCAGAGCACCTATTACATAGGTCAAAGGGATAGCTTCCACCCACTTGGTAAAGTATTCAGTAGCTGTAATGATGTGGGTGTGGCCATCAGATGAAGTAAGGGTAAGGTTCCCTATTAAATCAAGTCCCCATTTAGAAAATTTCCATGGGGTAGCGATGGGTTGCAACGGATGCAATGGAGCATGGATAAAATTTCCATATTTCTGACAAAGTACACACTTCCTTACATAGTTATAGCAGTCGGTTTCCATGGTAGGCCAATAGTAGCCCACTCTCAACAATTTTTTGGCTAGAACCATTTCATTAGTATGGGCCATGCACACCCCTTCATGCACCTATTTAATTGCTTAGACCGACTCTATCATATCGAGACAACGTAACATATTCCCATCATAGACATGATGATAGAGCACACCTTGTAAAAGGGTATAGCGGGCTATCTAGAGAATTATGATTTGTTTCATGAAACGGGAGATGTCAGGAGGGAATGTGTTGTCTTTAAGGTAGGTGAATATGGGCTCATACCATGGGGAATCGGGACCAACAACATCACAAGCCAGAATAGGATTCTGGCATGTCATATGCAGGCTGGTGTAGATTTTCCACAAAGAATGGCATATCATTATTTTCCAGATAGAATGCGGAGCATAGAACCCATGGTTTCCATGGTATCTACAGATCTATTTTGTGCTCTAGGAATCTATTCAAATGTGATGCACACAAAATAATCTTTCAGATTTTCTACCAGCTTCTTGTAAGGGATGAGTTTCTCATCCTTAAATTTGTACTCATCATTGAATTTCTTGATGATTAACTGAGAGTCACCAACAATCTTAACATGATGAATGTCCCATTTGATGATGAGCTTCATCCCAACAATGAGTGCCTTATACTCTGTGATATTGTCTATGCAAGGAAAACCAAAGTCAAAAGCCTAAGGTATGGGGTCACCAGAAGGATTAATGAGGAGCACACCTACCCCTGAACCATGAAAAGTAAAAGATCCATCAAAGTGTATCTACCACATGACATATTCTTCAATGTATAGTAATGAGGCATCTGGCATATTCAGATTTACAGGTTTAGTTCTTTGTAAAGGTGCATTTACTAATTGAGCAGAAAGTACCTATCCCTTGACCAAATTTTGGTGCATAAATTCGATGTCAAATTCACTTAGAAGAATGATCCAATTAGCCATTCTACTGGTAAGGGCAGGTTTAGATAGTAAGTATTTGAGTGGGTCAACTTTTGATATAAGCTTGGTATTGGTATTTAATAGGTAATGGTGATTTTTTTTGGAAGGTAAAAGTTACAGCCAAACAAGCTTTTTCAATTTGGGGATAGTTGAAATCATAAGATATGAGAGTGAGAATGAGCTAGTGTACTGATTTTTCTTTGTGACCAAGGTCATATTGGGCGAGCAGTGCACCAATAAAAAATTGATTAGTAGAGATATAAAGCATGAGTGCGGCTCACTAGGAGTTGGGGGCATGAAGACAGGCAGATTGGCCAAGTATTTATTAAGAAAGGAAAAGGCCTATTGTTGCTTTGGTCCCCAGATAAAGGAAACATCCTTTTTAAATAGGTGAGTGAACGAATGACACTTATTGGCAAGCTAGGAGATGAAGCAGTGGATAGCCTGTATTTTTCCCTGTATGCTACGCAATTGCTTGATGTTTTTAGGAGGAGGCATCTTAGTAATAGTAGACACTTTAGTACGGTCTACCTCAATTCCCCTTCTTGATATGATGAAACCAAGCAATTTTCTTGATAGCATGCCAAACACACATTTATTTGGGTTCAGACAGACCTTATACTCTCGTAGGTGTTCAAAGATACACCTAAAAATAGTTGGGTGGTCCTCCCTTGTCTTATATTTCCTAAGGATATCATCCACATAGTATTCCATGATATCATGGATCATATCATGGAAAATTACCATCATTTCCCTTTGATAGGTAGCTCCTATGTTTTTAAGATAAAATGACATTACCTGATAACAGAAGGTACCCCAAGGAGCTGTAAAATCTATCTTGTGTTGATCTTAATCAGCTATCTTGATTTGATTGTAACCTAAAAATCCATCCATAAGAGATAGCATTTCATATCCTGCTATTGAATCCACAATCATATCAATATTTGGTAATGGAAAATCATCCTTAGGGCATGCCTTATTTATGTCTCTAAAATCTATGCAGATTTTGACCCCAACAGGATTTTTCTGGACAGGAATGATATTGGATATCCATTCGAAGTAATCAATGGGACGAATGAATCCTTCCACAAGCAATCTTTCTAATTCTTCCTTAACTAGGAGAGCCACCCTCATATGCATATTTTTGAGCTTTTTCTTAATATGCTTAGCATTTGCATGTAAAACTAAGTTGTGCATGACTAAAGTTGGATATAAACCTAGCATATACTTATAGGACCATGCGAACACATCTATAAATTCTTGTAGTAGTATGGTGAATTTTTATGTTCCCTGTACTGAGAGTGAAGTTCCCAACTTGACTATGTTTGGGTCATCTTATGTGTTAATGTTTACATCAATAGTCTCCTCTACCAGTAACTTTGACAAATCCTCCATACATGTAGGATTAGGAGGAAGGTTGAGATCTTTGTCCAAGGATGTCTCCATGAGGTTTTCATCCTTGGCATGGTCACTTTTATTGTCCTTTGATTTTTTTTATCTATTTTTCTGCCAGCGCCTCAAAGAGGTTTTCACTGTGTGGCTTGGACTTTGAATTTTGCTGAGGCTTTGCATTGGAACTTTTACATTCACTTTTTCTTAAATTTTTCTGACCAAAAAACTCATCTTCCTCTCCAAAGTAGGCGTAGCTATCTAATTCAATATAAAATCCCTTTTTGTGAACTCCAATGGGCATTATATCCTAAATTCCCATGAATTTTGTAATAGCTTTGTCATTTTCAAATAGATCTAGTGACATATGATGTTGTTAGTCCCATTAAACAAGGTCAAGTGTAGGTTCCGTAGGGGTTATGGTGAGGACAACGATATTCATGAATAGGTTTGTGGAGGCAAGATCCTTGTACTAGCTACAATGGGAATTTGTATCGTTGTCTAAATAGTTAGAGCTATCTTCACATTTAGAGAAAGTAGAATCTTGATCATTGGGATGTTCCCTATAAGGGTGAATTCCAATGTCATACCTTTCTATTTTAAAATGTGGGATAGGCATTGGTTCTCTCTGTCCTTACTAATTCCTTCCACATCCTATACCTTTGTAGCCCATGGAGTACATCATTCGAATAGATTTCTCATACTCAAGGGTTTGGTAGTAGGTTGGTTGAGTATCTTCCGGGACCCAAGTCATAGGTGGATCCAACAATTTCTCTTTAGCCAACAAGCCTCCAGGTAAAAATGACCCAATAGTTTTCTCATCTCTAGGTCGTCTGAAATGATAGTTGGGTCGACCTCTAGGTTTAGGTGACAATGAGAGGTCTGAAACTAAAAGGGCTTATTACACATTATATTCTCCACAATCATATTCCATAACCCTCATCTCCCATGAATCAAAAGGAGAATTTGATACAGAGGAACCACGGGCATAAGAACTGAGGTAATATGAATCTACTCAGGACTCTATGGCTTTAGATTGAAGAGGAACAACTATATCAACAGAGGGACACGTGTAGGTACCCTTACCCATAAAACTATTGAGAGCTCTACAGTGAGTGAAGGGCTTTGAATCTCCTTATATCATAACAGTGTGTCCCTCGTGCTTTAGTTTAATGCATTGATGGAATGTTGATGGCACAACCTGCATGGCATGAATCCATGTTCATCCTAGAAGCATATTGTATGGGAGTTCCAAGTCCAGGACATGAAACTTTGTGTGATGAAAAGTGGGTCCAACTTCCATGGCTAATGTGATTGTGTCAACTGACTCTCTTTCCGCATTGTCATAAGTAGTTATGGTAATAATGTTTGACTCGAGGTCTTCTTCGGTATGTCCTAGTTACTTAACTAATTTCAACATGCATCTATTCAATCTTGATACGTTGTCCACAAGCACCCATTTGATCTTTTGGAGGTTAAAGAATACCTCAATATACAAGGGTAGATTATGTGTTGGATTTTTAGTAGGGATTTCCCCACGATTAAAGGCAATCTTCTTAGTTGGTACAATGTTTGCTACCATGGCTTGAATATGTGTAGGATCTACTTCTAGTGGCACTCTTGACCCCTGAAGAGTTTGGTACAAAATTTCTTTATGTACATTTGATATCTCAAGAAGATCCAAGATCGAAATATTGGAAGATGTCTTTTCAAGTTGTTTTAAGAGGTTGTATCTACCATTTTTCGGGGTTGATGGAGAGGGTTTAGGAATCATGAGGCGGGCATGCCTTGTTACCGCAGCGCAATCCTTTCCCTTGATTCAAATGGTGTTCAAATGGTTACTAGGAGAGTGAATACATCTAATGAGTGAATCATAATGATTATTGTCTTTCTTGGTATATAGGTAATTTGCTACTTTCTAACTCTAAGATGACTCTCCTCGATCCGGATTTGGCTCCTCTTACTTACCATGTTTGGGGAATGGTTCTTTGTATATCCCCATATTTTCATTAGGCGTCTGAGATTTTTCTAGGTTGTCCCCTTCTATCTCCCCATTGTCAATGAGGTCTTGGATGTAGTGATGAAGTCATAGACATTTTTCTATTTTATGTTCCTTGACACGATGCAATTCACAATAGTCATACTCTTTGTACCATGATGGTTTTGGAGCATTGTCATCAAAGGTTTGTGTCATGGGATGAGTCACCAAGTGAGTTGCATCCAATTGTTTCAATACAACTGACAAAGGCTCATTAAGAGGAGTAAAGATTTTCCTTTTAGGTGGTGGTTAAATAGGTCCTTTGGTCAGTTTAAAAGGTTGACCAATTTGAACTGTTTGCATTCATTTGGAATCTGTGATCCCATCTTTGACCATGTTTTTATTTTTGTTGAATATTTTCGGCTTCTCCACAGGTTTAACACTTTAGTTATCCTTGGATTATGACTTAATATTTCCTTTGGCAATAAGGTCTTTCTCTATTTGAATGCCTTTTTCAATGACCTCCTCAAAAGTACGAACACAATGCATTTGAAGGTGGAAAGCAATGTATGGATTTAGGTTGGGCACAAAGATACTTACCAGCAATTTTTTGGGGAATTTGCAAGGGAAGCGAATGGCTATCCCTCTCCACCATTGTAAGAAGCTAGCGAATGTCTTGTTAGGAAATTTTTTGGTGCCGCATAAGTCTGCCATGGTGATATCAATTTCTATATTGTATGATAAGTGATGCACAAACCTCTCTGCCAATTCTGGCCAGGTAAAAATAGACCGCCAAGGTAAACGAGTAAACCATTCCAAGGCTTGTCCTCCTAGACTCTTGGGAAATATTTGTATGAGATAATTATTGCTATAGGACACCTCTTGACATGCCATATAGAAATCCTTTACATGATCTTGTGGGTCTCCCTTTCCTCTATATTTTTTGAATTTCGGCATGTCAATTTTTTTAGCGAAGGGTTGAAGTGTCATAGCTTTGTTAAATGGATGGGGACATAGTTATTCATATTGATATTTTATGATGCTCCCCACATTTCTCTCTTGAAGGCTTGAGAGTGTTACTTTCATAAATTGTACTTCTTGTGTGAGTAATTGTTCTTTAGTGGGAGAAGCAGGGATATACACATGATGATGCTCCATATTGTGTTCTCCTTGATTTTCCCAATGAAGTTCACTGATTTTGACCTTAGGCCTTGTCTTTTGGACATTCTTGTTCATTTATTTTTTATACATGAGAGGTTAACAAGGCTAATTGTCAACTAAGGTTGCTAATTTGTTTCTTAATAGTGACTTCTTCTCCCAAAGGTTCCTCTTCTTCTACATACTATGGAGGTTCTTCAACATTCTTGTGTCCTAACCTAATTTTACATAGCACTTTAATAAAGGGTATTTTATGTCCCACTACATTATCATTTCCCATGTTGGAGGTAGAAGAATGTCCATGTGTTAAAAACATCCTCCATGTTGATAAGAGGTCACTCCTCATCATTATAATTATTTATAGGTGGAATTGTTTCATGTTCAATGAGCATTTCGGCTCCCAATTCTACAACTCGCGCTAACACCCTATCCTTGTTTCTAAAAATGAATTCATCTAATAAGGTGGGTTCAAATTCAAACTCCACATGTGTGGATTCCAATTCATCACCACTATGATCTATTATGTCTTCTATCTCTTTTTTCTACGGAAAATAAAGGCCCAAGATCATGACCAATAAAAGGGTTTGACCCTTGTTTGTTTGAGGCTTCCCAATTTTGTGCTTTTTATGCTTTGAATGTTTGATTTTTTAGCCCTAATCATGTCTTAGGAGCCTATGATGTGCAACAGTTTTCACCAAGGTATGTTGTAAATGTGGTCAAAAATTTGTGATCACACCTAAAAAATGCAAAAAGTATATAAAGAATATGAATGAGTATAAATGTTAAAGTACCAATGTGATAGAGTGATAAGTCAATAGTGACACAATGTTTGGTACCTAAGCCTATCAACTGAACGAAGTACTTACTAGCTTTGCTTCAAAAAGGTAGTTAGTTTCGTAAGATAATTAACAAGATGTCCCTACTTATGTCAATTTTCAATGCAATGAACAAGTCTTAAGTAAATATAAGAAGTTAATGTGACCTCCTAACAAGATATTGTTATCCAAAATTCACCCCCCCGGGTAATTTTGATAACATGCATCAAATTCTTTAGTCCCAAGAAAATTATATTGATTCAAGGCAAAAAATCATGTTTTTGGGGTCCCCTCAGGTTTTTTCTAACTCTTCTGTCCAAGAAAAAAACCCAGCAAGTTTTAAAAAATGTGAAAAATTGCAAAAACAAGCTCGGGATAGAAAAAATCATGAAAAATGGCTAAGTCCTAGTCCTTGCAACAGTCGGGACATGAGGGACATCTGGACGTGAACCGAATGAAAGACCACCAGGTAGTTTGCACAGCATTTGGGACATCTGGGCCAAAGGGACGCGCGGGATGCGGAAATCCCGAACTGGCCGAAAAGTGGAAAAATTTGACTAACTGTTGAAACAAGCAGTCTGGGACATCTGGGCAATTAGTACGCGGAGGATGCAAGTCAGCCGAAAAGACTTAAGGCAGCCCGAAACAGTTGGGCCGAAGGTACGTGAAGTACGCAAACTGGTCGGATCAGCCGAAATGAGAACTTTCGTACCGGGACAGTTGGGACAAAAGTACGCGAACCAGCCGAACCGGGTGAATCGGAAGAATTTGTCCCAGACAGTCCGGAAGCAAGTGGGACAAAAGTGTGCAGAGGATGTGAACAGGCCAGTTCAGCTGAAACAGAGGACTTTCATACTGGGACATCTGGGCCAAAGGGATGCGTGGGACGCGGAAGAGCCGAAGCGGCCGACAGTAAGGAAGAAAAGTCAACGTTTGGTCTGAAAACTTCAAACGGCCATAACTTTTGACTCCGAGCTCCGATTTTCATAAAATTGGACTTTTCTGGAATGAGCACGATGTCCTCTATGCCACAAAAACTGGATTTATTATTTTTTATGAGGGTATATATATTTAAATAATAGAAATAAATTCGGCTCCAGTCAGTTAATGCTCATTCCCGTCAAATGACAGAAAAACGCCTGCCAAACCCAAAATAGTTGCCCACACTCAGAAGGCCATAACTTTTGCATTTCTCAACGAAATCACACAAAGTTGGTACCGTTGGAATCATGGCTCTGAGAGAAACACATAGTAATCAAGAAATTCTAGATTTGATGAGATATTGATCAAGTTTTTTAACAAAAATGTTGCCGGGTTCATAACAGTGTCTTATTTGGTAGCTGGGAGTGCAATTAAGAGGCATGGTCATCATTCTTTCTCTACTGCAGCACATGGGACAGTATGGGGAGTCTTTTGCAAGTAATATATAATCATTTCACTCAATTTAATGCCTCTTACAAGTGGTTGAAGGACAGATTTCGGGATTTCCATTTTTTCCCTTCTCTTCCCCTTCTCATTTTTTCTATAAATTGGGGTGTTGGGCTCATTGTAAAGAGGGAGTTTTTGGGTAGCAAAGCTCTACCAAAATTTATTTGTGAAGCCAGTGTGTTGCAGGCCCTTGTAGTGGACTCCTTGCATGGTGATCCAGGCCCTTATCTTGTAATAGACTGAACTGTGCATATCATGAAGCAATAAAATATCAGTTTGTAGATGTATCTTCCCCTGCTGTGTTTTCTTGCATTATTCTTGCCCTTTTTATCTTTCTACAAGAATATTGTGTTTATTATTATGTTCTTGCAGGGATCCATTATCATTGTGTATGCTTGGAATATTGTTGTGAATGCATTTTGCTAGATTATGGAGAACTGTCATCACCTCTTCTAGTGTGTACTTTGCTTCTGTATTTCACACATTTGGAGACTACTCTCACAACCCTCCTTTTCTGGTGTATCAACGCTTTAGTGTAGGCTTTCATTTTATGTATTCTCTCTCCCTAGTCCCTTGGAAATTTAGATTAGAACAGTTAGCTTATCCTGCATTAGAGTAGATTGTGGCAGATAGTTTAGGAGCAAGAACCAGCTTTCTCTGGAGGTCTATCTCAAGTAGCAAGTCCCACAACTTGGAGATAGTACCCATGTTATCCAATCACACCGTGAGTTCAAGTATATGCAATTGTATAAACACAAGGGTGCTATGATTCGGTGATAACAGGTATAACTCGAAGCAAGCTTAAATTCAATTACTATCTATATCCCAAAAAGTGCTAGTTATAATTTGTGAGTGAAACATCAATGTTACCAAGATATTTTAACCAAACTTTGTGAGAAAGTAAGGTATTGATATGAATATGATATTGGATATAACACACCCAAGTGGTAACACGTAGCACTTTTCAAAATCAAGGTAGTAATGGAATCAAACTAAAATATTATAGTATAACTAAGAATTGTTAAAATGTGTATAGCGTAACCTTATAATGCAAATATATAAGGTCAAGTTTACAAGAAACAAGACGTAAATACCAAAATTGTAGTGATACGATATAAATAAGGTAAAATTTCCAAGGAAGTCCAAGATGATGAACCACGCCTAACTATGATGATGATCCTAACATGGGTATCATGATCAAAAAGGCCACTAATGATATGAATACGTTTCCACACACTTTAGACATTTAACTTACCCAACTGCAAACATGGATGGGTGTAAAGTGATAAAAAAAGTGGCAGAAACAGTCAATTGATAATGCAAAGGTAGTCACTCTTCTTTTGATCAACAAAGTGTCAAAACAATGTGAGGGAAGTAGGTCAAAATGGGGATGAAAAATGTTGACTTTACTTTGGAAGAGTTTCACCTCGCCTTAAGGAAAGTGAAAAACTAAACAAAAGTAACGCTTCCCACATTTTGTGATGAATAATGGCTCAAAAACTCAACACTATTTTGAAATGGTCAAAGTGGGATCCTGGCTAAAGAATATCTTCCTAGGTGGTTTCTCTCTTCCTAGGTGTTACAAAGTTGTCTTAAGTTAGCTCAATTTACCCAAAAAGTCGCAATGACTAATTTGGGAGTATCTCGGCTTTAATTTACCCCCTTTAAGCATAGTAAACAACTAATGCATCTATATGTACCATCACTGGGGTCACCATATGGACAACCGGTAATGCTAACTCATAAGGAACAACTAGTCAAGTAGGTTGTGCAGAGCACTTCCCATTTCTTCCACAAGGTTTCCCTCTTGCATGGACTACTTGTGGTGGGTCCTAGTACCTAACCCCAATTGTTGTAGACTTAAGGTGTTATGCCAAAGGGGTTATGTTCTATTTGAGCAGATAGAGACGCACCCCTTTTCTGAAACCTGCAATATAGTGTTTTTGAATATGGTGTTCTTTTTATTTTGTTTTAATTTTGATGTGGTTTGCTTGAACACCTTTTGGCAACCTGTATGACAACTGTATTAGTAGTTTTATTTTTTTTCAATTCCACCCTTTCTTTGAAAAGCATGTGTTTTGATCCTACACAATGGGTTAGTAATTTTCCATAAATGGAATAAACATCATTTTTGATTCTCAATATTTTCCAAGGACACAAGAGAAGAGCATACGTGACATTTTTCTAAAATCCAAGAAGATACCAAATGGAAAAACACCTATTTCAAACACACCAAGTTAACTCATTTCAATTCAAATATTCTTAAACAATTTCAAAGCATCAAAAAGACTAAAGAATCATTTTGTATTCCCAAGATCACCCCAAAGGACATGAGGGGAAGAGCATATGTGACCTAGTTCTTATAAGAAAACATGCAAATTCTATCTAGTCTATCAAAAGCATGTAAACATACCCTGTAAAAAATAGGCATTAATTAGATAAAACTTGCAAAGAAGATAGCACTTTACCACTTTAATTTGAGAAAAAACTTAAAGACACATGCGGCCTAGTTTAGGCCATGTGTGGTGTGGGTTATGGTGAATAATGCCTCTCTGTGTTTTTCAGACTCATAGTGCACCTATGCCACTCGAGAGGTGTTTACCGCCAGGATTATGGCATGTGCACCAAGGTAGATAAAAAAGTAGTAACCAAATTTTGACAGAGTTCCTGTGCCACCTGAGAGGTGCCTACGTCAAGGATTAGGGCATGTGTGCCAGGGTAGATAAAAAGTGGTAAAAAAATTCCAACAGAGTGCCTGCACCACCCGAGAGGTTCCTATACCTGGTTTAGGGCATATGTGCCAACTTGATAGGTTTTTCCACTACATTGAAGGTACAATATGGACAGAGTGTATGCACCTAGTTTGGTATGCCTACACTAAGGTTAGGGTATGTGCACCAGGGTTTCCAAACATAGATACAAAATTCTGACACTGCCCCTGTGCCACCCAAGAGGTGCATATGCCAGGATTAGTGTACATGCACCCCTCCTATAATCAAATTACATCCAAAGACACAAAAAGGCTCACAACACTTCAAATTTTAGTAATTTAGCTTGAAATTGACAACAACCCCTTAAAATGATAGCTCTAAATGAGAACCTACACATATAATACTATCAAAATCCTAAGAAATTGAACATTATTTACTATATGTGTATATCAAAGGTTCGAAAAAAACAATAGAATTAAAGCTAGAATGTTAAGGGACTAAGGATCCATCCCACCGGGCATGCCATATGTGTGCATGGTTTTGTTTAACTAAGTTAAGGAAATTAAAACTAACACCTAGTAGTCATAATTAACAAAGTTAAATAAAAAACTAAACATCATCTTGTTAATAGCTAAGAAAGATTAAATAACAACATTATCATAAACTTTGAAATGGAAATAAAACTAACATGTTAATTATTAAAACCTCTACTCTTTAGAATACCAAAACAACTAAATTGAACCTAGGTAGATTCATGGTAATCAAAGTTGATTGTTTGATTTTTAAGGGATTAGGAATGGAAGCTCATCAAAGCATGGCTACAAGACCACTTTTATTATTTCCATATGACCCAAAAGCTTAAATGGATGAAATGCAAGAATGAGGCTTAGCTCTTCCAATGGTGAAATGCTTAAGATGACAAAAGACTTATAATGTATGTACTGTATACTTTCTTTTGTTTCTTAAGAATTAGGTGTAAGTGTAAAGGTAGGAGGATGAATCTTTATATAGCACAATGGGTAAAGGAATCTCTTCATCCCTTTGCATGTGGGACAATAGAGATGTTGAGTTATTTGTGGATAAGGGGGGTTTAGAAAGGGTTGAGTTAACTTTAGGAGAGTTTAGCTTGTCCTTTAGTGACTAATGTGGATAAATGGGGTTTATTAAGTAATCAAGATGATTAATTAATAGATGTGCAAGCCTATAAATTTTTTTTAGAGGAATATTAGCATGATTGAGACTATAAAAGGGGATTAAATCAACTAAATAATGATTTATTGGTTTAATGAAAGGGGAAGATAATTAATTAATAATAATTAATTATTTTAGATAGAAGGAAGGATTAATTAACAGATTGTCATTAATTAGGGTATTTGTTGAATAAAAGACTTAATTAATTACTTATTGTAATTAATTAATTATGATAAAAGAGAAGATGAGAATTATTGATGATACGTCGTCAATTTGCAGGAAAGGGGATAATTAGCACAATTTAAGTGATTAAATTGTTCAGGCTAAATTATAGGTGTCTACAATATTATTTGGAACTATACAAAATACTACAAATAGAAGCTCATGGCACCAAACTGATTATTGCAACATGTCCGGTTGGCCAAGTAAACACTAGGGGAGGCTTTGTTTTGGAGGTGAACACTCCCGATGCTTCTGGGCTACTTTGTCCAGGTGTAGTCCCTTAAGAGCTTTGAGACAAAATAAATAAATAACTTCTAGGGGTGATATCTTAGTCTCCATAGCACCTAGAGAGTTCTTATCTAATCCTACACCTACACATTAGGACCCTATACAAAATTTTGTCTCGGTTTTCTCCATATCCATTCAGTTCTCTCATTATGCTATTGTTTACAATCGTACAAAATATTGCATTTTGATTCAGTGTAAGGTTGTCTAATGCATTATTTTGAAAATGAAATCTCATGCCACCAAAAAAACTATGCCAAAACATCTGGGTGGCTAGGTAAATACTAGGGGAGGATTCATTTCAGAGGCCCACACTCCTGGTGCTTTCGGGGTACTTCGTCTGGGTGTAGTCCCTTAAGAGCCCTAAGACCAAAAACATATATAACTTCAACGGGTGATATCTTGGTATCCATGGAACTTGGAGAGGTCTTGTCTAATCCTATACCTCCATGTTGGGACCATCTACAAAATCATGTTTAAGTTTTCTCCATCTCCATTTGGTTATCTCATTGTGATATTGTTTGCAACAATGCAAAATACCTACATTTGGTTATCCATTTGGTTATCTCTTATCAGATCCTACACCTCTACACTAGTACCCTTTATGAATTCCATCTTATTTTTATCCATCTTAATTTAGTCCTCTCATTGTCCTATTGTTTGCAAAAGCACAAAATAGTGGACTTTGAGTCAGTGTAAGGTTGTTTGATGCAATATTTTGAAAACGGAAGCTCATGGAACTGAAACGACTACACACATGCATTGGGATGGCCTGGTAAATGCTAAGGGATGCATCATTTAGGTTCCCTACACTCTCAGTGCTTCTGAGGATACTTTGTCTGAGGCATATTCCCTTAAAATCTCTAAGACCGGAAAAGTACTACAACTGTCGTCGAGTGATTTCTCGGACTTCTGTAGAACTTAGAAGTGTCTCATTTAATATCCTACACATCCATGTTGATACCCTCTACGAAAGAGAATATTAGGTTTCTCTTTCTCAATATCGGTCCTCTCGATGTGTTATTATTTCCAAAAGCGTCTAAATAGTCTAGTATGAGTCAGTATAAGGTTGTCTCGATGCTATATTTTTTAAACGAAAGCTCGTGGGACAAAACCAACTATGCACATGTGTCAAGATGGGTCTAGTAAATGATTTGGGAGCCGCATCAGTTTCAGTTCCCTATGCTCTTCTGGTGCTTTCAAGTCTACTTCTTCCATGACATAGTCCCTTAAGAGCTTTGAGACCAAAAAATGCTATAACTTGGCTGGGTGATTTCTCAGAACTCCATGACACCTAGAAAGGTCTCATTCAAATCCTAAACCTCCACATTAGTACCCTCTATGAAATATCTATCTCAGATTTTCTCCATCTCAATTCGGTCCTCTCGCTATCCTATTCTTTGCAAAAGCATGCCGAATAGTCCAGTCTGAGTCAACGTAAGGTTGTCCATTGCCAACCATGTGAAAAATATAGGTGGCAAAATGAGAATTTTAATCAGATATTTTTACAATATAGGTGGTGAAATTATAATTTTTGTTTATTGTGTCATTTCTAATATTTAATTTCCCTTAGCTTATTTTTCCTTTGAGAATAATAAATTCTCTACTAACAATGCCAACCACATGAAGGTGGAGGATTTTTTGGCACCACTAACTTACATAAACATATTAGTAAGCAACTAAATAGAATTTTAAATCATATAGAATTTTTAAAAATCATTAATAAATATTTAAATTAAATTCATGAATAAAAAATGTTTGCAAATTCAATCCAATGAACCGCAAGGATCAACTCTACTCTTGACAGTAACAAGAATTGCTTCATGATTTGATTCAGGAAATTTCACACATATTATTTGTTTAATTGACCTACCTCAATATTTGATCAATTGAATATATTTTGCAAGAACCAAATGTGAATAGCGAAGTATCTTTCGATGTACTTCATAGTCTTCAAAAAAACAAGTATTTGATTTTTTTATAGGATATCATCGAAGCCAAGTTCCGGTGACCACGACTGACCTAGTGGGATACTCAAGGCCTTCACCATCAATGATTATGGAAGTCAATTTTTTCCCCTCTACAAAATAAGACAAAAATTAGTATGTTCCCTCTTCATGTCAAATTCTTTTCGCAATAACTGCAAAAAAATGTGCCCTACATCACAAAGTACAACTCAAGTCAAATTTAAGAATACATTAAGAGTTCAAGATCATTTAATAATTTATAAATCTAAAAACATGACATACATATGTAACTTATTGAACTAAATCAGAGACTTGATCAAAATTCAAGTGATGTTGTCATATGATCTTAAGAAACTTCAAGTTATAATGCTCATGGAACTTAATATGTGTCAAGTGGAATTAGAGGTCTGCAAGTCCATTCATCCACCCACTTGATGTGACTCACATTCATTCTATGAAAAATCAGTGCATGATATACAAAACCATGTCATGCAACCTAGTATAAATACTCTACAGAACTTGCTTTTGAAATACCTGGAATCAGTGCATATCAGTTGATCCTACAAATGTCATACAATCTTCATAGTTTTCTAAATGGTGTTCCTCTATCAACAAGAAATATGTATGAACTATTGAACTCTCTTGATATTCATATCCCATGTTCTTGACACACTAATCAATAATGACTTTTTACATCTGTAAATTTAACACACATACTTGAAATTTAACTCTTCTCTTGTAAGTTGCTCTTCTCACACATTCTCCTACACTATCATGCTCTCCTTTCTCATGTCCTACCTCAGTAAAAATATAGGTATGTTGTACCCATTGTTTCTTTCTGCATTCTGCATAGCCAATAAAACATCCATGCTTTCTTGAATTGTGATGTGCAGTTGTTCTGACCAAATGTAATTTTGATTGAAAAAAATGTTCCTCTCATTCAAGTTCACATAAAACACCTAGAAAAACCCTTGTAAATATTTTGTAGAATGTGTACGATCATCACTGATGTAGAAATGATACTCTCTTAATATTTTTTGATCTTTCTCAGTGCTTTCTGGAGAGTGTCATGAATTCTATATGCATGAAAACATAGAAACTTGCATTGAGCTATAGTATTGAGATTGAACCTCCATTTATGACTACAATGTGTAATTATATGCGAAGTCAACTACTGAAATCAATAGTACCAAGTGGGAATGTGTCCTTTCTTAAAATGAATTTTTCATCCAACCATCGAGCTTTATGTGTGTGCCTTGCATAGTCATAAACAATTTCCTCTCTGAATTTTACCATATATTCGTGATACAAGTAATTATTCTGTAACAATCTCACACCTCTTATATTCTTTTCCATATTCTAATTGATATGTTACTTGATTTATATTTTTTGAAACCAACTAATTCTTTTCTTATTGAATCTGTACTCTCCTCATGGATACAACTTTTCAATTTTGGCAAGCCACCGCATACATTTCATGTTCCATCCAAAAATGGTCTTTGTTATAAAATATATTTTCCAATTGAAATTTTCACAAAATATCATAGGAATAAATTTCCTTACAGATTTCAGTGGGAAATTCAATCCACACTCCTACAACATGATGTCTAGTACGTAAAATATAATGTATTTGACAAAAAAACATCATAATGCATTGAAAATTCAACATGATGCCTGCAACAACAAGTGGTACGTGAGTGATTTATTTTCACATAAAAGGGTTTTTTCATTTCAAAGAATCTTTGGCTAATGTTAATTTTTGGATTTTCATTCTTAAACATTAGAGAATAGTTTTGTTTGAGTCATATCCAAGAAATGTTTTGCACACGGTTCATGATTACAAGAACCTATTCTTCTTTTTATTGTATCTCTTTTATTCGGTGACACCCTTGTGTTCTCATTCCAAAAAATTAGACAGTAATTATTTTAGAATATTAGACTTAGTGATTTTCTTTTTGTGGGAGTCTGCTAGAGAATTCCCAATAGTTGGTGTTTTTGATTGGACTCAATACTTTTGCTGTCTCCCTATTTCTTTCGCTAGTGTTTATTTTGTTTAGCTTCAAAGATCTCTTCTTATTTTCTATAACAAAGTGTTTATTAAATAGTTTATCAATTACTATATAATTACTAAGTTCACATCGTGTAGCATTACTATTTTTGGTGCGTCTGTTTACACCTACAAATTGATATGCTTTATACATATTTTCAATAATTGACACATTTTGATCAACAACATTAGATGTTATTAACCCCAGGGTCTTCAATGTAGGTCAAATATTAATTAATTTCATCAATGTAACAAATAATTGACATCTTTGTGTGTCATTTAAATTCTCAAAGTAATTATCCCAAATTCCCCTATCTTTTCTTCTCACATTTCTTTCATACATTTTGTTAGGAATTTGTTTTATAATCTTTTCATCAATTTAAATTAAGTGAATTGGTTTTATTCACAAAATTAAAGGAGGTTTTCTTAGAGGTGAAGATTCATTAACAAGGTTACTTTCTTCATTTAGTGTTTCCATACAAATTTCAGGATTAACATTTGCATTGTCAAGGTAAAAGTTCATCTTTTGGATTCATATCAGATTTCTTCATCCATACTAACATTATCATTTAATTTAATATCAATATTAATTGAAAAATCATTATTCTCTACATTTTCATTATTTATTTCATCCTCATTTTCTAAAACATTTGGTACATTTGATATAACAGATGTATCCTGTCCCTGCATGAAGTTTTTACATCCTCTTGCAATTTCTTTACTCATCATCTCTTCAAATTGCTCTCAGTGTTTTGTTTCTCAACTTTCTTCTTGTTCTTACATCATATTTTGTCAACCATTATTGAAAAAATATATATAGTGGGGTAGGGGACAAGATGAAATACTCAAAATTCTGTAAAGAATGTACAGGAATCTACAAACCAGATAGAAAGAGGGACATAAATCTAATGAAGGAGACAAAAACGACATTGGGGGGAAATAATTTATATGTAAAGAGCATAACATGTATGTACATTATAACACATACATGTTGTGATTATTCCCATATTTTCCAACGCATAGTCTCAAGGATTGGATCCAGTTTGGATCCCCAAGACCTGAGGCATGGACCTAGACAAACACAAATAAATAATCGATTTTTTTTGCAGGAAAATACTAAAATTTCACTTCCTCCATAATAAATCAAATTAAAATGATTGATTCAGTTTACTAAAAATATGACTACTGACATAGAGCAAAATTTCATCTTTCTAAAAATATCATTTTTCAAAATTTTGCTGACTAATTTATAAGGTTTCCATATTATTTATTTTCTAAATATGCCTTGTTGTATCTTGTTTTTTTAATTTTAAACACATCTATCTTTCATTGTGTATATTTTTTTTGGATCATCAAAATTGAAAAGAAAATATACTAGCCCAAACTAGGCCTAATTATAGACATATTAAAAAATCTAATTTTCAATATTTTTTGAGGTAGTTAGGGGAGGTGCACAATCAGAGCTCCGTTTATTTTTCACAATTTAAAATTTCTGTACTAGAAAAATCATAATAACAAATATACTCACTAAGAAAAAATAAAAAAAGTGGAGCCCAAACTAGATGATCCTATGCTATCTTTCTACCAGAGGGTTTTCAAAAATATTAAAATGGTGCTCAAAAAATGGTGGGGTGCATGAAAGTCACTCAATTATATTTTTTAACAAAAATAAGACCACCTGTTGGTATTTTAGTTATTTGACCCACTTGAACTTAACCGTTTTCAATAAAATTTAGTACCTTAGAAACTAGACTCAAAATTCTATGATTCATGTTTTTTACAACATCTTTCAATTTTTAGTGTAACTATTTTGAATAACTCATACAAGATGAAGATTTTAATTTTTCAGAAAAAAAACATCCACTTAAGACCCCCTTTTGGCCCCCCAGATTGGTACATTTACCCAGGTGTTGAGCAGTACTTGTATGGGTTTCTCAAGGTTGTCATGACATGGGGAGTACATATGTGTAATTCACGAAGGTTCTTAGTATATTTATGTGGTTGAAGAGCATGTATCTTGAAAAATTTAAGCTAGATATGGAAGTGAATTGATGGTTTAATGATTATTAGTGTACAAACTATGTAAAAGGATGTTCTAGAGTTGTCTGATGAGATGTATGATCTAGATCAGTTAGGGGGAGCAAGTGAGATTGATTCTAGAATGTGACATGGATGTTCTCCAAGAGATTCAATGTATGTTATAAGTATCTTCTCCATAATTAAGCATGTTATGATTCATTGTGGCATTATTTCATCCAAAGTGACTGTTATATACTGAGAAAATGGCTCAAGGTAGTGTCAAAGTGACTAAGGTGATTTCTTGACATGTTATCAAGGTAAGTTACAAAATTTTGTGTGTATATACTTGAGATGGTGATCTTAATTCCAGGGGGAGTTGTGGATTGAATGGTCATGGTGTCCATAGTGTTCTTGAGCTCATCAAAGTTGGTATGTAATGCAATGAGATGTTTTTTAGGGATATGAGTTCTTTGTTGGGGTTAAACCATATAACAGTGTTTGCACATATCTATAATCAAATAAAACATACAAGCAATCAATGTAAAAATAACCAGAAGATGAAAATAAACAAGAGAAATATTACACCAAATTTAACGTGGTTCACCTAGTGTTGGCTACGTCCACCAAGAAATGACCAATATTATTATTCGGTGCTTTACAAAGGAAATAAAATTAAGATCTACTATCTTCCAAAACCTCTCTGGATGTTCAAAGTTCTTTTCTCAGTCAGCTACATAATCTTGCTCTTCAAGGAAACTAACATGCAACCTAATTGCAATCTCTTCTACAAATTGCTTTTCTTGCCTTACACTCCAACTATGCATACATGCACATGAGTCTATATTTGGCAAATTAACTTTTATTTTTACAAACAATAAATCATATTTAAAACAATTGATTTATTCTATTTTCGGAAAAAAATAAAAGTTTCATTACACAGGTAACCGGTGGTGGCAGCGGTTACAACTTGACTGGTGCCAGTTACTCCTTAACTGATGCCAATTACTGTCAAACCAGTAAAACTGTAAAATAAATTTCTTAGTGAAGCAATTTAGCTCCACACTCAACAATCTCCCACTTGGAGATCAATTGCTACACTGTGTTGTACATCACCATCCTTGGTTCCTTTTCCTTGGCCCATTTATTCCTATTCAAGTCTTAAACTTGAAGACCAAAAGAAGTGGAGTGAAACTCCAACTTCTCCCTTATCAATGGCTTCATTAGCATATCTGCAGGGTTCTCATCCATATGGATTTTCTCTAACTTCATCTGTCCATACTCCAATACCTGTCGTATGAAGTGATACCTCAACTGAATGTGTTTCATTCTTGAATGAAATACTGAGTTCTTTTCCAAATGGATCATGCTCTGACTATCATTGTATAACATGTAATTCTCTTGCTCCTTACCCTACTCATCCATATCATCTCCTTGCTAGCTTATATAGCTGTAACATACTTTTCCTTTGTAGTAGACAAAGCCACAACCTTCTACAATATTGAAACCAACTAACTGTCGTACCACCTACTGTGAAAACATATCCAGTAGTGCTCCTCCTGCCATCTAAATCTCCAACCATATCTCAATAAACATAGCCATGTAAAGAAGTATCTGACCCTCTATAGCATAACTCCATGCTGGATGTCCCTCTCAAACACCTAAGAATCCATTGGACTAATTTCCAATGTTCTTTACCTGAATTAGCCATAAACCTGCTCACAACCCCACTACCTTTGCAATGTCTAGTCTAGTACAAACCATGGCATACATCAACTTCCTACTGCTGAAGTATAGGGAACATGTGTCATGTACTCAACCTCCTCTTGTGATGAAGGACACAAATATTTTCTCAATTTGAAGTGTCCAGCCATAGGTGTACTAACAGGTTTGATTTTTACACTGAATTAACATTGATGTACACTGATAGGCACTGATTCAGGGAATCGACATCAATTTGCATAATTTTTTGAGGATAATGGTTGAATTTGGTTCTAACCCTCTACTTTTTGGGGGTTTATGTGGTTTATAATGGTTTACGCTCGTGGGGAGTTTTTTAAAGGACTAGGGGTTTTCATGTCGTTTTTGTTTTTTATTGATTTTTGTTTATTTTGTGCTTATGGGTGGTTATGAGTGGTAAAATGGTGAATATATGTTGGTAAAAGGGGTTAAATGGTCATGGATTTATAGGGTATTTCCTAGGGTATGTACATATGTGTATGAATTAGGTTGACTTAATTCTAGTGTCTACATACTCCCCTTTTTGTCAAGTGGTTTGTGATGGAAATTTTTTGAGATAAAAATGAGTGAAATGATTGAATTTATGTTGGATAGGTGATCCCCCTCAAATTGGGGGCCATCGTAAGACATCACGATGGTCACTATTTTGAATGGATTGTTGTGAAATAAATGTAAGAGTGTCTGGATTTGTGTAAAATTTCCCTTATAGATAAATATGTTGGATTTAAGATGCCCCGAGACTAGGAATGAAATATACTACCACAAAAGTGGGCTTACATGTCTGTGAAGTCAAGTGATAAGAGAATCAATGGGTTCTAGACCTATAGGCATGTGACTTATAGGAAGTGGTGAGAAAATGTTCTTGAGAGCCTACAAAATCCATGGTGGGTTGGGAAACATAGGCATATTGTGAATAGGATATAATTTTGGTTTTTTGAGGGCCTTGGGGACTAAAAAGAAGCACAAAATTTGAAAGTGTGCAATTTATAGGTGATTGGTATCGATAATGATTTGAAAGATTATGATCAATTCCATATGAATCAATATCAATTTTAGATTGATTACAATTGAGGAAGAATACCTATAAGTAGGAATCACATAATCATGGAATTTTATTATGCTCATTGCATTTATTACAATAGAATTAGTATTTTGATATTTTTAAAGATAGAGGCTAGTAGGAGGACACAAAGGTGGAGACAAACATCTCAGATAGAGGTAGGGATTTTGGTATTTTTTAATGGATTTTTTTACTATATAGATATATAAGATTCACATAAATTACTAGGATTGGTGTTGATTTGGTAAGAATTGGTATCAATTCATGTAATGGTGGTCAATTATATGGATTGTTGCTGATTGGGTGTGTTTTTTTGGTTTTAGATATTTGCATAAATTTTTTGTTACCAAAGAGAATATTTTCTGTGTGTTTTGTAAATGTAGGGGAAGATATTCCTAATGATGAGGGATCATATGTCACCATTGTTAGAGTGGTTTCATGAGCACATGAGTGACAATGATTTGACTACTTTGGAAGTGTTGGGGTTGGGTGGAATGTGTCATTATAGGAATATCCATCAATATTTAGAGATGATGGGTAGTATTGTTGAATCGATGGGATACATCCATAGGGAAATTTTGTTTACCTAATGGGGAGATTACGATTACCCTGGAAAATATTTATCATATTTTTACAACTGCCTATTCAGAGTGAGGGAATTTTTTCATATTGATCAGGAATGAAGGGGGTGCAGGTATGGTGAGGTTATATGGGGGATGATGCTTTGGATAAGAGTACATTGATTTGCATAATTATGGTGGGGATCAGTATTTGTGATTTACTAGATTCAAGAGGGAGCTGTTTTCTATGGTCATTGATTAGGGTTGTGGAGGATATGGTAGAATATCAAACTATTTTTACTTGGTTTCTAGCTCTATTAGCACATATTTTTAGGGAGCTATGGGAGTGGTCCATAGGGAGGAGATTTGGGTTAGATTGTAACATTTTTGTTATAGTGATGGACTTATGAGCACATCAAATTGATTCAACCATGAGCTCTCCCATGGGACATGTGATATGACAATGCTCATTATGTTGGATTTATGAGGTGGCAGAGTGACTTTTCCTGAGATGTAGTATCGCAAAGTATAGATAATTGTGTGGGGTTGTTGAATAGTATGGGGTTAGATGATGTTATTTAGAGACCATATGTACACTTCCATACATTGCTAGGAGAGGAAGATGAGTTGTGTATGATGCAAAAAGAGAGGTGAATATGAGGGTGAAAAATAAAGATGATTGAGGTCTTACAAGTTGGACAGGTTAGGCATTAGTTTGGCCTAGTGTGGGATGTACTTGGTAATCTTGTTTTTTATAGGATAGTTGATGGAGATATCAAGCTATTAATATCTTAGATGAGATATATTTCAGATATAGAGTAGGAGGATGTAGAATCATTTGATATTGATGATTTTTTAGGAGACACCCGAGTATGCAACATGGTGGTAAGGGAAGATGCTAGCTAAAGGAAATAGGGTCGTGAGGGCATGGAAGAAGTGGGGGAGATGAGGATGTGGAGATGGGAGAGGAATGTGAGGGGTAGGAAGGGGGTGGATCATAAGTTGAGCTAGTTTTAGCGTGGCCAGAGGTGAAGAGGTTTAGATACGGGTTAGATGAAAGAGACACTCCAGTGACCATCTTGAAGGATGATTTTGTTAGGTTAGTGTAATAGGAATGGGATTAGTACTTTTGAGAATGTGAGATATTAAGGGAGAGTTTTGGAGTGATAGGGAGTAAATTAGTAGTATTTGGGCTAGAAGGATTAGGATAAGGAGCACTATGAGGCGTAATGGGGTCCACCAAGTACACTGATCCTTTCTTGATATCAGTTGTAATTACAGAGCTCTATTTTCATGAGTGTGTAATAGTAGAGATTATCCTAGAATTTTCACAATAAGTGGATCATGTAGTGAGTTCAGTATTATGAATATTTGTGGGGCCCTACTTCTAGCAGGGTGTAGGGCCCCTAAAGTAACTGGTATTTTTGGGGCCCTACTTATAGCACATTGTTAGGCCCCTAAAGTAAATAATTACCTAAGGTGTGAAGTCTTGTGGCACATGCAAGAAATGTGCGAAGGCACATGCAGAAGTAATTATTGGGGAGGCGCAAAGGATCACATCAGAGAAGAATGGATTCAAGACTTAGTAAGTTTTGGACAACAAGAAAATATATGCATAAGGAGAGAACATAAAAAGTGACAAGATACAGATGTGGATAAGCTATGAAGACTTGCAAATCAATGAAAGGATATTCTAGAGCATAAATACAATTATCATGAAATGATAAGGAGTAGAGGTTACTAAGAATTATCTTACACATGCATTCTAGAAGACACTTGATTGAAGGAAATGCATGGTGACACCTAGCATATTCTTGGGTAGTGGTAGAGCAATGATGAAAGGATTCCATCATGCCTTCATAGGTGATGATGAGAAGTTAAGATGGAAGGGAGAATGATTATTCTATGGGGATGATGGTCTTTACAAGGGAAAGAAAGGGAGATAAGTAATGATAGATAGAGAGTAGGAGAGTATGTGAAAAAATATGTATTGATGAGATCTGTGATGAAGGGTAAGCTCTGCTAGTGTGAACACTTACACAAATCAGATGCTCTTGATGTAATATTGGCTGTCATTTTTTGGCTTATGAATATAATGAAGTGATTCTATAACACTCATGTGATGGATCTTGATCTATGTATTCTTCCTTTTCTTTAACTATCATGATTTCTCCTTTAGGCACTGGATCTCTCCTTGTAGGCTTTAAATAATATCCATGGTCTCTTGATAAACCTATTTCTGATGATTCGGGTCTAGATAATTCCTGTACACAACTTATTATCTTGTGATAAAATGGTTTTTGATTCATTATTTTCCCTGGTGCGTGTAGCCTCAGCTCGCATAGTCACTAGTATAGGTTCAAACTCTGACTCACACGCCACCCATGGCATCCATTGCGAGTCATCCTTCTTCACACTTACCATTCCTACACCTTTATCCTTCCATTGTTGTTAGCTCATATGTTCAAATAACTTTGGGCACTACTCATATTTGTGCTTCTTTCAACACCAGGAGCATTGTATCATATCAGGGCATTCACACTTATAGTTCTCCTTAGACCCATATTTGTAACAAGTTCCACACAGGAAACTTAATTTTTCTACTTCCACAGTTTCCTTGACCTCAAAATCCTCCACAGAAGATTATTTCATGGGCGCCTCCATTTGTGTGCCCTTCATAGTGATGAAAATCATCCTTTGAATTATTTTCAATACTGGGTCTGGTGCACACCAATATCAATGGCATCATGTATTTGGTCAATCAATCTATAATCCTTGGTGTCTTTAGTAATGAAGGTGTAAATCTTGTAATAAAAAGACATATTTTTATGGATCGCATGCTGCTGTAACAGACACCTACTTACATCATGATCTTCATGGAAAATTTCACAGTCTACCATCATGGTGCGTACCGATCTCCAAGGAACAAATTTCCATCATTTTCTCCTCTACCTCACCATTTGTGCACCATAGGCCACTGCGAGTCTCATTGGATGAGTTTGTAGATAGCTTCTCCAATTGATTTGACATTATAAAAATATGAGCTTCAAGAAAAGGACTAAACACTGGTATCCACACTCCCTATAGCCTCAACGTACAGGGTAGATTCTAAGGGCCTCGCACAAGTCTATGAAAGTCTTATGCAACAACGCTTTCCTAAAAGGAGTTATTAGTCCTCCAATGAACCATTAAACATGCTGAGAAGGATGAATATCATAAGACAATTTTGACAAGAGATTCTTAAAACAAACATCATACTCCCACAAACTCTCCACCATATCTTGTTAAATATCCTTCCGCGCACTAATGTTATTCTATTCAAACTCCGGAATATGAAATTTAGCTAAGAAGGCATTACACAGTGCAGTATAATCTATTACTATCTGGTAGGGGTCTCACTCCCAGTACCAACTATGCACACGCCCTTGCAATGTTGTTGTAAATTGACTTACCTTCCATTCTGAGGGTAGTGATCCCCTTCATGTGCCATAGTAACTCACATTCGTGTACATGCTCTGTAGCATCCTCAACACTTTTCCAATCAAGTAAATGCAAAGACATTTTAAAAAATACTTACTGAGGTGGTTGAGGCCCTTGTCTACCAGATATGGAACCTTAATTCCCTTCAGTGTTTTCTCCACCACCAGATCCACCAACACCTATTCCTCTTGACCCACTAGATCCTTCAAAATCCACTAGGTCCACTAGGTCTGCTAGTCCCTATTACACCTGATCCAAAAAATCCACCTCCTATAGTTGGTAAATATCCTGAAGTGGTCACGCCTTGTGTCCCCAATGTCATAGTGAACTAAGTGCCAACAGTTTGTGATATTTCATTACTAAACAGATGTGTGTCCTACACCGCTTCTAGATGCAATACCCAAGCTTTGGGTACATGTACTTTTCCCGAATGTCCATTCCATACATTATACCTCCAAACACAGGAAATGATTGTGCAACCATAGATGTGCCAAATGAAAATTTATTACCAACTGGGTTAGTAATAATTATCTCTGGATTTGGAAAACTAAGAGCCAAGGGTCAGTTAATTAAGGTGGGTTCAGATTCACATCGATAGCTCTCCTTTCTCCAAGTGATGATCTCTCATCAAAAGTTGAAGGGGTATCTCTCATGTGCCTAGAAAGATGGGGTAAAAAAGACTGCTCAATCTCTCTGTCCTCTGCATGAACCTCAATTCCTTCCCAAAACGTTTGCCTCCAAAAATCCATTGCTCCTACAACTTCATGTTTTGTATCTACCTCCCTCTCATGAGCTTCATTATACTTGATTCGTCTCTCTTACCTCTCCTTTTAAGCTACAAGGTCGGCCATCTTCCTCCACCCTAGCTTCCTCACCTAGTGCTTAGAAGAAGCTTAGCCGACCATAGGAAATGATTCCAAACTCAGTGTAATGATCAAGATATTTATAGCTTAAGGGATAACTTGTAAGAATAATCCTCTTGGATCCCTCAAAAACTCAAACTCAATAATCTTTAGATAGGAATACGTACAAATTGTGTAATCCAAGGTGTAACTCATCCACACTCTACTCCACCAATGATAAAAAAACACATCCAAGTCAGATCAATATCATGAAGCCTATGATACTCCTCTTGAGTCCATTTGTAAGGTCTATAGTACTAGCTTGATCTAGATGCATACACCGAAATCCATTCATACAACTCCACTGGAAAGCAACAAAAGAAGGTCTCATACATCTCATGATACAAATGTTCTTCTACCCATTTTTGTGTGTCAAACTTAGGTCCATCACTAAATATATGAGAAAATGCATCCTTTGTGCTTTTGATCATACTTCAACACTGTCTAAGGTAAAGCACTCTGTCAGCATGCACCATTCTCACAATAACTTCAAAAAGAGGTCCTGGTAACAAAATAAAAATGTAGTCTCCTTTATCACCACATGTTTCAGCAACCAATCCCAAGCATGGCTGGCATATCATCTAGTCTTATCCTATAAGATCACCCGAGGTGATGATAGGTGCCAAGTCCCACCTTTATGTGATCTTCATGAGAACATCAACATATCTAAATATATTTATAATTCATAGAAAACATCACATGAAATAATGAAAGAACATTTAAACACCTTTATATCCAAAAAACCATATATATACATCCAAGTCAATGTACATATAAAAATGGTTTAAGCTCTTTGGCCCATACAAAAAATACAATGTAAAATGTAAATAAGAAAATCTAGCTCCCTCCTCAGGCTCCCTCCTCAACCCTATGATATTCCCCATGTGTAGTCTCTTTTATCAATGCCTGTTTCAATAACCAATCTCAAGAGTGTCAACATATCATCTAGTCTTAGCCTAGAATCTCACCTCGAGGCGAGTGAAGGCTCTGAGTCCCTCATTTATGTGATCTTCACGAGAATATTACTTCTTAACATGAGGATGTAATATAACTAGAAAACAAGTGCATTCATTCATGTAATTTTAGATGTAAACACTAACTCCTAGTCTAATGCATTCCAAGCATAGATTAACATGATCAACTAAAGGAAATTAGAATCAAACCATGAGCATCATCAATAAAATCGTAACAGACACATGAAAACAAAAAAAAATAATACACATATCAAGATCCATCACATGAGTGTTACATAATCACTTCATTATATTCATAAGCCAAAATATGACAGCCAAGATTACATCAAGAGATTCCCATTTGTGCAAGTGTTCACACTAAAAGAGCTTACCATTCACCATAGAGCTCGTCATTACATAGTTTTTCACACACTCTCCTACTCTATATCTATCCTTACACGGTATCTAAGAGAGAACACTACAATTTTTCCCAATTCATTTAGAATGGCATCATCAAAGAGGTGCAGGTACACAATGAGGTAGGAGAAAAGATTGTTTGGAGCTCCATCCTATTATTGATCATGTTCTGGGAGATTGGTGTCTTAGATGGACCAGATGAGAAAATTTGGGTTCACCTACTTGTGCACGCATGCCCTGTGGTCCAATTCTCAAAGTTCACCTGTGATGGGACCATCTCGAGCACTTATAAGGCTAGGATGGATAAATGGTTTGAGAATTTGAGAAGATATTTTGAGAACAAATCACTCATCCCCCACAAGTTACCATTAGTTTTTGGAGACAAGGTAAAATTTTCCATTACCCAACATTTCTGTCTAGCAAAGTTTATGATGGAAAAGGGAGAAATGGGGCCTGGGTGTAAACTCCCCTTTGCATTCACAACCAAATAAATGAAGTGTGCCATTAACCTCATCAAGGACGTGTAGAAGTTGATTTTTGATTCAGACAAGGTGGATGTTGATGTCCACACCTTGCATGCTACATACAATTATGGCGCTTGACCTACCTATGTCAAAGTTTTGGATCTAGATTTTATGGACTTACACCCACAAGTCATTGTTACCATCAAGGGGGTATTTCCATTGGGCATTTGTGCAGCTACACCCCAAAACACAAGGAGGGATTAATGTGGAGATTAAAGACTCTCCCTTTGCAAAGCCACAAGAGACACCAATCCTTCCCATGAAAGCAATGCAGGAGGAAGAGGAAGAGGAAGAGGAAGAGGTAAAAGAACAAGATGAAGGAACATTGGATAACCATAAAAAGAGGAAGTACTACACATGAATGAATGGTAGTAAGGGGCATGAGTAATTCCATATGGGGCGGTGCCAAGGCTTCATTTCTAAGGTGAGAGGAGGAGGAGGAAGAGAAGGAATATCCTGAAAAAAAGAGACAAAAGATGCCCGACGCATCAAGCCCCATAGAATACTCAAAGGAAGGAGAGGGAAAAAGACCCCACCACTTTCAAAGTGGAATTGGAATTAGAACTGGAGGGTCAGGAGGCTGAGGTAGAAACCAAGGATGTAAACAAGGTGCGGTGAGAAGGATAAGAATAATTTGTAGGGGCTAAGAAGATTACAGTGCACGGGGGCCGCTACGCCACAGAACACTAGCCCAAGGGAAGACAAAGGGGAATCCTTTACTATAAATGAGGATAATGGATTCACCCTCGGGGAAAAGAAGCAAATAACCAAACATAAAGCTACAAGGAAGATGTGGACACCCATGTCCCCACACATGGACTTTTTGGATGACCCCAAAAAGGTATTGCATGCAAGATTCCAAACCACCCTTCCACCAGAAAAGTTACATGGTTGGCATTTTATGGATCAAGATGGGGGTGTTCCCAGGACCAGGAAGATGCTCAGCTGGAGCATGCACTACCACACCAAGGAACCTGAGTTCTAGGTCAACGATCATGTGATTAAGACCATTCACTTGAATAAAGGAGGAGATACATATAAAGTGGTGGATCCAAACCACCTAATAGATGAGAAAAACATGTAATGCATAGCAAAATATATCTTCAGAGGTAATCCAATGCAATTTTGATATAGGGGCCACTATTTAGACCTTGATCACAAAGAGAAAGAGTGTAATGAAATTAATTGATTAATTATGATTATCACCAGCAATATAACACCAAATAACACAATATTGCAGATAAGTTCTCTAAATATGAAATTAGAATAGCTTGGCCACTTCGAGGGGGCAACCTCCAAAACATATAGTATTACTGAAATACTCAACATAATGATCATCCACTACTTATGACCCCTATTTATATTATTCCTATGATATGGCCATCAACAAGGCCGAACAACCAATGATAATAGATCATATATGAAAGAGATACATCATGATAAGAAGTTATGATAGCCACAAGTTGGCTTTATCCATCCCATGTAAGATATATAATTAAGGGTGTAACATGTCACTCCCCTTCAAAGAAACATTGTCCCTAATGTTGGGAAGCCCTAGATGTTGCTACATGAATGCTTCATCTTCCCATGATGCATCCTCAATATGCATATTCTTCCACTTGATCAAATACTCAGTAATAACTTTGGCCGTCAATCTTTTGGTGTGTGTTTGAAGAATGCCTTCAGGTTCCAATATTATCCTTCCTTCCTCGTCCAGTTTTGAAATCACTGATTGGGTGGAAATGTGCTGCCCAATAACTTTATTTAAGTAAGAAACATGGAAGACTGGATGCATTCTACTTCCTGGAGGGAGCTCTAGCTTATATGCCACACTACAAATTTTCTACAAAACTCAGTAAGGACCATAGTATTTAGGAGCAAGCTTATTATCCTTTTGTTGTTGTTTTAAGGATAACTACTTATACGGTTGTAACCTTACAAAATAAAAGTCCCCCTCTTCAAAGTGTTACTCACTTCTATGTTGATCAACCTAATTCTTCATACGGTTTTGTGCCCATGCCAAATTTTCTCTAAGACTAGAGAGTACCTCATGTTGATGTTGAATGTGATCTTCGACGACTCTCACCTTTGGTTTGACCTTCAAGCTAGATATGAGTGATGGAGGATGGTACCCATAAAGTGCCATAAATGGAGACATTTTAGAGGAGGTATGAAATGAAGTATTGTACCACCATTCTGCTAGTGGCAACCATTTCACCCAACATTCTTTTTTATCTGAAGTAAAACATCAAAGATATCCCTCTAAACATTTATTTACCACCTCAATTTTCCAATCTATTTGGTGATGATAAGAGGAACTCTAGGCTAGTTGGGTATGTAGACAAGAGAACAAATCAGTCCAAAAGTTACTTGTAAATATTGGATCATGATCACTTACTATAATTTTTGGGCATGTCATGGAGCTTTTGAACTGTATCCATAAAAGAGATGGAAATTGTACTAGATGTGAAAGGATGAGCCATGTCACAAAATGTGCATATTTGGTAAGTCTATCTACCACGACCATGATGACACTTTTCACTTTTGATTTAGGTAATCATGTGATAAAATCCATTGATACGTCTTCCCATCTCTCACTAGGAATAGACATAGGTTGGAGAAGACCAGGTGTCTTAATGGTCTTGCCCTTATTTTCTTGGCAAACCAAACATTCTGCCACAAATTTTTGAACATATCCTTTCAACCCCTCCCAAAATAAATCCTTCTTAACTCTATGATATGTTTTCAAGACCCCAGCATGGCCACCTATTGGAGAATAATGTAGCTCTAAAATAACATGTTGTTTAAGTGTAGAGTTCTTACATAGATATAACTGATTATTTATACCACAATGTATCCCCCTTCCATATAAATTGAGCTGATATGGATGGATATACCTAGAGATTTTGAATGGGAGTATGTGTGGTTGCATATTTCTTTCATTCTTCATGTGCTTGATCTACCCAATCTACATTTAGTATAGATATGGCACATAACAATGCTTTGGCAGACTATCCCTCCTCGACAGAGCATCAACGACCAAATTTTCCTTTCCTTTCTTATAAAAAATCTCAAAGTCATATCCCAACATCTTAGTGACCCATTTTTTTTGTTCTTCTAAAGATAGAAATTCCTCTAAGAAATATTTCAAACTATCATGATCGGTTTTTACCTTAAAATTTCTACCCATCAAGTATGGTCTCCATTGTTTGGCTACATGTAGTATTGCCATCATTTCCTTTTCATAGGTGGGGCTTTAAAAACTTCTTTCATTTTCAGCTATTAGCTCTCAAAAGAAATGGGGTGTCCTTCTTGCATTAGTTACTACTCCAATTCCATTTCCTGAAGCATTACACTCAACTACGAAAGTTTTGGAGAAATTTGGGGTTGCCAATACTGGAGTGGTGCACATAGTTGCCTTTAATTTTTTAAATGCCCTAGATGCTTCCTCATTCCACTGAGAGGAGTCCTTTTTCAATAATTTTGTGAGTGGTGTTGATATAATGCCATAGTATTGGACAAATCTACGATAATACCCTGTGAGACCTAAGAAACATTGTAATTATTTGAGGGTTCTTGGGGTTTCCCTTTCCACCATGGCTTGGATCTTGTGAGGGTCCACCTTAACACCTTCATGAGAAATAATATGGCCCAAGTATTCCACTTCCTGTACCCCAAAAGAACACTTTGAAGGCTTGGCATAAAGTTGATGTTGCTCTAAGAATTCTAAGACAATATTGACGTGATGTAAGTGTTTCTCCCATGATTTGTTGTAGATGAGTATATCATCGAAAAATACTAAGACAAAATTTCTTTGGAATGGTCCTAAATACTGAATTCATCAAGATTTGGAATGTGGAGGAAGCATTGGTAAGACAAAATGGCATCACTAGGAATTCATAATGGCCTTGATGAGTTCTGAAGGTTGTCTTATGAATATCTTCTTGCTTGACTCTAATTTGGTGATACCCAGAATGCAGATCTAGTTTTGTAAAATAAATGGCACCATGTAACTCATCTAATAAATCATCAATGACGGAAATAGGAAACTTATCTTTGATAGTGAAATTGTAAAGCTCTCTATAATCTGGACACATGCACCATCTTCCATCCTTGCGATGCACCATCACCACGGGAGTAGAATAGACACTCTAACTATGACCAATAATACCCATTTCCAACATTTCCTCCACCAGCTTCTCGATCTCATTCTTTTGCACATATGAATATCTATAAGGCCTGATGTTGGAGGGTTGGCTTCCTGGAATCAATTGAATAACATGATCATGCTCTCTTTCAGGTGGCAATCCTCTTGGTTCCTTGAAGACAACTACATTTTTGATTAATAAAATTTTGAAGATCAGGATGCAATACCTTCATTTGTGGTTGAACTTCTATAGAGAATAATTGAGCTACAAAACCTTCAGACCCCTTTTTAAGAATCTTCTGTATTTGGCGAGAACTTACCACTAGATGATCTTTAGCTTGTAGACCTCAAAGTTCAAAATTTTTACCCTCAGAATGAAAGAACATGAACAATTCCTGGGAAATTGATCTCTATGGTGCCCAAAGTAGTGATCCACTGAACACCTAAGACAATATTAGCTCCTCCCATGGGAATAGAAAACATCATATATTCCAATGTGTAATCACCCATCATGATTTTGACTTTATGGCATTTACCTAAACATTGTATTGTGCCACCATCTGCAATCAGTACTTGAAATTCAAGTGTTGGATAGATGAAACAATTTATTCTTGCTACCAACTTATGATTGATGAAATTATGTGTGCTCCCTGAATCAATCAAGATTGTTACCTTCTGCTTCTTAATATAACCCACAGCTCGAAGGGTTTGTGTAGTACTAATACCTGATAGAGCATGACATGAAATAGTGGGCTGAGGATCTCCAGATTCTTCCTCTAATTTTTTCACTTCCTCTATTGATGTTGCCTCATATTCTTCCTCATTAGTAGATCCTTCAATGTAGAATTTTTTTTTCTCAAAACATTTATGATTTGGTCCATATTTTCTATCATAATTAAAGCATAACCCTTTGGCTCTTTTTTCTTCAATTTGTTGAGGTTTCAACCGAATTGGCCGAGGGTAAGAAGGAGACAAGGTGTTACAATCTTTTATGTTAGAAAAGAAATGCATTCTACTGGAAATAAATTTTTTCCTCTACTTGACGTGCTGTGATAATAGAATTAGAAACCTTGAGTGGGTTAAACATGCGTACCTCATGCTCAATGTGGTCCTTAAGACCCCCCAGAAATAGATCATTCAAATATTCTTTTGTAATATCCTCCACACAAAAGGAAAAAGTTTGGAATTGATGGGAATACTCCTTAACTGAACCAGTTTGGCGTAACTTTGCTAATTGGTTAAAGTAATTCTCAAAAACACTAGAACTATAGTGTAATTGAAGATCTTCAATGAAAACTATCCAGGTGACATTTAGGCCATTATTTTTCCTTTGAGTACATAACCAACGATACCAAACAAATTGATCAGGTTCTAGGTATAAGGATGCCACAATTACCTTTTGTCCTCTTGGGATTTTATGGAGATCAAAGAAATTTTCCATTTGGGTAACCCAATTGAGTGGATCCTTTCCATCAAATTTACGCATTTCAACTTTTGGAATCATGCCCCTCCATTAGTGAGAATATCCACTTGAATGATTAAAGGATCCTCCCTGATTGAAGTGATTTGTATCTATGTGACCATTTCTAGTGGAACCCATATGATTGGCATTAGAAGTTGTATTTGAAATAATATGCAACAACTCCTATTGTATTGCATGAAAATCCTTTTGAATCTCACTCCTAAGGCTACCATTTAGTTGATGAAGCTCAACATTAAGGTCATCCTTACTCACCATATTGTTTACCCTTTCCTGAAGTTGGATGACCACCTCAAATACTTTTGAACCAGTAGACTCTGAAGCAATATCTTTCTTATTTTGGGTCATTCCTAGAGTTGCTTATCCTTTTCCTTGGCCTCGGGTAGATCTACCAGCCATGATGAAGGGTTTGGGCCTAGGGGTAGACTTAATAGGAAATAATTTTAGGGTTTAGGGTTTCATAATTTTGTTGGAAAAATATAGGAATTTATAAAAAAAGAAACCCTAGCTATTTTTTTAGGGGTTTTTGAAAATATAAGAAATTTGAAAATTTCTAAAAATTACGCCCTAGGGAGCCAAATTATGAATAAATATAGAACAGTAATAACTTTTACAAAGAAAGTCAAACTTGATTGAAATTTGGAGAGAGGCTTACTTGACTTATTTCACCACACCAAAAAAATAATTACAGAAAAATTCGCTACCAATCTTGAGATATAGCTGAACCTTCAGAATTAGGGTTTGACATCGTCCTAGCCGAGATCAAGCTCTAATACCACTTGTAATGAAATTACTTGATTAATTATGATTATCACCAGCAATATGACACCAAATAACACCATATTGTAGATAACTTCTCTCAATATGAAAGTAGAATAGCTTGGCCACTTCGAGGGGGAAACCTCTAAAACATATAGTAAGACTGAAATACTCAACATAATGATCATCCACTACCTATAACCCCTATTTATACTATTCCTATGATATGGTCATCAACAAGGCCGACCAACCAATGATAATAGATCATATATGAAAGAGATACATCATGATAAGAAGTTATGATAGCCACAAGTCGGCTATATCCATCCCATGTAAGATATATAATTAAGAGTGTAAAAAAGAGCAAGGAGAAGGAAATAGATAGGTTATGCTATGGGTTAAGGGGAGAGTAGGCGCAGATGAAGGAGCCATATGACCAAGCTGGCACCCTCATGACAAACATTTTGGGGCAATGTCTAGTATTGGTGAACCAAGACAAGACCAATTATGGGTATGAGATGGAGTACCTTGAGGAACTCATGGGGATATTACTTGTTAGTATTAAGGATGGTGTAAGCCCCACAACTACAGAGCTCACAAAGGAGAAAGAAGAAAACAAGGTTGTAATTGAATCCCAAATCACAGAGATATAAGATTTTCTCTCCCAACTCAAGGAGGTGAATATACAGGAAGATAAGGGCTTCAATAGCTGTAGAAAATGTGATCCAATTATCAATGTGTGGGTGACATAGGAAGAGACATCCCTCAAAGTGTTAGAGGAGACCATCCCCTCTAATATGGAGGAGCGTGTATGATTGGTTGTTAACACTACGGCCCAGAAGGAGAAAATCAAGACAAGACGTGAAAAATTGGATTTTAGAATTGACAAACTCTAAGACTCCATCACTGAGTTTGAGGGTGTCTGCATGGAGCTAGGGGTGTTTATTATCATGTTGAGAGTGAAGGTGGAAGAAATCACCCAAGACCAGGTACCAAGTGTCATAGGTGAAGTACCATGTAAGGCCTTATCAGAGTTTAAGGCTTGTGAAAAATTAAAGAATGAGATAGATGTGGAGTTCACTGAACTCCTCCAATTGGTCACATAACATCCCCCCAAATTCTCTCCCAACCTCTATTCTTAATTATTTACAACAGTATTATGGTCAACAAAATTTTTGTTTGGGAAGTGCAGAGGTTTATTGGCACAGAAATCAGTTTAGTGTGGGGTGATGTTGGGCCCCTAAATTAATTAAGTACATAAGGCACAAATCCTTGTGGCACATGGAAGAAGGGCGCGAAGGAATGAAAAAAAGTAAATCTTGGGGAGGCACAAAGGCTAGTGCCAAGGCATGATAGATTCAGGACTTAGTAAGTTTTGGACAACAGGAAAAGACACGTATAGGGAGCGAATGGAAAATATACTAGATATAGATGTGGATAAGCTATGGATACTTGCAAATCAAGGAAAGAATATTGCAGGGTATCAATACGGTTATCATGAAAGGATAAAGAGTCGAGGTTGTTAAGGATTAGCTAGCACATGCAATCTAGAAGGCACTTGATTGAGGGAAATGCATGGTGACACCTGACATATTCCTTGGTAGTGGTAGAGCAATAATGAAAGGATTCCATTAGGACTTTATAGGTGATAATGAGAGCTTAAGATGGAAGGTGAATGATTATTCTATGGAGATTATGGTCTTTGTAAGGGGGAAAAATGGAGATAAGGATAGATAGAGAGTAGGAGAGTGTGAAAAAATATTTAATGATGAGCTCTATGGTGAAGGATAAGCTCTTCTAGTGTGAACACTTACAAAAATGGGACTCTCTTGATGCAATATTGGCTGTCATATTTTGGCCTATGAATATAATGAAGTGATTCTATAACACTCATGTGATGGATCTTGATCTATATATTATGCCTTTATGTTCATGTGTGTGTTATGGGTTTTCTTGATGTTGCTCATGGGTTGATTATACTTTCCTTTAGTTGGTCATGTTAATCTATGCTTGGAATGCATTAGGATAGGAATTAGTGCTTACATCTAAAATTCCATGAATGAATGGAATTTTTTTCTAGTTATATTACATCCTCATATTAAAAAGGAATGTTCTCATGAAGCTCACATAAATAAGGGACTCAACGCCTTTACACACCTCGGGTGAGCTTCCAGGCTAAGACTAGATGATATGCCAACACGCTTGGGATTGGTTGTTGAAACAGGTAGTGATAAAAAAGACTACACATGAGGAATATCAGAGGGCTAAGGAGGGAGCCTGAGGGTGGATCTAGATTTTCTTACTTAAACTTTACATTGTATTTTTTATATGGGCCAGAGAGATTAACCATTTTTATATGTTCATTGACTTGGATGTATATATATGGTTTTTTTGGATATAAAGGTGTTTAAATGTGCTTTCATGATTTCACGTGATGTTTTCTATGAATTATAAATAGATTTAGATATGTTGATGGTTATAGTAGTTATGATATTTAGATGCAATATAATTGTGTGAATGTGATGATTTAATTTATCATGATAAATTTTATATGGATTAGATATGATTTTATTGTATGAATGTTGGTTTCATTTGTTAATGTGTATGATGATGGTTAAGATAATTTCGTGGGATGTGTTTGATTATTTATATGATTTAGTACATATAAATACATAATGGTTATTTTAATGATAATTCAATTACAATCATAATTGGTGTTAACATATAGCTAAAAATGGTTAGTCCATTTAGGATTATGTGATTTATTTAAGATGAGATGAGATGAGATACATTATCTACCTCATTATATCATGTTCATGAGTTGCTTGTATCTTGTACGCAGGACTATGTTATCCTTAGTGGTTCTTAGGTTTTACCCCATCCTTTTTTATTTAGATTGTGTCAGCTAATCGATGTGGAAATCCTGGATCTTCAAAGGGAAAGTTGATCAATGCGGGAGGCTTTCCTAGGATAACAAAATATTTAGACATATTTAGGAAAGTTGATTGATGTGGAAAGATTATAAATTTTGTTACCATGTATGTAGGTTTGTAAGAATAGTAGCCATCATTCAAGGGAATGGTCTCTAATAATATATTTGGATTTTGATGGAGATGGATGATATCTTTTTGAGTAATATATGTCCTTCAAGGGAGCTGTCTATATTTTTAATAGTTTTTTTGTTTCGTATAGAGAATTTGATTCCTTAAGATGAGGGTGGGTTTAAGATACCATTTAAGGAGGGTGGGTTTGATATACAATATAACATGTTTACCTTAAACATTTCATATGTTGGTAGATAGGGTGAAGTAGGGGAGTAATGATTTTGGGGTTCCCTACTGTAGTCAAGGGGACTTGTCCATGTGGAATATGTTATAAGTAGGGTTGTGGTGCCAATATTTAAGGTCATATTAGATATATTAATGGGAGACCACATAGTTTTGAATCATTACTAAGGTAAGGGATATCGATGGGTGTTGAAAATGGGGGATGTTAGTTGGAATAAGGTTATGTAGATATATGTGTTAACAGTATAAAGACTATAAGTGAAAGGTATTAAGAGGCTCATTTTTAGGTTTACCATCGAGAGAGGCTAAGTGATACCCCAGATCCATATTTATGAGTGATAATATATGGTCCAAGCCAATTTAGGTAAAACTTTCCACTTTTAATCTTTTCCATATTTGTGACATGTTGATTTTCACTGAGCACAAGGTTACTAATATTGAATTTACATTCTTTAAGATGTTTATTATATGCACATTTTATTCATTATTGATAGATATTAAGTTGTTTGAGGGTGGATAGTCAGCATTTGTCTTAAAATTTAAGTTGTGATAGGTTTTATTTATGATAATCCTCTTCAGGGATGAAATATTTAAGAGAAACGCATAGGGATGGAATTTGGACTTCAAACGGAAGAATGGATTTGGTGATGTAGATTAGAGAGGAGTAGCACCTGTAGGGGTTCGAATACTGCACGTGAGCCCCAAATCATTACTTATCCATTTCTCTTCGTAACTCCAAATAATCCTTAATGTCACATCTCTTCGTCAGTTCCCTCTTGTGCACTTCATTATACTTAATCCTCTTTTCTTCTCTCTGCCTTTCCACCGCAAGTTCCACCATATTTCACCACACTCGCTCCTTCCCTCATGTGTGGTGGGATTTAGCTATCCATAGGTCACTCCTCCATTTCTATAGTTACAATCAAGATCTTAATTGCTAAAGGGATAGTGCACAAATAAGATCCTCTAGTTCTATGCAAGAACTAAAACTTAGCAACCTCTGGATAGGAATAAGTCAAAACAACATACTCTAACATGTAACTATGAAAAACACCACTCCACCAGTGATCTACATCACGTTTCCAAGATAAATAAGCATCACACAGTCTAGTAATCTTTCTGAGTCCATAAAATTGTTCTATACCTCTAATTTCTCTTTGATGCATATGTTACCAACCACTCGTACAACTCTATAGGGAAAGAAAAAAAATAACATCTCATAGAGTTCATGATATAGATTTTATTCAACCCACATGCGTGCATCAAAATTAGGACCAATATTAAGTTTGTGAGTGAAATCTTCAACTTAATTCTCTACCCAACTCGCAATACTGGCCATAGTCAACCGATACGTCTTCATCATGCAACATGCTTTCTATAAATTGAAATGAGGTCCCAAAAATGGAACCAAACTATAGTATTTTATTTTATCAATAACCCAAGGCACATTTACACATCACCCAGGAAGACCTAAGCACTCACTTGAAGTGCGCAAGGTACCAAGTCCCTCTTTTATAGTGGATTTGTCAAGGATTTTGCATGATAAATACACGTATAATCCAGATCCATAATAAGCATTCAAAATTAAAGTATAAACAATTCTAGATCACAACTATAATGCATGAAGGCTTAAACAAGAATTAAGATCAGATTTACTATGCAAGATCCAGTTACATATTGGTCAATAACCAATATCCAACCACCTAGATCCATTGTGTTAATTGTTGCAAACACAAAAGTTGAATACATACATAAGAGTATCATCATAGGTCATATGCACCCATAAACCAAATTCATAACCTTACAAGAATTTATGAGGTACTAAATCCATGTAAATCAATACATATATATAGGGGTGAGGACTTTCCCTTCACCACCTATGCATCCTCAAAATAGGATACATGCTAAGAATAACCATGTGTCACTTACATGGTTAACTAGAGAGCATGCAAGCTCTTCTAACAATATATCTCTTATAGATAACTTTAGTTCAAATCCTATTATTAGCTAAAAATATTGCATGTCATTTTATCTTCAACTTGTCCTAAAATATCCTTTTCTTAGTCTCTAAGTCTTCATATTCCACTTCGTTATACTAGTTACATGCTCTAAAAATAGACTATTCCTGCATGAAATATTCTCTTACATATCTCCTATGTTATCTCTATATTTAGCACCATGCCCAAAATTGACTAAGTCCTCGCTTCTTCTATAAGAAATCCTTGAGTACCCTTTCCTATCTCCGATGTGTGAATATTGTTATTCCTGCGTGCGTTCATCATATTCTATCCTACGTGCACTTCTCTTGTAGGTCCTGTATGGGTGTGATCCAACATTTAGCCATTTTTCAAGGCCCAACAAAGACGTTGCATCATATCTTTGAATGATTGATCATTGGGTAATTTATATGCGGGGATGGTGGAAATCATGGAATATTTATTTTTAGAAGTGGTGTTTTTTAAGGGAATCAATACATCATTTTGCCTATATGTCATATGGTATTATTTTAATGGTTTGGGATCGACAAGTACTATAAAGGTCTTACCTTCATGTTTTTATTTCAAGCACCTATTTAGAGTGGAGGGGACATAGTGCATGGTGTGAATCCAAATATGTCCTTATAGTATATTTTATTGAAATTTTCCTTCCACAAGGTAGAAGAGTTCATGGAGGACTTTTACACCTATTTGTATATGTAGGATCACTATGCCTAAGGTAAGGGTGATGATATAGTTGAAAGCATACAAAATGGTGGGTGACATAGCTATGATAATTTCTGGTAGTTAAAGTGATTTGAAAGAATGAGATGAGACGATATTGATGTTGGTTCCATTGTTAATCATAACTATTTTAAAATAATGGTATCATTGGTTTGGGAAGTGACAAATAGGGGAGGTCATGGTCTTCAATCTTAAAAGATGGGATCTTGGAGTCATTAAATGCAATTTTTGTAGACATTTTTAGAGTACCAAAAAATTTAGAAAGTGGTTGAGGTTTATCTAGTTATACTCATATGTCTTGGAGAGTTTCTATCATAGCTTGTAGATGTTGACAGGAGTTTTGGATGAGTTCATAAAGGAACATCTGATGGGTGTTTGGTGTAACTATTTAAGAATATTGTTCTATATTGAATGTCATGGATTGAGTCTGAGGGGATGTGACAAAGGGATACCTTGAATTTATAAGATGGTGGATTGGAATAGTCTGAGTGGACACTGTGTAAATACAAATATTTTAGGCCTATCTTGGATCTTGGAATTCTTAAGTCTTGGGTGCAAGATCTTATGGATATACGGATAACATCAATTTAGAAGAAAGGTGATTCACTAGAGGAGGTCACATCCCTTAATTTATGGGGTATCATGTGGTGGTTTAAGAGTATTAAGATCAAGGGTTGTACAGGGGCAAGTATGACCTGGTATTTTGGTTTTGTCATTTTATGATTGGTAGCTGGACCAATATGATCATTTATTTATCGGGAGATCATTCTTCTTGGAAAGAATTTAGATGACAACATCAAAGGGATTTATAGTCATAAGTTTGATCTCCTGATAATTATATGATAATATCAAAAACTACGTTGATACTTATACCAGGTAGGTTTCTATCTACGATGGATTGAAGTGATTGATTAGGGAGTAATGATATGGTTGATGATTAAACAAGGTTTTTAAGGGATTACTGATATAGTTCCTTGATTGGAGCTTGTTTGAGATGACGATGAGATTGTGGAGATTTTAATTTGCATTAGATGATTTAGGGATACATGGGATACAGGAGGATATTTTTCAAGTAGTTAGATCTTAGGTTTCGTCTGAAGAATGGGTTTAGATTGGATAATGGTGACTACAAGTTTTGATGAAAGTATGAGGTGCCAAAATAAAAGGTAATACGATGTGGATATCCTTAGGTATGCTTATTTTAGGTTTGTTTATCTTGTGAGAGCTTTTAATTCTTAGTACGGGTGACTTATTAAATTTCTATACAGGACTATCAAAATTTTTTATCTGGTGCACAGAGGGACCTCATCTTTGGGAGGGGTGCTCATGATTTCCACAATACAATTTTTTTCTTGCAAACCCCAAGAGATTAAAACAAGGATATATATGACAGTGGTTACTATAGCTAATTGATATGATGTTTGATTCGGGCATCACTGGTAAAAAGGTTAAATAAATCTATTTTTTTAATTGGTATTTCAAATATGGATGCATATTGATTAGACAATTGGAGTTGGTTAATAGTATTAATAATGTGAGCAGTAGGATTTTGAGGTGTTACGACACTAGTCATGAATTCTGTTATTATTAGTCATCGAATGGTTCGTAAAAGTTTATTTGAATACATCTAAGGATTCATTATGGGGTGCATTAGGATTTTATAATTTTAGGTCACAATGGTAAATAAGGTTTTCGACGACATTTTTGAAAGGAATGACACCTATCAATGTCATGGATACAGAACTTGGCGGTGGTTTATAATAGTCTTCGTCCATGTACCAGGATGGCTTTAGGACGAGATTCGGTCGATATGTTAAGATAAAAATAAAGGTTTATCAAACTGGAAATCCATAATATTATCAAAGATATGAGACTATAAGACTCTCCCATAGAGGTGTGTAGTGTCCAAGGAGGTCAGGACCATTGGTTGGGGTTTGTAATGATTTCTTAGATATAGTTTTCATGACAGTAACAATATCTAAGCCTTTGGACTTTTCATTATTGGGAAAAAATATTAGAAACATTAGGTTTAGGGTTTTTACATTACATAGTTTAACTTTATCATCTTCAAGGGATCAGAGTTCCAATTTTCCATGTCATAGTAAAATCTTCGTCAAATGTTTCGAATAACATTGGATTTGGAGAGTGGAAGATATGTTTTTGGTGACAGGATTACATGAAAATCAATCAATCAATTCAATCTGTGGTAGTAGAAAAATGATAATTTCTTAATGATTCCTTGTCAACCTAGTGATGAATTCGATGATATACTCATCTTTTAATTGTTTATATAGAATACATATCAATGATGGATAGTTTACATGCGAGTGTTGATTGAGAAGTGCTATAGGAGAAGTTGAGATAATTATATGAATTAGTACATGGAATATTGTGTAATAATCTTATACTAATCAAGAGCACGACCTGAATAATGACATTCGGTAATGTTCCTTGGCATAAGGTCTTGATCATGGACTATGAGGTAACAAGAGTGTCAAAAGGCCTTAAGGTGTGGTTGTGGATATTCCTTGCTATAGAATTTGGTGAATTTCAGAATTTTCCCAATGTGCATGGTAACATGGTTTGAATGGAACTAATGTTGGATTGATGGGTTTGTTACAAATTTTTTCCATAAGAGAATATATTTTTGGGTTTCATGGTAACATGGCTTATAAACTTTTGATTCTACTCATCAAGGATTACTATGGGATCATTCTAAGGGGTTTGGATAATTATTGTGAAATGTATTATTCTTCCCGTAGATAAATGGGTTTGATTGGTATTATTGATATGGTAAAGGATGATTTTAAAAAGGGGGAAGGCTTCCAAGCCCAGACTATAAATTGGTTGGGAAGCCTAATGGTTGTGATGAAGTGTATATATATTGGTAAGATTTAGGGATAGAAGTTATAGAGGAAATGGTTGTGAGGGATTTTGGATTTTGTTGAGGGGGAACATAACCGTATTGTGGGACACCAACTCATGGGCACTGGTTGGGAGAGGGTATGAAAGCGTTAGTTATAACACTCATATTGATAGGTGGTAAAGATGTAGGGATGGATACAACCATGTTTTGGATTTTGGATAAGGAATTTTGGGATCTCATGGGTTGGGATGTGACCAAGGAACTGAAAAAATGACGGTGCACACTAGAGGATCACTATTAATCGAGAGAGGGGGAGAAGTTGAATCCATCTGATTAAATGCATACAGTGGTGTGGTAGTCGATGTGCAATGACACACTTATGAGAGTATTGTTGAAGAGGTGGATAGCAAGGGTCCTTTCTTTGCTAACCATGTTTTCTCATGAAGATGGTATTAACTTGGATGAAGCTAGATAAATGATAATCATGAGGCATAGGTTTAGATGTTTCTATATGACTGGGGGTAGGATACAGAAGTGACTTGTTCAATGACTGGGTGTGTAGGTGGGGTCAACGTGCTCAGATTGGGTTATAAGTAATGGAATTGATGTTTGGCTAGAGGTTTTGGGTTATGACAGGGAAATATGGATATCCTCGTGAAGTCAAGGTACTTACTAAGGGTTACAAGGTTGGTGTCTAAGAGTTTTTTACAAGGTAAGATATCCACTAGAAAAGAACATGTGTGAGGTGTTATTTGGGATTTTTTGATGTTTCTGATATAACACTGGGGAGAGTCGTGGAAGATCTTGGGTTGTATCTATGGATTTTTGTAGTGGGTTTGAGTATAGTCTGTAATATGTCTTGGTTTGATATTGTTGTTGATGTTAGAACCATGAGATAGATAAACAAACAATGAATGAAAGATAGTTGTTTAATGCAAATCACACAACTCAGAGAGAAAGTTTTGAATATGCTTAATTTTATTTTTAGAAATGGTAGGAAAAGATAAAATGACTTGTAGAAGGTACTGAGAATTGGGCCTAATAAGGTTGGTTTTAGGCATGTTTAAGTCATATTCCTTGAGATACGTGCAAGTATGTACACGAGGTTCTGTATCTGTATTGGTTTCTATACAAGGCATGATATTGGGGCCTACCCCCTCACTTCACAATCCCACATTGATAAGAGTGTATGGGGTCCTTAGCTAAGTATATCTCCCACCAATTATGTTATACTCATCCATAACACCAAGTTTTCTCCCCCCTTGGTGATTAAATCCAAGTAGGTAGACTTGGGAGAGGATATTTAGAATACAAGTTTGATTATAAATGGTCTGGTAGTGTGTGGGGGAAAATGGTGAAAATATGTATATTTTAACCCTTACTTAGGCTAGATCCCCAAGAAAATATGAAAATGACAAGTTCATTTTAAGTTATAAAAAGAAAAGGTTTTCTTTCGATGAGGACAACACACATGAAATGTAAGGCTAAAGAAGAGGACTAAAAAGTGAATGGAAACAATAGAAAGATTAAATACGCTTTACTCACCAAATACTCATTCTTTTGTTTTACACTCTCTAGGAATTTGTCATTGGAGAACTTTATGCTGAAATTTTTTGTAAATTTGTAAGAAGTAAAGAAGAAATGGATTCTACTATGGAAATACAGAATTTTAGTAAAAAGGGACTAGTCTCCCACCGAGCACATGCCATAATGTTTTAGTAATATTTTTAAGATTCAATTTTAATTTATAAAATTAAGTCACTAAAACTCAGAAATGAAAGGGGTTTAACATAAAGCTTGTGTGGATGATAACGAAATATGGTAGATCCAAATGCATGCACAAAGCTCCTACTTCCATGGAGCTGAGAAACCTACATACACATAGTAAAACTTGAAAAAAGATACATTAGATCAATTACGAGGTGAGCTTCTTAGCAGAGGATATAATTACTATGAAACCAAAGGGATTCCTTTAATAGATTTCAACTCACTTTTAGACAATACTAGCCAAGAATAATCAATGATAATATTATAACTGATAATATTAAAGTGATGTGGATAACAAACCATGGATATGACAATGCTAAGGTGTACTAGGATTCAATCGACTTCCTCATTGACGAGGATGAGGTGGATTGAAAATGTTGTCTTAGTAGAGGTTGGCCTCATCACTGTGGTTGAAGGAGAAGATCCAACTATTCAGGAATGTCATCTAGATTAGGCATAAGGACCATGACACATATGCTCAAATCATGGTTGATATGAGATTGTTCATACACGAAGGGTTGGCAAATTATGGGTAGGTCGTAAATTTTATTGGATTTATAAACTACTCCTATAATGGTCATATAATGTGGAAACATTCTTAGAGATAGGATAACATCAACCATGACTTCAAAACATGGTGAAAATATTTCAAAATATGCTAAAAAAACAAAGTTGGGTAATTTGACAGGGATTTACGTCGATCAAGAAGATTGGTGTTGATCTGTATAATCGGTGTCAATCATTCTGTACAAAATTAAAAATGTTCAAAAAAGTGGATTTTTTGAGAGAATGGTTAGATGAGGTGCTTTAGGGTTTAGATACTTAGATATAGTGAATAGTTTTATGATTTAAGTTTGAAAACAATGACTTACATATTCAAATTAAATGGCATACCTTATGTGGTAGAGGTGACTTAGATGGTCAAGCACTAAAGAAGTATTCTCCAAAGGGAGGTTAGCACACAAAGGATATTTATTTCTTCACGTCAACAATATACCTGAATTCAACTCTCTAAATTTTCACGCAGATGGCCCTTTCATTTAGAATATTTTTAGACCCTTGAGCAATAGCCTATGTCCATTTTTATAGGATCGATTTCATTTAACCGTATCGTTATTGATTCAAGGGATCAACACCAATCTATCTTTTTTCAAGGACAATGATTGAATTTGGTTCTAACCCTCTCCTTTTTAGGGTTTGTATGGTTTATAATGGTGTTAGGCTCGTGGGGAGTATCTTAGCGTGTTAGGGTTGTTTAGGTTTTTTTGTTTTTGTTTATTTTTGTTAAAGTTGTGGTTATGGGTGGTAAAATGGTGAATATAGGTTGGTAAAAGGGATGAAGTGGTCATGTGGGTTTATGGGGGAAGACTTAGGGTCTTTACATGTGCGTAGGAATTAGGGTGACCTAATTGTAGTGTCTAGAACTACACAAGACATGTTTTTAAGTCATATTATCTCAAATGACAACATGTACACAATATATGTAATAAAGAATAATGAGGAAGTAGAAATGAACAATAATATAAAATAACACTTATGTGTAGTCCATAATAAATTCCCCCACATGTATAGGAATTGTAGGTAAAATGATGACTAGAACCTATCATCACGTACTACTCCATGTTTTTCCTAGACCAATCTCAATATACCATGCAAACCTATGTGTAAAGAAGAAAAATATATGATATCTATAAAATCCATAGAGATAAACATGTGTAATGTGAAATGAAAATAAATCAAGAAAAATTTACAAGTCTTGATTTTGTCATTTTTTGTAAATATATGAAATATTTTTGTGTTTTGAAACTATGTTAGTGTTCTTGGATTTTTTCATGGTGAGATATGTATATGGAATAGGGATAGCATGAAATCTATTTCATGAGGACCTCCTAAAGAGGTGGAGAAACTATCAAACAAGATAGATTTTTAGACCTCATTTTAACTCAAATGTAAGTTGTACATTAGTAGTAATTTTTTCCAAAGAAGGATTGGGGAGATGAAGTAGATACATGGGTATTGTGTGAAGTATAAGGCCTATGTAGAAAAATATAAGAAAAAGTACACATAAACATATAATGTGCACTACAATTCTGGTGAGAAAATGTGGAGGGATAATGTTTACTAAAGGACCAACACGAGATCATATAGGGGTAAGAACTAAGAGAAACAATGTGTAAAATTTAAGGCCTCTCACAATATATATATATGAGAAATAAATTTGCAATAGGTAGTATATGAAATCAAAGGTCTTTCAGAAGACCTAGGAGTACTAGATCTATGAGAGGTGGTGTGTGAAACCAAAGGAATACCAAAAATCATATGAGGGATAGAATGATTGGTGATAGTGTATAGAATCATAGGCCTAGGAAAGAACCTAATACTACTAGAGATACTAGGAAAAATGAGTAGAACCAAATACCTATCCGTAGATGCACTAATGGTAAGAATAGGAAATCTAGGAGAAGGAACCTTAAAGGGAACACCTCTAATTTTGATAGATATTTATTTATGAATAAACTTAACACATTGGTAAACAACATATGATAGGAAATAAGAGATAAAATATGGGGAATAATCCCTTACATAATCGCAACAGTAGAAACTAATATGTAGAAAATATTACAGATCTCAAATAAAAGTGCAGAATAAATAACACAACACATAGAGACAAGATTTAACGTGGTTCACCCAATTTGGGCTACGTCCACCAAGAATCACTTGCTCAGATTTTATTACAAGCCTCCACTTTCTCAATACAATACCCAGATCTGTTTGGAGCTATACTAAAAAAACTCTACAGAATTCACACCTGAATTCAAAGCACATCTGCAATACATTTGCTTGTCTATGTATCATATGCATAAGACCATATAAATAGACAATTGCTTAAGCATTTTGATGTAAAATCGTGGGTATCAAATCCATGGGCAAAAAAAACCGTGGGTATCAAAACCATGGGCAAAAAACCATGGGTATCAAAACAATGGGTACCAAAAAACCATGGGCTCAAAAACAGCCCATAACGGTTACCCATTACCCATGGGTTCATAAACCACCCATGAAAATTTGCTTTGGGGGCTTCACCCCCGAACCCCCTTGACTTGCTCACTGGTGATCAGGACCGCCGTAAAAATACCCGAGTGTAACACATAAAAGGTGTACCACACTCTAACATGAAAATAGGCTCCACAAACATAACAACATATGGAATATCAAGACCATGTATCAAGGGGATACCTAAATGTAATTCACTAGAGTTAAGAGTAGAAAAAACCATGAATGAAATTGGTATAATGATGGAGCTAGTGGTGATAGGTAGAGTGATACACCCTAATGAGAATTAGTATCAAATGTGATATTGTATGTAAAAATGCCAAGATATTTAAGTAGCATGAGAGTGCATACATTATTTTGTTATGTGGAATTAACCAATGGACTACGTATATGTACTTGATTAATAGAGAGGGATGAATAAATCATCTAAAAATAATGTGTCATCTATATCATAGTCATCAAAAGTGATAAGTGGTGTAGGAGATAATGTGTGGGTGTTAGTTTCAAAAATTGTATCAAAATGGTGATCATAAAAGGGTGATGGTAGTACCACATGTCAAGTGTTATGCACTTTTGAAGTATATTTTTCAATTTCATGATTAGGAAGTGGATCATTAAATATTTAGAATTTAGAATTAGCATTGGTTATCTTAGAACATTTAGTGGGATCATCCCATTCAATGGTATTTTAGTAAATAAGATCTTGAATGACATGATGAAGATTGATACAATGATTAGTGAGGTGACTAATACATTTATAATAATCAAAGTAAGCATTAGCATCAAAACTCTTACTTTGAGGCTTTCTCACGTCAGCCTCAAATAGTGGAGGGAGATATATGAGAATACACTCTAGCAATTATATCAATACAATGTTTGGGGCATATGGAAACAAAGTAAAATGTTATCAAGTGGGCTGAATTTGGAGCTTAATTGGTTGAGAAATAACATTTACAATGTCTTTAGAAGAATATTTGGTATCATTAGTCATGCCTTTGAATTCTGATTTTCATTGAAACTTGGGATTATATGTACTAAGAGCGCTAACAATGTACTCACTAACAATGTAACTTATTGTTTTCCTATGTAATACCTCATGTTTGCACTCTTTGAGAGAGTGAAATAGATTATAAAAAGATCAAAATGTGTCAAATATGATTTATTATTACTAAGGAGAAAGAAATATTTTTGTAAATATGTTTGTTAATTCACTACTATATAAGGTATTTCTCATCTTAGTAAACATGGTCTTGTAACGTAAGGCATTATCATTGATAGGTTCATTGGATCCTTGTTTTTATTTTAGAGAGCTGTGTGTAAGAAACTCTATCCCCAACGTTGATAGATAATTTCATCAAAAAATGATTTTAAAAATAAGTAAATGAGTGCATAAAATGTGTGGGTAGATAATATAACCATTTTAGTACAAAGTCCATAAGAATTGGAGAGAATATCTTTGTGACTAATATGTCATGAGAATAATAATAAAGTTGATCCATATGAAATGATATAATATGTTTACAAATATCCCCTTTGTCATCATAGAGAGGGATTTTAAGAGAAAAAACAATAGGAAATGGGTAAGACACCACTTTGGTTACAAGTGGGTTATGAAGGAACTACATAATATCCATAGCATGAGAAGAAGTAGATACACCTTGTTGTAATTTTAATATTTGAGCTAGTAGTGTATAAACAAGGATTTAAAGTACTTGTGTGCTAGATGAAGAGACATGTGAACCATTATGATTAGATATAGTATGTGTAGTAACAGTTAATGGTTATAGGAAGAGGAATGGAGACATGTTTCATTGATAGATTATGTGCCCCCAATGATGGAGGATCCATAGATGTTTAAGGATATAAAATTTCCATATATGAGATAATGAAGCATGATTAAGTTGATATCTTGAAATATATAGGAATATATCAATATTATCATTATCACCTCTTAAGAAGTTTGTAAGTTTTTGTGCCTCATCGCTGGGAAGATCATCATACTAAATATCAAGGTAATTTTTAAAGCCTTCACCTTGTATAATATCAGCATTAATAGTGAGTACAAATTTAGCAAATATAACAATAGTAGAATAAGGCCGAACATTATGAACCCTATCTATAGGATCAATTTTTTTTTGGAAAAAATGGGGTTGTCTTTATAACCCCATGTATGAGTATGTGGTCCTACAGGTTTTATGTAAATATCATAGAATATTGGAAATGATGACATGATGAGGTAGAGTACAAAGATAAATACAACACCAAAATTAAAGAGGAAGAACATAGAAAATTATTGGGTCATGTTTTGGGTTCCACCAATATGTTTACATGCATAATAGGGTTATGGGAAATATAGATTATTGAATTAAATAAAATAAAAAGTTGTAAATGAATCTAGAAGAGGTTATTCTTATTAACTAACTTCTAAAATTAATTTTCCATTATCAGAACAACACATTAATACTTTTAACTAATGTATCAAATAAGATATGAACTTGAAAACAAAAAGGATGAGTTTACTTAGCTATTTACACATGGATCTGAGAAGTTCTAGAGAGTAGACACTACTGGAATAGGGAGATCTGAGACTGATCATGCTTCATTCTAAGAATTATTACTCGAAATTGTCTTGTGGTGGGATTGTACAACTCTATCAGGATTTTTTGTATTTTCTTGACACTATTTTATGGCATTTTCCATGCTTAGATTCAAGGTCTATAATTTTATGGGAGTGTCATTTGCCTTGAAATGTATGTCTAGATTTAAGGTCTATAATTCAAGGTCTAAATGAGATCTAAAACCTAACCATAAGTAGAATTCTATTTGAAATAAACATTAGTTGGGTAACAGGTACATTTTGCACAACTAACATTAGCACTATTATGAAGAGGACTCAAATCGTACATCATTCTCTACCTAGAATTTGATATTTGAATGAATGCAACTAGTTTTTGTAGCTTCTTTGAAAATGTCAGGTTGAATTTGCATCTTACTAAAATACTTGGAGAATGGATATTTGAGTGATTTTGGATGAGAGATATTGGTTCCTTGATCTAGTAAGAAGATTCAAACCAATTGTGATTATTTTCCTAATGATCTTACATGAGATTTTATGATATTTAGGGTGCCTTAGGTGCCTTTTTCAAGAGTAGGAAGTGAGTGTATCAATCTAGATCCATAGGATTTCTAAGTTAGAAAATGAGGTAGTGTTAGCCTATTTATATAAGGTTCCATAGGTGAATTATTAAAGAAATTTTTACCTAGAGGGATAAAAGGATCCATCGGAAAATTTTAAACTTAAAGAAAAAATGAAGGATATGCTGGTACAAAACCGTATACATAGGTCAAGACTGGATATAAATTCTTGACCAAATTGCATGGCCTTGAACAAGGGTGAAATACATGTTAAATTTATTTTTCATTTGTTAGGTTGACTTATTATATGCATTTTAACCTCATAATGTGTTAGCATATCAATGTATAAGGATACACAAGCTACCCACGAGACCTCAGGATGTACTAAGTGGGAATCGAAAGGTTATTTTAACCTTAGCAAGAGTGCATTATCAAAACCAATTGTGTCAAAGAGTAAATTGACATATTTGAGTGTCTACACAAATTAGTTTCATTCAAGCCACAATTTACACATTAAATTATTAATTTTAGTTAAGCTGAGCTCAATTAATGTGGTCATTTACATATAAAATTGATCCAATTGCACAATTGGTTTAATAATATCAATAATTATGGCTAACAAAGGTACAACTACCATTTTAATATCTTATTCATGATCAAATAATGACATTTGATAGTGAATTAAGGACAAATGGTCCTCAACAATTCCCATAAATCTGTGTTATTTATCATTTTTCTACCTTCATGTATTGTATATGGTATCATGCAATCCATCCTCATTTAGTCAGAATATCTTACGTAATGACACTACCCAATGCAATAAAAACATTATATACCTATACATATATTGATTAATCAAACCCAATGAATCTTTAATTTTATTTAATTTTCTAAAGAAATAATTTAGATCAATAAATAATGTTATTTGGTTCCCAGGTATGATTTATATTTTTAAAATCAATAAAATATAACCTATTTATAGCAGAACTTGATCTTATTTTTATAAATAATGATACTCACTCCACAAAAATGATAAGTGGTCCTCAAATATTAATGACTCAACCAAAAAAAACTGATTATTTACTCGATAAAACCCTATAGAGGTAATCATTTATTTATTTTTTGAGTGTCTAATATAATATTCCAATGTTATGGTCTACTTGGGTTTTCATCACATCACCATTAATATTCTCTGACATAGAGTCTTTCTTGATTATTTCGACATAAATCTACTATCATGTGGGTGGCTAAGTAATATTTATAATGCCCCTTCCTTGGATCTTGGAGTAATTTATGAAATAAATAATGATGAAGTTTTATATTAAAACTATGCTAAATTATTCTATAAGTTCATGCTAGACATTGTTCATGAGGTAATAAAAGAACCCTTAATAATACACATCATCAAATTTAGAGTCTATGTATCTCAAATATTCTACGTTATTTTAGGTGTCTTTTTTTTGAAAAAATGTGTCAACTTAAGCTCCATTTTTAGACCACCAATTTTATGCCCCTGCGTTACTTTTCCATTACATTATTGTAAGACTTCCTTATGACAAGATCAAGAGAAAAAATATTGGTCTTTACTAGTTTCTAGTTACTTCATCCCTATCAATATTGAGGGATGTTTAATTCATCAAAAAATATTGAATTCTTTGGAGGTAATCAATCCAATCCTCAAATGGTTCGGAGATGTATTTATTTATAGGATTCCTTTTAATGAGCATAACATATGTGATCTTGTAAGGTCTTCGGTAGTATATTTATTACTAAAACTCCTAAGATTAAATCATGTCATATCTTAGGTAAGGCAATTTCTTGTGATATCTTATCTCTTCTTTTTATTAGAATCCATCGCCAATCATTTATAGAAAACAAAAACATATTTAATTTACAAATTCTCTTGATTCTTCACATACAAGAACCTATACCATATGTTAGTATGTACAAAATGAGGCTACACCCACTAATTTACCAATTTAAATAATGGAATGGAATTTTGACGTTCCAAAATCAAGCATTACTATAATGGTATTCTGTATAAATTTTTCAATCCCTTCATTTTAGATATAAGAAGGTTATATAGATTGTGGAGTTTGATGACATCCTAAAATACTTGGCTCATTTTGGTAGGATAATATTAAGCCCAAGCTTGGTCATTTGTTTTGGTGGATGGCTTACCATGGGAACCCTTTAGAAGAAAATTTATTCCAAATTGGTATTTCCCATAAAAAGTGTCCCATTTATTACATTCCAAAAACTTAATTTTTTTTTGCTAATTTCTATTTTGTGAAGATAATTGGTCTTCGACCCATAGCCTTGTCTTTCCTTACTTCCCATAGCCTTTTGTAATGAGGATTTATTTGTTGGGATAGTTCTTGTTGGCATAATTATATTATTTTTATTTAGGATTTTTTAATCCATTAATAATTTCAAACCTTTGGATATTATATTTATTAATTTCTATTTTAAACTAAAATTAAACTTATAATGCTCAGTTTTTTTTTTCAAATTTAATTCTATAATGATAATTTGTTATTGCAACTTTAACACTTATATAATACTTTGTAGAGGGAGTGCTCCTTATGCTATGATTATAAATCCTAAAATAACATTTCCATAGTGCTCTCCTCATCTAATGGTAATAAGAAAACAAATATTATCTTCCAATCACTTCTCCTCCTCTCTTTCTTAGTGGGCATGGGAGTGTATGGAGTTATTCGTGATTCTTATGGAAAGTATTTTGGCCACATCTTGATCAATTTCTCTTGTGCATGAAAATATGGAATGTATGTGTATGATGGAATAAGATGGATGCTAACCTATGTTCTTGAATATTAAGGATAAAATATAGTCCTTCACATAATATGTAGATACCAAATGTTCTCAAGGAGTGTAATAGTTGTAATTATAGAGGATAGTAATGTTAACCATAATATAGATATAGGTTTCTAAGGCCTATACCTAAAGTAAAGAGAGACATCATACAAGGATTTGAAATATAAGTAAGTTAAAATATGGATAAATCAAAAGGGAATAAGATAATAAGACAAATAAAAAAATCATCTACCCTTATCTATAATAATGAACGATCAACCATCCAAAAAACAATAAACATGAAATAAAGGACAAATATGGGTTCTAGATACTTGTAGTTTGACCATTGATGCATTGATCCTTACTAAAGAAAAAAAAATTGAGAGAATTTTTATGGTTGGAGAAGGGAAATATAAATAAGAATACCTCTATTCCTAACTCACTATGGTTACCTAGATGCAAAAGGGAAAGATAAAAAACCTTAAGTCTAACAGCTAGATGTGAATATGTGTACGGATGCTCAATGTGCAAGTAAATATAAATGGTTTGATTAATGATTAATTTATAATTAAATGTAAAAAATAATGCATGTATATATACCAAACGTGATTGATCATATTGATGTGGTCAATAAAGTTTTCCATGGGGGAAACAAATCCCAACATTATCAAATAAGGTTGATTGTGTCGGATTTGGAAAGAAATCAATGGTCAAATTTACAAACCAATAGGTAATGAAAGGAAAATAAATAATGGAGAAATGATGAAGGTAAAATATGATTAAAAGTGATCAGAAGATTGGGAATTACTATAAATAAGTGAATATGATGATGAAAACATGTGGACATATTAATGGAAACATGTGTGAATAAGAGAGGAAATAAAATGAGGATATGATAACTATGGTATAAAGGACTAAAAAGTGATATCGATTAGATATTTTGGTCTATCCCACATGACCATTAATATTACATCTCAATCCCAACATGCCCTTGAGTATCCACTCGGGATGATAATACATCAATAGATCTTACATAAGAGAAAATGTTATCAATTGTAAAAAATGAGGTTTATACATATTCCCTAATCGAATATCATTGCATGTCATAACACTGAAACATGATATGGTCTTAAAAATAACATTAATGAAACATGTGAAATCAAAATTAAATTCTAGAACTAAACAAATCATATAATTAAAAGAAAGGAACAATGAAATTAACAAAATAAAATATACCTACCTCATACTTACCTTTTGGTTTCACTTGAATTTCTTGTGGTGGGTGCAATAGTTGTATGTAACCCTAAAGAAGAAGGAATGAAAAAAAAAACTAACACATAATTATTAAAATTATACATAAATCACCTAGTTAGGATTCCAAGGGAGACGTAGATTTTAATACTAAAATGGAAAAGATATGTGAGAAATTAGGATGATATCCCAAGGGCCAATAGAATCGCTAAAGAGTGAAAAACCTAATGGGTAGATTATATAAGTATGATAAAATAAGATAAAATAAACTAACTAGGGTGTGATGCCATAGAGTTAGCAAGCATGTACATATAGACAAATAGATTAATAAATGATCCAAGAAAGGACACAATTTTTTTAGAGAACCCAAAGGGATGGAAAAAGAGTAAAATAACACATTGATGGAGTGGCTAATCTGGAAAGTGTGTACAAGGTAGATATATTGAAAATAAGGTAGTATCTATGAGTAAGTGAGAACATCATGCATAGATTTTTTTGATACATTCAGTATTTTTTGGTTAATTAAATATATGGTCTTCATTATTTTGTAAGCGATGTGTACTTGGAAAAAGATGTATTTAATGAGATAGGGGCCCAACCATTTTTATCACATTTGTATTCTTTTTGTGGGTGTTATAAAATTGGGTCATTGATTTCTAATGTTATATGATTTATGTGTTTTTCATGTTGTTCAAAAACATTTTCTTTGTATTTTTCTCTATGGTGAGGAGCATTAAAGAATTGTTTCTTAAAGTAGATTAAGATCATGTAGATGGTCCTCATGGATTTCTTCATTAGGAATTATTTTTTGGAGGGAAATTTAGATTGAAGATAGTTCCACCTCAAGTGGAAAGATTACTTCAACACCATATACAAGAAATTATGGTATTCCCTTAGAATTTGTATGGATACTGGTATGGTAAGACAATAATGCAGGATAAAGTTAAATTTTAGTTGGTGCATGATTAATGAATGTTCTTTTGGAGAATTTTATCAGTTGATTTGTATTCTACATTACATTTTGGATCATAAGAAGTGTAATTTTTTTAATGATTTTAAATTTAGAAAAATTTAATTTATTTATTTGCATTTTAAATTCCCACCATTGTTAAATATGATTATATGAAAATTTCCAAAGAGGAAAACAATTTCATTAAGGATAAATTTGAGTATGGTTACCCTAGTCATATTGTTAGGAGGAACATCTTTGACCCACTTAGTGAAATATATAGTGGCAGTAATGATGAAACTATATTCATCTTAGGAGTGAGGAATTTTACTGATGTAATATAATCCCCACATATTGAAGGGCCAAGGAGTATCAAGTACTTGAATCTAGTCTACTAGAAAGTGAATTAGGTCATCATGAAATCAGCATTATTTAAATTTCTTTGTGAATTCATGTGTGTTGGCTTCTATAGTAGGCCAAAAGTAACCCATGCAAAGTAATTTATGGGTTGTGGCATGGCTGCCATAGTGTCCACTCCAAGTTACCCCATGTGTTTCCTCAAGTAGATAAGGGATTTCCTTAGAGAAGGGTACCTTCAAAATTTCAATAATATAGGGTGCCATTATCAATGAAAAATTTAAGGGATTTCTTTTATATTTTGGTTCATTCATGATGGTCAATGTATAAATGGTAGGTTTAATGTTTGATAAATTAGATGATGTCTATATACTAGGAAATATAGGTAGTGTAATTTTTGTCCGAATGAATTTTAGGTCAAATAATGATAAGGTTGCGTGAAAGGGGTTTTAAAGATCAGTACTGTTTAATGGTCTTTTTAGAAATCCAAGTGAGGTTGAAATTGGGTTTCATAGGAGGATAAAGAATCAAATAAACATTTGAATTATTAGGCAATGCATTTAATGGTGAAATAGGTGAATTATCATGCCAACTCTATAAATGTGTCATGATGTGCCTTAATATTATCACTTATACATTCATATGCACCATTAACTTGTCAAAAAACAAGTCTAAAAGCACTCATGACATGGAGATATGTGATATTCGAAGAAATTTTTTATTTTATGTTGATGATAAAGGATTTGTATTCAACCTTTTTGTTTCTTACATTGATTTTTTATTCAAAAGGAGGATGGAAGTGGCTTACCTGATGGATATATGAGAACACAACCTTCCCCATCTCCATGAAGATATTTTTATCCATCGATGTGGAGAGTTCAAGTGTCTTCATGAAGGTTAAAATTGATTTCTTATTTATTTATTTTTAAATTGGTTTTTGTGGGTTTGGTTCCTAGGTTTCTCATCATCCACTATGAATGACTATGCCTTGATATTGAAAGTGAAGTTATGGTATGAATACTTAATACTACATCCTTAACCCTAGGTCATTTATCAAGATATGGATAGTTGACCTATGGCTAACAATCTCTTATCATGTAATATCATTTTTATTTATTCTTTTATTGTATTAATGGGCTAGCCCTAGGGATCTGAATAATATAGTAGGGAATAAATAGGAGTTATAGTGTGGAATATTATCATGATATTGGGCACTTATATCTTATTGTGTGGTTTGGAAGTTTCCCCCTCAGTTTGACTAAGCTATTATACTTCCATATTGTGACCATTTCTCTACAATCATATGCTATTTGGTGTTTTAATACTGATGATATTCATACATATCTAAGTAATTTCATTACAAATGGTATTAGAGATTGATCTTAGCCAGATATGTATCAAAACCCTAATTATGAATATTCAACTATATCTCCAACTCAATGGTGATTTTTTTGCGGTTTTGTGAAATTATTCAAGTATTATCCTTTCCAAATTTTAATAATATAATATTGTTTGACATGTTTTGTAAAATTTATATCAACTTTAGTGTTTATCATAAATTCACTCTATAGGATGATTTTTTTTGGAATTTTCCATGTTATTTAAATGTTAGGATAGAGGATAAAAAATTAGTTTGAGTCTATTGTTTAATATTTTTCCTATTTGGCCAAAGTATTCTTGAAATCCCAAAACCTAAAAATTTCCTTTGATTCCTAAAATAGTGGGGCCTTTCAAAAGAAAAAAAAAGAATCCTCTCACTTCAAGTAAAACCCCATATAAGAAGGAGGTGGTAGTTGAGGATTGTGAGTCAGAAAGGGTAAATATAGTATCCTAAATACCAAGGTGTACCATAGTGGTTCCTAAGGTAAGCCAACTTGAGTATAATCTAAAATGGCCAGGAAATAATATGTGGAAAACATAAATCAATGCTTGAATGAGATCATAAAAAACTCAATGAAAATATAAATTTTCTTTATCATCCTATGATCAACCAAGGTGGAAAAACTAGCCAAGGTGGATCTACTAGCCAAACCAATCTAAGTCCAAATAGGTTGCAAGCCTAGAACATGATGCCAATAGTTGAAATACATAAGTTTGAAGACAAACATGAAAGATCCATGTGTTTTAATTGTGATATAAAATATACTAAAGGAAATCGTTGTGCTGAAAATAAGTTATTCTACATGGAGGCCATTGATGATGAAGTCAAAGATGGAGAAAGAGAATTCAAGGTTAATGATGAACTAGGGTTCAGATATTCCCAACCCATTATGTTTTTCATGCGTTGTTAGGTGTTATCTCCCCACAAACCCTCAAGATGAAGGGTCATTTAAAGGAACAAAAAGTAATAGTATTGACTAACTTTATAAGAAAACATAATTATATTAATAATAAGTTTTTTTCACATTTGAATTGAGTTATTTATCCAACCCTATAATTTCAGGTCATGGTTACATATGGAGGTACAATTAATTTTTTAGGGAAATGCCATAGTATCAAACCTGACATGGGATAATCCAAGCTATATTCCATTTTTTTTTATATTCCTATGGGTGGAGAAGATAATTTTTTTGAGTCCAATGGCTCACAACCTTGGGTTCAATTTAAATGAGATTCCATGAATTATTCAAGCTTTTTTGTTCACAAAGGAAGATGTTTGAGTTGAAAGGGTTATGTGGAAATTTTAATCAAAGGGTGAGATCTCATAAAATGCATCTCATCAAGGGGCCTAACTCACAATTGATTATATTGAAATATAAACAAAATTTGGCCTACATACCGCCATGTTTTCATGAGAGTAGAAAATATTAGTTTTTGTTGAGGATATTCCATTAGTCCAGACACCTAAGAAAGGAATTTTTTCCAAAATCTCTCCTCATTTCCAGCCACCGCCCACCACATAAAACTTTAAGATCCACAAAAAGGTTCAAGAGATCAAAGAATAGAGTGTACATCAGTAGAAGAACTTAATACATGAATATCAAATTAAGGAGAAGATCCACAAGTTAATAAAAATTTGGGAGGAGGAATATTTCTAGTACCAAGATCCAACTATCATGAACATTGAGGAATGCACTTATGTAAAGCAACATCCATAATTGGGAAACATTGGGGGAAATGTTTATTATAAGGAAAGGGACATACTACACCCTTAATACTAGGTCATATATCATGATATAGATAGCCAAAAAATTGGCTAACATAATCTCGTGTCATGTCATATCATATTTATTTATACTTTCATATGCTTAGTGGGTCGGCCTTAGGTATTTGGATAGTATAGTAGGGTATATATAGGAGTTAGAGTGTAGGATATTATAATGATATTGAGAACTTGAGTCTTATTGTGTTGTTTGGAGGTTTCCCCTTGAAGTGGCTAAGTCATTATACTTCCATATTGTGAAAATTTCTCTACAATTGGATGTTATTTTGTGTTTAATTGTTGTTGATATTCATATCTATCTAAGTAATTTCATGACACTTAATAATAAGGGATTCACACATGCCCTTTATGAGTAATATTTTGATATTCGGTAAAACATCTAGAAGGGGTTGGGTTGTAGGTATGGGAGTGATATGTAAACTGCTTAGTTCTAACAATAAAAAAATCACTATGCTCATGAAAAATGAATGAAATATGTTGAGTTCTTTATTGACCAAGATAATGTGTGATATCAACACACAATTCTACTAAAAAATGAAAAAAGAGGGGCAAAAGGAGACAATGTTTATCCTGGAGAAACCCAATGTGGGGAAAACTCCAGTGGGTGAGAAAATTTTCTACCCTTCACTATGTAATTCTCCAATAATACAACTTACTGTCAATAAATTTCCTTCAAGAAGGATTAACACTCCCTCTAATTATATCTACTTTCTCACAATATCGCAACAAATGAAGAACTCTTCTCAAATGAATAAATAAGAAATAATTCTAACTTATTCAACTTTTATCACAATAAAATTCACCCAAAATCACTTGATGGAATCCTTCTCAAATTTTGTATTTATAATTTCTTTTCTCAAGGACACATGGAAAGGAGAAATGAATCGTTGGGAAGCTCAAACATTTGTAACTGTTGATATCCAAAATTTGTAAACCGTATCACACAGGACCTCTACTCTATGCATACCGATAGTTGCGTAACCATTGTAGCAGTTACACGCAATTGCCACTCTTTATAGACTGAATGTTACATAATCGTCGGGGCAGTTGCGTGACCTTCATTGAGAAATCCCTAAAATAGAGCAATAATGGCTCAGAACATCATTCAAAGGTGTTTGGATCACCCCTAACCTGACTAGACCATCTCATGAAGGAAAAATATATGAGAACTAGTAGAGCAAGTATCAATTATGAAGAATGCATAGAATTGGGTGTTTAAAGATCCATTTTTGGATCAAGGAGTGGTGAAAAGTTAATTTATAATGAATTGGCCTATGTTAGTCTTTTGTGTGATATTGTATCGATAAAAATCCATGAGAAGTGCTAACCAGTAACCAACGTGATCTATAAGAAGGATTACATGGGAAAATAAATGGAGAAGAGGTAGAGTATGGATGATGGCATAAATAGTTTTATAAATCATGTAGTTTGAATTTTAGTGGAAGAAAAATATATGGCTAGGAAATATCATTTGATAGAGGTATATTAGGTTTCTTAATCAAGAAGAGATGGAATAATGTAGAAAATAACATGATCCTTAAATTTTTCCTCATCTTGGGCAATTTTGTCCCAATAAAGCCAAGGGTAGATGAGGTATGAAGGATGAGTGGGAAATTGAGAGATGGAGGATGCAATGTAGGGGTAGTAAGGAGAGAATTTTTCAAGTTTTCAAAGGCTTGTTGTAAATATCTAGTATACTTAAGTGAAAATCTTGTTTTGAATATGTTGTTGATAGATTGAGTGTGATAGGAAAGATTGGGCTCAAATCACTATATTGGTCTAAGTTTCCCTACAAAAATTGGATATTAGGGATAGATGAATTTTAATATATGTCGATAATGGACTTTATCCTAGCAAGATCCCCATGTATTCATCACTTGGATATGAGGAACCCTAATATTTTTACTTGAGTGATAAAAAAGATACATTTTCCTTGGTTAAGGAAAACATTCTATTTACAAAGGAATTCAAGCCCAATGTCTAAGTCATGGTCATAATCCTATGCACATCAATATTTTGTGAGAAGGTCATCCACATAGAACTCAATAGTTTCATGAATGAGATTATGGAAGATGTGGGTTATAACTTGTTGATAGGTTTCCCCATCATTTTTAAGGCCAAATGGCATTTTAACATAATATTAGGTGTCCTATTTGGTATAAAATGTGGTCTTATGCTAATATTTAGGGGTTATTTGGATTTGTTTATGGCTAAAAATTACATCCATGATAGATAACATGCAATAAATAATCATAACATTGACAATGGTGCCAATACAAGTTAGAGGAAGGTTATCCTTTTGGAAGATTAGGTTAAGGTTAATGTTATCTGAAACCATCCCTAGGCCATTATTGGTGTTTTGATAAGTCATGGTGTTGTCCTGAATAAGAGAAATTTGATAAAATTACAGGTTATGGGAAAGTTTCGATTTCTTGGGCATTTTCATCCATCTTGCTAAGCCTCATCAGTCCAAGAGTTAGTAAAAATTTACAAGTTTCTACGAAATATTCGGAAAAGTCTGAATTTCAAGGAACAAGACAAATTTTTCCTAAGTTCCTCTAATTCCTTGGTTAGACACAAATGCCAACAAGGATGACAAGGGCACAATGATTGGTTATATTGAAATTCTTACAAACTTGTAGAACTAATCCTCAATTCCATTAGATCTGCACACTCTCATGATAGCTTATCCAAATACATAAAATAGTTATAGTCATGTTGTCATGCTAATTTCTAATATGCAAAATTTAAAATTGTTTTCATGACAACGAAAATCACACTTGAAATTCCCTTTCTTGGGCAATGTAAACCTTTCCTGCGACCATAATTTCAAATTGTGTCACACTCATTCTAGTCGAGAGGAAAATTCTAACATGATTATAAAGTGTATTTCATGTGTAGAGAAGTGTAACTTTCTTGAATCTTGAAGCTACTAATATCTATGAAATAAAGGTGATCCTAAAGGCATCCAAAGGGCTATTTTTGGTCTTTTTGTCGCTAAGGAACACCCTCCAAAGTTTTAGAGATAAAATTCAAACAATTTGAGAGATGTGAGGGAGATAAATGAAGTGATCTAAGGATATTTAGGTAAGTTTTGTGGAGATAATTAAGTTCAAGAACAAGTTAACAAAAACTGAGTCTTTTTGAGCAAGGCACTGGGAAAAGCATGTTTTAAGAATGTTAGTCACCTTGTTTGAAGTTTTTAGGAGCCTCGTGAAGTTTTGGGAGCTCATATCCAAGGAATTGGAAATATGAAAGAGCCTAATTCATGGTGAAATAATCAATATATAATATAAAGAGTGTAAAAATATGTAAACATATCCATTGGTATAGCACAAAAGTCTTTCTAGAAGGTGGAACTTGCTTGAACGGTTTAAGACACCTATATAATAATTAGGAGCCTAATAAAATATAAAAATTAAGTAAATTGGACCCTCATCATGTTATATGAGTTTTATTTTATCATAATCATTATGGACAATGGTGCCAACTGAGCTTACTAGTGCACACACATCTGAAAAAGCAGAAAGTGAACTGAAATTTTAAATTTTAATCTAAATCAGGTATTTAAAATAGTGTTAATGGAATCAATTGGTCCTTTGGAGTCAAAATCATATAATTTTGGCCCTCCTAACTCTATGTATTTCTCCCAAACCCGAGAAAACAACTCCTTACTTTATTTTCATGTTAAGATTAATGACACAATCATTCCAAGAAACTTGGGCCAGATTTTGGAGGCCTGATGTTCCTTTTTCCTTTAGTGCAAGATGACATGGGGGAGAAAAAATTGTGCTTCCCCATTAAGTGTTATGTTGAGTCACTTAAAGAGACAACTTAATGTCATTAGAATATGTTATGAACTCACCTTAAGTTTGATTTTACCCACTTTTCACAATAGATAGACCTATGGTGTCCATTTTAACGTGTGATGTCCCATTTTCCTAACTTATAAAGGTATATTGGGGGAAAAATTTTCTATCCCCCTTTGGTGGTAACTTTTTGTCACTTAAAAGTGATAACTTGGGTGTTAAAAACATGTTAACAACTCACATTTTCACCAAAATTTCCCCTCTCCTCATGAGAGCTTCACTGATGGTGATTTTTAGAGAGGTGGATGTCCATTTTTACATTTTTCACCTATTTTTGAGGGTGTAAACATGCTTCCAACATCCACCTAACTCGAATTGAGCCAATTTGAATCTAAGTTGAGTTAATGTGTGCAAATGGGAGGGAAAACAATTTTGAAATGGTGGCAACCATTTAAATACAACGGTTAACCATTTTTTAGCTCATTTGTGTTATTTCCTCTCCTCCATTTCTTTTTGTATGTTGTTTTACTTCCTAAAGTATTTAGACATCCTCCATACCCAAAAACATCTTTTTCTCATATCTCCCAAATCCCATGTCCGTTTTCCATGAGATTTTAACAGTAGCCTACTTACAAAACTTCTTGTAAGAATATTATTTACATGCTTCCATTTATTATTTGTATCATATTTTATATCCATTTGAAATATTCATCCATAAAAAAATATTCTTTAGATCTACAAAAACTTGGAGATTAAATTCCTTTGAAATTTCAAGCAAAGCCTCACATCACAAAAATGAAACTTTTGAGACCAAATTCATTCCATTACGACACCGGGAATATACTCTTCTAAAAATAGCAAGACTTCCTAAGCCTCATGCCTATAAATATTAATGTCTACAAATAGTTCATTCTCAGAGTTGACATTGCCCCCCTGAATGTTAGGGAAACTCAAAAGTTCCAAATTAAGCAACTAGTATCTAAAATGGAATTCTCAAAATATGAATTAATAAAAATAGTAAGTATCGAAACATTGGTCAAGAAATAAGGATGTTGATCCTCTAATTTTGAAGAAAGAGCACTTTGATATGTTTAAAATGGCAAAGCTTCATAATGACTTGAAAAATCCATGATTTCACACTATGCACTTTTAGTTGAAATATGGATTAGACAGAAGGGAATCCCTCTTGAGTCCTTAAATTTGGTCTCAAATGGTTTATCATCTCATCACATGAGTGGATAAAAAGGTTGAATCATTATTCATTAAGAATGTTTCCTTAACCCATCTCAAATTAAAGGATATTGGTTTTGTGCTTCATTATGTCTCGCAAGACGCCATGGTCATTTGGTGATTGTTGGAGCTCAAAATTGCATCCTTCCCTGAGTCATATAAAACCCAAGATTTTGAGGAAATATGGGACTATCTCCAACTTTTGGGACTTACACTGTGAGATAGAACTTCGGAGAAGGCCAATTCCTTGACCTAATCCTAATGCTAAAACTACTCCTAAAGTAGAAAGAAAATATAACTAATCCTAATATAAACATTCCAAGGGACTAGGGTTAAAAGGATATGCATGAAAAGGGAAATACTAAGCTAAAAGGGGTGGTGAAAGCACCATAAAAGGGGTGAATCACTCTCCACGAGGGGAAGGAAAGAGAGAAAACATAGGAGAGGGGGTAGACAAATGTGCCATAGATCAAAACCATGTATTATCAATTTTCCCCACATTGGAAACACAACAAAAGGGGAACTTATAATTCATAAATACACACAACATTCCAAAAATGAAAAGAGAGGAAAGACTGCAAATAAAAAAACCTAGGGAAGACAAAATGTGCCACAAAACAGATTCTATTTATTAAAATATGCACAATTCCACTACATTCATGACAAAAAGTGTGAGTACATTGCAAAGACCAAATTCAAGGTTTGGAACTCATGGGAAGTCGGCCACCTTTGGCATGGTGTCGTTAAAAAAAAATTTATGTCTTCTCAAATGAGAGATTGTAACAATATATCGACCAAAGAGAAGAGGGAAAAAGGGTGATGGATTTTTCAACTTTCAACCACCAAAAATCTGTATTGAATTCTCTTCTAAAGCACATGAGCACCCTACAAGGCCATTCCTATTTTTAGTATTTCTTGAGTTCCCTATCTAGGTTCATCTCCTTGGGTTGCCTCTTGATTTTTGGGAACCAAAATTCCTTAGAGGAATAACCAAAATATTGGGTTCTCCTATAGCGATAGATCATGTCACTAAAGCTAGGACTAGATTAACTCATGCAATATTTTGTATCGATATGCAACAAGGGGCAACTCTAGAGGGCAGTATAAAACTTCTGTCCAAATTTTGTGATTGGAATAAAATATTTGAATATGAACCCTCCCCATTTACATGCAGCAAATGCAAATCTATGGGGCATGATTTTAGGGGTTGGCATTCTTGAAGAAAAATTAGGAAATGAGCATCAAACCTCCCCCATAGGTTAATAGCAAGGAAACTCAAGAATGGAGATAGGTTGGGAAAAATGGAAAAGTTTTTAGCCTGAATAAGGTCTCTAATAAGGAGGTACCTAAAGAAGATAAACCCTTCTCCCCAGAATTCTTAGGGACTAAAGGAGAAGTGTCTCTCAATAAGAAAGAACAGGAAAATGAATGGTAAGATAAGGTATATGTGGAGGATATATCCTCTCAAGTACTAGAAAAGGATGAAACATAGTTTGTCTCTGATTTTGAAGGAAATTATGCCTTGAAGGTGGCTTTGGGTTCCTCTTTGGAGGAGGTCTCGTCTATTGGACAAAGAAATTTTGGTTAAAGGTAGGATGATACTGTCATAACTTCAAATGCATTTGAGATACTGATGAGAGAGGTGGTTCTATATACTCAAGATGTGATTTTATCTCAAGTAACGTTGATAAATAGAATAAAACCAAACACACGAAGCAACACCACGGCAGATGTAGGAAAGGAATCAACATCTAAAGGGAGGAAGACAAATAAGGAAAAAAGGGAAACATCAACCAAAAAGGAGGTGGAGAAGGGTACACAAAAATCACTGGGAGGGGATTTTACATAATAAAATATGAATAAATTATTGTCCCTATCGTGGAATATTAGAGGGTTAAAGAACCCTGGTAAGTATAGAATTATGAAGGAATCAAGCAGTAAATATAAATTGGACATTTTTTTGATACAAGAAACTAAGATGAGTCTTGATATATTTAAATATGTTAGTAGGGTGATATAGAAAGAAGGTAATTGGAAAGGAGTGAACTCTTTTGGGGCTTCAGGGGGTGTTGTGAGTTTGTTAAGGGAGATTTTCTAACTTCTTCCCATAGTCATATTGCTATAATAGTTTCACAGAGATTAAATTTAAAAAAATTGATTTTTTCTAACATTTATGCCCCAAACAATGCTGGAGGGAGAAAGGAAGTTATGGGAGGATCTTTCTAGATTCATATTTATTTTTAAATATGTTGACTAGATCATTGGAGGAGACTTTAACATGCCTCTTTCTTCGGAAGATAAAAAAGGGGTACTATTCTCTTATACCGATATCATGGAGGACTTGGATTGTTTTTAGATGAGGCATGATCTATTTGATCTTGATCTTGGAGGATCTAAATATACCTGGGGCCAATAGAAGAACTAGGAAGGACCTTATCTAAATCAAATTGGAAATTTTTGTTGTCAGTCACAAGTGTATGATAAACTAACTTTATTCACTATCCTCACTCCTTAGGATTGGCTCAGATCATAATCTGATCCTTCTAAAGTTGGGAATGGACCTTCCTAAGAAAACCAAACTATTTAGATTTGAAAATATGTGGCTGAGTCATCCTAATATCTATAATAGAATACAAGAATGGTGGGAGGTGCAAGTTCATGGAGTCCCAATGTTTAGACTAATGTCAAAATTGAAGCATGTTAAAAATAAACTCAAGGTGTGGAAAAATGAGACTTTTGGTAATATCTTTAAGGAAAAAAGAAATATTGCAAAAGAATTACAAACTATGGAAGATATGATGGAGGTAGATGGTCTCAACCCTACTCTTAGGGAACATGAACATAATTTACTCATTGATTATCATTATATTCTAGCCAAGGAAGAATTTTACTAGAGACAAAAATATAGGGCGAAATGGCTAAAAGAGGGTGATAGAAATACAAGGTTCTTCCACTTCACAGCTACTACAAAGGCCAAAATCCTTAAAATTAGAGAAATAAGGTGTGATGATGGAGAAATAACTGAGAGAAGAAAATGAAATCAATGAAACAGTTAAAAATTATTTCAAGGACCTTTTCCTCCCAGGTCGCGAGCCAGAGATCACTACTTGGAATATAGCTCTTACTCTATTTCAAAAAGTTATCTCATATTAAGAAAACATAGCTCTTTCCCTCATACCTAGTGAATAAGAAATCATTATTTTTGTGTTTGATATGGAACTAAATAAATCTTTGGGATCTGATGGTTTCCCGACATTTTTCTTTCAACATTTCTAGGAAGTTGTTAAGAGGGATGTTGTGGACATGTTTCAATATTTAGTCAAATCTGGTTATCTCCTAAAAAATTAATAATTTTTTTTTTTCTCATTCCAAAATGACAGGTGTAAAGGATATAAATGATTTTAGACTAATCAGCTTAATGAACACCAGCTACAAATTAATTACCAAAATTTTCTCCTAAAGGATCAGAAAGGTGCTTTCTAAGTTCATATCACTCAATCAGGGGGCCTTTGTTCCTGGAAGGAAAATCCTTGACAACATCATTGTTATGCAAGAGGCCATTTACTCATTGTAAATTCAAGAAGATTTGTTATGTTGGTCAAATTAGATATTCACAAAGCATATGACAGAGTCTCTTGGTCCTTCCTTTGGGCTATCCCAACCAATTTGGGTTTCTTAGACGACTTCATCAATATGGTAATGATATGTATTTCTATATCTATCTTCTATATTATTTTCAATGGAAATCTTGAGGGTTTCTTTCAAGTGGGATGTGGTTTGAGGAAAGGAGATCCCCTCTCTCCTTTTCTTTATATCATTTTAGCTGAAACCTTGAGTAGGTTATATAATCAAGATATGTCTCAAAACCTTATTCAAGGGATTTAAATTTAAAGTGTCCTACCTCCCCTTTGTCTCAACTAATGTTTGGATAATAACTTCCTTTTGGGGAAAGATGTTATCCAAGATGCTTCTTATTATAGGAAGGTGCTAAAGGACTATGATATGGTCTCAAGGCAACTGGTAAATTTTCATAAAAGTGATTTTTTTCATAAATGTGGAGGAGAAATTTCAGATTAGATTAGCTCGCATTCTAATCAAAACCTTACCAAATTCCTACCTTGGAATGCCTCTCATTCACAAGAACTCAAATCCAACTATTTGGAACTCCCTTTTAGAGAGGGTGAATAAAAATTTAAATAATTGGAAAGGTTCTCTTATTACCCATGATGGTAAGATCCAAAACCTTCAAAGTTCTCTCTAAGGAATCCCAATTTATGCTATTTATCTTTTTAAATTGCCTACAAAAATTATTGACTCTTTGGAAAGGATCTAGAAATAGTTTTTGTGGGTTGGAATTGAGGAAAAGTTTAAATACCCCCTTGTGGCGTGGGATAAAGTCACTAGACCTAAAATTTGTGGTGGCTTGTGTCTGAAGGAAATTAAATTAATGAATGAAGGCTTGATTTCCAAATCTGGTTGGAGGATCACCAAAGAAGAACTTTGGGTTGCTATTATGAGAAAGAAATATCTAAGGAATAAAGGTAGAATGGAAACCTTTTTTAATGCAAAATGATCTTCCTAATGGATCCACGTTCTGGAGGTCCTTTGTGGCTTCTAAGTATATCCTTAGTAATGGTATTAAATAGAACATTGGGAAAGTAAATCTAATCTTCTTTTGGAAGGATTGCTCAATTGAGGATAAACCTCTTGCTATGGAGGAACCTTGGAAGACTGTTTTTTAGTATTTTGAGGAAACCGATAAAATTTGGATCCATGACTATTAGATTGGTAGTAATGAGGGGCATAAATGGGTTTTTATTGATCCCCCAGCTATAATAGGCCCTTACATCCTTTCAAATACATAAACTCTAAACTCAAGAATTTTCACATTCCTAGGTTTCAATCTCAAGAGGATTCTGTCATCTAGAAGGAAGAGGGGTCTGTATACTTTACAGTTAAATCTTCCTATCTTCTAAACTTTAAATATTATATTCAAAAGGAGTATTGGAATCTGATTATGGTGAAGGACCTTATACCTAAGGTTAATATCTTTCACTTGTTAGATGTTCAGAATAAGATCCTTGTGGTGGATAATTTGAGGAAGTGCGGCATGATTATTCCTAGTAGATGTCCTTTATGTGGAATGGAGGAGGAAAGTGTTAACCATATCTTTATCTTTTCTCCCTTTTCTCAGGTGGGTTTCCTTCTGTGATGGACCTATTCAATGTTAAGTGTTTGTAGTTGTATTCCATGGGAGACTTCTACTTATAATGGTATTATCAATTCAGGTATCATGTTATGGTTGCTACCTAGAGGATGGTGCTTCCCCACTTCCTTTAGAGTCTATAGAAAGAAAGGAATGAATATATTTTTAAGGATCAAAAATCTAATATCAAAAGGGTCAGAATTTGTTTTTTCTCTTCCAACAATAAAAAAATTAGATTGTTCAAGGGAAATATTAAAGCCCCCTGTCCTAGGGATGAGGCTGAAGTTCTCAAATAGTTTTCCTTTAGTCCCGCCTATGGTAAATTTCATCAACCTACGATCAAATGGTCTAAACCAGAGGATAATTTCCTTAAAATGAACTTTGATGGAGATTCAAAGGGAAACCCTGGTTAGGCTGGGGGAGGGAGTATTCTTAGCAATTATGAGGGAGATTGGATATTGACATATGATAGGCCTTTGGGTTTTCAAAGAAATAATGTTTTTGAAGCTAGTGATATGTTGTGGGGTGTTATCTTGGCTAGGGAAAATGGTGTTAGACATATTCAAATTGAAGGTGATTTATTGATCATAGTGAATACCCTTAAAAGGAACCTCATTCAAAATTGGACACTTGGAAACATTCTATAGGATGTTAGGGAACATCTTAAAGCATTTGATAATTACAGTATCACACATACACACTGTAATGGAAATAAATGCACTGACGGTTTGAATAATTTATGGGTATCCTTAATGATTTAAAATTTTGGGTTAATGGTGATGAAGTCCCCTTCCCAATTAATAATCTTATTAATCATGAAAGGTCATTATCTTTTTTTGGTCATTTTCTCACACGATGGATATATTTTTTAGTGCTTGTCAAGGCAGGGAGCTTAAGTGTCGTGAAATCACTAGGGGAATTTTAATACATTTTGGGCCTTTTAATATCATCTATACTGGTTTTTTCATGGAAAACAGAGAAGCCATGGGTGGTGGCAGAGTTCGTGTTGAACCATCTAGCCATGGGGATATTATTAACAATCCTTCGTTATGGCACATTATCAAAATTGGCAGTTTCAAGGAGTACATTTAAAATCTTAAAGGTCATGATCCCTCTCTCACCATGGAATTTGGCAAGGCTTGGGATAAAGGAAGGTTTGTGGTATGGGGGATGGAATTGGAAGTTTCGGAGAAGTTTATTTCTCAGGTCACAGGCATGGACACAGAAGGATTAAAGATTTTCAAGGACCATAATTACATGGATCATGGAATCCATACTTAAATTAAAGGTAAGGAAAAAGTATATTTCTTTATTGATGACATTGTGAGATCCTATATTATTAGTGTTTTTAAATATGTGTGTTATCATATCATACGTTATATCACTCGTGAAGGAAATTTTTGAAAGATATACACACATCACCTATCCTTATTGAATATGTTTAGGCATCATGTCATGATGAACATTCCTTTCTCCCATTCATGAATGTCTTATTATCCTCTTTTATCAGAATGGAAAACCCATTATGCCTAAGGAGGTTGTTTCTATGGGGAATGATTCATAGTATGACATAACCCTAGATGAGTGTTTAGCCAAGATGTGAACGGGAAAGGAACCCCAAAACCAGGTTAAAGGGGAGGAGATCCCATAGACTAGGGTTTTGGAGGATAGTGAAAACAAAGGCCCCTCTAAAAGGAAAGGAAAAGTTCATGAGGAAGGGGAGACAAATTATGACAAACTAAACAGTAGAATTCAACAACTGGAAATGATTGTGTAAATGATGGAAGAAGTTATCTTTGATATGAGGGATGGAATGATTAGCTGCATCGGTGCTTCACAAAAGATATGCATTTTTAATAAAATGATGAAAGAGGAGGTTACAAAGTTGGAGAATTTAGTTAATTAAATGTAGAAGATACTGGACACTATGGAATCGATTCTGAAGAAGAGAAATTTCCAACTCAGCCTGAGTAACTCCAATGATGATGAAGGTGGGATGGCAACTCAGAAGGATTTGGCTCAATATTATCAACGTGAGGATTTTACTAGTACCCTAGGTGCGCCCCCCCCCCCCCAAGTGTCACAAGAAGAATTAGTTTCTCTATTTGTTGGTTAGGTCTTTTTGTTGACTGTACACAAATTGTGTCTTCCTAGAATATAAACTATTAGTTTATGTTTTATTTGGTTGTTGGTTTTGTGGACTTGTTTTCCTCTTGAGTTAAGCCTATTTAACTCATTTTTGGTCATGTTTCACTTTTTTCTGTATGGGTGCTATCATGATGTATCTTTTCTTTTAAGGCCTCAGGAAGTTGATCCTTGTTTATTGCCTTATCTAATAAAAATATACATCTTCCTTGAAGATTTCTAGAATGTTGACAAGTGTCCCTGCTTTGATCATTGATCTTGCACCATTTTTCATCCACTAACTCTGCCATTTTTCCTTTTACATTCACTGAATTTATCTACCCCACCTCGGGCCCCAAATATTATGGAATGTGGATTATTCCGTGCATCTCATGTCTTTTGAAGACAAAAACTTTGAGGAGAGTCAGAAGCCTGCCACATGTCCTATTGCTTGACGTTTGGCATTGAAAATGATGACTAAATGAACATCACCTATCCATTTAAATATAATTCTCCAATGGAATAATGTTGATCCTATCGAGGGTTTTTAAATGCGAATGGGTAGTGATTTAGAATAGTGGAATTCGAAAGTTGTTTAAATGTTCTGAACTTGTTTAAATGGCTAAGTCCATTTCAAATAATAGGTTATACAAATTTAACCTGGGGGTAAATTTTGGGTAATAGTGACATGATGAACGAAATCACTCCATGCAAAAAACGTTGTCTCATTATGAACATAAAGTGTATAAAATGTAAGAAATATCAAAGGGATACTGAAATGTTTTAGATATTGGAAGAGTACTTCATCGGGCTATGGAAGTTGATCATTTAGAGGAATCCAAAAAGAGAAGGTTTTTGAAAGACTGAGTACATTAGGAGGCTTCATCAAGTTTAGAGACCATTTAAAGGATTGGGAGGTCACTGTAGTGTATCTCTACAAAAAAACTTTGAGCTTCTTCATCCTTCTTCATTCCACATATCTTCTCTCTTTGTTCTCTATCTCTACTTTCTAATTCCCCATTGTAAATTGTACTTTATGTCTCTTTCATCCTATTGACTTAAGTGACCATTATAATTTTTCATTTTAAAATTCCCCTTTTAATTAATAATAAAGGGGCTTATTTTTTCATTCCTAGAGGAATTTGAAAGGTCACAAGTGATGGGACTGTGAGGGGTCATGTGGGGGGTAAATGAAGAGATGGATTGTAAAGATATAAATTAGAATGGATTATAAATTCCAAGGGGTTATATTTTCTTGGTTGATAGCTGCCATTATCTTATGAAAATTAAGAAACTATAATTCTTCTATCTCCTTATCTTATGTTTTCCTCTCCATCTCAAATTTACTCCATGTGTAGGGTTACTTATGCAATATTATGCAAATAAACTTGGATATATTTGTGTTTTGTTCCTCTTTCTTTAACATGGTGTCTTCTCATTGTTAACTTGGAAATATTTTGGTTTTACATAAATAAACTCAGCCTTTTATTTATTAACTAAAACCCCGTTCTCACTTTCTCCCCTCTCTCCATACATACACCTTTCACCCACCTTCTTTTTACACATGGTTTTAGTGGATTTTTCCTGTGTGATCCCCAATCGAAATTCCACCCATGATGGTTAGATTAGTGTATTTATTTCTTGTTTTCAATGAATGGAGTTGCCCCAATCCTAAGAGAATTGGTCAAACCCCCTAATTTTATCTTCTGACAATATATTTTGCCAAAAATTTTTGTCACCACACCATGGGGCATATTTTGTTTTCATGCACCCTATAATGATCCTAAAAAAATCCTTAAAAAAGGATATACCAAAAAATACATAACATTTAAAAAATTAAAAAAATCTCAAAAAATGTGAAACTCGATGCTTGAAATCCACTATTGTTTTTTATATGTTTCCTTTCTGACATTCTAGTGCTACGTTTTCTCACAATATTGGATCAAAATAGATACACCAGATTAAGAGGTATTATTGATACATGATTGTGAATATCTTCAAAGACTTGATAATATTAGATCTGAAACAATCCATATTACTTATCTCAAGGATCATATCTATATGGTACATCAAGTTATACAATAGGGAATATAATTGAGAATCCTCCTGAATCTCTAGTTGTACCACCACTAGATATTCTTCCCCTAGAAGAATAAGTTAAATAATAAATGGAATAACCTTAACCACTTGTTCCATGGGGAAGGAATATTGATCTACTTTCTCTTGCGCCACCTCTCCATAAATTGTGTAAGGGATCCCATGATGATATTTCCAAATTCAAAGGTGATAGAACTCAACTTCTTGGAGAACATGTTGTAGCTTTCATCACTTCATGTTGAGTTCTTAGATTTGAAGATGACATGTTTTAGTAAGGTTTTCTGTGGATTTTTTTAAAGAGAAAGTAGCTGAATGGTTCTACCTATTTCCCTCTCAATCCATCACAATTTGGAATGATATCATAATGATATTTGAATCAAGATTTAAATTAGATGAATACTCTCAATATCTTTTTATTCAATTGGTCCAAATGAAGAAATAAATGAATGAAATCATGAGATATTTTGTGGCATGATTTAGTAGATTGTTGAAAATAATACCTATGAAAGCTTCACCATTTGATGATAACAAAAAAATATTCTTCATAAATTCAAAATCTCTTGAGGTTGGATTTATCCTATAGATATATCAAACTCTAACTCTTGAAAATGTACAAGAATATACCATTGAAGTAAATATGATCTGATTTTTTATGGAAAGTGAAGAATCCAAGTGATAAGAAAAAGGGTCAAACCTCTAAATAAGGTTAGACTAATTCTCTTATTCTAAAATTGGCTAATTTTGGTGATTTCCAAACCAAAATGAAAATTAGAATAGAAATATAATAGGTGGAGGACAAATAATATTAGCTCTTGAAGCACATCATGTTAATTCCAAATGTGAAGCAAGGCCTGAAGAAGAGTATGATGAAGCTCGAATTAAATATGAAAATGATCAGGGAGTTTTTTTCATTAATGAGATTGACCCTCTTGGAAACATTGGTTTTTGTGATATACCCCTTATTCAAATGATGAATATGATGAAATCATTTTTGATATGAGTATTCATTCTTATGTGGTATTCACCTATTTGAAGGCTCAAGAGAGGGATGATTTTTATAAATTTAAATATCCTTAAATTGAGACTCTACAAAAAAATAAAAGAAGAGGAACACTTATTCCCTCTCACATATAATCAATGAATAATAAGCCTTAAGTATCTACAATTGCCACAACATATCCAAATATGGATAAGTATGCCTCTCCTTGTCAAATTTATCCCCCCATTTCTACATTTAAATGTAATGATATGAATAAAAATAATATCAATGTCATTACAAGAAGACATGTTCTCACTACTACATCTAAACCTTCACCCTCCTCTGAGTCTCATTTTGACATAGTTGAACATGTTAAGAAGTATAAGGTCCAAATTTGAGTATTTTAGAACTTAGTTACTCATCCTAAACAATTTGATAAACTTGACATGTTTATGAAAGGAAGCAATTCAAAGGCATGTGCCATAATCCGCGCTACACAAGAATCACTTCACACTCTTAGAAATTCTACATCTCATAACCTTCTTACCTCCCCATATTCATCTTATGGAAAAAGTGAATCCTTTTACCTCTCCTTTCTGGTTAATGGATAACAAATTGAATAATTATATTATTGAATCCAATTCCTTGGATAACATCATGCCTACAAAATTACACATGGTCTTGGTCTCACCCTCGTCCATGTTGTGGGTCATTACTATTCCATCAAGATTAAATAATTACCCTTCATTGGTCAATTTAACAATGCTCAGGTATTACTTTTAGCTTTTCATGATAAGCTCAATGTTAAAATATGAGTAGAAGACATTCCAACTACATACGAGATGTTGTTGAGGTGAAAATTCTATAGAAACATTAGTGGATACATAAGATGGATTGATCATATTCCACCATACTAGTCAAAGTTACCATGAATAATTTTTTTCCAATAAGAAATATGAAATATATTATTCAGATATAAAATGACCTGAGGACAGACATTTTGTATATGGATTCAAAGGGTTGTAACTATTTCATAACTTTAGAAGAAAATGTTGAACTTCCTATCTTGATAGAAGAGTTCCAAAGGTGATGGAACCAGCCAAGGAACACAAGGATGATTGGGGAGATATTAAACTATAAAATGTATCCTTCCTATTCAACATGGATATTTTCTCTCTATTTTAAAATAACGAAGAGCAGGCATGCCTTGATTTGAAAGAAGGAAACCATAAAATTATAAGAAATGTGGATAATGATAAAGAGGATGTTTCAAATGAGTTTTGGCCATATAATTTATAGGTTTCTAATCATCTCCTTGAGATTCAATGAGAAGGTTTTTTAAATTAATATGAAGGTGAGTATGTGAGAGATTTGAAGAATGAATGTTTACAAAATATTTTTAAGGCTGTACAAGAAACTAAATATCCTCAACTTAGTCTTTAAATCTTGACCTAGGCTATGATTATGCAAGAAAATTATGAGTCTAGTTTTGATTCTTAATTTGATGCACAAATGTTAAAAAATGAAATAGAAAAAATGGAAGAGCTCAATGTGCCTCTTGAAAAATTAGTTCACGAGTATGAATGTGAATATGTTTCCTTCTCTTTCCCATTTTGTAAAGAATATTATATTCATGATGAATGGAAGGAAAGTAAACTTATTGAATCTCCCATGAATTTCTTCATTCATGAGGATACTACCTCCATCTTGGAAAGTGATATCAACATCAATAATGATTTGGTGTGTGTGAAAAAGTAAGATATGGAGAAACTGTTGAGTATAAATTGACATGAAGTATATGATGATGTTGAAAATTTCAAAATATATTCCAAGAATATTTTTTTCATAAATAATAGTCATGGAGAACATGAAAAATTAGGATCAATTGTCTAATGGAGAGCATGAGGCTAGTTGTAAACATGGTTATCTTGTAATGGTAAAAAATAAAAAATGTGAAATCATAGGCACGAATTAATGTAGCATATATTGGAAACCTTAAATGGAATTTTAGGGTAGTGATAAAATTGATCTATTCATATTGATCTTTGGTTGTAAGAGGAGTCATTTCAACTTTATCAAGAGGAGACATGCATTCTTCTTCTTTTTAGGTACCTAAAGACTTCTCTAGCACCTACCCTTCCTAAATAGCTAAGGAAGGGGTCTTACCTCATTGATACATTCAATGTATTTTTGGAAAAACATCATTTGGTGTTACCCATACATGGATAACATCCAAAGGAAAAAATGTAATAGAATGAAAGTGGATTTTCCATCACATGTACCATAAGTGATTTAGGTTGTTTTTCACTATTGTTTGGTTTTTTTCATCTTCTTTTGTTTGTTTCCCTTTCTGTCTTGTGTTTTTTTGTTCTTATTTGTGTTACTTTTTTATGTGATATGTGAATCTATTTTCCCAATGGATAAGGTAGTGGTATTCTCCCCCATGAGATAACTCGAGTTCATACTTGCTCCATTTTTCCTTTGTCTAATTCAAAAAATAACCTAAGTAAGAGCTATTTGTTGTCATGTTAAATGTATAGAATGTAAAATTTAAAATTTTAGTCATGAAAACCAAACCCACACTTAAAATTCCCTTTCCTAGACAATGTAAATATTTTCTCTGGCTATCATTTAAAACTATGTCACCGTCATTATCGCTGAGAGGAAAATGATAACATGATTTTCATGTGTGTTTCATGTGTAAATAAGTGTACCTTACTTGACTCATGAAGCTCTAGAGATATATGAAATAACAATGCTTCTGAAGGAATCAAAAAGGCCTATTTTTGATCTTTTTATTAGTGGTGAAAACCCTCCAGAAGCTTATAGGAAAAATTCAAACCATCTGGGAGATTTATGTGAGAGAAATGAAGTGATATAAGGCCTTTCAGAGAATTTTTTTGGAGATAATTGAGGTGAGGAATAAGTTAAGAAAAAATGGGTCTTTCTGGGAAAGGCACTAGAGAAAGCATGTTTCAAAAATGTTAGTCACCTTATTCAAAGGGTTTCAAGAGCCTCATGAATTTTTAGAAGCTCATATCCAATATATTAGAAATATGACAATGCCTATTTCATGGTACAATAATCAAATTATAATTTGGAGTGTAAAAATGTGGAAACATGTCCATCAGTACATCACGAGATTCTTTCTGTTGGAAGAACAATGGAATAATATGGGGGTGAATCATTCCTACAAATTTCTTATTTCATTTACCATTAATTTCATCATCCATTAACATTCATCCATCATATGCATTCAATAATAGCTTATTAGGTGTGCACAATACATTCAAATAATGATAAAACGTGAGAGAGAACACATGTACATAAGATTCAAGTGAGAAACCCTCATGGGGAAGAAAACCAACTGAAACAAAAAATTTATATTTCCATGCTTCAAATTTAGTGAGGCACCAATCCCACAAGGAGCACCAACCCCTATTTTAGTAGAGCACCAACCCTACAAAGAGTACCAACCCCTAATTTAGTGAAACACCCACTCCACAAGGAGGCTACAACCCTATAAGATGATCAAGCGCTAACTCAACCATGTGAAGATGAATATCTCTACAAAAATTATTCCTTAACTGATGGAGATCAAAATTTCATCCCACACAAACCCCATTAAACCCTCATTCACCTAGTTCACTCTTTCTTCTTCTTCTTATACTTGTCTTCGCTTTAAACATTTTCACAAATGATATCTATCATTCTTAGAACTTTCACACACCTATTAATCTGTAAAATAATTCCCTATAACAGCTCTAAAAATTCCACCTAGGTTACATTTTCCCTCTAGGATCACTAGTTCAAAAATTAAGCCAAATCATCACTTTTATACCCTTCTCTTATTTCAAACACAAGGTAGATAATTCATTCTTACTTATCTTACTTATACCCTCATTCAACTAGCTCAAAAGCCCATAACTTGGATGAGTTAAAACCACAAATACCAAAAACATGATTATTAAAGCTAAAAAATGTATGGAACATGTTTAATATGATATATAAACATCATCCATGATCATACATTTTCTTGCACTAATGAAATAATTCATAACACAAGCCAAAAGGCTCATATCCTTCACCAAAAAGTTATTTCCAGTACCATGTCCTAACCTTTGGGCCTCAATACCACCCAATAACAACTCAAATATGGCATGTAGCTGATAATTTAAATTAAAAGGACATTTAGATCACATAAATACATATTAGAGCTCTTGAAACATCTATATGTGCAAACAAAACCTACTTTCCACATCACCAAATTGAGTTTTCTCGAAAGTAGTTTCACAAACACAACTATTTAAACCCTTGATTAAACTTACAATACATACAAATGCCTTCAATATGAACAAAATTTAACCCTCTTAACTCTCCAGCTGATATAAATCAGCATAAAATACAAAACATGCATCATCTACCTCAATCTTTCAACCTGAGAAATCCTACCCTGAAAACCAAACAACATTCCTCCAAAAAATGAGCTAAATGAGCCAACATATCTCATAACCATGACAAAAAACTTATACCACTAGAAATTCCTATAAATCCTCTTTGCATAATATATTATATTTCCTTTTAACTCTAAGTGGAAGGCCTTCAACCAAGAACATCTCTGTAAATTGTTTCTTTGGCCTTCTAGGACTCAATAACTAGCCTTGAGCTCAAATTTATCCATCACTCAAAAACACACTTCCAAAATTGAAAAAATCATGTAATACCCTTATACATGATGTATAAGAACTTAGAAACCTTCAAAAAGCGTGAACAACTTAGAAATATCAGTTTACATCATGAAGTCACTTAATACTCTGATAGATCAAGCATCCTACATATTTGACACTCAAAGAATAGGTCAAAAATTCTTCCTACCATATAAAAAATAAAATTTTAATATACCATTGGAAATATCTTTGAACCAAGATCACAACACAATTTTAATGCATTCCTAACTCTTCCTTTAGCTCTAGTAATTCCATTTTTACTACAAATTGCTCCAAACTACCCCAAAAACTAGTCTTCATAAATAGGGCACACTTTGATATTTATAATATCCACCATGATATGAAACTATCATGGAAATCTATAACAAATCCAGTTCTAAAAATAATGTCAATTTATTTCTCACTTTCCTTGGAAAATTTTTCCACAAACTGAACTTCTTCAAAAAAAACATTTTAAGGTGGAGCCCACATATATTCAGACTCTATAATTTATCTTTCTAGAAATATGGAGGAGTCCTTTACAGCATTCAATCATAATTTTTTTAAAACCAATCAAGATAGGCTCAGTATGATCCATTTTCTCTAAGTCACTTTGAGCTAGGGTTTAGCTAGGGTTTCAAAGTAACGTATCTTCTTAACGATCGTTCATAAAAATGTGATGATAAAAATACCTCATTATTTTTAATAAACCTTCTTAGTGCCATGTAAAACATCCCCCAAAATTTATGGGTTCCATGCAAGGCATATAATTCACAATGAGCATTAGAAGGTCAACCTTTACATCAAAAACACATTATAGATTACCCATTTTTGCCAAAACCAGAAGTATATTGAAAAATATTCTTCACATTAACCTAAAATTTTTCATGAAACATCATGAAAACATCCTGTAACTATCCATACTCACCACTTAGCATAAATATTTCTCAAACTCTCCATTCATTAAGACTTACCTGTATTTACTTGTATGTTCTTCACCTACTTATTTCCCAAGGACAGTGAAACACCACCAAACACCTGAGAACTGACCTTAAACATGCCATAAATTTCATATAAATCATCACAATGCTATTACCATTCTTGAACTAAACTGATCAGATCCAAAACTCATACCTTCATAACATCTTGCATGCTCTAGGACTAGGAATAGGCCTAGAATGACCTGGCTCAACTATGAAACCTCGTGAACTGACCACTGATGACATCTTCCATACTCATTAACACCTTTAACACACCTCTATGACCATGTGTGACCTTATGAAAACATTAAAACACATAGGAAGGACTCATACTATGACTATAATCACTGAATAATGCTCTAGGACAACACAAAACTCACCAAATCCTGACACTACCAATAAAAATTCATGTTTGACATCTTATTGACACATCATTAAGAGTCACATGACCTCATGACACCCTTTTCCATCAACATAATTTACATCAATAACAATACTAACACACAATGGAAAAACATATCCCCCTTTGTCAATGATGGCAACCACCTTCAAAAACATTGATGGAAACCAATAAGACCAAACACCTACATGACTCTTTTTCATGTTTCTGATGCTTCTCTCCCCCTTTTACATATATGAAAAAAGATACTATGATTAATATACATGGATAATGACAACACAAAATGAAGATAATACAAAAACACAACTTACTTGACTTAGTGACTCCCCCTTGGAATGTACTTGGTCTTCTTTGACACAAAATACAACAAAATTGATCCAATATACCTGATATGATCCTCAAAAAATCTCCCCAATGATTTTATTCTCTCAAATTTTATCTTCATTCTCACTCAATACCATATTCTAGGTCTTTCACATGCTTAAGAACCCAATATTTTCCTCCAAGTTTATGAAAACCCTCTTTAGGACCATTGTCCCTAAACAACATTCTCAGTGCAAAATTGACAAATTTCTCAAAGATCTATAATCCAAAAAGAAACATGATACAACTCTAGATGTTCCCACTGGGTTTATACTACCCATATTTAACTAATAAGTCACAAATAAGACCTCATACCTTTCCCTATTGACTTGGACATGCATCATATAAAATGTCATGATCCTAAAGCTCTTTTTTACTGATTTTAACCTTTATAACACAATAATAAAACATGTAGCTATCATGTATTCAACCAAGGTTCAAAATTATTAATGAATCTCTACCTTTTAGTTCTTCATTACACCTGGAGAACCTAGCTAAGGGAATTAAAAATATCCCCCTTTATTAAGTAGTCTTATATCTCTATTCCATAATAATTTATTTTGCAAAGATCAACTGAATAGTACCTTGTCGTGAAAAATAATAGTATGTAATTTTGAGTCTACCTTTTGATGACTGATACACTCCTTTTAGTTCATCACAATTCTTTAACATGTTTCAATATGTCTCCTATAGCCTTCATGATCCTAAATCATACCTAGATATTCTTTGGTTCATGTATGATATACAAAGATTTAATTTATAGTACTCTGATTTCATGTAAATAGAATGATAACAAAATCATGTCCTAATTCATAACATCTTCAAATTTCCACCACACTGTAAATATTTAATATGATATTGTAGGATTAACACCCTCTTTACTAGTTGATACAAATCATATATTTTCTCATTAAGACTCAGACACAAAACTCTAGTTGTTTTCAACTTATGAACCCTCAAACTTAGATTTTGAATCAAATACAACATATCATAGACCTTTAGGAGACAATATTTATCTTCTTCATGTTCACATTCATAAATATATCTAGAAAAATTTATGATACAATCCAAGAACACCTTATTATAGTCACTTGATCTTTGTTTTGCAATGAATATCCATCTAATGTGAGAAAAAAAACACTGGAATATCTTCTTTGTGACAAAAAATATAATAGTAGGTCATTGATATGAACCCTTAGAACCACTATCTCATAGTCTCAACTTCCTCTTGAAAAAATATTTCATGCTTCCAAAATGAGTGATCAACTTGATGCTTCTCAAAATAACTTATCTCAACCATCATGCAACATTGGTGATGAATACATCATCTAGATCACCTCAAACATTTGTTATGATGACTATGTTTATTCAGGAATATAAAATATTTAAATGTACCAAATATTTTTTCCATATTTCATACTTATTTATACTAGACTATTATAGGGCATCAACTACACTTGAGTTCAATGTATACACATTAGCTAATATCTATATATGATTAAAGAACACATGATCCACTTAAACCCATTTGATGCCTGCACATAGCCAAATGAAATAAATTTTCAGACTCATACCATAAATCATCATGTTATTATTATTCATCAACACATGTATTTCATCATCTATCTCTATACATGATATATAATATTTGGGAGGATAAAACACACATTCATCAACATGCACATCTTTGGATAGTAGTATAGTACTTGAAGCCACCATTATAGAACTCTAATCCTTTCATTTGAGAGGATCCACATACCTAAAAAAAATTGTGACCATATCCTTGATGCACATACATAAAACTCCTTTTAAATACCTTGTACAATACCTTTCTCATCCTCCTAGAGTTAATTATCTAGGATTGCATCCTCATCCTCATGCTTATGCCTAGTTGTAATCGATTACATAATGTACCTGCTAGGTTCACATTTTCTCATTTGGTGATTTCTAAGCTTCATTTTACAATAAATTACATGGCTCAACTTGTTCTTGGTGTATCCTTCACGGATTTTCATAATATTCAAATGAGCCCTTAATTATTATGATCAAAGTGGTTCTTTTCATACTAGTACTCCTTGTCAACCTGGTCTTTGAATCGCCTCAACATTACTAATATCCTTGTACACTAATGAGAGGCATACCATATAGATTTCATGGTCCTAAACACATCTTGAAACTGACTTAGAAGATATTATGATCCTTCATATTTCTTTATGATGCATACGTGATCTTATTTCAGACATAAGTGATCCAAAAATTCTCTTGGCATTCTATGTTCATACTTGGGTAACAAGATCTATAAACCCTCAAGAAACAAAGAAAAAAATCTTCCAAATTAATATTTATGAATTTAAATCTCTTACACAAAGACAGGAAGATGAAGACATGTTATTTTAAAACATTCAACCAAACTTAGACTTCTAATGAGGATAGCATATCCTTTTACACATATTTTTGACTTTCATAAGACTTACCATGCCTAGTACTCCTTCATACATCTTCAAAATTTAATAACATTATTAAAACAACTCAAGTATGACTTTGATAATTAATATACCATCATAAATTCATTTCAAATACATGAGAAAAATGAGTAGATCTTGAGTACCCAGTTTTGTTACTTTAAAAACCCACATGATGAAAAAATAGATTGTATTTACACAAGGAAAAATATTAAAAAGGCCTTAGAGAATTTTGACCAAGATTCATGGTAAATGTTAAGACTTTAGTCCCTACAAATTCCTTCAAAATAAATGGAAATGACTCACTTAGATCATAACATAGACAAGACTCCATGGATATATCCAAACAAGAATCTTGACAAGACTAACAAGGATGAATGTGGCTAACCAATTTCATATATGCAACTTGGGACTTATAACAACAACTCCAAAACAAACCAAATTTGACATGATGTAACATAATTTCAAGAGGACACATGACATTTACCTACAAAATTTAAATCATTCTACTATGATGATAACACCATTATCTCAACCTCCATTTCTTCAAATTGAGATATAACTTGACATACTAGACAACATACTTTATATCAAGACAATAATACACATTCGACCAACTAGATCAACAATACATCCTCTAATCAGACATAGGAAAAATGGAACACCAGATATGCAAAGACAATATTACATAACTTCTAAACCCATCACCTAACCAAATCATCATGGGCAGTTCCTACTCCTAAACTCAGACACCTACTAATGACAAGGATACAAAAACTACATACATAGGTCACTTAACATATCTTATAACTCTTTAGGTATAAAAAATTCCTAGCTTCTTAAGTTTTTCATGTACTAAACAAGTGACACACATATGGTCTTATTCAACCAATGTAAACAAACTTCCTTGACTAGACTTGGGACTTGCGAGACTTGTCTTCCATCATGATGGCACTAGAACCTTATTTAACAAGCTTTAATGGATTAGGATTCATACTGAGTGATTCACACTGAGAATCATTTTTCTTGACCTCTTTGACTTGAGAAACATCCTTCTTAACCATAGGAGCAGAGTTGAATATCTCATCATCATTCTTAGAACTAATTTTCCTCTTGAACTCTTTCTTTTCCTAACTTTTAGAGGTTTGAAACTGGCTAGTATACCCTGAGAATTCTATTTGGTGACAATATCTTGCAATATTCCCTTTCTTGTGGAATTTTCGACACACAATACCATTATTCTTTCCTCTTCATTCAAACACACTTAATTTCCAACCATATTCCTTATATCTATGGCCATACTCACAACATGATTATCATTTATGCTTGAAGAGACTTTCAACATCCTTATAAGACATTGTTTTTCAATATCTAGCTATGTGACCAAAATCATAACAAATATAACAATAACCATTGAATGAAGAACCATACCTCATATAATTAGGTTGTGTAATATGGTTAGACCTTCTCAAATCAGATTTCTTAGTCACCTTCTCATCATATTGAGAGCTTGGTCTAGCTTCACAATCATTCTACACATGTTCTCCTTTGAACCCTAGCCCTTTTTGTCACTATCTACTCTTCAGATCTCCAAAATCCCCTCAAGAGTTTTAGAACTCTTATCTAACTTCCCATACATCTTCAACCTATTATAAGAATATTCTAAATCATATTCTACAAATTTCAATTTTTTTTCATGCCTGCAACAAGCTTCTTCTTTGACTTTTAGGTCCTTGGACACACTTTCCACTTGAGATTCCAAACCATTAATGGTTTGACCATGCTCTATCTCCATGAACTTGATCTGATCTTGCAATATAGGAATAAACTAACTCAAAAACATCATACTTCATTCTTAATGTAACCTCAATATGTAAATACTTACCCATAAATATTCCTTAAGAGGATATCCTTCAAGTTGTTAACTTGATTTTTAAGGACTTGTTCTGATACCAATTGTTAGCAGAAGAATGGATTTATAGGGGGTGTGAATCATTACTACAAATTTCTTATTTCATTTACCATTAATTTCAGCATCCATTAACATCCATCCATTCATATACATTCATACAATTAATTATTAGGTGTGCAGAATACATTCAAATGACGATAAAAATGAGTGAGAAAATATAGACACAATATTTATATAGGAAAACCTCATGGGGAGGAAAACCTGCTGAAACACAAACTTTATATTTCCATGTTTCAAAATTAGTTAGGCACCAACCCCTAATTCAGTGAAGCACCCACTCCACAAGGAGGATACAACCCCATAATATGATTAAGAAATAACTCAGCCATATGAATATTAATATATCTAAAAACATTTACTGCCACAACTGATGGAGATCTCAATTTCATCTCACATAAATGCAATTAAACCCTCATTCACCTAGCTCGCTCTTTCTTCTTCTTCTTAGAATTTTCTTCGCTTAATACCTTTTAACATGTTCAATATATCATTATTAAACCTTTAAAACACATATTAATATCTGAAATCATTCCCTTTATCAGCTCTCAAACTTCCACCTAGGTTGCATTTTTCCCTCTAGGATCACTAGTTTAAAAATGAACCCAAAACATCACTTTTATAACCTTATCTTCTTTAAAACAAAATGTAGGTTGGTCCTTCTTCATTATCTCAAAAAAATAGCATAAAAATATAACACAAAACTTATAAAAATTCATCAAATGGACCCATGTAGGTCATTCATGCCCAAATGCACCAAACAAGCACAAAACTAGCTCAAAACCCCATCACCTGGATGAGCTAAAACCACAAATAATAAAACCATGATTATTAAAGATCTAAAATTCATCACACATGTGTAATATGAAGTATCAACATCATCTATAATCATACATGTGAAATCAAACATAAAATAATTCATAACAAAAACCAAAAGGATCATATCCTTCACCAAATAATTGCTTCCAATACCTTGACTTCACCTTTAGGCCTCAATACCAACCAATAACTACTCAACTATGGAATGTAGCCACTCATTGTAATCCAAATCACTTTTATATCACATCCATGCATTCTATAGCTCTTGAAACATCAATATGTGCAAACCACACCTACTTTCCTCTTCACCAAATGAGGTGCCCAAAAAGAAGTTTCACAAAGACAACTGATTTACACCCTTGTTGCCACTTTTAAAAAATACAAATTACTTCACTAGGAATAAAATTCAACCCTCTTCACTCTATAACTTATATCAATCATCATCCAATCCAAAACATGTACCATCTACCTCAATCTCTCAGTTTGAGCAATCTTATCCTGAAAACCAAACAACAATATTATCCACAAACTAATCTCAATGTGCCATCATATCTCATCACCATGATACAAACCTTATATCAATATAAATCCATGTGAATCCTCTTTCCATAAAAAAAACTATTTTTTTCCAAAACCAAGTGGAAAGCCTTTAACCAGGTCCATCTCTGTAAACTACTTCTTTGGCCTTCTAGGACTCAAGAACTAGCCTTGAGCTCAACTTTATCCATCACCTAAAAACTCACTTCCACACTTGAAAAAACAATGGAAAACACTTAGAAATTATTTATAAGAACTTATAAACATTCAACATGTATGAACATCTAAGAAATATCACTTTACCTCATGAATTCACTTAAGACCTTGCTAGATCAAGCATCCTCTAGATTTGACCCTCAAAGAACATGTCACAACTTCTTAATACCATATAAAAAAACAAAATTTTTAAATACCATTGGAAATATCTATGATCCAGGTTAACAATAAAACTTTAATTGAGTCTGAAACATTCCTTTAGCTCATGTAATTCCACTCTTACTACATACTAATCCAACCTACCACAAAAACTAATTATTCATAAATAGGGCAAAAATTTGTTATTTATAAGCTCCACCATGATCTAAAACTATCATGTAAATCTATAAAAACTCCAGGTCTAAAAAAATGTTCAATTTATTTTTCATCTTCTTTAGAATCTTTTTCAAAAAATTGAACTTCTTCAAAAACAATCATTTTAAGGTGGGGCCCATATACACTCAAAATCTCTAATATACCGTTATGGGATAAATATGGGAGTTATATACAACATCCAATCATCACTTTTGCAAAACCAATCAAGAAAGGCTCAATATGATCCATTTTCTCCAAGTCGCTTTGAGATAGGGTTTAGTTTGGGTTTCAAAGCAACTTGTCTTCTTAATAATTGTTCATAAAAATGTGATGATACAAATACCTCAATATTTTTATTAAACTTCTTAGTTCCATGGAAAAACATACCCAAATATATTTGGATCCCATACAAGGTTTACAATTCACAACAAGCATCAGAAGGTCAACCTTTTCCACAAAAACACACTATAGATTACCCTTTTTTTCCAAAACTGAAGTATATATATAAATATTCTTCTCTTTGACCTGTAACTTATCATGGATAATCATTAAAAAATCCTCTAACTATCCATAATTTCCACCTAGCATAAATATTTATTAAACTCTCCATTCATTAAGACTTACCAGTGTTTACTTGTAATGTTCTTAACCTGCTTGTTTCCCAAGGACAGTGAAACACCACCAAACATTTGAGAACTGACCTTAAAAGCACCATAAATGTCATATACCTCATCACCATGCTGATAATTAACTAAAAATAAGATTTTTGCTATTTTAAACTATTTTATAATTTAATCTAAATAGAAACTAAGTTTTATATTGAAGTGCTAGATCAAAAAAATATACTTTTGTATTTGATTGGATTGAAATATAATAGAAATGAGAGGGGATATGTTACTAACCTGTAAATAAATTACCTCACTGTGTTGTGGACTCTAATAGACTGGTATTCAGACTAGGTAGGATATGACCAAATGACTTCAGGAAAGGCACAAGGCACTTGGGAGTGTACTGGGGCACCCCGTGGTGCCCTGGTCTAGATTCTGGGCACTAGGAAATATGAAAAATCTCAGGATCTATGTTTGGTAGTGTCATAAGGAGATTTGAAAACCTTCCTCTATATCATACTAGATTCACTAGATGAAATAAATAATGACCATCAAAACAAAAGGTTACTAGGGTCGGACTGTCCTCAATCGAAAAACTAGTGGACTTATCGTTGAGTGTTACACTACATTACATACCTTGATATAGTTATGGTGTGTGTGTTTGTAATTTTTTGTCTAGGATGCCCTAACACCAATGGCGCGATAATAAGGGGAAATATCTAAATGTAAAATGCAAAATAATGAATGGAAACAGAAATAATACAACCCTTCCCCTTTTGTGTTTGTGTGATACAGATGTAGAAGAAGCCCAAATGCACTCCCTTTCCTTAGTAGATAGATTCCCTTGATGTATGTGATGTCTTCCCATAATGTAGTGGGTATGCTTTGTTTATATAGGGATCTCTTTCTCAAATTTAGACACTAGTGACCTGAAACTACCGACTATGACCTAGGGGAATACACGGGGTAACCATTAAGATAAAACTCAAACAAAGAAATTAAGACCACAAATTACGATGAGATGGGTGCCTAAAATCACAAACTAAGGCAACTCAAGGTGCCCCCGTGCAACCCTAGGCACCCCAGAGTAGACCTAAAGATGAAAACTCAACAAATTACTTGAGACACCCTAAAAGATGGCCAAAATTACAGAGACAATAGATGACTGAACCAGAAAAAACACAATGACACCTGACTAAATGACCACAAGCCATAGATATGGGTCACTAGTGAATACTTTTATCACACAATATCCATATATGAATTAACATGCCTAGTGGTATAAATGTAATAGTAAGTGTGTGATTTTGTGACTACACTTCCCCCCACTTTATGTTTGTGAGTAGAAAACTCAGTAACATAAAGTAGATAAAGATGCGTACCTAAGGAAAAGATAGAGAAGCACAAGTTGTAGAATAACACGTAGATGTGTAGTAGAAGCATGTTGATAGAACTATAAAAGCATGCCGAACCATGGATCAATGAGTTGATCCATGCAACGTAAAAGTGTAAGTGTCGTGATATAGTGAATAGGTGGGTAGGGAGTGATCAGCTCTCAACCCGAACGCTTATCTATGAATGGAATGATGGGAGGATTCAAACGTCCTGACGTCAGAGGAAGAGTGTAGGGAGAAAAGTATTTTATTCTCCAAGATTTAACTACATCACCAAGATCTAGCCATTGTATATGGACTCAGATCAAAAAGTGGTAATTTTTGATCCAGATGATTTTGGTTTAAATAGGCTACCCATATAGGAGTAATAAGGGGAAAGGAAATCTTGCACCCACTTCACGGGTGTCACAACAATGTAAAGGCTTCCAAGTTGGGGCATTTGGAAGTGGACGCAGTAGATAACGAAATGGATTCCAAGATAGGTCATCTGGATGTGAACACGATAGAAAATGAGATGGCTTACATATTACGTCATCTAGAATTTAGGTACTGCTCATGAATTTGAATGATCTGGGTTGAACGCGTTGATTTTGATTGGTTAATTGGCTATTTTTGATTGGTTACTCGTGGTGTGGTTTTTCAATAATTTCCTCGAGGTTAGGTCATTAGGGGAAATTTGCTAAGAATTTATAACATGTCACATAAAATTATTTTTAGTCTCTTGTTACCCCCAAGGTGGGTTATTAGGGGAGTTGATAAGTTACGATGTGTAAAGGTGTTAAAAGATTGTTGCCCCCAGATTAGGTCCTTAAGGGAGATTGATAGTGAAATGTCACAGTGTAACTTGTGAGGTGTTGGATTCATGGTTTTTTGAACATGTGGTGACGTAAGGGGGATTATAGTGGGACCCCTAATGATATGCCCCCCTTTTGGTGAAAGAGGGAGGGGTGAGTGGAATGGACTCTAAGTTGAAAGTAATGACAAGAGGTTAAAACATAATTGTAAGGAATAGAAAATAGTATTAAGATGTATAATGTGGGAGAAGCATTTCTAAGATGGTGGTAGGTGGAATTCTAAAAAGAATGTCATAAACTAGGTTCAAATCGGAGTAAAAATTCTCAAGAGATGACCGAAACAATGTCATGTGTATTAGTTGTGGTGATAAGCATGAAATGTAGGCCATAGTAAAGGTGGCATTTCTAATGGGTATTTAAATAGGAAAGTGAAAGGGAAACTTATGACTTCATTTTTTTTCGACATAAGTGTAAGAGTGTATGCAAAGAGAGTGAGGAAGCCTCAAGCAAGACCACTACATCCGACCTAGTTTGAGAGAGTAGTGACCGCGTTAGCTTTGAGTACTACTACAGAGTTAGTAAGTACGTTATTTTTTCTTAAATTTAGGGTGGAATAGGATGTTGGGGTGAAGTTTTGTATTTTTGATATTTTCATTTTTCTCAGCGTTTGGGACCTAGACAAGAGTAGTGAGGGTGCTAGTGAGCCTTGGGACTGGAGTGCCTAGATCTGATGGCTAGTGTCCTGCTCAGGGGTGCCCCAATCTTGATGTTGGGCACCCTGGTCCATAAATTTTTGATTTTGTGGATATTGCTATGGAATGTGTTTCTAACATGTTGAGAAATTTCTTTTTATGATGTAAATTGTGCTAATCTTTGTGTTTGTTGTTGTTTTGTGTTATGCAGAGGGATATCCAGTCGAGGGATTTCTACATTGGTCAGAAATTGAGTACACTACCAGGATTGGGTTTTTCAGATGATGAGTTGGATGTGTTGGATTGTGCTAACCTACAGCATATAACATCGATGGAGGATGTGCCCCATAATATGCCTATGTTGATTACATTATGTGAGAGATAATGTGCATACAATGCACATTTGTCTTCCCTACGGGAGAGATGACAGTGACATTGGAGGATGTATATCACATATTGCGGTTGCTAGTGGTTGGGGAGAGAGTACAAGTGATGGTGTAGTGGATATTGAGTAGCAGATGTGCTTGGATAGGTGATATTTTATAGGCTCCCAGGTTTCGATGGAGGCCCATATTAGTTTGGATGTGATATTCCAATAGATATTTCCACATTTGTGGAATTTCATCGCAGTGGTGATAGTCTCATGTATAGTAGTGGAGGGAGTGGGTGTCAACATCTTATATAAGATGCATGATATATGTCAATGAATGGAGGAGGACGAGATGAGATATGCATGGGTGCGGTGTGTGTTGGCCCACATGTATAGGGACTTGTATCGGTTTACGCAGGATGAGCATGGCGAAGGTATAGGGGGGCACCACACTACTACATGTATGGGTATATGAGTAGATAGCCGTATTGAGACCATTTGCAGGTCCAAGAGGGGAGTGCGCTTGGCCAGAGATATTTTCTTGATAGTGGGTGGATATTCATGGTAAGAAGATGGACATGGATAGCTTCAGGGCCTAGATAGATAGGATGGGATCTAAGTTGGTTATATGGAGGCCATATCATGATTATAGGGGATGGCCCGAGGATGTGATAGAGTTGTAATGTTATTTGGAGGAGCATGTGGTTAGAGGACCACTTTCCAGGTGTATCGGAAATTGTTTCAAGTGGAGAGAGTATTGTGGCATTGTGGGATGGCACAAGATGTGCCCCTATAGCCATATATATGGCTATGGGTTATTAGATCCCCTAGAGAATAAGGTGCTAGGGCTAGGGCCCAACGGTGGAGTAGTTGGTACCACCAAGGTTAGATGTGGTAGAAATAGTGATAGTGGTTGTGGATGGCGAAGATGTAGGGAGTACAGAGGATTATTGAGCGTGGTGGGAAACACATTAATGGGTGTTGCTATATCTAGTATTTGTGGGTGCTAAGGAGTTACCAATAGGCAGAGTAGGATGAGGGAGGCATCCTTAACCCTATACTGACGGTTGTAGGTAGATAGTAAGTATTTGTGTATGCTAATGTGGTTAATGAATTGTTTATGTTGTGTTTTGTATGTGGTTGACTAATATGAGGTTGTATGTTGTGTGTGCAGGAGATTCCTATTGGCCATTGATAGTAGACACTTATATCCACAAATTTATGTGGAATGTGCCTAGCAATGTGTTAGGTGAAGGGATACTAGAGCACATGGATGAAATCACATGTGAGCATGCCTCTGTGTTTGAGCCAGTAGCCATTAGTAGCGGCAACATGTACAATGCTACTTAGAAAGAGGGATGAGGCACATGAGGAGACTCGACATGCCTGAGAGGTGGTAGGTGGTGGTCCCTTAGCTCATGATGTGTGCACCCATTATGTGGATTTGTAACGTCATTTTTCAGATCACAACATGGAGATTGTCATGTTACGTAAATAAGTTGATAATTTTTAGGGCCGTGAAATGTGGCATCGTGTTGGTGAAGAGGCATTGAATTCTATGGCTCTTGTGGTACATGAGAGTGATAGTGATGATGAGGTGTGATAGTGAGGATTGTATATGATGTAGGGGCCCTTGACCCCCAGTGATGAAACATGATTTTGTTATGATTACCGTATGATCACTATATTTATGGATACTTATTTTGGATATATATGAGATCGATATTGGAGATATTTTGTTATTGTGGTGTAATAGATATCATATCGGTTCTATGATTATTTTTCTAACATGTGTGTTGTGTTTGATGAAGATAACTTTTTTTGATGATATTAGTAACGGTAGATAAAAATATGATGATGTAGATAAGTAATGTAAAATGATCGATAAGATGAATAAAGTATGTAGTGCGTAGGTACTGTAATGGTGATAATAGAATAAATGTGAAAAGAGATAAGCATAACATAAGCAAGATGTGGAAATGTAATATAAGGGTAATAAGATAGAATGATGAAAATAGGAGGGGGAGGAGATTAACAATGCTCCCTAATGTATGGATGAATAGGCTCTATGTGATAATACCCCTTATTTTACCAAGGATGAGTTAGATAAGGAAAGAGTCTGGTCATCAGGAAATTGATTAAGGTGTGCTAGATGAATGATGGAGTGCGTGGTGAAAGGTTCTTAAAACTAATCCCTCAACACTCATGTAAGAAGCGTAAGAAAAAAAGTGATGTCATCGGGGGTAAGGTGATAATGATCACCTACCAATGACTAGGATGATGGATGGAGGTGGAAACATATGGAATGGATGGATCATGAGTGTATGGACCAACGTGTGTGTCATATAGAGTGACCATGGGATATGCAAAGACTGGTGGAAACCCATGGGGATGGATGTGAAAGATAGTGGTGAGTGAGGTGAATGTATTGAATATGGAGGTGGAAGCAATGGAGGTGGTGGATAGCATGTATGCAACGATGGTGATTGATGAAAAGAATGAGTATCAGGAAAAGAAGACCTAGGGTGTGTATGCCTATGCTTTCATGGTGAAGGAGATAATGATCGATCACGAGGGGAAAAATATATAACACCAGTGTCCTCTAAATGTTATAACCTCTCACGTAAAGAAAGATGGTCATTGTCACAATGGCCACTAATATGGTGGTAATTACCATAATATTGATCATGTTGGAATTTCAAATGGTGTGGGAGGGTTGTGGTGATTGGAAGGAATCTGAATTAACCACTCAGTAAGTAATATACGCAAGACATCATGAGGTCCAATATTAGGTAAAAAACACTAAAGGCTCATGATACTGAGGTGAAGTAGTAGTAGTAGTATTAATTGTTCGCAGATATGGAGAGACATGTGTAGGATATGGAGGAGGAGAATGAGGTTGTTACCGGGTGCACTTTGGGTTGATCTAAGGGTTTCTTTGGATTTTTGTTAGGAGGTGGAGTAGGAGTAGCTCATTTTTTTTAGTGGTATCTAAAGGTGGTGGTTGATAAGGATGTAGAATTTGAGGGTGTAGGTGGAAGAGCAGAGGGCCTATTAATAAGAGAAATGTGGGAAGGATCTACTAGAGAAGAAGAAAGAAGGTCATGTTCCAATAACCTTGTAACACAAAAGTATAAAGGAATCGCAAGTATCATACCATAGGAACTGTTGTAGAGGAGGAATAAGACTGCGACAGAAGATGAACTACTTTTCCAAGTCACTAGAATGAAAAGATAAGTTGATGTATACATGTATTAAAGTGTAAGATGTATTCCTGAATAGGTTGGGAAGAGCCTTGATGGAGAGTGGGAATGTGATCATATGTGACCCTAGGACTAGTATTCATAATAAACCTATGAAGGAAGGCATATTCCATGACATGGAAAGTGATAATAGAACCAAAAGGAAGAGGGGTGTACCATTAAAGTGCATCATCAACTAGACTAAACCGAATGGCCTCAAGTAATATTCGATCATTAGAATAAGATGCCATAAGAGTGTGATAATGTGCAATATGAGCATGAGGGTCTACAGCTACCATTAAAGCATGTAAAAGTGGGCATGGGTGAAATCCTTAGGAAAGGCTGAGTTATGAATCTTTTTGGGAACGAGATTACCATACAAGGAATTTTTATCTATAGACATGTAGTTAAGCCCTACTTTCTAAGGTGAAAGAGTGAGCCTTGGACTAAAGTTGACCTATAACATGCAATGAGGGATAGGATCTCCTGTGATGGAATAGAAGAAGATGGCAACAATGTATTAAGAGGTTGGAGCTTGTCATTGTGTGTGATCATAGGTATATCAAAGGGTGAAATAGTTGGCTCCAAAGCTAAAAATGTGTGAGGAAGGTGTAGCAAAGGAGCCACATGAGATGATGTAAGGGAATTTTTTATGAATAGGATTATAAGTAACATATGGTGTGGGTGAAGTGGAAGTAGGAAGCGTAGATAAGGTAAAAGTAGAATGAGAATAAATAACAACAAGCGGAAACTCATGCACTATAGTAGGAGAAATCTTAGGATAAGAATAGGATGGAAGAGGGGAGGCACTCTCAACAGTGTAAAAATAAGGATACTTTGTAGGAATGAGAGACACAGTAGGATGGTCAATGTTATCCAAAAAATTACATCAATGGGATCATCAAGGTGATAGAGAATGTGTTGATGAACTAGAATGGGATGTCGAGGGGAAACACAATGAGAAGTGGTAGGAGATATGGGCCGTAATGATAATAATTAATGCCTAACTGATAATCAATGATAAAATGATCTAAAACATCAGGAAACATATCAGATGAAGAATATGAAGGATTAAAGGCCACCGGATGGCATGGTGTAAAACGAGTAAAAGCAATAGGGTCATCAACAAGGCATATACCGATAGGAGAGTCAGTAGGATTGGTGGGCACACGTTTTTGACCTTCCAAGAGGATTTGTTGAGTGGAATCGGGTAAGGTCATAGGAGTACTATATAAAGTTGTAAGTTCAGTGATGGTAGTTTCATCATAAATAGGGTTGACACTAAAATGTGACATGATAATAAAATAAGAGCTATGCTAAGGATAGATAACCAAAAATCAATAATGTTTGAAATGACGGGTTCACCAAAATGATTAACTAAAAATAGGATTTTTATGGTTTTTAACTATTTAATAATTTAATCTAAATAGAAAATAAAAGATCTATTGAAGTGTTATATCTAAATATTTTTCTTTTTTATTTCAATGGATTGAATTAATAGAAATGAGAGGGATATATTACTAACCTGTAAATAACTTACCTCACTACACGTTGGACTGTAGCAGAATGGTATGTGGACTGGGAAGGCTATGACTGAATGACTTTAGGAAGGGCACAAGATGACTATCTATTTGTATTGAGGTGCCTGAGAGTGTACTAGGGCGCATCAGGGCACCCTGATCTAGATTCTTAGCACTAGGAACTGTGAAAAATCTCAGGATATTTGTTTGGAAGTGTCACAAGGAGATATAAAACCCTGCTTGTCTATCATATTGGATTCATAGGATGAACTAAATAATGACCTTTAAAACAAAATGTTAGTGGGCATAAACTCTCCTCAGCCACCAAACTAGTGGACTTATCACTAAGTGTTGCACTACATTACTGACCATGATGTAGTTTTGGTGTGTGTGTGTGTGTGTTTAACTTTGTGTCTAGGGCACCCTAGCTCTAATGACATGATAATAAGGGTAAATATCTAGATGTAAAACGTAAAATAATGAATGGAAAAGGAAAAAATACAACCCTTCCCCTTTTTTGCTTGTGTGATGTAGATGTAGAAGAATCCCAAATGCAATCCCTTACCTTAACAAATAGCTTCCATTGATGTGTGTGATGTCCACCCATAATGTAGTTGGTATACTTTGTTTATATAGGGATCTCTTGCTCAAATTTTGACACTAGTGACCCAAAACTTCTGACTATGACCTAGGGGAATACACAGGGTAACCATTAGGAATGACCTCAAACAAAGAAATTAAGACCACAAATTATGATGACACAGGCACCTAAAATCACAGACTGGGGTGCCTTGGGGTGCCCCAGTGCAACCCAAGGTGCCCTAGCGTAGACAAAAATACAACATCTAAACAAATTATGACATCTGAGACACTAAAAAAGATGGCTAAAAGTACCGAGATAAATGACGACTGAACTAGAAAAAACACAATGACACCTGACTAACTGACCAAAAGACCTAGAGGTGGGTCACTAGTGAATAATTTTGTCATGTAAGATCCATATATGAATTAACATACCTAACAGTATAAATGTAATAGTAAGTGTGTTACTTTGAGACTAAAACTACTACCATGCTTGAACAAAACTAATCAGCTCCAAAACTCATACCTTCATACCATCTTGCATGCTCCAGGGCTAGCAATAGGCCTAGAATGACCTAACTCAACCATGGAACCTCATGAACTGACCATGACTGACCTACTTACAGTCTCATTAACACCTTTAACACATCTCTATGACCATGTTTGATGTTATGACAACATTCAAACACATTGGAAGGACTCATACTATGACTATACTCACTGAATCATACTCCAAGATAACACAGAAATAACTAAATCCTAACACTACCAATAAAAATTAATGCTTGATATCTAATTCACACATCATTAGGAATCACATGACCTCATGACACCCTTTTCCATCAATAGAATTTACATAAATGACAATACTAACACTCAATGTAAAAAAATCTCCCCCTTTGTCAATGATGGCAACCACCTCTAAAGACATTGATGGCAAACAACAAGACCAAACACCTACATGACTCTTTTTCATGTTTCTGATGATTCTCTACCCCTTTTACATCTATGAAAAAGGATACTATGATTACTATACATGGATAATGAAAACACAAAATGACAATAATACAAAAAAACACTACTTGGACTATACTTGGTCTTCTTTGACACCGACTGGAGAAACACTAATCCAATGGACCTGATATGTTCTTTAAAAATTCTCCCCCTAAGTGTATTCTCTCTAATTTATTTTTCATTCTCACTCAACACCATATTCTAGGTATTTCACATGCTCAAGAACCCAATATTTTTCTCCAATTTTACAAAAAACTTCTTTAGGACCATTGTCCCTAAACAACATTCTCAGTGCAAAATTGAAAAAATTTATCCAAGCTCTATAATCCAAAAATCAACACGATATAACTCCAAATGCTCCCCCTAGATTTATACTACCCATATTTAACTGATGAAGCAAAAATGATACCTCATACCTTTCCCTATTGACTTGGACCTAGATCATATAAAAGGTCATGATCCAGTAGCACTCTTTTAATGTTTTTAACCTTCATAACACAATAATACACCTTGTAGCTATCATGTATTCATCTGAGAGTCATGATTCTTAATCAATATCTACCTTTTAGTCCTTCATTACACTTGGATCACCTAGTTAAAGGAAAAAAACAAGCTCCCCCTTTATTGAGCAGTTTTATATCTTTGTTCCACAATACTTCGTTCTACAAAGATCAACTAAGCAGTACCTTGTCATGCAACATCATAGTATGTAATTTTGAGTCTACCTTTTGATGACTGAGACACTCATTTTATTTTATTACATTTCTTTAACAGGGTTCAATATGTCTCACATAGCCTTCATGACAATAAACCACACCTAGATACTCGTTGGCTCATGGATGATATATTAAGATACAATTACAGTACTCTAATTTGATTTAAATAGACTGAGAAAAAAATATTTTCCTAATTCATAAAATATTCAAGTAACCACCACACTATAAATCTTCAACATGATCTTGTAGGCTTGACACCCTCTTGACTAGTTGATACAAATCATAGATTTTATCATTAATAATCATACACAAAACTCTAGCTATTTTCAACTTATGAATTCTCAAACTCATATTTTGACTAAAATCCAACATATCATAGAACTTTAGGACACAATACTGATCTTCTTCAAGTTCAAATTCATAAATATATTTAAAAAATTGTATGATATAGTCATGAAACACTTGATTACAGTTACTTGATCTCTTTTTTACAATGAATATCCATCTAATGTGAACAAATAAACACTGGAATACCTTCTTTGTGACAAAAAGTACACCTGTAGGTCACTAATATGAATCCTTAGAACCACTGTCTCATAGTATCAACTTCCTCTTAAAACACATATTTCATGCTTCCAAAATGAGTGATCAACTTCATACTTCTCAAAATAACTTATCACAACCATCATGCACCTTTTTTGATGAATACATAATCTAGATCACCTGAAGAATTTCTTATGATGACCATGTCTATACAAGAATACAAGATATTTGACTATACCATAGCTTTTGTCCATATTTTATACTTCTTCATACTAGACTAAGTTATAGGGAATTAACTACATGTGATTTCATTGTATACATAGTAGCTAAGATTTAGATATGATGAAAGAACACTTGATCACCTTAAACCCTTTTAATTCATGCATATAATCACATGAAATAAATTCTAAGACTCATACCATCAATCATCATGCTATTAATATGCATCCACACGTGTTTGTCATCAACCATCTCTGTACTTGATATATAATATTTGGGAGCACAACACACACATTCATCAACCTGTACATCTTTGTATAGCAGTGTAGTACTTGAAACCACCCTTATAGAACTTTTATCCTTTCATCTAAGATAATCAATAGACCTAAACAATTTTTGTGCCCATATCCTTGATGCACATACATACAAATCCTTGTAAATACCTTGTATAATACATTTCTCTTCCTCCTAAAGTTAATTACACAGGACTATATCCTCATCCTCATGTTTATGCCTATTTGTAATTGTTTACATATTGTACCTATAAGACTCACATTTTATCATTATGTGATCTCTTAGCTTAATTTTACAAGAACTTTCAAGGCTCAACTTGTTCTTGGTGTATCCTTCATGGATCATCATAAGCTCCATTTAACTAAGTCGTTGATTCTCATGATCATAGAGGTTCTTTTCATATTAGCACTCCTTGTCAACATGGTATTTGAATGAACTCATCATTGCCACTAGCCTTGTACACTCCTAATAGGCATACCTTCTATATTTCATGGTCCTAAAAACATCTTGACATTGACTTATAAGCTCTTGTGATCCTTCATATTTATTTATGATGCATACATGCTCTTATTTCAGACATAATTGATCCAACAAAATCTCTTGGCATTCTATGTTCATACTTTGGTACCAAGATCTATAAACCCTCAAGAAACAAATAGAATAACCTTCCAAAGTAATATTTATGACTTCATGTTGCTTATAAAATCCAATAAAATGTTACAGAGACTTTTGAAACATTCAACCAAACTTAGACTTCTAATAAGGGCAGGGTATCATTTTACACATATTTTTGACTTTCACAAGACTTACAAATCCTAGCACTCCTCCATACATATTTAAAAATGAAGAACATTCTACAAAATATCAATTATGAATTTGAGAACTATATCCCATCATAGCTTCATTTCACATACATGAAAACACTGAGCAGATCTTGAGAACCCAAATTTTTTAGTTTGAACACCTACATGATGAAGAAACAAAATATATTTACAAAAGGAAGAAGACAACAAATTACTTAGAGAAATTTGACCAAGACTCATGGTACATATCAAGAATTTAGGCCCTTAATATTCCTTCAAGATCAATGGACATGACTTTCTTAGATAATAACATAGACAAGAATCTTAATAAAAATGACAAGGATGGATATGTGTAAACACATTCATATATAAAACTCGAGACTCATAATCAAAACTTAAATATTCAACATATTTGACATGATGCAACATACTTTCAATAGGACAAATTAACTTGACCTAAAAATTTAGAATCACTCTCTTATGATGATAACACCATTATCTCAACCTTCTTATCTTTAAATTGTTATGTAACTTGTCACACTAAATAACATACTTAGATCAATATAGTAATACAATTCAGACCAACTATATAGATAATACACCCTTTGATCAAACATAGACAAAAGGGAACACCAACTATGCAAAGATAGTATTACATAACTTCTAAACACATCACCTAAAGAAAAGCACCATGGATAATTTCCTACTCCTAAAACCAAACACTAACTAGTGACAAGGATGCAAAAAATACATGGATAGGTCACTTAACATACCTTATAACTCTTGAGGAATCCAAAATTCCTATATTCTTCAATTTTTCATGTACCAAAGCAATGACAAACATATGATCTTCTTCAACCAATGAAAACATACTTCCTTGACTAGACCTGGGCTTGAGAGACTTGTCTTCCATCATGATGACACTAGAACCCTCTCTAACAAACTTTAATGGATTAGGATTCATGGTCAGTAATTCACACTGAGAATTAAATTTCTTGACCTCTTTGACTTGAGAAACATCCCTATTCATCATAGGAGCAGACCTGACTATCTCATCATCATTCTTAGAACTAATTTTCTTCTTGAACTCTTTCTTTTCTTACCTTTTAGATGCTTGAAACCTACTAGTATACCCTGAGAATTATATTTGGTGACAATATATTGCAAAGTGCCCTTACTTGTGGAATTTTTGACACACAATACCTTTCTTCTTTCCTCTTAGTTCAAACACACTTAAGTTCCAACCATAGTCATTAGCTCTATAGCCATACTCACAACATGAGTAGACATCCACCTTTGAAGAGAGCTTACACTACATCCTTAGGATACCTTCTTTTACAATCTCTAGCTCTATGATTAAAATCGTGAAAAATTTAGAAATAACCATTGAATTTAGACACATAATACCTCATTGCATTAGATTTTATAATAGGGTTATATCTTCTTAAATCAGCCTTCTTGGTCACCTTCTCATCAGATTGAGGAGCTTGGTCCTAACTTCACCATCATTCTTCACATGTTCTCCTTTGAACCATAGACTTGTTTTTTCACTAGCCACTCTTTGGCTCTCCAGGATCCCCTCAAGAGTTTCAAAAACTCTTCTCTAACTTCCCATACATATTCAACCTATTATAAGCATCTTGTAAATCAGATTCTAGGGCTTTCAACTCTACTTCATACCTGCAACAAGTATTCTTCTTTGACTTTTAGAGCCTTATACACACTCTCCACTTGAGATTACAAAGCATTGATGGCTTGAACATGCTCTATCTCCATATCAATTGATCTTATATTGTAATATATGAAACCATTAACTCAGATAACCTCATATTTCATCCTTAATACAACTCTCAGTATCTGAAGACTTACCCATGTTTGTGCTCTAATAGGATCTCCTTCAATCTGTTAAACTTTTTTTCTCAAGAAGCTAATCTAATACCAACTGTTGGAAGAACATAAGGTATACTGAGAGGGAGGTGTGAATCAATTCCTACAAATTTATTATTTAATTTACCATTAATTTTAGTATCCATTAACGATCCATTCATTCACATGTATTCAATAAGAGCTTATTAGGTGTGCACAATACATTCAAAAAACCATAACACATGAGAAATAGCACATAAACACAAGATGTAAGTGGGAAACCCTCATGAGGTAAGAAAAACCACTGAAACATTTGACTTTATATTACACAAAGTTTCAAAGAGATTTAGTGAATCACCAACTTCTAGTTAAGTAGAGCACTAAACCTTACAAGGAGTACCAACCCCTAATTTAGATGAAGCACCCACTCCACAATGAGGCTAAAACTCCCTAATATGATCAAAGCACCAAACTCAACCATATAAATATGAATATATCTTAAATTTTTTTTTCTACCACAAATGATGAAGATCACAAATTCAGCTCACACACTTTGTCATCAAACCCTCATTCGTTCTAGCTCACTCTATATCTCTCACTTTCATGGACTTGTCGTGGCTTCAATCTCTTTGCATACATGCTCTCTAACTATCATAGTAAATTTTTACACACTTCATAAGCTATGATTTCATGCCCTCATGACAAATCTTTCACTCTCTCTCTCTTGGGTTGCACTGTTCCCCCATGCTACAATCACTAGTTCAAATTTAAACTTAAACATATTGCTTGTATACCCTTGTCAACTTTCAGAAACATAAATCAAGGCCAGTATACCTCATTTATTTAGATCAATATAACTTTAAAAAAACATAAAAATTCATAAAAACATTCATCAAATTGGGACCATATAGGTCGTATATGTCCAAGAGCACCAAACATGCACAAAACTAGCTCAAAACCCCATCACTTGGATGAGTTCAAACCACTAAATACCAAAAAAATGATTATTCAAGATCCTAAAATTCATCACACATGTCAATATATGAACATAAAAAAATCATCCATGATCATGTAAATTATCTTAAACCAATCAAATTATTCATAACACAAGCAAAAAATGCTCATATCCTTCACCAAACAGTTGCTTTCCAGGACCTTGTCTTCACCTTTGGGCCTCAAGACCACCCAAATAACAACCTCAACTATGGCATGTAACAACTCAATTGTAATCTTTAGGACATGTTTATATCATATCTGTATGATGTTAGAGCTCATGAAACATCCATATGTACAAACCACACCTAACTTTCATCTTTAATAAATTGAGCTTGCCCATAAAGTAGTTTTACAAATATCAACTGATTTTAACACCATTTATGTCTACTTTCAAGACCTATAAAATTCCTTCAATAATGAAAAAATTTCATCCTTCTTCACTCTCCAATTGATATCAATCATAAACATCATTCAATCCAAAACATGAACTCATTTACCTCAATCTATATCAGCAAAAGAAATTGTGTCCTGAGAAACCAACAAACCTTCTTCTCTACAAATCAACTGAGCTGGATGACCCATCATAAATCATCACCTTGAAACAAACCTTATATCAATGTAAATACCTATGAATCCTAATTTCCATAACATCTTACATTTCCTTCCAAATCCTAGGTGGAAGGACTTCAACCAGATTCATCGCTGAAAACTACTTCTTTGGTCCTTCTAGGACTCTAGAACCGAGCCTTGAGCTCAACTTTCTCCATCACCTAAAAACTCACTTCCAAAAATGAATAAAGCATGGAAAACCCTTATGAGACATTATTTTAAAGTGATCATAAAACTTCACCAATCATGATCAACTCAGAACTATCACTTTACCTCATGAAGTCACTTAAGACCCTACTTAGACTCAAACATCCTCTAGATTTAACCATCAAATAATAGATCATCAATTCTTAATACTATGTAAAAAACACAATTTTGATATAACATATGGAAATATCTTTGAATGATAGATCACAGAGATAACTTGAATTGAGTCCTAGACTCTTCCTATAGCTCCTACACTTGTAATTTTACCACAAAGCTACTCCAAACTACCCCAAATACATAGTATTCATAAATAGGGCACACTTTTCCATTTATAAGCTCAACCATGATCTGAAATTATCATGTACATCTATAAAAAATCTAAGGATTAAATAATTTTTAAAATTTATTTCTCACCTTCTTTGGACAACTTTGCCACAAACTGAAGATCTTTAGAAAACAAGCATTTTCAAGCTGGGGCCCGCATACTGTCACAGGCACTAATCTTACCTTTATAGAAATATGGATGTATTCCTATACAACATAAAATCATAAATATTGGAAAAATGAATCAAATACACACTCAGTAAGATCTAACTTCATCCCAAGTCACTTTGAGCTAGGGTTTAGTTAGGGTTTCAAAGCAACTTATCTTTTTAACAATCATTCATAAAAACGTGATAATAAAACCACCTAATTATTTTTGCTAAAACTTATTAGTTCCATGTGAAAAAACATCTATCTAAAATATTTGGGTCCCATGTAATAGCATAAAATTCACAGAAAAGCATCAGAAGGCCAACCTTTACCTGGCATAACATCACACTCTAGATTACCTGGTTTTTGTCGAAGCTAACAGTATCTTTCAAAATTTTCTTCAATTTGACCTAGAAACTTGTCATGTAAAGCATCATGAAAACATCATATAAATTTCCATACTTACGATATATCCCAAATAGCTCTGAAACTCTCTAGCCATTAAGACTTACCTATGTGCTAACTTGCATTTTCTCCACCTGTTTGTACTTCCTAAGGACCCTCAAACACCACCAAACCTGTTGAGAATTGGCCTAAAACTCACCATACACCTCATATATAATTCCATAATCTGCTACCATGCTTGGTTAGGACTGATTATTCTCTTAAATATGCATACCTCCATACTCATTCTTGCATTCACCAGGGCTAGTAATAGGCTTGGAATGACCCGACCTCAACCATGAAACCTCATGAACTGACCATGTTCAAACCTCTTACAAACTCATTAAAAACTCTAATGCACATCTCATAGAAAATGTGTGACCTCGTGAAAACATTCAACCACCTTGGAGGGACTCATACTATGACTATACTCACTTAACCATGCTCCATGACGACACAAAACTCACCAAATCCTAACACTACTAATAAAGCTTTTATGTTTGACATATGATTGACACCTCATTGAGACGCACATGAAATCATAACACCCTTTGCAATAAATTGACTTGACACTAAAGACAACACTAACACACAATGGCCAACACTTTCTACAAGGTATAACTTTCTCGAACGGTTTTGTAAACCTCTAGAATATTTATTATCCTAACCAAAGGTCAAATTATATTACATTAGATACACCTCATGGTCCATGTGTTGTATTTTATCATGCTCATTTTGTACCTTGGTGATAACTCAACTTAATAGCACACGTACATGGGAAAAAGTGGAAAACGGACTGAAAAGGAAAATTACAAGTTGAATCAGGTCTTGAAAATTGTGGTAGTGGACTCATGAGGTCATTTTGATTCAAAATAAAATAATTTTGTCCATCTGAACTACATGTCTTTCTCTTGGACACAAAAACCTAATCCTTAGTCCATTTTCATGTTGAGATTGATGACATCATCATTTCAAAAAATTTAACGGGGTTTTGGAGGCCCAATTCCCCTTTGTAACTTTATCCCTTGGTGTAAAGGGACATGGGGGACATGAATTTGAAAGCATCCTCCCCCATTGAGTGTTATGTTTTGTCAGTTAAATTGGTTTGGACATGTTATAAACTCACCTTAATCTGGATTTTGACTACTTTTAATTATAGATAGACCTATGGCAGTAATTTAAACATGTGATTTCCATTTTTCCCTTTGTCACAACTACTAAGGTGACATGGGGGACAAAAAATTATGCTCTCCCTATGGAGCCAACATTTCATCACTTAAAACTAACAACTTAGGTGTTAGAAACATGTTAACAAATTACATTTTTTTACAAATTTTTGCCCCCTTCTCATCATAGCTTCACCTTTTGGATCATTTTGGAGAGGTTGACGTAGCCTTGTTCCTTTTCCCCTTAGTTTTAGGGTGCAACGACACCTCTAAGCTCTACCTGACTCAGGTTGAGCTAGTTTGAGTCTAAGTTGAGTTAAGGTGTGCAAATAGGAGTGAAAACAATATTGAAAGGGGGGGACCATTTTAATACAACACTTAACTATTTTTAGCTCACTTGTGTTATTTAATCTCCTCCATTATTATTGGTATGCTATAATTCTTCCAAAATTGCTCAGACATCCTCCATGCCCAAAACCTTCTTTTTGCTCATATCTCTGAAACCTCGTGTTTGTTTTCTAAGAGAATTTAATTGTAGCTTCCTTGAAAAAATTCCTTTAATAAGATCATTTACCTTCCTCTATTGATGCTTTGTATCATTTTCTATAGCCATTTGAAATATTCAGCCACAAAAACTAATTTTTCAGATATACAAAAACCTGGAGATTGAAATCTTTTGAAATTTGGAGAAAAGTCGCACATTGCAAAATAAAAATTTTTAAGACTAATTTAATTCCATTCTAACACTGAGAATACCCACTTCTTAAAATAGTAATCCTTATTAAGCCTCACTACTATAAATGGTAAGTTCTATAAATAGTTTCATTCTCAGAGTTGTCATTTCCCCTTTGAATATTGTAGTCTTGTTTTCTATACTCAATTGTTAGATGCGCTGGACACTTCAGTCAATTAGATCTGAATGCTCACCTGAAGGCATGTGAGACTACCAGGTCCCTCCTTTGTACATGATTTTCAATATTTTGAGCACACTATTCATATTTACGCATTATCCAACAAAAATTTAAGCATAGATCATTACAGAAATCATAAGGAACCACATGTAATAAGGAAACATAATAGTATTAGATAACAATACTAAGATCAAATCCACCACACAAATACTGTATACTCAAAGACATCAATTTCTAGAATCTAACCATAATTACCCATTGTAAGGATTCATCAAATATTACATAAGTTGAAATATACATAATAATAATCACCAGGGAATCATGTGTGGTACTTCATTAGAGTATCACAACTCAGTTACATTACACAGTCCTCTCATAATGGTCTCTAAAAAAATGAAGTATCAACTATTATATGTGTATAAGTGGGGACTTGTCCCTTCATCACCCATGCATCCTCAAAATAGGTGACATGTCTCCAAAAATAACTATACGGTTATATAAAAGCAATTCATAAATCATGCATGCTATTTAGCCTAATAATAGATTAATCCTATAAATGATCCTTTCTTTAAGCATATTATTAGCGTGATCCATGCATGACTCTTGATCATCCACTTTACTCCCAAAATATACTCTTGCTTAGTCATGAAGTCTTCTTTCTTTAATCTTTCTTTAGGCCACACTCCAATTGATTTTCCTATTTTTAGCCACAACATGCAAAATCGGCTAAGTTCTGGGATTTTCTCTTCTGGCATGTGCCTCTTTAACCTGCCCTTGCACACACTTTTTTCCCCCACTTGCGCCCCCCAACTCTCCATGTGCCCTCTATCAAATACTTAGTATATTTTTTCAACCCAAATTTTACCCCACACTAATCACATTGTTGTACTTGGCAATGGGGTTGGACATCTTATCTCTCCAAAGAATATAGAAGAATAAAGAATGAATAGAGAAATAATAAAAGAATAGAAGGAATAGAAGATTAACTAGCCTGCTTCACTCCTTAGCTTGTAGTAGAACTTTAGGATAATCCTTATTAATATTATCCTCTAATTCATTTCATTCTACCTATCCCTTTCTTCACCTTAATGAGGAACATCTCCAAGTACTTGCATCCATCTATCCTCTAGGTCATATCTTTACCCTTAGTATGAAATTCCCTTATTACTCCAGACAACCCTGAAATCATGCCCTCCATGAAGTCCATGTTCTGCGCAAAAAACTTTCCCAAATCCTTTATCCTTTCTTCATGGGGGTCCCTGGTTACCTTGAGCACATCATGGTTATTTGCTATACTACATATAAATTCTCCTCCCGACCCAGGGTCTCGTACTTCTTAGCTATAAGGAATTCATTTTCTTCCTACAGTGTCCTTGTCTTAATGATTTTTTCTGGATCCTCTTAATTTCCCAACGCTCAACCATCCTTTTTTAATTCATCCTTAAAATTTTCTAGAGTATGACATGTCATACTCTGTAATTTGGCGTGTAATCAAATTATTGGTTTTTCCCTGGAATTTTCTTGTGTCTCTTTTATTGGTTTCTTCTTCTCAAGAAAAAGATGAACACAATATTGTAAAAAGTGCAAAGATGGATGGATATGTTTTATTTGTTTGTTCATCAAATTTTGGATGTGCCACTAAATATTTCACCCAAAATTTGTAATAGAAAAGTAGATCTTTTTTTTTCATTCTTTTTCCTTCTACATGCCTTAGTTGCTTAATTTATTCCTTCATATTTTTATTATCCTCAAGCAATGTCCTAAGTGTGGCAATATTTTTTCTAAGTTCCTTCTGCACCTACTTCTACCATCATCTTATTCAAGGCATTACTTACCTGTTCATCAGTTAATTTTGTTGACTTTACTGTCATATGCGATGCTTGGGATCCCTTTTTCATCTTCCTCCTATGACACATGCTTCTTCCTTAACATCAAAATTTGGTTCTTCCATATGTGGTTGCATGCTCCAAGAGAGTTTTTCCTTGTGTGCATATTTTCACCCTAGGGATCCATAAACTCCCATCCATATAACTTCTTAGGTGTGCTCTAAAATATAGTGCAAATAATATCTTAAGGGTCATTAGCATACCCCAACTCAGGCATCTTATAAATTTATTCTCCCTTATTCCTTCCAGACCACCTTCCCTTAGGGATATGTACCCATGCACTTGAATTGGGCCTTTACCTATTGTACCCCCATACTCTCTAGAAGGATCACCTAATGGATCACAAGAACTTCGTTCTCTTTATTCACCTCCTCCAATGGGGTCTTCCTCCTCATGCACCATGCACCTCTACATCATGTTGAGTCTCTTCATCTCTAAGGATCCTCTCCTCCTACATCAATAACTAGTGTATCCCCCATGGTGTGTGTAACCTCATTCAGAAACTTCTTCTTCACTCTCTTTCCTAGGAACATACTTGCACCTTTTCTTTTTCTTCTTCTGCGGGCTTGGTTTGATAGGAGATGTCCTTGAATACCTCTTTAGTGGCTGAGAGGGTCCTGCACCAACTCCCTCTGTCCTATTTCTCCTCAATACGCTTCTGAAGTCTTGGTAGCCCGTGTTTCCTTCTTCCTTTTCTGTCTCGTTAAAATCAGTATCCATCCTTACTTCCTCTTCCTCTTCTTTTTTAGAGGAGTAATCTTAGGTGGCCTCTTCACTCCTGCAGTTGGTTTCCTTTACATTCCATGATGCAGTGTGTCATTTTCTTCCTTATCACTCCTATTCATCCTAAATTTCTTCCTCATCTATGTGAGGGGGAGTGGGCTCATCATCCTATGCATAGTTATCCAACTGGGTATGCTTCCCTTTCGGCATCTTGGGAAGCTTAAATTATTCTCAATATATTTTCCATCAACCAATTTGGGATTAAGGTAAAGGTATACCTTAGCTGCGTCCACCTTTCCAACTGCTAAAGTCATGGAACTAATAGCAATTTCATCAGATATCATACTTTCAATGTATGCATACATACCTAGATAAACATAGATCTTCCAGAGAGTATGATAATCGTAATCAACTTTTTTTACATTGAATATGAGTTGGCACATGTTTGAAAACCTGTTGATAGAATGCCTATAAATAACACATGGTGAAATTATAAGGAAGCTTACACCAAGGGATCCATGTACAATCATTCATTTTGAATCTCCCAATGTAGTAGTGTTAAACGAATACAAATATCACTGCTTTTCCACCATGACAGGTAAATCCTTGCGTATTCTCCACTCATGTTCAAAGGCCTAGTGCATGTGCCTATAACATATCTCTTACCTTTTTTTTTCTGGGACACTCATAGTGCCTTCACAAGTATACTTTGTACAAACCTCTCTGCAAGTGACTTATTCTCCTCCAGGAACTCCCATATCTTGTTCTTAGGGACATGTGGGACCCAAATATCTACAAATAGAATAGATAATAGGATAATGCCCCAACTTATCTTGTCTCACTTGTATGCCTCTTCAATGATAGTTTCTACTATGAATGCATAAAATTTATAAATAGTTACCTTAGTCATTTTCTTCACAATGTGGAGCCACTTTTTATTCACCTAACCCCAATGCTCCTGGTTATTAAATTTTTTAGGAGGTATGCATAAACATTTTGATCATGGGATGATAATCCAATTTTTAAATGTCCATTTCACCCTCCCTTTGCGTATGCCAACTCAATAGAGGTTTCTTCCATACCCACATCATCATCCAATGTCACTAGCAATCTCTAGTCCATGAACTCCTTAATCCTGTCAATTTTTTTTTATCAAGGGTGTGGTGAGGTGCACCCATGTTCCTATAAAATAAAATAAGTCCTCATGGACTCTAAACATTAGCCACTAGTAAAGTTTCTTTGGATTTCCAAAGTATGGAAAGTCATAAACCTACCTGATCCCAAGTTTATGTAACATATTTTTACCTTCTTCATCATAGATGTGTTTGTCCTCTATAGTCCTCAAATATGTCCTTTGTACCAGTTCCATTTCAATTTCATCCTTATTATCCTCAGTGCGTTGATTGTAATCACTCACCTTTCTTCATCTTATATGAGACTCCCAATCCAGCCCCATAATCACTGCCTTCATGGTATTTCATTTCTATAAAATCAACTTTCAGGTGCATCTTCAACTTCTACCTCTAGTTCATCCTTCTTCTTGCCTCGTGTTTTCACCTCAGGTGCTCTCTTGGGTGCCATTGTACGATCTTTACAATGATTCCTTGCACTAGTTTGACCTCTGTAACTCACAATATGTGTGCCCTAATGTTCTCTACTTACAATTATATTCTCTTCAAACCTAGCTCTGCCATGAACTTTCCTTCTACATGCCTTCTATTAGGTCAAAAACCCTTCCAATGGAGCTCTGTTATGGGTGTGTCCAAATATAAACTGGTTCACTTCTTATATAATCACTCTCACACTTTGCAGTTTGTCACACTTCAAATCACATTTCACAACTTGAAAAATTAAACATGTAAGGTAAGAATGAAATCGCAAGCACCCCTTTTATATATTTTTCAAATTTTTCCACATTAATTGCTCCTCACCTACCACCATATCCAACTTTAATTACATTTTTCTAATTTTTCCATGCTTTAAGCTACTTTTTCCATGCCCCGGTCATAATCTTCTACTGCTCCCACTACTTCTCGACCATAGACCTCATTTAGTATGCTTCCATGTGTCGAAGTACATAACCCTCTCTACCACATGCTAAGTAGTTTCCCATGTTGCTACCTACCTTGCATTACATTATGTGATCCTTTATCTTACGCATGGTCTTCAATCTGAGAATTTTTTTTCATTTGTCAAATCCTTATTATCACCATCCTTCTCATTATTTGTAGAAAATTTCACTCTAGTAACCCAAACTTTCATCAAACACACTCCTTTAGTTTATAGTCAAACTTCAACACCAAAAAATTTACTCTTCTACGTGTACTTGTAATCCACCCCACACTAAAAGTATGTGTAGTCCTCTGCTGCATGAACTCAAAAGATAGTAATGCTATTCCTACACTCAAACATGCTTATTATAACAAAACATAGAACTAAATTGACAAAGCATAGCAATGATGAAAGGAAACACATGAAAGGGAAATCTAATCTAAGTGGAAAGACTGCCTTATTACAAACACCAAGAATCTTATTTATAGTAGGGCTTCAACCTACTCCCATTGAAGTAACTAGGGTAATAAATTGTCATCTAGTTACTATAATTGAAAAATGCCTGATTCAAGTATCTTTGTTACTACAAATGGTCCCAACCAATGCATTTTTAATTTCCCTAGGTGGTGCACAAACTTGGAATCATACATAAGGACCATATTTCCAACCTCAAATGTTTTTCCCGATGTGCCTATCATGTCATGCTTTTTGTCTGACCTTCTCAATCTTCTGACTCCAAATGTGCAATGGTGTGCCACTCATCTAACTACATCAGTTTTTCAATGTGCTCTTCAACATCTTTTCATCATCTAATCCTCCTGTGTGCATAATATGTACAAGGATGGTAACATAAATTCAACAAGAAATACAACCTATGTGCCAAACACCAACTGAAAGGGTGTGGCCTTATTCAAACCTTTTATATGTGGTCCTATACACCCAAAGTACAACAAATACTTTATCATCCCAGTATTTCCTTCCAACATCACAAATTTTTTTCAATGTTTGTCCCAAAATCTTGTTGAAATCTTCAGTAGTACCATTGGCTTGTGGGTGATAAGGTGTAGTCTTATGGTGTGCCACCATAAACTCTGCCAACAAAATTCTTATTGTCTCATTAAGAAAATGAGTGCCCCTATCACTAGTAAGGATTCAAAGGACATCCATATACTACTAATAATGTTTTCCCACAAAAATATTGCTTGTTGTAGCCACTGTAAAATCCTTTGTAGGTGCTACTTCTTCTACCCACCTTGTCAGATAATTTGTAAAAGTTATGATGTAGCATGCACCAGTCCTACATGTGGGTGGTGAAATAGGACCTACAAAGTCAATCACCCATTTCTCAAAAGGCTCAACACTTGCAATAGGCCACAAAACATCTCATCTTTGTGTCAGGCTTTCCGAGGCATTAACAATGGTCACATAACTTGACATATTCCTTAGTATCCTTATAAAGGTCTCCCACTAAAGTCCAACCATTAGAATATTGTGCATCAGTGGCATCACCTACATAATGACCTCTTGCAATTCCACCATGAGATTCTTCCATAATAGCCTCATGCTCATGATCCAAAACACACCGGCACAAAATTTCATCATGACCATAGTTTGTATAAATCTCCACCAATCAATTGATAAGGCATCACGTATTGCAAGTTGATTTTTCTCTAAAGTCTTCATTCCCTCAGGTGCCTACCTAGTGCACAAAAACACTGCAATGTCCTCCAGTTTTGTGGGTGCATGATTTAATCTAAATAGTTGTGCATGGAGCATTGTGTCCTCAATGATCTATCCTTTCCTCACCAGAATTGATCCTTGATAAATGATCAAGTCCTTGAATTACTTTTTCCTGGTTTAACATAACAACTGTAAACTCAAATTCTTGAAATAGTAGTATCCACCTACATATGTGCCCTTGCAAAACAGGCTTGTTGACAAAATACTTGAGTGCCATATGATCTGTAAAGAAGATAAATGGTGTTTCCAAAAAGTATTTTCTGAATTTGCAGCACATTAGATCATGGAAAAATCCTCACACTAGTAGTTGTATAATTTCTATGCTCCGCAAGTGTCAACTTCCTACTTGCAAAGAAAATAGGGTGGTCTACAATTCCTTCTCCTTGATTGCACCAAAACTTGCACCAATTTCCATCCTAGAAGCATCAACATGAACATGAAAGGGTTTTTCCCATGAAGGAAAGCACAAAATAGGTGCAGTAGTAACCTTTCCTTCAATGTTTCAAATGCCTGTTGTTGCATGTCATACCAATAGAATTTTCCTTTAGCCTTCAATAATTCCTCCAAGGGTGTAGAAATTTTTACATAACCTTTAATGAACTTCCTATAATATCCTGTATGTCCTAGGAATACATGTGCACCTCACTTTGATTGGTAGGTTCTTCTAAACCCAAGATGACAGCTATCTTGGTTGGGTCTACCAATAAACCTTCCTTGTAAATTATATGTCCAAGTAAAGTGCCAAAAGGTGTAGCAAAACACACTTCTTAATGTTAAGGGAGATTCTTAACTACCTGCACCTCTCAAACATAAGCCTCAAATTGTCACAATGGTCCTTAACTAAGCCATACACTGTCCAATCATCTAGATACACCTGTAAGAACTTATGGATAAAGTCCTAAAAAATCCTACACCACAATGCATGAGAACACTGCTGGCACATTCTTCAGTCCAAAGGGCATCACTGTATATGTAAAAATTCCCCACTCAGTGGTGAAAGTTTTCTTTTCCTGATCTTCCTTTCCTATGTGCACCTGGTGATAACCAGAAAACCCATCTGTAAAGGAGTATATCTCGTGCCCAACAACTCCTTCAAGGATCTCTTATGTGAATGGGGTGGGAAAAGGATCAATAACACATGCAACATTAAGTTCTCTATAGTCCACACAAATCCTTATCCTCCCATCCTTCTTAATACTTATTACCATGGGGCTAACCCATTCAGATTCCTCAATAGGCTCAATTATACCAGACTTGAGCATCTTGTCAATTTCTTCCTTTACCTTCACGTGTAGATTAGGATTCATTTTGTAAGGCCTCTTCCTAACTGGGCATGCACCTTCTTTTAGTTTTATTTTCATCTCACCTAAAGAAGGGTGTACTCCCTTTAACTTCATGATAGCCCCACAGAAATAAGTCCTAAAATTCACACAATAATTCAACAATATTTGCCACTTCCTACTCTGGACCATTAGTTTCCAATAATGGTTTTCTTAGGTTCTGCATCTATACCAATGTTAACCTTTTTTGTCTTCATTGGGACATGATACATGCATGATTTCTCATTTGTAATATCCATTACTTGCATGTACCTTCAGTGTGGTTAACATCTAGTGTATCCACTTCCTCATCATTCGATCATGTACACTAATTTTCTCTTTTCTTTTTCCTTCCAGAAATGCGTACCATCTCTTCTTCATTTGTTTCCTCAAGGTCTAGGCATGCCCCTCAAGATCAGGTTCTCCAAATAGTTCCAACATTATCTCTTTATCCTTTGCGTTATCTCCCAATGTAAGGTGCTTCATAATCTGCATAGTGCTTCATTGACCAAAGGTTTAGTAGAAAAATAATCAAAAGTATGAATCATACCTGAGGTCATCTCTTACCAATTAGCAGTCTCCCTTTTCAACTCTGCATGGACATACCATGCACACTTGCAACCACGTAAGTGAGAGTAGAAATTATGTACCCAAAGTGATGGTGGTAAATCCTCCTTGCCTTGTGACCAAGATCTCTCACACTCCTGGACGTGATGAGAGGAAGAAGACTTCCCATGAAATTCACATATTTGAGAAGGTACATTTCTCCTTAGGAACCTAGTAGAAAAGGTGATTCTCACTTCTCACCATTCCAGTAAGTTACCTCTTGTGTGTATCCCACTAGTGCACTGTTGTCCCACACAGAGTATAGACCATAGAATATTTATTCTATCCCCTTCATCCATCCACTGGGCCTCCATGGCACATAAAATACATCAGGGTTTCCTTCACCAGTATACCTTGGTACCCAATTAAATCCTAACTACCTCACCATGTGCAGTCTAATCATCCTAGTGACTTGTCCTTTCACTTTGCCCTAACCATTTTGTACATTCCATGAGCCCAGTTATCACAAGTAACACTTGTAGTGTCACTTACAGACTGTGCATCTTCCCAATGAAGTACACCTTCTTTGGATGGTTCCAAATGTTCTAGATCACACATTGAGCATGCATATATTTTGTTAAGCTCATCCAAGCTTAGTGGTTCAATATAGGGCTAGACCTTATTTTCAAAGAGAGGTATAATCACATGCATTCCTCATCATTCTCAAAGTGATGAACCTTTTATTAAAGTGTAAATTTACTTTGTTTCACATAGCACCAAGGTCACCCAAGTAATGCTGGAAATTTATTACTTCAGCAAGTTCCAATACCTCAAAGTCCCCAGTAAACTTGGCTCCCTGAATAGTAATAGATTGCGTCCTTCAGTAACCTAATAGGCATGGCCCTAGTTCTATTTCCATATACAGCACATTCGTGGATGGACTGCAATTGTGGTCTACCCATCTGATTCCAAGCATCTAGAGTTAACACATTCACTTCTGCACCAGTATCAATCATAATGTTGTGTAATAACCAACCATAAATTACTACATCAAGTGTAATCTCTTTGTCAAATTCATGATTATGAGGTGGTAGATTTGCATGAAGTATCTATCTTTCGTGCTCAGTCCCAATGTGTGGTACCTTTTCTTGCAACCACTCCCCATAACAATGGAATGATGTTCTCCTATCGCAACATCTTACACACCTATTTCAAGTCATCCACATCCTTCTGTGGGATTTCAACCTTCCTTACATGATCCCTGTCATGTGCTTGTTCCTTTAAACATTGTATTTCTCCCTTTAGTGCCATGATAACTTCCATGGTATCCTGATAAACTTCCTTCTGGTGCGCAACATCTGGATACTTGGCATGTATCACTTCTTCCCTTGTAATGAGTGTCTTATCCTTAACGTCTCACAATTTTACACAACCTCAGTGCATGTAGTCACCATCACAGTCTGTAACTTAGGATCAGGGGTCTTCTTTAGCATCCATTGATCAGAAGCACAAACACTCCACTTTAATCATTCCCATGCCCTTTTCTTTCTTCTGAGTCTTGCACATGTTCTCATACAGCTTTAGAAATCTTATAACTTGTGTTGCTTTCCACACCATGAGAAAGTAACATTCTGAGGGAACTCATTTTGATAATTATCAGGAGATCCACAGGTATAACAAGTTCCTTACAGAAACCTTCCTCTACCACCACCATGACCTCAGACCTCTATATCCACCTCTTGAAGCCACCATTCTTGTTATTTCCATTGTTGTGCCCTTCATGGTTATGACCTTCATGCTCCTTAGATCCACTAGCCACACTTTTCTGGTGCACTCCTTGTCTCTATGGCTTCATGAATGTGATCAATCAACTTGTAGTCAGTGGTGTCATGAGTGTGGGATTTTAAAATCTTGTAATACATGGATACCTTCTTTGTAAGCATGTGCCTGCAATAAAGGGAAATCTCAAACATCATGATTCAGGTGGAAAACCTCGTAATCCAATAATAGTGTGTGCACTAACCTACATGGGCAATTATCTTTAGTATGTCCTTCCACTTCACAATCTGTACACCATATTCCACTGCATGTCTCATGAGCTGAATTAGCAAAAATATTTTCTAGCTGCTTTTCCATGGTTGCAATTTGTGCCTCCAAAAATGTGTTTACTCTAGTATCAATGCTTACAACAGCCTCAACATGTAGAGTGGATTTCAAATCCTTGTATAGATCCACAAAAGTCTTATGAGATAGTGCTCATCTAAAAGGAGTCAGGAACCCACCAAAAACCACTGTGCATGCTGAATTAGATGGATGTCATAAGATAAATTTGATAGTAAAGCTTTAAAAGCATGTGTCATATTCCTTACACTCTCAGATAATCCTTTCTTAATGTCCTTGAGAGCACTGATACTCTTTTTCTCAAAACTCTGGAATATGGAACTCAGCTAGAAGCATAGAACATAAAACATCATAGTCCACCATGGTCTAATGTGGATCATACTTTCTGTACCATCTATGCACGCACCCTTGAAGAGTAGTAGAAAACTGACTTACTTTTCTATCTGAAGTTGTGATTCCTTTAGCGCACCATAAAAACTCACACTTATGCACATGATCTGTTACATCTTCTATTCCTCTATATTCTGGTAAGTGGAGGGACATATCATAATACACTTACTGAGGTTGATGTGCGGGTTGTTAGGGATGTGGGCCTTATCCTCCAGATCTAGAACCAAAACCACCACTAGTATTTCCTCCACCTCTAAGAACCACCTGATCCACTTGATCCTGATCCTTTTGATCAACCTAACCCTCCTGTAGTGGGCACAATACCAGTGGATGTACTTCCTTGAATCCAAATTGTAGTGCTAAACTGAACTCCAATAGTCTATGAAGTTGTAGTACTTCCAGACATATTCCTAATGTTCTACAATGCCCACACTCTGTCCTAATGATGTGCTAGAAAATATTCCTCCAATCGGACCTCCAAGCAATGATGTTGACTACATTTCCATGGGTGCACTATTAACTCTATCTCCTGAATTTAACACAAACTAATACCTACTTGTCTCTACTTCCTTACCTACACTAGCATTCTTCTCAATGACTACTTATGGAACTAAAACACCATGTGCAAGGGATAGGTCATATAGATGGGATCAGATGCACACACGTGGTCCTCAATCTTTCTTCTTCTGACACTCTCTCATCCAAAGCTAAAGGGGATTCTCTTTTGCACTTACCTAATGTTGGGAGAACTATATGTTGCAGTTCCTCATCTTCCACGAGAGATTCAAATCCTTCACAGAGCCATCTCTTCCCTTAATTCCATCTACTCTATAAATTCTCTTGTTATATCCCTTTACCACACTTCATTATATTTGAGTTGTCTTTTCTCTCTCTCTATTACTTCCGAAAGGTCCGCCATCTTCACCACACCTTCTCCTACCCCTCGCACATGGTGGGATTTTAGCTAGCCATAGGGTGATGCTCTAAATCCATCTCTATCATCAAGATCTTGATCGATAAAGGTATAGTGCACAAGTAAGATCCTCTATGGATTTGTGCAAGAACTGAAACTTAGCTTCTTTAGGACACATATATGTAGAAATAGTGTACTCTAAAATGTAATTTGCACAATACTCTAGCCCACCAATGATCTACATCTTTAGTCCACTCCAAATCAGCATAGATAAAATTTTGATAATCTTTTTTACATCCAAGGTCTTGGCCTATAACTCCAGCACTTCCCTACTGCATACATTGACAACCACTCATATAACTCTATTGGAAAGAAACTAAAAAATGTCTCATAGAGCACATCATACATATTTTCTTTTACCCATTTGCACGTAATGAAATTGGGTGCAGTGTTATATCTCTATGAAAACTGATCTTTTCCATCATCTATCCACCCTTCAATACTCTCCAAAGTCAATCGATACACCATCTGCAAGCAACATCCTAAAAAATAGCTTGAAAAGAGGCCCCGACAACAGAATAAAAATGTATTATTATTTTTATACTCAATTACCTAGGCACACTGGAACTTCATTCGAACATATCTAAATGCTCACCCAAAGCATGTGAGGCTACCAGGTCCCTCCTTTTTGTAGTCTTGTGAAGATGCTAGCATGCATAATCATATTTACCATTATCCAACATACATTTAAAAATAGATCATTACTAAGATCAAGTGAACTATGTGGTCTCCATACTCAGATATATTAATTACTAGAATCTATCCACACTTATCCATTAACACGTAAAATATTACACAATAGAAGTTGATTACATAATGATATTCACCAGGGAGTCATGGGCGCTAGTATATTAGTGCAACATAACTTAGTTACATTGTACATTCATCTTCATACATGGTCTCTAAAAATATGGTGATCAATACATATTTATATGGGTGGGCACCTGCCCTTTATTGCCTATGCACGTCAAAATAGACTACATTCTTAAAACAGGCATGTGCTTACATACAAAACTTGTCATAAACCACACATGATTTCTTTACAATCTTAATAATATATTAAACCTATAGATCAAACATTGCATGACTCTTGACCTTCCACTTTTGTCCCAAAATAAATCTTACTTGGCCGCGAAGTCTTCTTACTTTTATCTTTGCTTGAGACACACTCCAACTACTTTTCCTATTCTTAGCCCATGTCATGTAAAATTGACTAAGTCTTGAGCACTTGCTTCCCGGGTGCACCTTTCTTCAATTGATGCATGCATGCACCTACACACCTCCTTTATGTTCCCTCTCAATACTTAGGAATTTTTTTCAACCTAACAAACATCAAAGAAGCTCAAATGTGCCAAATTAAGAAACCACTAAATAAAATGTAATTATGAAATTAAGTCTTACTAAAAATAGTAAGTGTTGGAATATTGGTTGGACCAAGAAACAAGGATGTCAAGCCTCTCATGCTAAAAAAAGAGCACCTAGATATGTTTTAAAATGTTCATAGCTTCATAGTTACTTAAAAAATCCATCATTTTGCATTATGCACTTTTAAGTGAATTATGGCTCAGGTGGAAGGGAAGCCCTCTCGATTCCCTAAATTCAGTATCAAACTATTTCTAATATCATTAGATGGGTGAATCAAAATTTGGAAGTGTTCTTCATCCAGTCTCTCTCCTTCACCCATATCGGATAAGAGCATATTGGATTGTTCTTCTTTGTATCTCGCAAGACACCATGGTCATTTAGTGAAAGGATCACCAAGATCACCTCGTGTGAGAAAATTGTCTCATTATAAACATTGAGTGTATCAAATTCAAGAAAGATCAGAGGGATATGGAAATGTTACAGAGATTAGAAGAGTACCTAATTGGGATATATAATTTTATCATTAAGAGGAATCCCCAAATATGAGGTTTGGGAAAGAGTAAGTGCACTATGAGGCTTACCCAAGTTTAAAGAGTGTTCAAAGGATCAAGAATTCAATACAGTGCATATATGCAAAACAAATCAGATCTTCTTTATAATATTTCACGATAAAAGTTTGATTTTCATTAATAAAAAAGGATCTGATTTTTCTATCTTAGAGGAATGTGAAAGGTAAAAAGTGGTGGGACTTTGAAAGGTCATGTGGGGGGTAGATGAAGAGAAGGATCGTAAATATATAAATTGGAATGGTTTCTTCATTCTAAGGGGTTATATTTTCTTGGTTGATAGCTCCCATTATCTTGGTGGATTATTCATGTGTGATCCCCAATAGAAAGGCCACCCATGATGGTTAAAGTAGTGTATATATTTCATGTTTTCAATAAATGGAGCTTCCCATTCCTAAGAAAAGGGACCTATTCCTAGAGCATTAGCAGTAACCCCTAATATTCACTTGTGAAAAATTATTTCACCAACAATTCAGTGAAGTCAGAATTTTTTGGCACTAAAGGAATCGTTACGTAGTTCCTTTGTTCCTCCACTTCCCCACATAACTAATGCATTCGACTAAAGAAAAAAAGGGAGAGTTATATTTTTCCTTTCATTCCCTGTATACCAAAATTTTCCACATTGAAGCTAAAATCATATGTTAGGATTTTATGGCACTCATGGAATTGTTCTCATGCTCTAGTTGTTCCCTGTATGCCATCATTTACTGCATTGAACTTGAAATTGATTCTTCAACTGATTGGAAGAATGGAGTAAAAAAAGGCTAATTTGGCTTTTGAGGGCCTATGAGGAACATTTCACTATTTTTTCAGTTCCCTGGATTTCCAACATGCCCAACCAAAGACCCCAAAAGCACTCAATGACCTATTTTTAGTTGTTTTCTTCACCTAAGACTCTACTTTTGATCATGCAGAGGATAAAAGGGGTAGTTTCAAGAAATTAGAATCTTTCAGATCATGCAAGGGAACCCAAAATCTATTTTTAGGCATACACAATCACCTTCTAAGCATGGGATTTCCTATTTTAGGCACAAACTACTCTTCCCCATGTACAAATCTGCATGTTTCAATCAAGATCAACTATTTTTGATGTATAAGGGTAGTATGGGCATGTATTACTCCTATTATTTTCTATTTTTACTAATAAAAATTGCATGTTTGCACTTTTTCCCCTTCTTATTTTCCTCATTCTCTATAAAAATCCATGGAATTTATTGTAAAAATAATATTTGCACAATTTATTCATCATCCTTGTGTAATTTAACATTTTGAGTGGAAGAGAAGGGGCCATGAGTGATTATTTGTACTAGTTTCACCTCTTGGATCAATAAAGGAGTTATTTTTGCCTTCTCATTACCTGTAATGTGTTCAAATTTGTGTTTTTAAGCTGATTTTGATCTTGTGATATTATTTATCTTTAATTTTTTAGTTTAAATTCCATTTCACATTAAATTAATATGCTAATTTTCAGGTCATATCTTGTGCTTGACAAATATTTTATAGGATTCAGTTGTGGATTTTACCAAATTACCCTTCCAAATCTATTTGTTTCCCCTTCTCTATGTTGTTATAACTTCCAAACCTCATGCATTAGTTTTTCAATTTGAGAGTTGTGCAAGGTGTGCTAGTTCCTTTGATCCATATGTGTGATTCAAACAAGTTTGACATCCTCAAACTTACTAGTGTATCACCCCTTTTTATTTTTAGTCTTTCCTTTTCCCTTTTCCCATTTCATGCAATAGAGTAGAAGTTAGTTTTAGGTGCTACACTAGGGAATCCAACCCTCTCTGGAGACTCACCCCAATATACAAGCTACCTAAAACCTAGGATAGTTTCCATTTTTTGAATTGAAAGGACAAAATCCACACCACTCTCTGGAATGCGCATTTAAAATAGAACACTTTTTGGCATTCCTAGTGGGACAAAAAAAAATATAAATATTTGAGGTTATTCTTGGTAAGTATTAGTGTTTTAGACACATTCATCTAGCATCTGGTGACTCCATAAGTTAAAATCATATCCTGGTAGTAGATCAGTGCATATTCGATTCACAAAATTATTACTAAATCATCTACAAAAAATATTTCATTTGATTTTGTTGAGTTACCTTTGAATTCAACAAAGATAAATAGATTTTTGAGTTCTAAACTATATTCTGAATGTCCATCCATCCCAAAAAATTAGATCTCACTTCCTAAATTCCCCATATCCAATCTGAATCTTAATATGGACATCCCAAGCAACTAGTGTTTATTTCCTTCAATGTGATGATATATCAGTTTCATCCCTTAAGAGAAGTCCATATTTCACTAGATATAATTAAACTGCACCTATAAAACACATTAAATGTGTGGCCAATATATAATTGGTTTATCATATTACTCAAGATAATTTTGTAGTCAAGTTATTAGCATCCTTTTTCAAGGACAGATCATTAAAGTGGTACATGAGACTAGTGGTAAACTCCATCAATACATGGGATCAATTGGGAGAATTTTTGTATAGGAATTTTGAAGAAAAATCAGACCATCTTTCACTAGTGGAACAATTGACTACCATTAAGATATCACCGTAAGAGTTCATGTTTGATTTCAACTACAAATTTCAAAGAACATGGGACATAATTCCATAATTGGTAAGGCCTACTATTTAGTATTCTTTTTGGTATTACCAAAGGGATTTGAATTTTGATATTTTAGTGATGATGCAATCAATGGGTGGAGTAACCCTACTTTATGCATATATGAAAAAGTCATTAGGGATGAAAATAGTCTCATGCAAGATGGATAGATTTCACCAAGCCCCTCTATCCTTATATTTCTAAAAGAACATCCCTTTATGTCACTTCAAATACCTACAATAGCAACTATTATAATGCTTATTACTCATTCTTTAAGTCAAACTAATGAATATCCAAGAACCTCAAATTAATTACAAGAATTCATGAAACAACTACAAAACCTTTTAAATGGGGCAATGACCTTGAAAAGACAACAAAATTAGAGTTATAGACCCTACTATCCACCCAATCAATAGAATGGGCCCCCTTTCCAACTAAGTTTGTAAAGCTAAAATTAGTTTTCCAATGTTAAACGTTTCCAACCATTCAATCGCAACACTCCTAGTTCATCCAAAGTAATTGTACCTATCCAAAATAATCTGATACAAGACTATGAGTGGTATTATCCTTGTAATTTAGCCCATAACCAGAACTCTTGCCCCAATGGTGTTCTATATCAAGCACCTAGGGTGTAAGCTACTTATATGTCTCAAAACTCATCAGTTAATACCCCACCACACTAGGATATTTCTCAATAATTATTGCAAAATGATGCTACAATTGTAATTTGGCAAGAGGATGATTTTTATGGAGTAAATAAGATAAAAATATTAGAAAAATCTATCCTCTACTTCTGTGGTAGAAAACAAAAGATCAAATAAAGCAATAATAGAAGTGGATCAGCCAACTATTAAGATAAATTCTCAGCTTTCTCTAACATTACAAGGTGTTGTTTCAGTTTCTGTTCAATAAGGTGCTCAAGAAAATCAGTCTACAAGAGTTCAAAATCAGCAAGAGATTCCAATTTTGACACCACAAATGTAAGAAAGTACTATTGTTAATAGAGTATAGAAGGTTAGTACTTCATATTTTAATATTCTTGAACATATGAAGCAAGCTAATGTCAATATGAAAATGTGAGATTCTTTGTCTCTTCTCGGTTAAAAATATCTTTTGGAAGAAGCTTTGTTTAATCTCAGTATCTCTATCCATCCATCCAAAGAACAATCTAAAGTTGTGCTTACTAACACACTTGATCCAAAAGAATCCCAAGAAATAAAAATTGAAACCACATACTTTTTATTTTTTCTTAATCATAGGAAAAAATTGACTCCTGATTAATTCAAGAGCTTCCAAATCAGCTATGCCTAAACAAACTGTTGATAAACTCGGTCTAAAATATGAGCATATTTCTAAAGGATTATTTTAGCTAGATGGAACACCTTTAGAAACCCTTGGATTAATTATAGGACTAAGATAACCTTACATGCATGCCTCAATTTCTCCATCCAACAATATGTATTCATTATTGATCTTCCTCCCTATTTTGCCTTGTGCCTTTCTAGGGATTTCACTAATAAAATTTTAGGCTACTTATCATCATAATGGTCTCACATGTTGCTTAGAATAAGGTATGGAAAAAAATTACAATAAGGCCTTATCCCACCTCAAAAATTCATATAAAGTGTTATATTTCTAGTGTTATCAATTCCTATTGTATGATCATAGATGAAGAAGACCATCTAGTTGAGAAAGAACCAAGAACACTTTACGAGAGGATTATAGACTTATTAATCGATGAATGGGATACTCAAGGTCATGAATTTGATCCATATAGTCATATTGAAGAGGTGGTTCTTAGAACATATTGTCTACATGAATAAAATTCTATTATTCCTAACGTAGTCATATCAGATCAGCAGGATGAATGTTTATGGAAATTTTACTTTGATGGATCAAGAAGCAAGAATGGAGTAGGTGGGGGAATCATGTTGATTTATCTAAGAAAAAATAAGTATCTTTTAGTTTTAAGGTTTTATTTCAGTTGCACTAACAATACAACTGAGTATAAAGCTCTTTTGTATGGTATTCAGTGAGCAAGGAAAATAATGGTAAGACAATTATAGATGTATGGTGACAGTAAGTTTGTCATAAATCAAATCAAAGGACAAAATGAAACTAATAAAAAAATTTCATATCTTATAAAAATAGAGAGTGGTATTTGATAAATGATTTTTATGCTTTCAATGTTCAATCTATTCCTATAGAAAAGATTAAATGTACATGTAGGCTACTTGTAATTGTTTCTCAAGTTGACATTGCAAATCAGATCAACAATGAAAAAATTGTTAGTATATCGAGATAGTTTTAAGGCCTTTTATCCTTAATAACAATGCTAGCTAGCAAGTATCTGAATCAGATCAATAGATAGTTAATTTTTTTGGAAGAGGAAACAAAGTATTCAATAAAAATTAGGAAAGATTACAACACTATGAAAATCAGATTATTCAGTTGAGTGTTCTCCATTATTTGCACTCCTACAAAATGGAATAACCTATAAGTCTGGACATCGGTAGTTAATGGAGAATGGTTTTCTAACAAGATAGCTCAACGTAGAAAAGGTCAAAGATGAAAAGAGAAAAAAAATGGTAAAATTCATTGGTAGTATTTTAAAATGCTACTGGCTGGTAGATTTTTTATGTTGTTACCATTCGGTAGCATGTACAGATGTTACCGGTGGGGTAGCAAGAAAATTGGGTTACAGGAAAAGAAATGACACAAGAGTGCCGATAGCATCCTTAGATGCTACCAGCCAGTAGCACTCAAAATGCTACATGTCGGTAGCATGTACGGATGTTACCAGCCAGTAGTAATTTTTTTGCTACTGGCTAGTTTCACAAAGGTGATGATGAAGAACAGTCAGATGATAATAAAGGCATCGGTAGCACTTGTATGAACGCTACTAGCTGACAATATATTTTAAGCTACCAGTCGATAGTGGGGAAAAAAATGTTATTGGCTGGTCATATTTACACTACCAGTCGACAATAGAGAAGAAAGTGCTACCATTCGGGAGTAGAAAATACATGCAATTAGTCAAGCGTAAGAACAAACCAGGCATTAATGGGAGCGATACAAGGTTGTTCAACTACCAATTTAATGAGGTATGACAACCATGACTTCCCGTACAAGAAAAGTACCAAATTTGTATGACCTCCCATACCTGTTTAATGAAATATGTCAGTTGGTGAGGCAAATTTCGAGGCTCTTTCTCTCTATATTATAAATATTTCCTCATTTTAAGGGGATTCATTCTATTTTTTGAAGGAACTATGTCAAAATTGTTACAGAGCTATTATGAGCTAAAGGCCTCGAATTTGGGCTTATTATAAATGATTTTTTCCTTATGCCTATATTCTAATGGATTGTGCATGTTTTTTGAGAAATAAAATCACATTTTTGGGGCATTTCTTGCCTTAATTTGGGTTATATTGCACTTTTTCCTTCCATTATGTTTACATGTATTTTGTGCATGTTTATATCTAATTGTTGGACCTTTAATTTGTTTTTGTTTTATGAATCTAGGGAACTGAATATTGTTTTATCTTGTGTCACTTCTATGCCCTCCCTTACTTGTTTTTACTCTCCTATTGTTCACTCACTCAGAGTGTTTCACTCCCTTTCTTGGTGCATCACCTTTGCTTAGAGTATGTTTACTTTTATGCATTCTTCTATCCCAAGTCTCCTTGGAAAGCATTAAGGTAGGATTAGATTATTTTTTCATTCTCTGCACCTTGGAGAAGTTAGCACTAGGTTAGGAGAAGAAGACAACTTTATACAGAGGATTATCCTACTTGGAATGTCCCACACTGCAGGATAATCCCATGTTATGCAAATTACACTGATTGCCTCACACACAAATCATAAGCAATTAGGGGTGTTGTAATTTTGTGATAACATTGGGATATAACAAAATACCTTATGGATTAGTCACTCTTGATTATATATGTAATAAAAATGATCAAGTTAGATGTGGTAAATCTAAAATGTTGATCAAGTGAAAACATTATGATAAAATCAACATTGGTAAGAAAAAACGCTCAAGTTGGGAAAGATATGTAATCAAGATGAAAAAAATCATTTAATAAATTTTCTTAGGAATTTGATTATTTTTTTACATAGAGTTATGGCGATTTAAAGTTTTTTAATCTAGATTTTGGCTCAAAAAATAATAGAGTTGGTTTTAGATGTAAATCCAGTTAGAAAAAAGCAAAGACCCATTAATCCTAAGGTTAATCCTCTCATGAAATAAGAGTTGAATAAATTAATCAAAGCTAACATCATTTTCCCTATGAAGCATTCATCATGGGTTTTCCATTTTAGTTCTTGTGAGAAATAAAAATGGAGAATATGCATGTGTGAGGATTTCATATATTTAAATAGGGCATCTTTAAAATATCTCTATCTGTTAACATTAATGGAGAAAATATTGCAAATGGTAAGTGGATCAGAATATATTTTACTCTTAGAAGGCTATTCCAGGAATAATGAGGTTATGGTGCAAGAATTAGACCAATTCAAAACTACGTTTTCCACAAAATGGGGCTTACATAAGAATATAAGAAAACTCCATCTGGACTGTCAAATGTAAGATTTGTGTTTCAGTGCACAATGTACTTGGCATATCAGGGGTTGGTTAATAATTGTTTTCTTATCTATTTGGATGACATAAATATATTTTCCAAGCATGATGCATATCATCTAGTTCATATCAGACAAGTGTTTGGAAGGTACAAGTAATACGGTGTATCTCTCGATCTAGATAAGTGTATTTTTTAGTCTATGACATTAATTTTCTAGGTCATGTTGTTTTTTTAAGAAAGTTCTTGTCATTAATCCAGAAAGGGTAAATGTAATTTTATTATTATCTTTTCCAAATCATAAGAATGCATTACGAATTTTTATGGGTAGAATAATTTTTGTAAGAAGATTCATTCAATTTTTTGCAATTTTAGTAAAGCCACTAACTCCAATGCTAAGAAAAAACATGGTTTTCATCTAGAAAATAATGGGGAAGAATGATTTTGAAGAAACCAAACATGTTATTTCACAAGCTCTAACACTTTTTAATCCTAATTTTAGAAATGATTTCATTTTATATGTTTTCGGAGCAATTGACACAATCTCATTCATATTGGTACAAAAAATGATGAAAACTTGGAGGAGATAATTAATTTTTTCAGTAAAGGATTAAAATATTATGAGGTAAGGTGTTAATTTATTGAAAAAAATTCCTTTCAGTTATTAAAAATCTATAAAAATTGTTACATTTGGTTTCTAATAACAAGGTTCATTTATTGGTTTCTCATCCATGTGTTAAAGAGTTTCTTTTTAGAAAGGATTTAAATGAGAAAAGGATAGGAAAAATTACAAAATTTATGGAGTATGATATTAACATCAAGGTTACTAAACTAGTAAGAGGAAGAGGGTTGTGTGATCAACTAGATTTTGATTTTTATGATGAAAAAAATCAAGTTTTAGTGTTAAAAATGGTCAAGATACAGTTTCCCCTTCATTGCCTCAGAGTTGGACTCACAAAATGGTCAATTTTCTTCATAATGGAAAGTTTCCACAAGTTTTGGATAAGATAAAAATTATGTATTTCATATTACATTACATTCCTTATGTTCTTATTAATAACATATTGTTTAGAAAACATATTAAATGTAATTCTTTGGAGATGTGTTGATTCAGATCAAATTGATCATTTTTTCAGATAAGTTTCAAGCAGAATTATCCAGTGGTTATTGTTCACTAATAGATACAACCTTAAAGATAATGAGAACGAAATATTATTGGATAGATTTATTTAAAGATTCTCATGCATGGGTAATTTAGTGTTCAAATGTCTTATATTTATAGGAAAACACTAGTTGACAACTCTTCCTCTTCAACCAATTCAGATAAATCAACCTTTCGTGTAATGGGGGTCTATATTTTATTAGCATAATTAACCCACCTTCTAGTCCATGCTACAAATGGATTCTCACATCTATGGATAGAAGTAGTAATTTTATAGAAGCAAATGAAACTCCAGTATTGTACTTTTATGGAATTCTTGTCACAATTTTTGATGTCCTTACTATAATTATCTCAGATAATCCATTAGATTTCCTTAACACATGAATCATTACATGGGAATTAAATCTCAATATACATCTGTCAACATCTTCCAATTATAATCCTCAATGGAATGGATTACCATAATCAACTAAAAAAAATATTCTTAGAATAACAAAAGAACTATGGTGGAGAATTAGAGATCATGACACACAAAACCGAAATTATTTTTATGAGTTGATATGATTAATCCTAAGAGGTTAATTGGAAATTCTCCTTTCATGATTTTATATGGTAAGGAAACAATGTTTCCCATTTCTTATGAATTAACAACTCTAGATCTCATAAAACATATGGAAATGATGGAGGAGGATTCAATAACAATAAAATTTGGAGAGTTAATGGAATTAGAAGAGGTTAGAAAGAATGAAATGGCTACCATAGAACTTCATTAAGCTCAAGTGAAGAGATTTATTTTTAGCTGTTTATTTTTCCAAGGACTCTTTTTTTTATCATGAAGATGTTAAAAGGGATATTTTCAAGCAAGTAGAATCTTTTAACTGATTCATAAACCATTAAAAATAACAAGAACATGTAAGGGAACCCAAATTATATTTATGTGCATGCACAATCACCTTCTGAGTGTGGGATTTCTTATTTCAGGCACAAATTACTCTTCCCCATACATAAATCCTTATTTTTCAAGAAATATAAGTTATTTACAAGTAGAAGGGTCTTGTAGGTGACAAGGACTGAGATGGAGTTAAATCAATCCCTAATAATAAATTTTAAATTGTACTTCAGAATATCAAAGACACAAACTCATGAAACACAAGTATTAATGTGTAGTCATAAGAAAATAGACTTCACCATGAAACATACTCAAAGAAAGGATCATAAGATATACACAAAACCACTTATAGTGATACTCAAATCATATCACCAGAATTTTATTGATATTAAAATCAGATGGACAATGCACGATGTCTTCAATAATAGCCAACAAGATACAATGAAGAGTTACCAAGACAATCAGCTTTGTCTCATGAATACATATAACTATATACTTATTTCAAAAATGTCTTCAATTCAATATAAGATATGAAAATACTTCAAAAACCTACAAATGAAATCAACATGCTAAGGAAAGAACATTCAAACACATAACACAAGATCTGCCCTCCTTCTTCAATTTGCCATGAAAGAAAACATCACCGTCTTTTCTTTGCTTAAATCCTCACGAAAAACTTAACCAGATACTAACCTAGAATGAAATTCCAAGGGTTTTTGTCTAGGTTCAAGAGTTTTTTTCTTTGTAGCAATGTGTTATTCAAAAGAAGATAAAAGGGGTTCTAAAATATTAGCAACATTGTGCCCATAACATCACTTTTATACCATCTCCATGATTCAAATTCAAACTCAAAACATTTTCCCTCCTTTTTGTGACCAATTCATCATATAAAAAAAACCTTTTACTTTTCATAGCAGCTAAAAGTGGCTCATATGGTTTGGCCTAGCAGAAAACCTTCTTCCCTGCACCAAAAATCACCAAAACCCATTTATTATAATGCCAAAATTCTCCTAACACAAAATTTATTTTTATTCATCCCTTAAAATTCATCACACATGTTTAAAATAACATTTAAAAGTCATAATTTTTCTCAATTTACATGATCCAATCAAAATTATTTCGTTTAATGGGACCATTGTTCTTTGTTCTTCTCAAAACATATGTTTCCTTCACCCTTCAGCACCCTATTCAACATATTTTCTACTACTAGATCACTTAAAAAACATCTAAAATGTGTCACATGACCACTAAATCTAAATTGAAAAGCATTTATAGCACTTTTAATAAAATTAGAAGTCATGAAACAATCATTGGTTCAAACCACATCAACTTTTGCCTTCACCAAAACAAGCTACCCAATAAGTTATTTTCAAAAAGTAAATGATTAACACACTTCCAGAAACTTTCAAGACCATAAAATGGATTCATTGGATGAAAAAATTCATCTCTCTTCATATTCCAGATGATATAAATCATCACCCAATCCATCGCATGCTCCAACCAAATCAATTCTTTAACAAAACCAATTTTATCATGGAAATCCAAAAATATTCTTGTCCAAAACATGACCTAGAAAACTTATAAAAAATCATCATCATGAGTAATAATTTACATAAATGGAAATATTTCTGAATTATTTTTCTGAAAAAACTTGAATCACCTCCTAACTCTACCTGTAGCTCTTGTTATGTTCATTTCACTGAAGACTGTTTTTTACTACCTCAAAATTGCCCTTTGACCAGTCAACCTAAATGAAGCTCATTTGACTATATAAGTGGATAATAATGACCTGAAACCTCTTATGACATAAATAAAACTTCACATACATCACATAATGGAAATTTAGTTCATACCTCATTTGGACAACTTTTCCACAAATTAGAACTCTTAAGAAACTTACATTTTTAGGTGAATCCTACATATGATCACATACTCTAACATACCTTTTTAGAAATATATAAGAGTCCTATACAACATAAAATAATCTATTTTGTGTTATAAATCAAAAACTATCTCACTATACCTCTTCTTCTGTAAGCTTCTCCTAGTTAGGGTTTAGCTGGGGTTTCAAACAGACTTGGCTTCTTAACTATCGTCTCTTGAAAATGTGACGATAAAACCACCTAATTATTTTTAGTAAACCTTATAAAATAAATATATAAAACATCCCTAAAATCCAAAAATTCCCATGCAAAGCATATAATTCAGGCTGAGCATCAGAAGGTCTAAGTCGAGCTAGAAAACACGTTACCAAGTACCCCTATTTCACCAAAATTAATGTATCATGCAAAATACTCATCATATAAACCTGAATATTTTTCTAAAATCACAAGTAAAAATCCTAAAAAACACTCCAATCATCAACATATCATGATTACCTCTCAATATTTCCATTCACTGAGACTTTCCTATCTACCCCTTGGTGGGTTTTACATTATATAAGCTACGGTTTAATTGAAATAACACTATAACTACTCATCATCAAAGAAATAAAAATGGTCCAAAAATTCATAGTACACCATGATATACCTGCATACATGCATCAACGATCTTATGTAGCTCCAAATCGCATCCTTAAACCTCCTAGCATCCATACCTGCTCCAAATGAGCACCTTAAACATAATAAATCACATGTATCTATACTCCTACAACTAATGTGAGTGTCGAATCACTCTCAAAAAATTTTCTATAGCATGAAAACATGCTTTTAAAGAAACCAAGAATATCATACCACCATGCAACATCACCTAGGCACCTGAATGGGCTTGCAAGAGCAAACAATCCTCACTAAATATCCTTGTATCATCAAGCACATCTGAAACATCATGTCAAAATAATCCACAACATCATCTGGCCCTAATCCATCATCCACATTTTCATTATTGTGGTTTTTCATAGCTTACAATACCTCTAAGACCACATGCCAACAATCTCCCCCTTTGTCATTAATGGAAAACTACCTAAACTTCATCCCCCTTTTTACATTAATGACAAAGGATCTTTGTACCTACAAAAGATTTGTCTTTCTCAACTTCATATTGTTATTCTTAGGTTAGAAACATCAAAAAAATATCTCAATTAAGCAAAAAAAACCTTGAAATCTACGCTCAAAACCTATTTCTCCTTCTTTACAAGCATGCAACCACCATGTTCCCCCTCAACTTTGTTTTATCTTCTATGATACCATTGTATCAAACCAAATTTTGAATAATATACCTCAATAATATGAAAAAAAACAGTATACAAGAGCTGAGAAAACCTCCTTACCTTCATCCATGAGCTTGCATTGCTTGACTAGGAACAAATTTGGCTTGTTACTTACCATTCTTGTCTTCAAATAGACCCAAGGACGCATGTCCGTAAATAGGAATCTAAGTGTATTTAGAACAAAATTTGACATGCTACAACATTCTATTCACCCTTTGGTATAGCTAACCATCACTCCCCCTAGACTTAAAATAACCACCTCTAGTAGAAAGACACAAAAGCAATCAACTAACCTTGCTTTCTTGTCTTGAGGACAACTCAGCTACTTAGACAAGGTTCTAAAGCATTGTTTCATCCTTTTCATCCTTGAAAAGTCCCCGATATTGACTATTTTGAGTTAAGAAAATATATGTCACAAGAAACAAGCAAGAATAATAAATCAATCTTACCATGCATGCCTCTTGGAGCAATTCTATATGCTCCCCCTGTCATCAAGATGCCTCATCATCTGTAAGAGCACTTTTACTTGTCACTATACACTGTCAACATCAAATACCTTGTTCTTACGTACAAACTAAGCTTTAACCATGTCAAGATAGACATATTTTAACTACATGAGCTAACCAAATGTATGTTCAAGTAGTAAAAAGTGTAAAAAGTGTACTCCCATGTCATAAAGATCCATTTAAAACCTAAACATCATTATTCTCTTCATATTACATTGTAACATCATTTTAGGCCTACTAAGGTTTGGAATCATGACTCAAAATGATCAACTCATTAGCTTTTATTTTATCCAACATCTTTCTCAACCTTAGGAAACCATGAACACTTTGAATTAATCTTAAAAATACCACCATAAAAAATAAAACAACATATACAGACCTTTCACATGTGTAAGCATCTTTACTATCATTGTAGCATTGCACACTCTACATTAAGAAAATAAGCCATCTATGAACCTCAGTTACTTATTCTAACTAAAAACAAAAGATAAATTTAGAGAGTACTTTTTCAACTCAGAATCCACATACACATACACAATTTATATATGTGAAAACCATCAAACTCTTCCCTACACCTGTAGTATTCATTTCTTCATCTTAGTTACGAATGACCTCATACTAATCTTCACTGTGAACTAAAAATTACTAGCTTTAGCACCTTGGTGTCCAAAATCCTTTTTCAAATCCCTTGAGCCTAACATCAATGCATTTAATATATCTTCAAATCTCAGTTTACATTACAGACCCAGAGTATGATTAGAATCTATGTGCAAGAAAATTTCTTAAGTCTCTTTAGTCTTAGACACTGACCAAATTTAACTCCAAGCCCTTTGATCATGTAGACCATTTGACATAATCATCAAGAAATCCTTTCATTACCAAATTAACTTCATTATTTTCATGTTATATGTTTATAACACATACACATATAAGATACAGTCTTCACTTTCAACTAATCACGTAAACATCATAAGAAAGATTGAATTTTCCATTTTTGACCTCCTTAGAACATTCACACATATTAGATCTATCTGAGAGTATCTCACTTCTTCATGAATGGGCTAGGTGATTATTTTAGAACTTGTAAAGACTCATAATCTTCCCCTAAACTCAGTATATTGTCTTCTCATAGCTATCTTTACTATATTAGTGCACTAGAAATGATAACATCTTATAACTCATCTTAAAAGGATACATACATCCATTTCATGATCAGGTTCATACAATAAAAGTATTGCAAAGACATCATGATCACTAAACAATCCATTCTCATCTCTTCATGGCTTTTTTTTTTCATTTTGATCTAGAAGAACCTAAGAGAAGACATACCTTTATCTTCATAAATTAGAGTAAATCACTCATGTAGCACTACAAAATATTATAGGAGTATAGATCCTTAGAATACACTTCATACACCTAACCAGAAACCAAGTAGAACTTTCCTGATTTACTAGTTTTCTTCATACCAGTAACTATACACCACTTATATCAAAGAAAAAATACCTATCTCTGAACTCACTATGTTCTTCATCTCACAATCACGTTTACTGAGATTATCATGATTTTATGAAATGATACATAAAAACAAATCCAATGAACTTATGCACACAAAAAAATTACATCAAAATAGTGACCTTACAGGCATGTGACCGTTTATTCAACAATAAGCAATGTATATGATCCCCTAGAAATAAAATACCACATAGAATGATCATCCACAGCTTCAAGGATTCATGAAGGGATAGAAAAATCCTTTTTACATGCATGGTAAGTTCTTAAAGACAATTGAATATCACTACACCATATTCTTACCATCAACAAGAAAACCTCTAGCTAACCAACCCTTATGTATAGGTTTTCAATGAATAAATTTTGACATTCACATCATTATGATGAGATTTTACCCATTTGGCCAAAATGCAACTTCCAAGAACCTTGAAATCTTTCACAAAAGGAAACATACCCAAAATGTACTTTTGTACCTTTGACAATTAGGTCTTTTCAATTACTACTAAAACTTCACTGTACTATTATGACTTCCAAGAGATTTTGGCATTTCTAGGGTTTGAAACCTTTTAAATCATTAGGTACATCTTATCTAGGTAATTTGTATTGAATTTTCACCATGGAGTCCATAAATTACTCTCTCAACAACAACTTTTCCACAATACCACTCAATATGCATACTCAGAACCATTTATGATAGAGACACCTCAAAAATTCATACAACTTGACTTCAAGAGCTCAAATTTATTCAAAAACAAAGTAACAACATCTTCTACTATCCTGAGTAGATTTTGAGATTGATTTGGAGGCTTGAATAACATTTGCATACCTATAATATCCTTAATTTTTCCTTGTCGGTCTTCAAGTGCTCTACACAAACCCTTTTTATTCATGATATTTGAACAAATCATTATGCTTTATGACATATCACATCTTCAACCTTTATCTAAGATGTACTGAAACTCCTTGAAACATTTAACTTAGGACTCAAGGACTTCTAATCCAAAGGAAATTAAAAAAAAAAACTATTGATGATCAACACAAACTTCTCAAAGTCAATGACCCTATTATGACACATGGTCTTCTTAATTCGATTGTTGAGTCAAGAACATATCTATATATTAATTATGGGATTTTAGACATACTTATCACTTGCCACTATAACTCATGACAAAATAAAATAATCCACATGATTCATATTTGACTATATGACTATGACACATCATTGAATAACTTTAAATCATATAAGGACTCTTCACACATTGAATTACTCTTTGAGACCTCGATATAATATCTCATATATTGTATAAATTTAGACACATAAGAATCATTCATATGAAGCATGTGAAAACCTCTTGATACACCAATTGACTTAGAGATGACTTCCTTAAGACACCACAGTCCTCAAACTTTAGAAAATTATGTTAGATACAGACTTTGACAAACAAGAGTCCATTTCACAAGGATGATATGAATTTATAGAAAACCTATGGGACTTCCTAATGATCCACACTATTGGTTGCAAATTTTATATTCAGACACAAGAAATAGTTCGGGGGACAACAATCCCTCCTCTTTGTGGGGAGGTTCCCTTATTCACCAAAAATTGGAAATCTAATTATTTACAAATATACAAACTAATATTCTAAATGAGGATTTTATGGTAAATAATGCCTCCAATAGCTTATATGAGTAAGACAAGTGAAACAGGGACACGAAGTTCAATCTAAAAACTGAAAGAATGCATATAAGAGGGAGAGAAATTCTTCTTCTGTATTGATCTTAAAAGCTCTGTATAATTACTTTGCAAAACACCAAAATACAACTCATTTACAATGAGAAAGAAGTCTTATATAGGATGAGTGGTGGTTGTAACCAACTTTATAACTAATTACTATCTAATTAAGTGATAACACTTAATTAATCAATTACATAAGCTAGCTTTATTTACAATTTTTTATTTTCAATATGATAAACCTAACTTCAGAATATAAAAATTAGAAAGAAAAAACTAAGTACTAGAGGAAGAAACATTTGAGAGTGGCACGACTAGGATCTTCACTTTGGGAAAACAAACTCTGAACTTAGCAATAACATAAGAAATCACCATCTCCTTTGGAATGGTTGTATTTTCCATAGCATTCAACTAGCTACCAAGAGAAAATTCCATTTACCTTGTAATTCATCCAATTTACCAGAAGCCCTTGGTGGGTTCCACAACAAAGTTATGAATCTTAGTGATCTTTTTCATCTTCTCCTTGTTGACTATTTCAGTCTTGAATAGATCCTCTTTGATTAGTGCACTGAATTTATCCTTAATTTCATCCAGTGAGTGCCTTTTAGTAGAACTATCCTTGTATAATTGGCATCTAAGCGCTTGTAAGTTAGCAAATATTTCTGATTTAAAATCCTTTTATTTTATGCACCATGTTCTTAAGCTTTGTGGCTGCTTCTTCAAAAACTCTAATTTTCCATTCAATACTATAAACCAACTTCTTGGATAGGTTGTTCTTGGAATCATCAAAAATTTTATGAGAAATAAGAATCTTCTCATCTGTGGATCTCATGATTCTCAAGTCTTGAATTCCCTCCAACCATATCCTGAGTTCCTTCTCCACTCTCTTGATGACTATATTGAACTAATCCTGAGCTATAGATATGCTGTCATATAATTTGTATGCCTCATAAATAAAATTCAAACTAGATATTAGCAATCCTTCAACTAATGCCTCAACAACTCTACCATATGAAGAATGTTTATGGATTTTCTTGATAGCCTTAACATTTTCTTTAGAAAGAACATTTGGAGGAGGCATTGAAGAGAGAGGAGTGGGGTCCACAGGAGTCTTATCATTAGAGAGAAAGGATTTGATAAAGTTTTAAATAACTTGATCTTGTTCTTCCAATTTCTCTTATGAATGCTTTCCTTTATCCACCCTTTTAAACACTTTGGAAATAGTTTATCCTTAAAATTATGCACCTCTCCCTCAGGAGTGGATTCACCAAGTGAAATCCTTATTAACTCCACGTCTTCCACAGTGATGTCTTTCTCATACTTGTCTCCCTTTGGTTTATAAATCTCTAAAAATTGTTTTCCTCTTGAATCTAAAACCAAACAAGAGGTTATCTTGGCCTTTTTGGAGGAGGAGTAGGGGTTGTACCAAGCAAGGAAGCTACAACATCAAAACCTAGGAGAATTAATATGAGAAGATGCCTTCCTCTTCCTACTATCAATCATGGGCTAAACCCATGTGAAGGAGGAGTGGAGAGGAGGGGCCAATGCAAGAGCAAGGGGAGGACCAAGAGACTGAGTAGCATGAACATCTAGAGTAGGTAATTCAATGATAGAGGAAGATATTTTGAATGGAAGCTTAGCTCTTGAGGCATCTTTTTTCTTAGTGTTCTGGCTCTATGGTTTTCACATCATCTTCCTCCTCTTCTTAGTCTTCTTCACTTTATTCCTCTTCATCATTTTTTTCATGCTCCTTCATCTCTTTCTTCAGATTCAACTTCATGCTCCTCTTCAGTGGCCTTTCTTCTTATTCTTCCAAAGGCTGAGATATTTGTTCAAGCATCAGGGGATTCTTCATCATTTGATTCATGAACCTTCTCCTGCTCAACTTATTTCTCAAGATTTCTTCAATTTTCTCTATCTCCTTGAATTTTTCCTTCTTGGTATATACTTTGGTAGCTACATCCGGAGGTGAGGAAGATGGAGTAATCTGAGATGGAACCTCCTGAGGAGTAGATACTTCTTTATGTGAAGTGGAGGCTTCCTGAGAAGAGGATTTTCATTTCTTATTGTATGTCCTCATTCATCCTTGTGTTGAACCATTTCCTTGTTCTCACAATGACTGAATTATTCATGTCTAAAGGATCATCCTTTCCTTTTGGGACCAATCAATAGTAGGGAGAGGCATATGTTGAATGGTTTTAGATACTCTATAGAATACAAATTCTCATTATCATCCTCAAGATCCTCAGGAATTTGAACCGGATAACTTGATACACATTGAAGTCCTTGATTTATTGAAGGGAAAGTCTTCCAAAATACCTCTTCCTCACTTCATATTCATTAGTAAAATCAACCCAATAGTCTTCAATGGAGGGAATGATAATAGGACATTATCAAGTGTTTTGAAATGAATCCCTTGATATCAAAGATGATCTTTTTTGGTATGGATGAAACTTGAAATCAACAATTGTTCTTTCCACATTTTGGCATCCGAAGAACATTTGCATGTATAATTTCCCAAGGAAATAGGAAAATTGGATGCCAATGATCATTCTTATCTCTACATGTCCTATGTAGCATATCCATTATCTACAAATTCAACCAAGACCAATTTATTACAATACATGGGTAACTTGTTAGGTGTACCTTCAAAACCATCTAGCTTATGTAGAAAACTTTTTGAATTGAATAAAGAGGTTGTCATATGTTGAAATCAACTTCTTGGCTTTTGTAGACACTCTTTTAGTTGTGTTCCCTTCAAGTATCCCGACTATGAACATTGTGAACACATCATTAACTCTTCTTGTTATGGAATTTTCTATTCTCAAATATGAGATGTGGGTAAAATTCATAGATGGGATCACTTTTCTTATCATCTTGAGAAGATAACCTACCCATACCATATAGGCTACAATTGTGTACATGAGGTAGGAGGTCATGTGGAAGGAATTTTACTTTTTGCATTAACCAATTGCTCACTGAATATTTCAAAGATAATCTCTCCCCAATTCAAGATTTTTCTTTCCTTCATAAATTATGTTAATGTACACACACATCCAAAACTGAAACTCATTTGTGGAAGGTAGACCCATCAATCTTGCCAAGAATAGTGATCATGTATGATAGTTCTTCCTTGAAATATGACTTATATAGAACCTCAGGAAATTTGAAGCACCTCTCTTTTGAGCTTTGAGCCATGATTTAGCAATCATTTCCTTATATCTGTCTTTATCTTGCTCAAACATATTTTGAGGCTTGGGCTTTGGTCAGGGTGTTAGAATTTCAAAACATAGGGATCTTTAGGGCTCATTATATAGTTGACATCAAGTTTAGTAATGACCTGGCCTTTAGGATATCTTTAATTTATTTGGTTACAAGATCAAAAAATGAGGCACATGCATAGGACAATACATTTGCAGAGAGAGGGAAAAATAGTCAACAACATAAGCAATTCCACTATATTTTAATACATTGGCCAGTAGTTAGGGGTAACATTATATTGAGCCCAAAATCCCAATTCAAATGTCCTACATCACTATCCCTTATGGTTGAAACAAAGGTTCAAGGAAGAAATGTGTTCATACCCCCCATATTGTAAAACTTCATGGTGGAACAATGAAAACTCAAACGAATTGGAACTGTGAAAATCAAGTCAATTTTACCTCTTTTAGAAAACTAAATGGCTTGATAAAAAAGGTTAATTTAGGAAAATCAATTGAGTTGTGAGTCCTCAAACGGGACTACAAAAAGAACAATTTAAGCTTGCAAATGAATCACTTTTACCCCTTTTAAATTACGGTTATGATGGAATTGGAATCCTGAAAAAGGAAGAAAAGAAGTGTTTTTATTTCAAAACTTTCGGTGCATATAGAAAGGGTTTTTACAAGATAAAGAGGCCTGAGGGAACAAGGGACTTGAGTGCCAAAAAATCTTGAAACACCCAATTTGAATAAAGGATATAAGGTGTGGAAAATGGGGCATACGAGGAAAAAGGAGGAACAAAAGGTCAGGCATACCCAAAACAATCTGAAACACCTGCAACACTAATGAGGCACCTGTGTGAAGACAAGGTAAGACATGGATGAAAGGAAAATGTCAGGGGATTTCGGGGAATGGAGGCCGGATGGTACAAGGGTCATGAGTACCTCAAAAATCAAAATACAAACAAATGCCCAATTTTACAATGGTGAAGGACAAATCAGGCTATTTGGGGAACACAAGATCTGATGGAACAAGGGGCTCGGGTTCCTCAAATATCCAAACTATCTATAGATTAAAGGATTAAAATGATTTACTGATGACAAGGGGGTATTTTAGAGAACAAAGGTCAAAAGGAACAATTTCCTCACGGGTTCCAAAAACTCCAAACATCCCACAATACAAGGTTAATTTTCAAAAAGAAATGACTTGCGGGAAATAAAGGACTCTGAAGAATAGTTCCATGAAACATAGAAAGATCCGCACAAAGTGAAATAAGAGTAATGCGGGTAAAGTGGGAATGTGGGGAACGAGGAGGCCCAGAGGAACTTGTTCCTCTTGTTCCTTAAGAACCTGAAATCACCACAATACACTGGATTTTGACCCAAAACCTCAAAAATGACTAATGCTTTTGATTTTTTCATTCCTCAGGACTTCACAAAGGAAAAAAAATTGGGAAAAGGGGTCACTTGACCAAAAAATTCAAAATTTCAAAAATTACACATTTTTTAGGTAAGTGACAACAACTGGCTCTTTCTGGGGATTGGACTGACTTGACACACAGTGAAAACAAGACAGGGAAAAGAACCTCAAAATCTCTGGTTACAAGACTTAGTGCTTTATCCATTGGGAAAATTTATACAGAACATGACCAAATAGAAGAACACAAACACATAGAACACAAGACACAGACCAAAAGCAAATACTGTACAAGACTATTTATAAAACTATATACAAAGGATTGTTGTTCACTCATGACTGGAAATAACTTCAGATATTGACCACTATATGGAAATGGAAGGTTGAAGTTCCATCCATATAGCTTAGATAGTAATAATTTTCACTAGAAAAATGCCAAATTTTGAAAGGACCAAGCCAGAGTGAATCAAAATTACCATGGCTTCCTCATGGTTCATGCCTTTTGTCCCAGAGTAGGACAATATATCCAACTAGAAGTCCCTAGGCTTGGCTTTTCTTATCAAAAAGTTACTTGAATTTTTGTTGGTGTGTAGTAATCCTGTCAACAACCTGCAATCTTTCTTCATCCAACTTCTGTAGAGTACAAAACTCTTTCTCCATGGCACTTGAGAACTCTTCATCTTCAATAGCTTTTGCAAGATGCAATGCAGGAAACTCCATTATTACTGGAAATTGAGCTTCCATCCCATACACCAACCTAGAATAGAGACATCCCATGATGGATTCTCTTTGGTGTGATCCTTTCTTTTTAGAGAGCATCATATAACTTCTTATGCCAATTCCTCTGTGATTCATCTACGAGCTTCCTGATAATTGTTACAGGGTTCTTGTTGGTAGATTCAGCCTATGCCCATTCCCTTGTGGATAGTAATCAGATGAATGTGTAAGAGAAATTCCATACCCATAACATAAATCAATGAGTTCATGGGAAGAAATTTGGGGGCATTTTCTGTAACAATCTTGTTTGGAATACCAAACCTGACCAATATATTTTCTTTAATGAAATCACAGACTACCTCAAGAAGTGGTCCTCTTAACCTGGAATTTCTTCAACCCACTTCGTGAAATAATTAGTGGATGTTAGAACATGTGTGTGTCCTACACTTGAGGTTGGATTAAGAGTTCCTATGAAATCTAGCCCCCATTTCTAGAAAGGTTCTTCAATAACCACTGGTTTAAGAGGTAAGGTGGCCAACTTGGGTCTTCCCATAAAATTTTGACATGCTTCACACTTCAAAACCCACTTTGTTACATCTTTGAAAAGAGTTGGCCAATAATACCCTACACGAAGAATTTTATGAGTTGTCACTGAGGAAGAAAAGTGACCTCCACAGGCCTGATCATGGAAATCCCTCAGTAATCTCTTTTGTTGCTCCTTATCAACACACCTGAGAAAATGACCATCAATTCCCCTCTTGAATAATGAATTATCCCAAAGTACATATTGAGAAGCTCTAAGCTTGATGGATATTTTATCTTTGGCACTTAGATGTGCCAGAACATTCTCCGTAGGTGAGGAAATGAGAAATATCAACATACCATTCATCAGTTGAACTTAGAAAGAGTATACAGTTGGAATATCAACAGTTTCCTTTTCAATCAATTCTATCCTTGGACCATTAACAAGAAATTCATAAATACTTACCTCAAACCAACTTGGTGGGCTTGATATCAAGGTCATACTCTTGGAATTTTTCTACCTAATTACCTCATTTCGATCCAAACTCCTATTGTGTGAGGATAGAATTCACTGTTGTATCTGGTACAAACACAGTGGAGTGTGAATTCAGGATGTAGAAACAAAATTTTTTACTTCTTTCACCACAGCAAAGGCATGTTTCTCAAGTTGAGATTACTTCAACTCATGGGCCTTCAATACATAACTCATGAATGTTATAGGTACTTCACATCCATGAAAGTTATTTTGTACCAGAATTGTTGTTAGGGTGTGCTTAGAGGCATAACAATAGATTATAAAATATTTTTCAAAATTAGACATGAAAGAATAGGTGTCTTGGAAATAGCTCTCTTGATGTTTTCAAAGGCATTATTCCCTTCATTAGTCCAAAAAAAGGATTTCTTCTCTTTCATCATATGGGCTATGTTCCTAGTCAGCTCTGAAAAATTGGGAATAAATCTTCTAAGGAAATTGATCTTTCCAAAGAAGGAATGCACACCTTTCTTACTTATCAGAAGGATTATGTTTTTGGATAGCTTGGACACGTTCTGGATCAATCTTTATTCCATCCTTAGATACAATATGCCCAAGAAACTTTCCCTATTGTTACACTGAAGACAAATTTTTTGGATTCAATGAAATTCCATGGTCCCTACACCTTTGAAGTAATAGATTTCAGGTGTTGAAAGTGATCTTCTATTTTCTTTGAGAAAATAGTTAGATCATCCAAGATATATCACTATGCATTTATTCTTCAAGTCACCAAAGGCCAAGTCCATTGCCCTTTGGAATGTTGCACCTGCATTAATCAGACCAAAACATTCTTCTGTAGGCAAATGTACCCAGGGAGTTGTAAAATGAGTTTTATGTTGGTCCTATACATCCACCTCAATCTGGTTGTAGCTCAAAAACCCATCAAGCATAGAACAACATCTCTGAACCAGTGATATCCTACAAAATATGATCCATTATGGGAAGAAGGTAGTTATCCTTAAGAGAATTTTGGTTTAAATTTTATGAAATTGACAAAAATATGAATTTCTCCATTCTTCTTTCTTACTTCAAGCACAATGTTGGAAACCCAGGTTGAATGATGAATTGGGAAAATTATCCTGGCATTGATAAATTTCTAAATCTCTTGATAAATAGTGCATGCGATCTTCAGATTGTATTGCCTCTTTTTTCTGGTGAATGGTTGAATACCTGGCTTCAAGGGAATGTAATGTGACATTTCCCTTGGCTTAAAAGTTTTTCATTCATCATAGGAATAAACCATAACATCTATGTACTTCTTTAATAGTTCAACCATCTTCTTTCTCTCTTCACTAGAACAACATTTGCCAATATTGACAAATTTGGGCTCCTCATCACTTCCTATATTGACCTTCTCAAACTTAGATAATTGACTAACATCCAATGTGCTTTTTATTTTTTATACCTATCATTATTATCAAATAGGTCTTCTAAACTCACAAGACCCTTAGGAATTTTACTTACCCTTAAGTTTGATGCAACCATCCTGATCAGATTCCTCTTCAATCCCTTCTTCAGGCACAAAGATGTAGTGGATTCATGATAGCCAGCTTCACTTACCTTGAAGTACAATTGGCTAAAATTATCTTTCAGTTCAAGAAAGGAGATCAAATGTTGATCATCATTGAATACCTATCCAATTCTCTAACATTGTTAGGGACATTGGGTCTAAAAATCATTTCTACTGTGAATTTATCTTGGGATTAAAATTGGGTGTGGGAATGAGAAAGGATCCCAAAACTTCTAGAGCATCTGCTCTAGTGTTACTCTCTCTTGGAAAAACATTAATTAAGAATGCATCCAATAATTCAACAGAATCCCATACCATATTTTTATAATGCTTCAGCCTCTGATTCTTCACCTGAAAAGTTCCCCAAACTTTGTTTGATGATAATATTTGCATCACCTTGCACACGATAGGTTCTTTATTCCCATCTCCTTGTTGTGCTAGGCCAAGAAGAAGTTCCTCATACTCGATAGTATTATTGGTGTTAGAAAATTAGAGCTTATAGGAGAAAGGGTGGAGCTTACCATCAGGTGAGACTAATACAATTCCTGCTCCAGAACTAACTGTGGAACAACTTCCGTCAAACTCCATAATCTAAATGCCATTGGAATCATCCTGAACCACCTTGGGAGTTTTAGCCTCAGTCTCAAACATCACCATATAATTTCCATGACCAATATCTTCATATAAAATTTGGGCCTTAGGGTCATCCGTATTTTAGACAATATATTCATCCTACCTCTCTGGAAACAACTTCTTCATCTTTCCATTGACTAGGATAAGAGCATGAGACCATTCCATCTATATCTCTCCTCCAAATCTCCCTGTAGAAATTTCTACTTAACAACATACCATAAGAAGGAGGTATGTCTACAACCAAGATTGTGGCCTTGACTCTTTTCTATGGGAATGCAATAAAAGCTACTTGAGAATATTTTATCCTCCCAACTAGGGGCACCTCCTTAGTCTCATTGAATAACATGAACCAAAGGTTTAGGTTAGGGTGAGGTCAAGGGCATGTTCAACTTTTGCAGGCATCACATTGTCTGATGCTCTAGATTCAATGACACAATTACTGAGTTTATGGCCTGCTATTAATGACATGACATAAAAAGGCTCAATCTTATCAGAAGTGGGAAGGTGTGGAAGCCATCAAATTCCCTATGGGGAAGGAGATATGGGAGTAGGAAAAAAGCCTTTAGAAGTTTTGGAAGACTGGGTAGGCTTGGAATTGACAAACTTTAAAACTTTGGAAAAGGCTTCTAGGGTGAGTCTAGTAAAATTCATCTTCAGAAATATGAATTTTGGTCTTCTTGATATGATCAATGATATCAAAATACCTTGAGGTAGACAAATTTTCTTGACTGGAAACAATAGAGGTTTTGGGTTTATCAACTTTTGAGGCTGAGGGACACTTTAGACATAGAAGTAGAAGGTGTAGTTTCTTTAGGTATAAGAGGAGAAGAAGAAGAATTATTAGATGAGAAGTGGTACTTAATTTTTTAGCAGTAGTAGTGGGGATGGGTGCTCCTCTTCTTACAACTACTGGGATGGTAGCTAAAGATTCTTTAGACTTCCTCTTTATTTTACATGGTTGTAAAACTTCCATCTTCTTGTTCATCTGCTCTCTAGTCATGACATATGTAAGATTCATTTGTTCATATCTAAAACTACCTCATCATAATCATCATCATTTTCATCTACTCCTTCAGTAGTGAGGAAGTTGATTTGAGAATCATCTACCTCCTCTTGGGTATCTTCAGACTCTTTTCTTTAAGCTCTTTCATCTCAACTCTATTCGACCTCATCATCCGGCTCCTGGACACTTCACACGTAGCATTAACCAAAACATTTACAAGGAGGAGCTTCTATTGCTAGATTTTGGTTGAGAAGGAGGAAGATGCTTCCTTGGCTGAAAGTTCTTTCATGGAATTCCCTTGTATGGCACATTCTAGTAAAGTTGCTTCTTGATTGCAATTAAATCATTGGCCAAAATTTGAACTAATTATTCAAAACTTGTTGTACCTGAAGTAGATGCCTTTTTTGGGGGTTCCTTTCTCGGCTTGCCTGACATTATCAAGTCATCCTCTACACTTATGGCCAATTTTTTATCAACATTGAATTTAGAAATATTGACTCTCCTTAACACATAACTCACCTCTAGTAGTGGAGCATTAAGGAAGAAAAATTTCAGATTTGAGCAATGGGATGAGTATCAGCTTGGAATATTTTTAACCAATTTGTTTAATTTAGAAACGAAATCCTGCATAGGTTCATATGGTTCTTTCTTTATCAGATAAATTTGAGAAAAAGTGCATGAAAATATTCAACAATCTTGAATATGTTCTCGAACTACGTCTTCATGGTATTCCAGTTGGTGATGGTACTAGTTGGGAGATATAGAACCATTCTGCAACATTATCTTGCAAAGTCTTGACAAAAATCTAACTAAAACATCCTCATGCTCAACTCCAAGAACTCCACATTCAATAATAAAGGATATGCAATGTGTTCATTTGGGTGTACTTTTCCATCACCTCTTGAACTGAGGAAATTATTTCTATTCCCTTTAGGAAAATTGTGCAGAGGTTGTGCAAGGGGTAAAGGTCCAACCTGTTACCCCAAGGAAATGGTGTGGCCATTGTAAGAAAAACAAATTGTAGGGTAATAACAACACCTGCTAAGACTAAATATTGAGTAATAGGACTTACTTGTGGATGGGTGGTAGTATTTCCTGAGAGGATGAATATCTCTTTCTTTAGTTGGAGGATTACTCAAAGACCTTCTATTTCTACCTATTCTTTTTAGAGATAATTGAAAACCTTGTTGAACCTGCAACTAAAAATAGGATCCTCAAAACCTTGGGCTCTTTTTCCTCATGTGTATCTTCTTTCCACCACTGTGCTGAAAGTGCTAGTTTAATATGAAAATTATGTGGTGGGAAACATAGTACATACCCCACAGTGGGTGCCAAAAAATCGTTGGTTGGAAATTTTGTCTTTAGACACAAGAAATAGGCTAGGGGAAAACAATCCATCCTCTTTGTGGGGAGGTTCCCTTATTCACTAGAAACTAGGAATATAATTGTTTATAAATATACAAACTAACATTCTGAATGAGGATTTTTCATGTAAACAATGCTTCCATATTCTAATATTTTAAATACATAATATGAAAAGGGAGAAGGGTTTCAGATGAATAAACAATATCTTATATAAGTAAGATAGATGAAAGAGAGACACAAATTTTATTCTAAGCCATTGGTCAAGAACACAAGTGTTCTTCTTGGTTATGAAATATTACTCGCAATTGTAACAAAAATAAGTGAAGAAGACAACACATCAGATATATAGACTGTAGAGTTATATCCTATTGCTACAAATATGATATTTTAAGAACATATGAATTGATATATCTAAAAATACATGGAATATAAATGATATAGACACAAAGTTCCACACACTATAATCAATGAATTAAACACAATTTTGAGATTCATATATACATAGATTCACATTCAAATTTGTTAGGAAGAAAAACAAAAATAAACACAGAAAAGAGGAAGATAACTCGTCTTCTATATTGATCTTAAAATTTGTATATCATTACATTACAAAACACCAAAATCCAACCCCTTTAAAATGAGAAAGAAGACTTATATAGGTTGAGAGGTGATTGTAATCAAATTTCTAACTAATTTTATTTTTATTAAGTGCTAAGCACTTAATTAACTAATTACATGAGTTAGATTTATTTACACTTTAAATTTCAAAATGATAAATATAACTTTTAAAATATAACAACTAGATAGAAATGACGAAGAACTAGAAGTGGGGCGATTGGAAATTGGCATAGCTAAGATGTTCACTTTGAGAACGTGGAGTCTAAATTTTTCCAGGGCACTAGAAATCTCCATGACCTCTGGGATACTTGTTTTTTCCATCGCATTCAACCAACTACCAAGAGAGTATTCCATTTCCTTAGGAATTACCCCCATTATGCAATAATCCCTTTGTGGCTTGTACAAAAATGTTGTTCAGCTCTATGATCTCTTCCATCTTCTCCTTGTGGACAATTTCATCCTTGAACAAATCCTCCTTAATGAGTGCACTAAATTTTCTTTAACTTCATCTATTGAGTGCCTTTATGCAGATTTTTCCTTATAGAATAGGCATATAAGGGCTTGCAAGTCAACAAATATTTTGGATTTAAAATCCTCTCCTTTATGCACCATGCTCTTGACCTTTGTGGATTCTTCTTCAAAAACTTTTATTTTCCATTCAATGCCTTAAACCCATTTCTTGGACAAGTTTATTATTGGAATCATCAAAAATCTTATGAGAAAGAAGAATTTTATCATTATTACTACTTATGATCCTCAAATATTGAATGCTTTCAAACCATATCCGGAGTTCTTTCTCTACTTCCTTGATGGCTGTATTGAATTGATTCTAGGAAATATAAATGTTATCATACATCTTGTAGGCTGCATCAAAGAAATTTAGATGAGAGATTAGTGTTCCCTCCACTAAGGCTTTAACATCCTCTTCAGAAAGAATAGTTGGAGGAGGCATTGAAGAAAGTGGAGTAGGGTTTAGGGATATTTATCATTTAATAGGAAGGACTTGATAAAATTATATAGAACTTGAACCTATTCTTCCATCTTTTCTTGTGTCTTCTTTCCTTTCTCCACCCTTTTAATTACTTTTAAAACAGTTTCTATGAGATTTTGGACCTCTCCGTCAGGGGTAGATTCACCAAGTGAAAATCTTAATTAGCTCCAATTCTACAACAGTGATATATTTTTCATACTTGTCTCCCTTTGGTTTTGTAATTTTAAAAACTTTCCATTATTTTGAGTCTAAAACCAATTGGGAGGTTTTCTTTCCCTTCTTTCGTGGATTTGGGATTGTTCCAAGTAGGTAAGCCAAAACATTAAACCTAGGGGAAAAAATATGAGAAGATGTATTTCTCTTCCCTCTACCAATCATGGGATTAACCCATGTGAAGGAGTCACTAGAAGGTGGAGAAAAAGGAAGATAAAATGCAAGAACATTGGGAGGGATAAGATCTTGAGGTACCGGGATTTCCAAAGTAGGCACTTCAATGATGGAAGAGGATACTTCTTTAACTGGTGATTTAGGATTTGCGGCACTCACTTTCAAAGTGTCTGCCTATATGATTTTAACATCATCTTTCTCATCTTCTTCTTTCTTAGAATTTTCTTCTTTATCACCCCTCTTACTATGCTCATATGTATCTTCTTCAGATTCTTCATTTTTCTCTTCAGTATCTTTCTATGTTTCTTCAAAAGGTTGAGATATTTTTTCAACCATAGGGAATTATTTATTTGATTCAAGATCCTTCCCATTTTCAAATTATTTCTCAAGCATTTATTCAATTTTCTCTATCCCCTTAACTTTTCCCTTCTTGGTATATACTTTGGTAGCCAAATCCAAAGGTGAAGAAGATGGAGTAAGCTGAGCTAGAAATTTCTGGGGAGTGGAGACTTTCTTTTTTGAGGTGGAGGCTTCCTTAGAAGAATATTTTTTCGTTGCTTATCTATACTCCTTCATTCTCTTGTTAAACCATTTCCTTATTCTTATAATTATAGGATTGTGCATGTCTAAAGGATCTTCACTTTCCTTTTAGGACCTGTCAACAATAGCGAGATACATATGCCGAATAGTATTGAGAAACTCTACAGAATACAAATGTTTATTTTAATCCTCTAAATCCTCAGGAACCAGAACTTTATACACATTGAAGTCTCTTATCTATTACAGGGAAATTCTACCAATATATATGTTTCTAACCTCATATTCATCATAACAATTAGCCCAATAGTCTTCAATGGAAGGAATATGATAATAGGAAATTCTCAAGTGTTTTGAAGTAAATCCCTTGATATCAAAAGATGATATTTTATGGTATGAATGAAATTTGAAATCCACAATGGTTATATCCAAACTCTAGGCATCCAAGGTAAACTTGCATGTATAATTTCCCAAGAAAATAGGGAATTGGATGCCAATGATTTTCTTGTCTCTACATGTCCTATGCCAATTTCTTATTGATATTTTCACAAATAATCTCTCCTCAATTAAGATTTTTCTTTCCTTCACAGATGATGTTAATGTACACACACATCCATAAATGGAACTCATTGGTTTAAGGTAGGCCCATTAATCTTGCAAGAAGAGAAATCATTTCTGATAGTTCTTCCTTGAAATATGACCTCTATATAACTTTAGGAAACTTTGAAGTGCCTCTCTTTTGATCTTTAAGCCATGATCTAGTAATCATTACCTTATATTTTTTGTTATCTTGCTCAAACATATTTTGGGCCTAGGCTTTGGTCAAGGTGTTAGAGTTTTCAAATACATGGATCTTTAGGGTTGTAGTTATATAGCTAGCATCAAGTTTAGTAATGACTTTGACTTTAGGATCCATACTTTCTTTGTTGTAAAAATAATGGCATTTGAAAAACAGTCCTAAAGCAATTTGAGTTTTTGAAAATGGCCCAAAAATCATCAAGTTATGGTTGAAAACATGTTCGAGGTTTTTTTAAAATAATATTCTCTATTCTAAATTCATAATTTAGAACACACATTCTTTATCAACCATTCATATAACAGATAACCATATGCAGCTGTAATGACTCAGTGTGCTACCGATCTATTCATGTTTAACATTACCTATTGAATACTTTTCCATATACTTGGTTCTCTCTCCCTGTTCAGGGTATTGAGTGATCTATCTAAGGAACCTATTTGAATATTTGTTACCAATATTCATCTACATCACGAACCTTAGACTAGGTGACATAGGACAACGCAACCAGTAGCTATCGAAACTTTGGCCAAAGATATCTAACATATTGTTTGTATTACTATTCCTTGACGGCACACTTGTCAATCCAGAATACATCCTTCACCCCACTCTATTGTTATCTAGAATGTCCTTTACTGACTTTCATCAGTCCACTTGCCCAAGGAGTAACCCTAGTTTGAGTTAACAACATACGATATGATAGGGGGAGGCTCACTAAGACTTAGGGTAAGTTGGCATACTGGGTCAACCTAAGTCAACCCCATGTGCCAAGGTACCTTGATTCTTAGGGGGCTACCCCATATCTTAGACATGTTACTAACAATACCTAGAGAGAACTAAGATCAAGTCCCAAGTGTGTAGATCTAGATGATCAATGTAGAAGGGTGTTGCCACATGTCGACTGCATTGTTGTATCCTCGAGAACATCCTAATCTTCTCAAAGGTACAGCCCTGCAGTTGGCATGTGCCAGCATCCTACAAAACAACCTCATCGAGATGTACATAACTAAAGGATTTTATTAAAAATTTAATTAATTTGGATTATTAAAATAGATTACAGCAACCTTGCCTAACCCTAATCCAACACTCCTTAAGTTCTTCTATACAACAGATTCAATTGGTTGTGAAAGAAATTTATTAGCTTAAGATTGCCTTTAATGTTATTTACTAGACTTAACAAGCCATTAACCATAACAGAATATCAACATCCTAAGTTCCATTTATTGTGACTTAACCATTCAAGGAAGTGTAACAACCATCTAGGTTGTAACTAAGTAGACTGTATTAAACGAATTCTAATTATTAGGAGTCACGTCTTCCATTTTATTTGCATTCTCAAGATAGAGGAAGAATCATCATTTACATGATTAAGTGTTAGGGCCTAGCACCCCTATAAATCATTTACAAATTCAATAGTTATTAAGGAATGTTTATTCCATATCATATTACTATATTAAATTGTTTAGTTATGATATCAAATTCTGCAACTTAAGAAGATGCATCCTATTTAGGAAAATTATTCAAATTCCCACTGTCAAACTCAGCTAAGAATACCCCATTAAGCATATACATAATATGGAGTAAAACAACAAGATAAGATTCCATCTATGCAATGAGAGTACAAGATAATATACACACCCAAAGTAATAAATTATCAACATTTAATTCATCTCTAAAACTTATACATTTAGGTATCCTACAAGACAACCGCCTTCATTACAAAATAATACTACTTTTCTTTTTCAATACAATCTCAAGAACGATTCATAGTTCTTCACAAAATCAGACTTAAATCAGCCAATGATCACATAAGTTTATGCCTTCCTTTTCACTTACAAAGTTCATCTGCAAAAATTGCTAGCACGGGTCAGTTCAATGAACTGAGCATGATAAGCACTAAACCTTAAAAGGAAGTGCATTTCAATAATTGTTCCATTAAAACAACTATGCTTTAATGAGACAATTAATAAATCATATAATCAATATATCAAAAGCAACAGAAAAGAAGTACATTTTAAACAATTGATTTCACTTCCAAGAAAAGGAAATAATATAATCCACCATTTCAGCCTTACAAATTAGAGTCTAATTGATCCTATCAATTATCCTTAGGTAAACAACATATCATAACATCTCATTGTTCCCAATCTTTCATAAAAGAAAACAACATTTATCTTTGCTTCAAGATAAAAGAAGAGTTTAAAGCATGGTTCAGATTCGGATGACTCATCTAAATCCTAAACAGAAGAAGAAAAACCAATAAAACTATTCGCAAATCCAACACATCTGAGAAATAGAACAGATTAAAAACGTGAATTAACTGTTTCTTTTTAAAATACAACTACCTTAAAATTTAACAGTTAAGATATTCATCATAACAGAATTTCATTTTAATCCAAGAAGGAATAGAAAATCAATCGTTCTACCTGCCAGTTTAAATTTACTTCCACATATAGAAGTTAACTTTTAAAGATCTGGAACAACATTCAAAATCAAGGTAGACTCATACAGGATTTACTCTCTACTCGAGTTCATCCAAGGAGAATTCTTAAAAAGATAGAGTGCAAGAGAAAAACTTACTCATCTCAAACCAACCAAGTAAATTCTTGTCAAACAATAGTTTTCCAAACAAACTGAAATTTCTGGCTCAATAAAACCGAATAAAATAATCTCTTCCAACATCATTTCTACAAATGATTGGGTAAAGGAAGATCAAACAACTCATAAAAAACTTCATTTCAAAGGAGAATCAAAACAGAAGTTCAACCAATGATCTATCTAGTAATAAGAAAGCACACTGCCATATTACTTACACTTCTTTACTTCCAATGAACACTAGTTTCAATTCCATACCCAGAATGAAATACAAATAACAGTCCTAAAAACACAGTTTGTTCTAAATGATTCGCATTCCTTTATTTTATAAAAACATAAGGTGTATTTACTATATCCAACAAGAGATAGACAAATAACCAATCAATAAGTTAAACATGATCAGAAGTATTAACAAACTCAGACTGAAATCCCATTATCCTTAGAAAATGTTCCAGTTAAATCCCAAGGATATTTAAATAGCTCGATTTAATCTACACTCCCATATTTCCTTGTGTAAGTTGTTCGATTAGAAAATTTATGAGTTTTAAACTTTTTAAGAAGTTAAGAAAACCTAATTCAAATACCAAAACCAAATCAAACATGTCGATAATACTACCAGCTCAGAGCTCAAAAGTACAAAATCCGAAAAAAATGACAAACACAAGCTTCTCACAAAGGTACAGGACTACCCAAGTAAATATTCACGGTTTAGGGAAACAACAAGTTCTCATCCAAGTTTAAATCATTAACAAAGAAAACACAACATATCATAATAGAACCAACACATCGTTCCTACTACTATTTCCAAACACTAAGTACCAAATTTCATGTACAGTGTTGAATTACAACAACTCAACATGAGCTCAGATATGCTCAGTATCTTAGTATGAGGTAGTATAAGATACAAATATTTATTAACAGTTCGTATTCAAAACAAGGAGTCCTATTCCTATCTCAAATGAAACACGAGTTTCCAACGAGAGTTCAAAATCAAACAAATAACAAGATAAGAGTGCGATGAAATCATGAACTTCAATTAACAGTCCAAAACACCACAAGAGTAAAGCATGAGTACAGAGCCACATACGGCTTCAACAATAATCCCGACTTACCCAAGGTTTCAAAAATGGTTTAGAATAACTAGAGGCTCCAACACAATTCGTATCAAAATGCGAAGCCAAATATAATCCCAAATAGAACTCAAGTTTCTCACCCAATTTTGAGCCCAAAAACGAGTAATAATATACAAGTACTATATATATTATGAACTAACAGTAACAGCTCAGATTATCAAGGAAATAGAACACAAGCATTGAGCTATATATGGACTTCAACAACAGTCCAAGGATATCCAAGATTCCAACACGAACCTCTATCAACAGTTCAGAACAACAATAACCTCTATCAACAATTCTTAACAAACACAAAACCAAAACCAAGTTCCAAACCAAATACAAGCTCTATTAAAACACAAGCTCATGATCAAACATAACACAAACTCCAACAAGATCAGACATAACCCAAGGTTCTTAAAAACTCTGAACCATATCTAAATAGTAATGAAGATTATCTAAACAGAATACTTCCATTACCCGTTCCAGAATGAAAAATCCAAGTTACCATAATACGTTTTTGCATGCCTTTATTTTTTTTTAGAACAAACACATGATAAGTTCCCAAATAGAACATCATTTACCAGGGATTCATAACTAGGATCACAAGATTTAATAAACCCAACAAGTAGATAACCAAATAAGATGAGCAATCCAAGAATCTCAAAAGAGCAGAATCGTTTTAATGAAACATTTATAAGAAAGCATGAGATCTTAAATTTTAGAGCCTATCATGCCTGATAGCGCTTCTGTCAAATCGAAGAGAACCTCCAACCGAGCTCACAACTTCTCCTCTTCTCCACGAAAGATCAAACAACCACCTTCTTCTTCCACACTGCCTCTTATATATCCCACGAACTGAAAATAGGTCTAAAATCTCAAGTATAGGCATTAAGTGCAGTTTAATCTACTAGTTCGCAAAAATAGAGAGCGTGCAGAGAAAAAATCACGAAACATGCAAGGTGAAATGACCCCATACAAACTTGTTTGCATGCTTTCCAAAACGGTTCGAGCACAAAAATTGAAAACAATAAATTTCATTAATTCATACTTTCCCGCCTATCCTTCCTTGCCACCACCTTCCAAGTTTAGCGAATGCTAGATCAAATTTTACAAGGAATTCCATTTTAGTGAAGTTTCCACATAAGCCTCTACCAAGTCAACTATCCCATGCCACAACTGGCGGTACCTCTATGCAATTAAAACCTTATCACCAACTTAAATGCCTTGGAACCGTCGCCTATAATACATGCGACCACCAATTCCCCTTCATGCCCATTAGTTTAGGGTAGTCATAATTGCTTAGGTTAGATCTTAGGTTAGCTTAGGATAGGTAACCTTGGGATATAACCCAATCAATAAATCACCACCTTAGGTAGTTTCCACCTAGGTTAGATTAATTCCAACACAATTGTTTTTAGACATTAGGTTAGATCATTACACTACCATTAAGCATTAGGTTTTAGAATAATTTCAATAAACTAGAAACCTCTCCATAATCCTTTAGTAAAAGCTTAGGTTAGGATAAAATTTAATCATTTAACATAGCTAGGTGGTAAATGTGTATATTCTTACCTAGCTTAGGATTCCGTAAGATAGTCCCTTTAGTTTTAGGAACCAGAATGTTTCTTATGCCATGAACAGGCTATAGTTCGTTTATGCTAGCATTGTCCTACCACGATCAAACTAAAAAATATCCAAACACAACACATGACTGAATAGAAACACGTTCACACAAAAATCAAAGAACTTGTAATCAATCGAAGTTCAGTCATACGTCTTTTAATTCATGGAATGTCGATTTACCATTCACTCAACAGAGCAGATTTAAAACATTCCTTGGATCACTGAAATTGATCCAAGGTTGAGTCAGATTAATGGATCAGTTTACAATTCTTAAACCATATTGCAACTTACCTACAAGAAGTGAAAAATGAATTCAAGGAAGCCATTTCAATTCAATCAAAGGATCTTAAGAACAAAAGATGATTTATCCATATCAAGCATGATATCCAAAAATCAAAAGAACATATCTTTATAAGGAAAATCACATGTCAACACTTGAAATGTAAAGGAGGAAAATAAAATTGTCAAGGGTGTTGTCAGGAGGAACAAAGGTCGGGCATACCCAAAAGGTCTGAAACACGTGCAACACTTAGGACTATGTGAAGAGAAGGTAAGACTTGTGGATGAAAGGCCAATGCGAAGAACATGGGGATTCAGGGAACAGAGGCCCAAGTGGTACAAGGGTCACGAGTTCTAAAAATATTTGAAATACAAAGCGTGCCAATGATAGTGTAGATAAATTAGATATTTGGGGAACACAAGTTCTAATGTAACAAGGGGATTGAGTTATTTTATCATCTGAACTATCTACACATTAACAAATTAAAATGATTTGTGGATGATAAGGGGGTACAAAGAATGAAGACTCAAAAGGAACAAGTTCTTCTTATCCCACAAACTCCCAGACATCCCGCAATACAAAGAATTTGCAAAAATAAATAAGTTGTGATAACGAAAGGACTCCAGAGAATAGTTCCATGAAACATATAAAGATCCACACAAATTGAAACAAGAGTAATGTGGGTAAAGAAGGAATGTGGGGAACAAGAGGCCCAGAGGAACTTGTTCCTCTTGTTCTTCTAGAACCCGAAATCACTATATTACACTGGACTTGACCCAAAAACCTCAAAAATGACTAACTATTTTTTCAATTCCTCAAGAATTCACAAAGGAAAAGAAATTGGCAAAGGGGTCACTTGACCAAAAATTTCACATGATTTCAAAAATTGCACTTTTTTCCAGGTAAGTGACAACACACACACACACACACAAAAACATCCCAAACATACAATTTCTTCTTGACAAATAAAATTTAGACCACAAGATCTCAGAAAACTATACATGACTGACTTATATGCTTTGAAGAACAATAATACACGAAACTTAAAAAATATACATGACCAATCATTCAAATCTAAAAAACATACTTAAGGACTTAAAATGACATACCTTAACACCATGGAGAAGATAAAAAACATACCAAGATATCTCCCCTAACTCCAATGCTTCATTTGCACCTATACACCTCTAAAATTCATTGTAGATACATATGTCACCATGGAGGGGCTAGATGAGAGACCCAACAAGCTCTCAAGCTTTCTTTTGGCTCCATGAATGATTCATTATTTTCTAATCCTTCACTTGTCATAGTAGACTCCTTATTTTGATCAGTCACACTCTTGGAATCCCCTTGAGCACTTTGACTAGCCTCTTCGTTTTTGTACACATGATATTTTTTTTTGGATCTTTGAGTACCTTTCTTAAAATTTCTTGCATCACATAACCTTATAATGTGCCCTACCTTGTGGCATGTAAATCATTCCACTTGTATTATTTTGCACTCAAAATCCCTATGTCCATAACCATTGTACGAAAAACAATATAAATTGAACTTTATTACATACCTTCTAGTGTTTGGTTGTTCATTATTGCAATACTTTTCAAGATGACCCTTTTCATGACAAAGATAACATTCAGCTCCATATCTTTGACATATATTTTGCTCTTTCCTTCTTTAACATTCCTCTTCCTTATTTCCTTCACAATGATGTTATTGAACCTTTCCTTGGCAATCATCCTTATTTTCAACCTTAGGACTACACATGCTAGCTCTATGTCCATAAACGCCACACTTATAGAAATTACCATGAAAAACACCATACATATATACATTTGGCTTCCTGATAGATGATCTTCTAGGAGATGGAAGTTTTTAACTCTCTCCCTTGTTTGGCTTCATTCTTTCATTAATTCCTTGACTTGATTCATCCTCATTATCATTTGATTTGGATGAACCCTTATTAAAGCCTCAACTTGTTTTGTCACCATAAGCCTTTTGTTTTCCCAACATCTTACTCATATTTTCTAAAATCTATTGAAAAAATAATACCTTGCTTGTCATGGTGGATAAATATTTCTTCAATTCCTCTTTCTCAGCCTCATCTTTGAGACATTCTTCCTTCTTTACCTTCAACACAACTTGATCCTCCTCAAATTAAGTCGTAAAAATCTTGAGTGCTTCCTCTAAAATTGTAACCAATTTCTCTAGCTGAATTTCACAGCGTCTAATAGGCCAGTAGGGATCCCCCATAGTTGTCCTCAAAGAAGTCCCTCTATCTTGTTAGGATACCTTCAAGGGTCTTATCTTATACTAATTTTTGGAAGTTATAAGGACTATGGGGTTGAATCAGTCCCTAATAAAATCTTTCAAACTTTACTTCAGAATATCAAACACACAAACCCATAAAGCACAAGTATTAATATGTAGTCACAATAAAATGAACTTCAACATGAAACATACTCAAAACAAGGATCATAATATATAAAAAAAACCACTTATATTGATACTCAAATCAGATCACCATAACTTTATTAATATTTAAATCAGATCACAATGAATGATGTCTTCAACAATAGCCAACAAGATACAATGTAGAGCTACTAAGACAATCAAATTTGTATCATGAATACATATGAAGATTTACTTATTTGAAAATTCCTTAAATTCAATATCAGATATGAAAATACTTAAGAAACCTTAAAATGACATCAACATGCTAAGGAAATAGCATTCAAACACATAACATAAGATCCTCCATCCTTCAATTCGCCATCAAAGAAACATCACCATATTTTCTTTGCTCAAACCCTCCTCATGAAAAAATTAATCAGTTACTGACCTAGAAATAAATTCAATGGGTTTTTTTCCTAGGCTCAATAGGTTTTTATTTGCATCAAATGGTTCTTCAAAAGAATATAAAAGGGGTTCCAAAATATTAGCAACAATGTGCCCATAACATCACTTTTATACCCTCTCCATGATTCAAATTCAAAATAAAAAAATTTCCCTCCTTTTTTGAGGCCAATACATCATAAAAAAACACCCCATATACTTTCCATAACACCTAAAATTTATCCATATGGGTCAACCTAGAAAAAATCCTTCTTCCATGCACCAAAAATCACCAAAACCCATGCATTGGAATGCCAAAATTCTCCTAACACCAAAATTATTTTTAGTAATGTGTTAAAATTCATCACACATATTTAAAATAACATTTAAAAAGTCATATATCATTGAAATTTACCTGAACCAATCAAATTATTTTATTTAATGTGACCATTGTTCTTTGTTCTTCTCAAAACACATGTTTCCTTCACCCTTCAGGATCTTGTCAATATCTTTTTGCCATTATATCACTTAAAAACATCCAAAATTTGTCATGTGAGAAATAAATGGAAATTTAAGAACCTGTAGAACACTTCTAAGAAAGTTATAAGTTAAGAAAAAAATGTCGGTTCAAGCCATATCAACTTTTGCCTTCACCAAAACAAGCTGCCCAAAAAGTTGTTTTCAAAAAGTGACTGATTAACAAAATTCCACACAATTTCAATACCACAAAATGAATTCATTTTATTCCAAATTCAAAAATATTCATATTAAAGGTAATATCAAGCATCACTCAATCCATATAATGCTCTAGCAAACTCAATTCTTTAACAAAAATAGTTATGTCCTGGAAAGCCAAAACATATTCTTGTCTAAAACTTGGCCTGGAAGCCTTGGAAAAACTACTCATCATGAATAAAACCTTATATAAATGTAAATATATATTAATTGTATTTCCAAAAAAACTTGAATCACCTCCTAACTCTATTTGTAGCTCCTATTATGCTCATTTCACTGAAGACTGCTTCTTAGTGCCTCAAAACTTTCCTTTGACAAGTCAACCTAAATGAAGCTCATTTGACCATGTAAGTGCATCACCATGAATTGAAACATCTTCTGACATCAATAAAAACTCACATACATCACATAATGGTAATTGAGTTCAAACCTCATTTGGACAACTTTTCCTCAAACTGGAACTCTTCAGAAACTTGGATTTTTAGGTGGGTCCCACATATGATCACATGCTCTAACATACCTTTCTGGAAATTTAGAAGAGTCACCTACAACATAAAATCATAATTTTTGAGGAACCAATAAAAATGTCTCATTATACCTCTTCTTCTACAGGTTGCTCCTAGTTAGGGTTTAGTTGAGGTTTTAAACCAACTTAGCTTCTTAACGATCGTTCATAAAAACGTGATGATCGAACCACCTAATTATTTTTTTGAAACTTTATAAAATAAATATATAAACATCATTAAAATCCAAAATTTCCCCTACAAATCACATAGTTCAAGGGTGAGCATTAGAAGGTCCAAATCGAGCTAGAAAACACATTACCAAGTACCATGTTTCACCAAAACTGATGTATCATGAAAAAATACTCATCATGGAAACCTGATAATTTTCTCAAACCATTAGTAAACATCCTAAGAAAATCTCCAATCATCATCATATCATGATTACCTCTCAATATTTTCATCCACCGAGGCTTTCCTAGCTACCCCTTAGGGTTTTGCACTGTAAAAGCTAGGGTCAACTGAAAGAACATTGTAACTCATCATGAAATCACTCAAAATTGTCCAACCATACCTGGTACACCATGATATTCCTACATACATGCATCAATGATCTTATGTAGCTCCAAATCTCATAATCATACCTCCTAGCATCCATACGGGCTCCAAATGAACACCCAAAACATAGTCAACAACCTATATTTGTATCTTGAAACTAATGTGAGTACCCAAGCACTCTCCAAAAATACTATCTATCATGCTAACATGCTTATAAAGAAACCAAGAATCTCTACCACTATGAAACATCACCTAGGCACCTGAATGGGCTTGCAAGAGAAAGCAATCCTCACTGAATTTCCTTATATCATCAAGCACATATAAACCATCAATGAAAACATGTCTAGGGCCACATTCCAAAAAAGGGTGGTATGGGAATGCATTAATCCTATTCTTTTCTATTTTTATTGATCATACTTACATGTCTACGCTTTTCCCCTTATTTTCTTCCTCATTCTCTATAAAAATACATAGAATATATTATAAATACAATATTTTCACCTTGTATTATTCATCAAGGAGTAATTGAGCATTCTGGTTGGAAAACGCTGGGTCATGAGTTATTATTTGTATTGGTTTCACCTCTTGGATCAATAAAGGATTTATTTTTTCATTCTCATTACCTATAACTTGTGCAAGTTTGTATTTTTAAGATAATTTTGATCTTGCGGCTGATTTAACAGTCTAAATTCCATGACATATTGTAGTAACATGCTAGTTTTCATGTCATAGCTTGTGTTTAACTAAGCTTTTGGAGGATTTAGTTGTGGAGTTTACCAAATTGTTCTTCCAGAGCTATTTTTTGCCCCTTCTCTAATTTGTTATAACTTTAAAAAAAAATCTCTGAAACACTTAAGCATTAGTTTTTTAGTTAGTGAGTTGTGCAAGGTGTGTTATTTCCTTTTATCCATATGTGTGATTCAAACAAGTCTGCGATCCTCAAACTTTCTGGTGTACCACCCATTTTTTATTTTCAGTCTTTCTTTATCCTTTTCCCATTTCATGTAATAGCATAAAAGTTAGTTTTATGTGTTACACAAGGGGAACCATCCCTCTCTAGAGACCCACTCCAACATATTGGTCACCCACACCTAGGAGTGTTTCCATTTTTCTAATTAAAAGGAGATACTATTCGCCACTCTCTACATGGTGCATTTCAAATTGACAATAGTTACAGAAGTTTATACAAATGTATATGGTTAGCTTTAATTTATTGTGAATAAAGACTATGTTGGAGACCCATTTAGAATAGTCAATACAGTGCATGAACTTGATAAGTTCCTTATGAAAAATATTAATAATTTTAGAGGAAATTTGTAGATCTTTTTAAAATAGGTGCATTGTTGGGATGAGTGATAATGTTATGTACCATAGTACCAGGATCAATTATAGACATGTTAAGATATCCCAAACTAAAAACCTCTTTGTTTTTATAAAATATTTCATTATGATTTTTATGGAGGTTAGGAAAATAGTAACCTAACATGAATACATGGAATGTACTCTCATTGATTTGGACATTAAATATATTTTGACCAAGCATGGTATTACCATCTTTAAAATGGTAGGAAGTTTCATGAAGCTCCGTGACTTCGCACTAATAATATTAGTTAAAGCCATGAAATTATTAAATAAATGTGGTTAATTATATAGGTGACCAAGTTTATGTTTATTGTGATGGATATTTTCTACACATATATGGAGGATCTCAAAAATAGCCTCATCATTATTAAGGTTAGGTAGTAGACCCTTGTATTTAATGTATATCTCTTATGCCACATACCACTTACCATCATGGTGTTAATGGGAAAACATTTTGTTAACATCAAATAGCTTATCATCTAGAGTGATTTCATGAAGAGGGGAGGAGAAAGAAGAATTCTTCTTGATGTGATTGGTTAGTCTATAATAATAGTGGACAATGTCATTGTATGTGTTAAGTGTATATACCTAATTTTTCACTTTTCATATTTCATACATGTTACTAATAATTTCTCTTGTGCATATAAGGATTAGTGATGCATCTATTTCTAGAGGGGGTGACTTAAGGGGATTACCTAGAATGGGGAATGTTCATTCACGTAACCATTATAGGGTAGAGACAGTACATGAAGAGAGTGACACTATTTTGAATTGGCCTTAGTGTTTCTTGCACTATTCATCCTTGTCTTCTTAGGTATCATGTACATCACATTCATGACTTCTTACTTGTACTCCACTACTTTGCACCTTGTTTATGCACATCCATGATATACGACACTATTTTCACTTTTCATGAAACATTACCTTTTTCACTACCCTTGGTCAATGCCATCGTGCGTGGGTGATGTTAAATTTTCCCATGGTTGATGTCATCACCCGCGAAAATGGCGTCCTATCTATACTTGTGACTCATTTGACATTCACAAGAAAAGAAAGCCAAGTCATTCAAACTTCCATTTGCTCTCTTATTTTGTGTCATCTTCACATCAGTTTTCCTAGATCTTGGTTTATCTTACATATTTCTTGAATTGGATTGAATACTCTTCTTCTTGGATGGTTACTTATACTACTAGGTCACCTATAGTGATTCTAGGATAGGAACTATGTTCCCCTTTTCCACCTAATAACAATTCTCTCTCAATGTGTTACTTCTCTAAACATATAGATGCATCAGTGACCACTCTACAGGTACAAGGTGATTGCTCTAACCATCTCTTATCATTTTTCATGGATAAGCTCATTTCCTTTCTTCATTGTGTTGTGTTAGGAAAATTATGTTCATAGTGTGAACATTAGTGCATTAGAATAATAGTATTATTCAATGTTTAAATAATGTGAGATATTTGGTTGGTAAACCAAGACACGTAGATAAGCTTGTGAGGATATTATGGGATGGAGTGTTGAGAGATTCTGGGAGAAGTCGAGGATAATATAGGATTTAATATGAAGGTTGAATCCTTATTTTAAGGAGCTACTCAACCTATATAATTGTATACTCTTTCATTATAATACATCCCAAATGGAATAGAGGAAACATTATAATATATTTCCAGTTTTATTTGGTTAAATTTGTGTGTTCATGTAGAATGCAATATGAACCAAAATAATATCTGGTATCAGAGAAGGTACTCTCAGAGCAGTGTTATAATCTTGTGGATGTGCATTTGTGGCTTTGGATTCAATAATTCCCATGTAAAGAACAAAGCATAAGTTCTTTTCTACGATTTGAGTCCTTGTGATTTTTAATGGGTTTGAAGATAGATATCTGAAGAAAATACTGTCTAAATTTCAGCCAAACCCAAATCACAGGTTAAGAGAAAACGTGAAAAATATTATATGTTTGAAGCAATTTCTAGAATTTAGGACTGTAGACAAGTGATTATAATAAGTCATTTATTGCTCAGCCAAGCCGAGCTTCATATTTGATCAATATTCAAACAGATTTGTCACGATGAAGACATGCGAGCCCCAAAAATTCTATTCAAGCAGAAATTTATAGCTTCAAATCCATTCATATATGTTAAGTTGTATATTTGTTAAGTTTTTTTAAGGTTTGAAAATTGTGTTTTTTCTTCAAAAACGTGGTTTTGTCTTTTTTTAGTGGTTTTAGAAGTCAAATTCGTGGTTTTCAATATCGTACACTTAGTAAAAGATATTTTTTAATTAATTTTGCTGTTATTTGTATTTTGATTCTTTACATAGTTTAAAGTGTGGTGTGAGCATATGTCACATTTTTAAAATAAATAAATAAAAATAAATTTTTTTGAGTCATTAGTTTATATGTGGTATCCACGTACCACTTTATTATTTTCATAAGCATGAGATTAGGCATATGTATTTTAGTTTTTTATTTATTTTTATTTGAGTTTTACATTCTATCTAATGTTAAGTTTAGTTTAACGTGTAAAATCTTATTAGTATTATTGTAAAAAGTAATTAAATATTACATTTTATTTGTCAGAGTCAATGTTTTAATATCATTGTGATTATCGTTAATTGGTGTCAAGTGCTCATATATCAAAAGTGTCAGATCATTGTAGATTTGTGATTCATTTTAAAAGTATATTATACACATTTTTGTAAAAAATTGTCCCACTTGTCAAAAAATGGATGCATTTTCACTTGTACTCGACGTCCATAGTGAGGGGGTGCATTATCAGTTGAAACCAACACCCAATATAATTGTAAAATGACTCTCAAAGATAAATTTGACTAAGCTACCAAAATCATGATGGAGGCAGGAGGCAATAGAGGAAGGAGAGTGATCAGCACCTCTCGTCAGTCACCAATGATGGGGCCACATTTTGCTATGGTGACTTCATTTTCAGTTGTGTGTTTGCTTTCAGCATGTGTGGTAGTAAATAAGAATAGATGGATAATTATGGTTCATAGTTAGGAACATATTTTCCTATATTTTGTTCTCTTTTATAAAATATGGATGGGGAAATGTGTACGCTGCTATGAAAATGGTTGGTGGTCCACTAGAAAACGAATTTGAGAGTTTTTGAATCTCTTCGAAAATCACATATATAGTGGTTAATGGTTCCACTAGAAAACCTGTTGGAGTTGATGGTACTATTTGAAAACCATCGTATTATAGAACATGAGTAGGTACTAGGCAAAACTCACCCATATTCACACTAATGGGGTGAATGTTAGGAAAATTATGTTCATAGTGTGAACATTAGTGCATTAGAATAATAATATTATTCAATGTTTAAATAATGTGATATATTTGGTTGGTAAACCAGCTCACATAGATAAGTTTGTGTGGATATTATGGGATGGAGTGTTGAGAGATTCCAGGATAATTCGAGGATCCTATAGGATTCAAGATGAAGGTTGACTTCTTATTTTAAGGAGCTATTCAACCTACATAATTGTATACTCTTCCATTGTAATACATCCCAGATGGAATAGAAGAAACATTATAATATATTTCCAGTTTTATTTGGTTAAATTTGTGTGTTCATTTAGCATGCAATCTGAACCAAAATAATATCATGTTAGCTTAGTATTACACATGTTCGAATGCTATTTAGCATAATACTTTTATCCATTATTAACTCTTTAGTTATTACCACTATCATTTCAGTTACATCATGTATGCTTGTTGATCTATACCTCTCCACCCCCAACTATAGATATCTCAGTAGGATTCCTTCTTCTATCTTGACTATGGGCCTTAGATATCCTACATTAACCTAGTGTAGAGATTGCTTCCCTCTAGATATGTGACCATAACACTCATTATAGCCCCTTTTAAGTCTACCCTTTTGTATATGTTACATGTTTATTTCCCACAAATTTACTTGATACCCTTGTAAAATGAATGATTTCAGATTGAGATATTGAGACACACCTTTGGCCCACATACATTCTCTAGTGAACCCGACGTGAATCCTAGAGACCTTATGATCAACCACAACTTGTTAAAAGTTCCCATTTTTTAATTTTCACTTTGTTTAAATACCCAAATATAAACAACCTATCTACAAAGACACCATTACCCATGGGTGATCCTATCTATTTTTGTTTTCTCATATATGAACACCTTCGGTATTTATGTACACTCTCTTGTATGGGTGATTATGCATATAGACTTAACTTTCATACCTATTCTCAACTTGATCTATTGGTGTGTGGGATCCTATGTGTCCTCCACTCACATATGGAGGGTCATCTCACATGGGTTAGGTTTATGGTTAGGTTTAGGGTTTTCTTGTGTGTCGTGCACTAGGGTTACTCAGCACCCTATATGTACCCTTTCATTTTTTATTTATGAGTATGCCAAGACACTCCACTATATTTCTCTATATGTGCAAGCTTTTTTCTACTATGCAAGTTCTTCCATTGATTGATCGATTCCTCCTTGTGATTACGCAAGAGCTATTACATTTCCTTTGGAGTGCAACTTCATCGTGGTGCACTGTTTTCGATACGATTATCGAAAACTCTTTCATGGTATCAGAGATGAGATTAGATAAACTTGCATTCATCATCTGAGTTGCAATCACTCTTGGTTTCATTATTTTTTACTCGTGCAATTTTTTTCGATCATTAGATTCTAGAATTTCATTTGCTAATGTTCTTAATAAATTATTCTTGGAAAGTTTTGTTTTTTTCTCTTTTCTTCATGCATTTGAAGATCTCCTTGGGTTTTTTAGGGGTTTTAGAGCTACAGTTCGCTAACTGCATCTAAATCTGGTAGATCAATTAAAATAAGAGGTTATTTTCTGGTTTTTTAAATTTTTTATTAAATTGAAAAAAATTTAGATCTCTGTATTTTTCTTATTTGTCTATGTTTGCATGCTACTTTTGCAGAGATTCAGGTCAAAATAAGAAGTTTGAAGTTTGGTGTTTGGTGTTTTTGGTGCACTGCTCCCAACTAAGCTCTTCATCGAGCTCCTTAACTCACCTATGAGCTCCTCTTCTCTACCCCGGGATCCTCAACTCGCCACAACTCCCTAAAACTTTCCATGACTCCCTATCTCATAGCTCATGCTTAGCCTATCTGGCGAGTCCCCTTAGCATGCTTGTTCTGGCAAGTCTTGTTCCTATCGGCCAGATCGGGGTCTTCCTCAACAGACTCCTACCCTTCCCCGAGCTCGGGCTCCTCCTTGTGCATGCTCCCCTATGTGGGGTTATTGTGTCTCCTCACCGAGTCTTCCCTCACCTCTGTGCATGATCCCACGTGCTATTCCGCTCGGCCCTGACTACAACTCTAGCTTCCCTGCCTTGCTCGCCCCTACGAGCCTGCACTCCCACCTCAAGCTTCATCTTCTCCCAACGGTTCCCTCCTCCATGCTTTCCCATGCCCAACTCGAGATCCACCCAACCATATCCACACCGAACCCAACCACCCGAGCCACGTTTTTTTGGTAAGTTCAGTAAAATTAATGGTAAGTCTTTTTTTAAATCTTTTGGTGTTTTTTTTTAAGTGGGCATTTAAACTTATTTAAGGCAATTTTTTTAAAATTTCATTTTGGTGGGAATAATTTTAAAATGGAATGCTTTTTTAAAAAGTGGGGTATATTTGATAAGGGGGCAATTTCTTAAAAAGGGAGTATTTTAATTAGTATTTAATTTTAATTAGATATTAATTATCATTAGGGTTTATTTATTCGTAATTAATTATATTTAATTTAATTATATCTATTTTTTATTAATTACAACCTTAATTTTCTCTTAATTTACGATTAGTTAAATCATTAAAAATTGTCCTTCTTAATGCTTATTGTCATTTTTTTCTAAGTCCAAATAGCTCTAAATCAGCTAAACTGGACGTTTCTAAACGATAAATTTTAGGCGTTATTGTTGATTTATTTTACTAATCATGTGCTCAAGTGTGCAATGACACTCTGAGAACCTATTTATCTTTCACATGCCTTTCTGGCATTCTAAAGATCATCGAGACTCATCTTGCGTTTATCTAAAACTTTTATTTACCATTACTATTGCTTGCGACTAGTGAGTGCATCTGCCAAAGTTTGTAGCAAGGGGGTATCAATTGCGACGTTACACATTTTTTTCTCACAACTAGGATTTGATTTCACCTCCTTCCTAGTTGTTTTACAAGTTGTACTTATATACAATGCCACTTTGTTGTGCTTCATGAAACATAATTGTGTCTCCTCTCTTACGTGCTATTAGGTTGATTATAAGGTGAGTTACCAACTGTTTCAAGATGCAACGCTCGGACCTAGTTGTATTCAATGCACTAAACTATAAAGTTTCGAAAGTAGGGGATTATTATATTGTCCTAGGTGGTTGTGATTCTTGTGTTTCTTTTCTAACATTCCTTCTCTCTCTCTTCACTATGGATGCATTTTCAATTCCTTTGCTTACATCATTCAACTTATTCGAATGGAGATAAAAAATGATTATGAAACTAATGGGTAAAGGGTTATTCTGCATCACCATGGGAACTGAGACTGAACTAAACAACAACTCTAAAAAATCTAAGTGGTTAAACTGTAGTGATGAAGCTTTAGATCTTCTTTGCATGTCCATTTATCCTGACTTGCTCTTCCACATTAAGTCGTTTGAAACACCTAATTCTGAGTGGAAAATGTTAGATGGAATGTTTTGACAACAAGATGATATGAGAGTGCATGAGTTGGAAAACAAACTACTAGGGTTAAATCCTAGTGATTTTGAAAACCTGCAAGCATTCTTCTCTAAGTTTTTCCACACTAGATTAATGTTAAAGGAATGTCAAGTAGAGAAGAAAGATTCTCAACTGATATTTTCGATTCTCTCTAAGTTAGGTCCCGAATATTCAATCTTTGTGTCAAATTTTTATGCTACAAAAGCTACCTTGGGCAAGGATTGGAATATGCCCTCCTTTAACTATTTTTCATCCCAACTCATTTGAGAACATGAAAAACTCATTCAAATGGGCTCTCTCAAGTCCAAGTCCCATGCCCTTGTAGTGAGTACTAGTAAGGAAAAGAAGACTGAAAAGAAGAAAGAAAGAAAGGATCCACCTAAGAAGGAAACCAAGATAAAAACTAAATTAAACATGAATGCTTCGACTTCTGAGCCTAGAGCACAGAAAAACAAGTATTTGTGTTCTTATTGCAAGAATCCTGGTCATAAAGAGCATCTATATATGAGAAAACCAATTGACCACCTTACTCATTTACTTGAGAAAAATAAAATAGGTGTTCCTGAGTCTATCAAAAAAAATGCTTCGAAGGCTGAGTCTTCTACTACAAAAGGTTTTAAATCTGATAAGAAGAAAGGAAAGGCCCTTGTAGCCAAATTTTCTCCTTCATTGACGTGGATTATAGATTCTAGTTCCTCGCACCACATGGATTCTTCACATGTTGATTTCTCCAACATCAAGCCTTATGGTATGTCCCAAATCACAATGGGTAATAACATGACCATGTCAGTTTCCGGTTGTGGATCGGTAGAGATGGATAGGGGAACATTCAACCAAGTGTTGAGTGTTCATGATCTCTCTGCCAATCTCCTATTGGTTTACCAAATTACTCACCTTGGTGAAGGAATGCGAGTGGAATTTGGTCCTAACTCGATGATTGTTTGTGAGCTTAACGATGAAACTATAGTGGTTGAGGGAAAGGAGGATCACCATTCACGATTGTATACCTTTTCCCACTTTACCTCTAATTTTGTGCCCACTTCCTTGCTCACTCATTCAAATCAGGTTAGTAAGCTATGGCATGAGCATTTCAGACATCTAAATTATCGCTACCTTGAAAAATTGAGCCAAAAATAAATGGTTAATAGGTTACCCCCGCGTCAAGTTTTCTAAGGGTATTTGTGAGGGTTGTACCCTTGGAAAGCATCCTAAAAAGAACTTTGACAAAGGAAACACCTGGAGAGCTACTTGTCCCCTGGATCTTGTTCACAACGATATTTCTAGTCCATTCCCGTCTCCTTATTTTACTAGAGCTCTTTGTGTGCTCACCTTCATTGATGACTATTCGTGATATACTTGGGTATATTTTCTTAATCTTAAGTCTGAATTCTTTGAACATTTTTAGGACTTTAAGGCTCTTGCTGAGAAACAGGTAGAACAGTCTATTAAGGTTCTTCGAACTGAAAATGGAGGTGAATATGTAAACAATAGGTTCACATATTTCTATACTTCTGAAGGGATCTCCTTGTAGCATACAATTGCTTATAGCCCTTTGCAGAATGGAGTCACAGAAAGAAAGAACTGTAATCTTAAGGAGATGGCCACTTGTATGATTCACTCAAAGTCTCTTCCTCCACAGTATTGGGATGAAGCAGTGAATTGTACTAATTACATTCAGAACTTTTTTCCATACAAGGCAGTAAGACGGATGACACCCTTTGAATCCTGGTTTGGATGTAAGCCTAATGTTGAGCACTTTCAAGTCTTCGGATCCAAGGCTATGGCTCAAATTCCCAAGAAGAAATGTGAGGAATTGGAACCACAATCCAAGCCTTGTATCTTTCCAGGTTATCCTGATGGCATGAAGGGATATCGATTGTTGAATTCTACTTCTCATCAGCTTTATATTGAGAGAAGTGTTAACTTTGATGAGTCTTCTTTGACTTCTACTTCTCTACCTATCAAGGTTATTCAACTTGTTGATTTGGATTCTGACTCATCAGATGATGATGTTGTTGAGCATCGCTCCTCTTCCTGATCCTCCCAACCATTAGTACCTTTGAGTCTTTCGATTCTAATAGTAGTGATGATGAAGACTATGTCCCTTCTCACTTGAGTGATGAATATTCTAACTCAGAGCCTGATCCTCCTGGTCCTCTTTGGGCTAGAAAAAATTTGCAAAGTGTTGGACATTTACTTGGAGATACTTCAGATATGAGACATACTCGCTTATATTTTGTTAGACCCCACTCTTTCTTTTCCTCTACTTCTAATCCACAATCTTTCTAGGAGGCTTCTGGTATTCTTGAGTGGGATTTTTCCATAGATGAGGAGTATTCCTCTCTCATAAATAATGATACTTGGGATCTCACCCCTCTTCCAAAAGGAAGAAAAATCGTTCGGTGTAAGTGGGTGTTACAAACAAAGTATGGAGTAAGTGGAGACGTTGAAAATTTTAAAGCATGATTAGTAGCTAAGGGTTTCTCACAGATAGATGGGGTTGATTATACTAAAACCTTTTCTCTAGTTGTGAAGATGACATCTATTTGACTAACCCTTGCCATTTCCGCAGAAAATTGATGGAAATTCCATAAAATGGACGTTAAGAGTGCCTTCCTTCATGCTGACCTAGAGGAAGAGATATACATGGAACAAGCTCCGGGTTATGTCCATGATCCCTCCCCGTTTTTAAGTTAAAGAAGTCTCTTTATGGCCTTAAACAAGCCCCTCGGGCTTGGTATGCCAAGATGGACTCCTTTTTACTTACATCAGGGTTTACTAGGTGTCACTTTGGTCCAAATGTTTATATTCTACAGAAAGATGACTCCATACTCATCCTTGCTCTTTATTTTTATGACTTATTGATCATAGGAAACTCTTCCTCTATCATTGATTCTGTGAAGATCACCTTGGCCAACAGGGTTTCCATGACTGACTTAAGTCTGCTTCATTACTTTCTTGGGATCCAGATTTCACAATCTGAATCAGGAATATTGATTTCACAACCTAAGTATGCTCTTGACTTGCTTGATCATTTTCATATGTCCAATCCTAAGTCTTCTCCTACTCCTTTTCTTTATGGGGTTAAGTTGGTTTCTGATTGCTCTACTCCCTTGGTTAATGGAACCCTTTATCAAAAGTTGGTGGGGAGCTTGATTTACTTGACTCAAACTCAACCAAATTTATCTTATGTTATTGGGATCATGTCTAGATTCATGCAGGAGCCACATGAGTTACATTAGAAAGAAACTAAGTAGATACTTCATTATGTTTGTGGTACCTATACTGATGGCATTCACTATTATAGAGAGGTGGATATTGACTTGATCGGGTTCATAGATTCTAATTGGGCTGGTGACTTAGATCATCAGAAATCTACCTCTGGCTACAGTTTCTCTCTTGGTTTAGGTCTTGTTAGTTGGTCTAACAAGAAGCAAAATGTAATTGCAATATCTTCTACATAAGAATAATATATAGGAGCAATTAATGCTCCCACAGAGGTTGTTTGGCTACAGGGTATTCTGACAGAATTTGGCATCCACTTTCAGCAACCTACCATTATCTATTGTGATAACACGAGCACTATCTCAATTTGTGAAAATCCAGTTCAGAATCAGTGAATGAAGCACATTGAGATCCATATGCACTTCATACGAGAGCTTATTCATGATGGTATCATCTACATTCAGTACATTGAGACAGTTGATCAGATTGCAGATATATTCACCAAGCCCTTCATTGAGCTGAAGTTTCTTCACTTGCAGTCTCTTCTTATGGTGAGGTCTTATGCAACTACTCATCTTCTTCGAGCTATATAGTCCTTCTCTTCTTCTTCTTCTTATAGGAAGATGTTGTTTTTACATGGGCACCTTATTAGGCCTTTAGTTGTTGGGCCCCATTGACACATCTTTCTTAGTTGTTTAGGAGTTTCTTCTAGTTCTTTCTGACTCATCATAGCCACTACCCCAACTTCGATGAAGGGGGGTTGTTGGTGTGTGGGATCCTATGTCTCCTCCACTCACATATGGAGGGTCATCTCACATGGGTTAGGTTTAGGTTTTGCTTTTGTGTCATGCACTAGGGTTACTCAGCACCCTATATGTACCCTTTCATTTTTTATTTATGAGTATGCCAAGACACTCCACTATCTTTCTCTATATGTGCAAGCTTTTTTTCTACTATGCAAGTTCTTCCATTGATTGATCGATTCCTCCTTGTGATTACGCAGGAGCTATTACATTTCCTTTGGAGTGCAACTTCATCGTGGTGCACCATTTTCGATACGATTCTCACAAACTCTTTCATGATCAACACTCCATCATGGAGTATCTAGGTCTAGTGTTTATTATAACTTAAATTTTACCTACCCCTCTTTTAAAAATTTGAAAGCACATCAAAGTGTCCTCCTTTGTCCCTTCTTACATTAAATATTGCAAATATATGGTGGGGGCCACTATATTTAATTAAAATTTTGGTTCAATTATCATCTCATGTTTAAAGAAGTATCGATACATTTTCATGTCAGCATTAATATGATTAAGTATTCACATTGATATATTTATGATACATTGAACACTTTACAGATTGATGATTGTAGTTTCATTAAGGATGTCATTTGAGTTTTATCTTTCATTAACTATCTTCAACTTCCAAGTTCACATTTTGATCTAAATCTTCTTCCCTTTTTAGAAGTAACTGATATTAGTAAGTGTCACTTTCTTTAACCTGTTCTAATTCTAAATTATGTGACATGAAGTATGATCAGTTGGATAATATTATGCTTTGATGATAGTCATCAATTCCTATTGCGATGTCATGATAGCACTATTTGAGACTTCAGGTTGTAGATACATTTGAGCTAAGTTGTTTTTTCATAAGGTCACATTGTGAAACTTCATTTCAAGCTTGGATTATAAGACCAAGGGTGATGTGTTCAGTCCCTCAATTAATCTTTCAAATGGAATTTTGGGTCATTTTGGTATAAAGTATGCTTGAAATTGATAATTTAGTCATCATTTTTCATGAGTTTGATGAATAATATTAGTGGAAAACTTGGCAGCTAATTGGTTTCCATTGTTTTGATTTTAATGAAATGACAAGTGACAATTTTGGTAGTGGAGTGGGAAATTTAGGTTGTCTCCATTTATTATTGGCAAGTGCAAGTTTTAAATGGTGTAGAGCTCTAGGTACCCGATCATTGAATGCTAGACCATGAACCCCTTTCTCTTATCTTCCTTATGAAGCTTGCATATTGTTTTCATTGTTCTCACAAGGGCGAAGCCCTACCAAATTTGGTTCTTGGCTGGTTTTGTCCTCCATTTTTGATATGTTGGTGGTGTTGAAGTGTTCTTAGGAACTCAACTTTGATACTCTATTTTAATTTCGAGGTATGCTTAATCTCTAGTTGACTATTGTTTGTTTTGAATTCTATGAGTTTTTAAAATTTCATTTGAGGTTTGCACCGAGTTGGATTATCACTATCTGTGTATCTTTTTAATATTTTTTTGTTTAATTACAATCTGGGTATGATTATTTGGGAGGAATGTATGAATTTGTTTTATCATGTCCCACTCTGGTTGTAATTTGTTTCACTTGTTAAATGGGTTCTCAATATTTTATTCTTGCTCAATTGTAGAGCATTTAGAGTTTAAAGGTTTTCATTTTGTGGAATGCTCAATTTGAGCTGAAGAGAAAAGGTTTTATTTTCTAGATCTATGAACAATATCACTTTATTTCTCATGGTTTTAGCATGGTTTAGAATGTTTGAGAATTTTTATGTATTTTCCATGATGTATCAAAGCTATTTTGGTTTTCTGAAGGCCTGGTATTGAAGATTTGATAGAAAATTTGTTCTTTGTTTTCGAGCTAGAATTAGAATGTCGTAAATATAGCCGCATGTTTTTCATTTTTTGAATACTAAAAACATTTTTTGGGTAATAAGATGATTTATCTAGTGGTATTCTAATACTCAAACTCAGGATATTTTTTTTTATTAAGGGAAAATAGTTTTGAAGGGACTATACCCTGTATACATAAGGGCTCAAAAGCCAGATAGCGAAGATGAGAGAAACAGCCCAGAGAAGGGAAAAATAGTCAACCAAGAAGGGCTCAACAGCCAAATATTACAATATAAGTGAAAAAAGGATCTAAATGTACAAAGATCCAAAAGAAAGAAGGAAAGATCAAAAAGAAACCAAAGGAGAAACAACATATAGAGCTCCACCAAAAAACAGCTCCAGAACCGCCAGATGACAGCTACATCGCAGCCAAAAAACAACATCACAACAACCTGTTACTTGATGGCTCTATCAATCTTGGTCTTGATAGCCTGCAGCGACATGAAGAAGGCAATGGCAGTAGCCTGAGAGGAGTCTTGCATATCTGCTTGGGCAATTGTAATATCCCTTTTCTCTTTAGGACCCCAAATGTCCTCATTAACCCCACTTAAACTGCAGACACTATGGACATGTTGTTCAATGAAATTATAAATGCTTTTGAGGGTAGACAATATGTAGTCATTTCAGCTTTTAGCATTCCCCAATCTACCATCTAAGGACTGAAGCTTCTTGTAGACCTCATCAATAACCCCCTCTTCCTCCTCAGTTTGAAGGATTCTTTTACCCTTAGCTCTTTCCATGTTTTTTATAGCCCCTTTGAGCTCTTGTATCTCCTTTTCTAATCTTTCCACCCTATCCAGCAATTCCTTCTCCTTGGGCTCCTCCACCGGCTTGCTAATATGTAGGAGGTTTTCAGCAAGTTCCAAGTCTTTGTGGCTCCTTAGGACCCATTGGGAAGTAGGGATTTTAGCTTTAAGGCTCTTGATTTTCTTGCTGGAAACAGTATCTTCATTTTTTCTTTTAAGCAGGGGGGAATGGAAGCAGTGTAAGCAGGTGGAGGTATGGAGGAGGGAGGTGGGGTAGGATTCACGGGAGGGCAGATGGAGCAGTGGCGGTGGATCAAGAGGATAAGTCCTTGGTGCAAAGGGACAGCCCTAGAGTGGTTCTGCACTTCCCTTATAGATTTCTCCAGAGAGTTAATCAAATAGTGAGGAAAGCTGATAATGTTATTTCTACGAAAGTGATTCAGAAAAATCAGATGCTTTTGAGGTATAGTCACAAATCTTCCTTCAAGGGTAACGTACCTAACCACCATTTTGGCCAGCTCAGCAAAAGGTTCAGGAATCGACGCCACCTTGATGCCAGTGGCCACGAACTCAAGATTTTCCCCCTCTTCCAGAAATTTCTTGGTCTCCACCTCCCTGTCCACCTTCTTATTGAAGAATTTGGTGCCTTCCAGGCTGAGGCCCGTGATTTGAGTGATGAGCTCTTCCGTGATTTCCATCTCCATGTTACTATACTTGACAATCCTATTCTTCCAACCCTGGGTGAATTTGATAGAAATGTCTTGGTCGAAGCCTTAGATCCTTTCAATGAAATTAGACAGGCCCCCGATTTGTAGGTAATCCCAAAGCTCCGTGTTCTCTTTCCACTCAAGGTTGTGGGTCGGTTCAGTTTTGCATGGCAGACCCCCCATGTTTCCTCTTCTTCTTTTTCTGTTCTCAACGGTAGAAAAGCTCCCAATGTGCGGGACAGGTCGAGCTTTGATTTTGATATTTGAATCTTTCCTTACCGTGGAAGTTGATTTAATGATTATGCTACACTTGTTATTATTACCCCGCTCCTCAACTTTCCTCCTATGCCAAGAAATGATGACAGTCCATCCCGCACAGATCACATCAGTCATCCATATCTTTTGTGATGTCATCATCATGTACTTGAGGATCCACACATTAGCATCCAAATTACAGCCGTTAGTAATGATTTTAACTGCCATGCAGATCAATGATAATGGCTTTATTGACATGAGTGGGCAAAACATCCCCCCTAAACCAAGTTTGAAAGGAATTATTAACACCGAAGTTAGCCAAGCTGTCAGCTACCCTATTACCTTCCCGATAGGTGTGGGTGATTTGGACATTTTCAAAGCTTTTGCATATATCAATAGCTTCCTCAATATAATCCCTGATAGACCAGCTGGGGTGTTGCTTTTTATTCAAAAGATTGATAATATTTAGAGAGTCACCTTCAATTATAATATTTGGAATATTGCAATCCCTGGCAAGTTTTATACCCCAAAGAGCCGCCATGGCTTCAGAATAATGATTAGTCTGCCTACCCATTCTCCTAGAAAAAGAAGCAACAAAATAGCCTCTTTGATCCCTGATGATTCCCCCTCCTCCAGAGTCACCCGGGTTTCCTTTTGAGGCCCCATCAAAATTTAACTTGTGCCAATCATTGGGAGGTTTAATCCATCTGATTGTGGTTCTGTCAGTACCATTGTTATTTCTATTGACAGTGGCAATATTCCATTCAGTCAGGATGCTTGCTTCATTCTCCGGGTAAAGACCATTTTTAGGGGGTTTAAATCTAGCAATATTATCTTGCACAGCAATGATAATTTCCTTATATACTTTGTTACAAGCCTGTCTTTTGTTTCTGAAAATACTATCATTCCGAGCCTTCCAGATTCTCCACATAGTGTGGGGCAGAACAAGTTGCCATAGTCTTTTCACCATGCAATGTTTGAATGGAGAGCCCCATTGCTCCCAAGCCTGAAGACAGGTAAGGGGAAAAGTCCATCTCAGATTAAATTTATCAAAAACAAGCTGCCAAATTTTGGAGGCAATCTCACAATGAAGGAATAAATGTTTTATATCTTCAGCCTCTTTCTGACACATGCAACATCTATTTGGCATGATGAATCCCCTCTTGATGAGATTTTCATTAGTTAGAATCTTGCCATTAATAATTAGCCACCAAAAGAAGTTCACTCTAGGGGTTATCTCCAGCATCCACAGCTTGTGCCACTTAATGTCACTTTCCATGGATACAAAGAAAGAATTATATCCTGATTTAACAGTGTATTCCCCATCGAAAGAATCTTTCCAGATGAGCTCATCCTTAAGGTTTTGATTACTTATATGGATTAGGGAAAGTTGATTCTGAAGATATGCAATCTCAGCCTGTATACTATCATTCTCCACTTTTAGCTGTTTCCATTTTCTTTTGTTTCCATCCCTCTCAATGTACCCCTGGATTTTGTGCCCATACTTTGTAATTAAGCTGTCTTTAATATGATCAAAATCAGAAATCCAGTTAGAATCTGTCCACTTATCAGTCCAGAAGTTTATGTTTTGTCCATCTCCAAGCTTCCAGCTACACCCCTGAGAGAGAATGTGTCTGCTGTGTAGAAGGTTGTTCTAGAAAATAGAGCCACTCGGAAGAGACTGATCATATATGAAGGAAATCTTGTTTTGATTTGAAAGATATTTAATCTTAACCAGCTCTGTCCAAGGTCTGTGTTCTTTTATAAGCCTCCATCCTAATTTTGCACTAAGGGCAGTACTCATATGTTTGATATCTTTTATGCCTAATCCCCCAAGCCTCTTAGGTTTACAAACCTGTTCCCAAGCCACAAGGTGATATCTGAATCTGTCCTCAGTACCGTGCCATAGAAAGTGTTTTTGAATCTTCTCAATGTTGTTCATCACTGCAGAAGGCATGTTGAACATTGACAGTATGTAAATAGGCAAGTTTTGAAGCGTGCTTTTAACCAAAAGGCACTTACCTGCACTTGAAAGGACTGCTCCTTTCCAGCCAGCCAACTTTCTTTGAAATCTCTTAATAAGATCATTCCATACCTCCACAGAAATCTTGCCAGTACTTAAAGGTAATCCTAAGTAAGTAGCTGGTAGAGAATTAATAGTGCATCCTAGAATATTAGCAATCTTTCTTTGCCTTTCCCTAGGAGTATTGAAGAAATAAATAGATCTTTTGTCAAAATTAACTTTTTGTCCCGAGGCTTCCTCATAAAATCTGAGGATAGTTTTGATAGCCTTTGCCTCAATAATGGAAGCCATCAGGAGCAGCAAAGTGTCATCGGCAAACTGCTAATGAGAGGAGATCTGATTACCAGTAGTTGGAGGGAAGCCTTTTATCATGCCAATGTCAATAGCTTTGGAGATGGATCTACTTAAACTGTCAGCCATAATAATGAATAAAAGAGGGGAGATTGGGTCACCTTGCCGAATACCTCTATTGCTGGCAAAAAAGCCCACAGGTTCTCCATTAACAACCACAGAGAATCTAGAGGTAGAGATACAAGAGTGAATGATTTTTCTGAATTTTCTTTGAAACCCAAACTTGGATAAGACCTCTTCCATGAATCTCCAGGAGACTCTGTCGAAAGCTTTATGCATGTCCAGTTTGATGGCCATCCCCGCCTTTTTACTTTTATCCATAGAATGTATAGTTTCATGAACCATGATAATTCCATCTTGGATAATTCTTCCTTGGATGAACCCACTCTGCTACTGTGAAATGATCTCCATGAGAATAGGTTGCAATCTAGTGGTGAGGATCTTTGTGAAAATTCTATAAATGACATTAACCAAACTGATAGGGCTGAAATCTTTGAAGTCTTTTGCATCCAACTTTTTTGGGGCAAGCACAATGTGTGTATTATTTAGTTCTTTAATTAGATTTCCTATTCTGTAAAATTCATTAACAGCTTTCAAGAGATCTTCAGAGCATATTTCCCAACATCTTTGGAAAAATTTAGCTGAGAAGCCATCTGGACCCGGAGCCTTATCCCCTTCTAAAGCAAAAACAGCCTTTTTTAATTCCTCAATGGTGACAGTTTTTGAAAGACTTTTAAATCTCTCAGAAGGTATGAGATTATTAGGAATGGAGTCTAAGAGAAAAGAGGCTGCTTGTTCATTGTAGGGGTTATCTTCAGTGAGCAGGTTCTTGTAAAAATTAAGCGCCTCTATTTTGATATCCTCTAGATCTTTAGTAATGTTTCCATTTCCTTTAGCAACCTCAGATATTCTATTACAAGCTCTATGTTTGATGGCTGTCAAATGAAAAAAAATTGTATTTCTGTCTCCATCTTTAAGCCAAAGGGCTCTAGATTTCATTCTCCAAAAGGATTCTTCATGGTTGTTTATATTATGTAGATCTGAGAGGATTTTTTTTTCCCGCTGATTATCCTCTAGAGTCATACCTTTCATGGAAACATTTAGCTCAAGTTCTTCCAGCTGTTGCTTAAGTTCTTTCTTCTTTTCAAAAATGTTTCCAAATACCTCTTTATTCCAAATTCTAATCTTCTGTTTAACATTCTTCAACTTCTAAATAAGCCTAAATTGGGCTGTCCCTGTGCCTTCCCAAAACAACCATTCTTTAATTCTGACCATAATGTCTTCATGTTCGAACCACATTTTCTCAAATTTGAAATTGCCATGAAAAGGCTTTGTCCAATTGAAGAAGTTGAGGACAATTGGATTATGATCAGATCCCGTTCTGGGGAGAGAAGAAAGATGGAAATTCTAGTCCAGGATCCAATTTCAGAAATAAGAGCTCTGTCGAGTTTAACCTGAATTAAGTTTTCTCCTAACCTTCTGTTGGACCATGTAAATTGATTGCCATGAAGCTCTATGTCCATAAGATTAAGAGTCGAGATGAAGCCTGCAAATTCTTCCATACCAAGGGAGAATTCAGAACTACCCCCAAAATTTTCTCCCAGATTCAGAGGAGTATTGAAGTCTCCCATGACCAGCCAGTTCATGCTTTCAACCTTGCTTTGGAACAAGGTTAACTCTTTCCAAAGATTTCTTTTACCAGCAGCAGTATTGGGCGCGTAAATATTAGATAGAATCCAGCTATGATTATTTTCAAGGCTTTTAAAAATAATAGCTAAATGATTCTGGGTGGAGGAGAGTACCTTACCGTCAACCATCTTTGTATCCCAAAAGGTCCCTAAGCCTCCAGAAGCCCCTTGAGAATCAACAGCAGCAAAGGCAGCGTTCTGCCAAAAATATCTTTTGAAGTCTTCAACTGCTTTACTTTTCATTTTAGTTTCCTAAATGAGAAAAATGTTTGGTTTGTTTGCTCTTTTAATTTCCTTAAGCATTCTTTGCTTAGGCCCCCCATTGAGGCCTCTGACATTCCAAGAAATAACCTTCATTAAAAAAAATTTGGAGATGCATTTGCCGGATGGTTCAGAATTCTCTGAGTACCATCTGCAATTTCTTTTTCAGTTTCTTTTTCTCTTGCTTCTCTCTTAGATGGCCTGCCTTTTCTAAAGGTTACTCCAAAATTAGCAGTTCTTCTAGTAGTGGCCCTTGTGATTCTCGAGGTGGATGCTTCCCAGCTTCCAAGCTACTTTTTTTTTCCACTATAGAGTGATTCCAGACTTTCTTCTAGAGGCTTCTTGAACCTCTTTTCTTTCTTTTCACTAAGATGAATCCATCATTATCACAGTCATTTTCCTTTCTAATGGGGGTAATTTCCCCATCCTCTTTTCCTATGTCAATATCAGTCTTCTTATCCATTTTAGGAGCCAGCTCCTCCACATCTGTGTCCTCCTTCTCTTGGTTTAGATCTCGTGCAATGGATTCTAGATCCTCTTTGCCTTTTTCTTGTCTCATTTTTAGTTTCTCCAAAGAGTTGTTGCTTAGCAGCTCTTGATGAGCATTGATTTTGTCTATCTCTTCTTCCATATACGAGAGAGAGATGTTAACTTTTTCATTTTCTTCATCAACCTCCATGTTCAACTTAACCGGATTCGGTGACAAGATGTTCAATACTGAATCCACTAACATCTCCCTTTTTTTTTCTTCCTCATTCTCACCCAGATCTATTTCTTGTTGAGTCTCAATCAGTTTCTTAGGTTTCCAAAGCTTTTTGAAAACCGGTGGTCTCTTGGCCTTAAATCCTTTTTTCCTTTCTTTTAACTTGGAATGCTTCTCCAAACGCCTATTTCCAATAGCTGGTTCAGAAATCTACTCTTTAACCGCCTTATCTCCCTGATTCTGTCTTTGATCTTCAGGAATATCTGAGGAAGCTTCCAGCTTTTGAACTGAATGTTTAGGACATTTGCTGGAAAAATGCCCTAATCTGTGGCATTTGCTACACCTTAGTTGGAAAGCTTCATATTCTATTTACTGATTCCATATTCCAAATTTGGATTGTAGAACAATGTGATCGGGAAGCTCCTGATCCATTTCAATGGAGACACAGAACCTAGCAAATGCCAACCTAGATCTATTTCTCGTGGGCCCATCCAGGCCAATGGGAGAACCAATCGATTTGGCAATGTGCAGGAGGATTTCATCATCCCATAGATGCAGAGGAAGCCCTGGGAGCCTACACCAGATGGGTATGGCATGAATATTCTCAACAAATGGATTGAATCCAGGATACCATTTTTTTAAAAATAGTCCCATATTACCCAGACACCAGGGACCACCCAACAAAACAGAGTCAACATCTGATTGTAGATTAAATCGGGCCAGAAAAAAACCCTTTGCCATGGTGGTGATTATTAAATCCCCTTTTGGTTTCCATCTGCGAATGGCCCATTTTCTAATAGTGTCCACATTGGGTCTTGATCCCAAAAATTTGCCGACAAGGGCCAGATTGGTTTTCTCCAGAGCTCTTTGCAGACATCCATCAGGTACCTGTAAGTGGGTCACCCCTTCAGCATCTTTTGTACTTTTAAAATCACATGCAGATAGAGGTCTCACATTTTTGTCAGGAGGAGACTTAACCACATCCGCCCAGGCTCTAGACCCGAAACTGCCATCAGTGATCACATTTTTAGCTTTTACCGGTTCATTAGCGGCTACATCGCAGTCCTTTGCAAGACATTCAGCAGCCAGAGCCACTGAAACAATGCTTTCAAAACCCTCACGCAGCTCGCTCTCATTTTCAAAATCATAGCCCACTCTCATTTTCAAAATCACAGCCCGCTCTCAAACTCAGGATATTCACGGACTAAGATTGCAAGGTTTTATGAGATTAATGACTTTCTATAGATCTATTGTGTTGTCCACATGATATTTTGGTTCTCTGAAGCTTGTTTCTAATGAAAACTTTGATTTTACTATTTGAATTTGGATAGTATTGTTTCTCATTGAAAATATAGATCTCTTGGAATTTTTTGGATTCGATGATTTTCAGGTTGTTGAGTATCATTTGTATCAATCATAATATGCAGATGTAAATATTTGTTTGAGCCAAGTAAATTTGATGTTTTTAATGGTCCTCAAGTTCATTTTTATGCAAATATTCTCTATATGGATACTTATTATTGATTTTGCAAATTTCATTTAAGAAGTGATTTTGAATCTTCATTTGGGTCTATGAGGTATTTTGGTTTAAGTGAGGTCACTTTTATCTCTCAGTTGTGAAGATTTTGCAAACTAAAGGTGATTGTAATAAATGGTTTGTATTTGACCATAACGCTTGCTTTGTGCTTTGATTTGTACTACGACATGATATTGATTTGACATATGAAAATGGACTTCTTCTTTGAGATAATTTCTTTTAAATTCCTTGGTTTTAGATTATGATGTTGATTGTAAGAAATGATGTCACTAAAATGAAAATAGTGATAGGATTCTCAGGTATTTGACATGAGTCAATGGGTTGTTAATGATGGTTATCTTTATGAGTTGATGATATTTTGTAATGGCATAATCTCACATCTGCTTGAATTTTTGGGTTTTGTGAGATGAGATAATTCTAAAAATTATATTTATCATTACAAAAAATGTGAAGAGAGTCCTAGGTCTAGATGGAGTGGATGGGGAACTTCATGGGGTTCTCGATCCAATATAGGTTGGCATGAAAATAATGGATTCTCACCATGCATAAATTATCCTTGTGGTGGAAGAAGAGGTTATGAATAGATCTGGGACCATGGTACAGTTGTTTGCCGAGGTGGTCCTACTCGTGTTTCCATCCATTTTGATTTTAGAGAGCCCATTCTTTTCTTTGTGAAGTTCTTCAGTGGATTGATTTCCCAAATGGTCAGTCGACTCGTAGTTTACCTGAAGTAAACACCCCAAAAGTCCATCATCATTCGCACTCTGATCATGAAAAATTTGTTTCTCGAAGGCCATCCAATTATGATCCCCTTTTTCATAATGCAATTTAGTTAATCTTCTACTGCCCCCCTTTAGGAAATTCTACAAAAGGACCCCATAATTATCTTAAGTGGGTTAGGTCCTCTTTAACCATACTGATGGAACTACATCCCGTCAAGGATGTCAAACTGGAAGTAGATGGTGAATCTGGTACTTTGACGTATGCATTGCTTAAAATGGATTCATATGAGTATACAAAGTTAAAGGTAGTCAATGACACAACCATTCTTGATCTGATTGGGGATGATTAAAACACAATGTTTTATGTTGAATTTATAAATTTTGGTATTTTGAGACAAATTTTAATTTTTATTTGGTGGACTAGTTGGTATTATGACTTAGTCATGGTTTTTTTATTCAGTTAGACATATATATTATTCTGTGGATATATTTGATCTATATGGTCTTTATAAGATAAATGTTTTAGAAAAGATTAAAACTCTATGGTTTAGTACTAATTTGTATGGTTTACAAATATTAATCCAAATGTTATGGTTATGTGGGTGATTTGTGGATAAATATTTTATTTAAATATAAGTGGGTTCCCCGCAACTATATATTTGATTATCATTATTATTTTTTCCATAGTAAATTTATAATATGATTTTAAATCATGTATCATGAATTTAATTGATACATTTTAAATTGATTTATCTTTATATTGATTAAATGGTCTCCTATTCTATAAGTATATTTACTTATAAAAATGTTAGTTATAATTGCTTTATTGGAGGAGATCGTAAAAGAAGATGAAGGGCTCATTTTCATGAGAGGAACACAGAGGTAGCTTGCATATTGAGTTAAGTGCATTTCATTCTATATTTTCTGTGAAAATATTCTGAATGAAGCTTCAATTACAGGGTTTGGTGACCTAAAATTTGAGGATCTAAGTGTAAAAAATTGATGCAGCAGGTATATCCAGTTATTATAATCACTATTCTGATTATCTGAAGAATAATTATCTATTTCTAATCTATTAACTATTTACAGATTTAAATCTGCATATCCAGAGGTTCATGAAGGTTGTTTACATGATTTTCTTAACATTTTGGGGTCTATAATTTTCCATTCAAATATTGTATTTATCATATCTTGATCAAGGTTGATTTCAGTGATTTTTTTACTTCTCATTTGTGAGTCAATTTCTCATATTAATATAAAACAATGTTGGTCTCTAAAGACTTGTATTTCTGTGTACATGGTGTATTCTTATTTTCAAATTTGGAGTTAAAAGGATTTATTTATATTTTATTTGAAATATGGAGTAAAAAGGGTATTTCTAAAACATGAGTCAAAAGGGTTTATTTCAGATTGTATTACTGTAAGTGTTATAACTTTAAGTAAATGACTATAAATCAATATATGAAGGATGTTACGAGATTGTTTTCTTCCCTCCAAGAGGTTATCTAGTTCATAGATACCACTCTGTTAGATAGGGTTAATTACATGCAGATTGTGGAGTTTTGTTTCTTTGTTGTTTTCTTATTTTTCCTTTCTATTTCCTTTTTTTGTATAATCTCTCTTTTGAGTGAATTGAATAATTTCCCATAATATTAGGTTTATTTTTCTATGAATGACTTAAGATATAAACTACCATAAACAATTAGAATATTTTCTAAGTCTCTTACATGATTAAAGTTGGTTCGATTATGTCTTAACCTTTACAATAGGTAAAAAGGGTTGATTAGTTTTCCAATCAATTTTTCTAACAACAACAGGGTCCTCTAACCACTTCTCCATCATGGATTATCTCAGACTAGGATCCTCTAGCTTAGGTTGTGTAGATATTTCCATAATCATTTCATCCTAAATTTGAGTTCCCCTTTTGTATAAATTGTTACATCATAGGAGCACCTAACAAGAAGCCTTCTACCCTTCATAATGACCCACCTGAGGATGATGAAGATGAAAAAAATAATGATGAAACTTTTCACCATCCTCCTAAGATTCAGAAATTTCTATCTCAGTTTCCTCGATACAAAGGAGAATTAGAAGAAATGCTTATTAAGCATCTTCTTAATTTCATTTCAGAAAAACTCGACCATAGGGAAGAAAAGGGGAAGGTTTCTAAAATAGGTTCATATGAAAATTCCTCCAATTCCAACTCTATCAATCTCATTATTTAACTTATTGACAAAATTATCCAACAATAATCCACTACTAAGGATCAATATCTCCAAAGGAAAGCCAACATGGCCCAATAAGTCAATAAAATTTTGGGGAACCACAAACTCTCATTTTATAAATAATCCTAATGGGGTGCTCATCAGACAACCCTGCATCCAAAATAAATTCTTGTGATCAGTCCAACAAGATCATTTATCACCTTATATCACTAGTATGGGTATTTTTGGTATTGTTCCTTATATCTCTTACAACGTGTCTACTGATCCCACCCTTCATATAAAGGCCTTTGGTAATATTTACACAGAGTAGATCATAACCAGTTCATACACTACCACCAAAATTCTAGCGAAAACACACCCTAGAGATTGTTTGAATTGGTATCACACTTTACCTCTTGATTCTATAGTTGAGCTAGAGTACCTAGTGAGAACCCAAGTAAATGAATTCTAATATCAAAATCTACCTAAAAACAAAATCAACACTTTCATCAATTTCCAACAATATAAAAATGAATCAGCACAATCTTTCATTAAGCATTAAAAGATGTTATCCACGTGTGCGGAACATAGCATGCCCTACGATATCCTCTTCCATATTTTTTACGAGGTCGTGAGCCTTTCCTTCAATACAAGGTGTGGTCCTTTTCTCCCACTTCCCTAGAAGAGGCCTTTGAAGAAGCTAAAAGGTAGGACTATCTCATGAGGGAATTAAATAAATATCCTCCTAAGACATAAGACAACAAATAATTCTAAATAATTTAATGCTCTAAGAAAAATAATGTGACATACAATAGAGTCTTAGATACTTTTCCTCTCATTGATTCTTCAAATAGGGTTATTTTCAACATCAACCAGCAACTTAATATTAACAAAAACCAGCCTAACTATCATTAACCTTTGAGTAAGGAAGAGCTGAATATTTGGTTTACTAATTTGTTTATCGTGATCTTGGATCCTTCTCAACCTATTGCTCATTGACATGATGAGAGTGATTTTTATTGGTGGCATGCTAATTGGGGTCACTCCCATGAGAATTTTTTTTTATTCCAAATGGTTTCCATCAGCTTCTTCTTAGGACCCAACTTTGACTATGACACTATCACTCGTGAGCAATTGACTCAAGCAATCAAATCCATTGACACAACTCAACAAAAGGAACATCATGAAGCTATTCATTAGGCTAATGAAAATATAAAAAATCTTCTCCAATCCTATTCCTAATCATGATGTCGCTAAAATTTCTAAAAAGTAATAAAATTTTATGACCAATTTAGTTAACACAAACTACCCTCTTGAAAATATGGGTGCAATTAATGATGTAAAACATGACATAGCTTATGTAGAACATGAATATCATGTAGTATTCCAACCTCATAATCAAGAACCTCAAATAAAAACCCTACCTCCTCCTTATTCCATCGGCCCCTATGGAAATTATCCTATAGGGATGATTGTGTTTGGATCTGAATCCCTATCTATAGACACTATAGGCCCCCGTGAAAATCAAATTTATAGAGCTGATGACATAGGAACTGAGAAATAATCACTTCAAAATTTTCTTTAATCACACATTCTCCTTCTAGCTCTATTTTTTAGGACTCCCAACACTCTCAACATACTACACATTCTAGACATGACGAGTGGGAACCTCTTGAAGGACTTTCCAAAATTTGTGGTCTATTTCCCTTCCTAGAGCTCATGTGTACATCACCTCACCATCATGAGCATCTCATGATTACGTTGTTTGATATAAACATCCCTTTCCCTCTGTCTTTTGGGGAGATTCCTACATTTCATGTCTCAAAGGAAAGCATCCACCAGTAATGTGAGGAAATCACTATTCATATTGATCTCACTATAGATACTCACTCTTACATTTATTCGATATAAATTATATGGTCTTGGATTATCTCTTTCTTTATGTGAACAATTTTTCCCTCTTCATTTCAATTTAGATAATTCACACTATGGTCAAACATACTCTTATTGATAAGGGAGTAGGCACATGTGTGACCTCATTATATTTCATTAAGGTTCTTGGTTATTCAATTAATATCTTTAAACCTACCTAAGCCACTTATCAAGGAAACAAATGCTGACAGATTCCACCTATGGGGTATATTTGGTTACCCATCACCATTTGCTTAGGACTTTCGATGTCAAAGTCATGGTTTTTAATCTTCACCTATCTTATATTATTCTCCTGGGGTGGCCTTAGATCTATTGTATGCATGTCAGTGTGTGAAGTTCACTCACTAAGGGGATATTTATAAAAATTAAATGGGACACTAACCCTTAGAGCTATGATACACTTCACCAAAAGGGGACATACAAGCTCCCCAAATAATGATGATGGTTATCCTTAAGACAACCCTCACTTGGCTAGCTATGATCAGATTCATGATCGATAAGTCTTACATTATCAAGAAACCTTTCACTCCAAATTCACTCAAGATGTAAATGTCATCCAAGAACAAGAGCAACCTTAAAATGCATTCGATACTTCTTCCATGTTGATTCTTGAGCCACAAATTACTCAACCGGCCACATCTCCACATACTACCATTAACATAACCAACCAGTTTTCCATTATCAAATTTGATGAATGGGTTACCAATTTTGACTATGAATCCAATGATCTTATCTAATGTGCTTCAATGAAAGAGAGACACACCACTCCCTTGGAACCATCCTCACCCATTGCATCAATACCCTCATCAAATGCTCTCACTAGCTCTCCATAGCCTACAAGACCTCTTATTAGGTTGAGAAAGTGGCTAAGTATAAGCCACACATAGAGGATGAAGACCACACACATAAGGGCACACGTAACTATGTATAGTATTTCTACAAGTTAGAAGGATGCATGTGAAGATGCATGCAAGAAAGTGGAGACAATACAAGTTCAAATCAAGGTGCAAAGGTGTGCATAAGAATGAAAATATATTGGTGTGTAAAGGTTCATACATAAGGATAGAAGGGGCATGAGTTAGCCAGAAAAGTGAAAAGGGATAAATTTAAACAAAAGTAGAATATGGTGTATTATCCAAGGAAAGAGAAAAATAGAATTATGGATGAGGTACACATAGGAATCAAGATAAATATAGGTTATACATGTACAGAGGAAGATAAATAAGGATGACGAATAATTATAGGAAATCATAAGCATGCAAACTTTATTTAGGAAATTTTTATTAATAGATCAAAGCATATAAGCAGTGAAGGACAAGCTCACACCTTATATATGTAAGATTTCAATGTAAATAAGAGCGCGTGTATGTGTATGTAAGTGTGTGTGTGTGTGTGTGTGTGTGTGTGTGTGTGTGTGTGTGTGTGTGTGTGTGTGTGTGTGTGTGTGTGTGTGTGTGTGTGTGTGTGTGTGTGTGTGTGTGTGTGTGTGTGTGTGTGTGTGTGTGTGTGTGTGTGTGTGTGTGTGTGTGTGTGTGTGTGTGTGTGTGTGTGTGTGTGTGTGTGTGTGTGTGTGTGTGTGTGTGTGTGTATTTAGATCTGTGTGAAAGTCTAAGTGAGAGTATTTCTATGTCTACTAAGTGTTTAATTATTAAGGGTTCATGTGTTTGTAATGAATAATTTATTATAGATTTCCAAAAATTTTAGGGATGTATGTGGTCTAACTGGTATCTAGATTCTATTATTAATTTTATACAATGATGAATGAATGATTAATTTCCTAATTTCTATATTTTGTATTTTTTATGCTATGTTATTCCATCATATGTATTCTATGTTTTGTTTCCAAAGGATAAGTAAATGATTCACATATTAAAAATTCAAAAAGAGAAGGGATCTGGTATGTTGTGCAAACTGTGGGTGAGTGTTTAGACATATGTATAAGTGAGGATACATCATGCCTGACTATGTGGTGTTGATTTACTAGACTAAAACATGACATTTTGGTTCTGTTTTCGAGACATTATTTTATTCATACCCTCAAGATTTGGAGAGCTTATGGAATTTCATTTGTCATTTTATAAAATTGAAAGGAAGATACATGATAGAGAATATAAGTTTATGTAGAGATACAATACCATTGTTAGCTTTAATCTATAAAAACAGGTCAAAGACAATGTGTATGATTTTCTCTATGATACAGTCTTCAACTTATTTCCTCTAGATTTGTATGATTGGTTAGTGTTGTATGCATAGAATAAAGGAAGTAGGATCAAGATAAAGTATATCTGGAGTTAGAATAAGTATCAGGTGTTGGCAGAAATAGATGAATCGTGAATGTGTGTTGTAGAACATTGGTGGGAAGGAATCTTACAAAATTACACTTTAGAGTACATGATCTCAACATTTTCATGCCTAGAGGAATATGATTCCAATTCCTTCGTGAGCCTAGGGGATTGTATTTACGTGCACTATTATTGTCTATAAAGATCTTGATTGTTGAAATGGGAGTTAAAAATTTTCCAATGGCTAGCTAAATACTTGTTGCACATAAGGACAAGGGAGGGAGTGAGAATGGATGGATTTTACTTAAATGGAATTAGACAGAGAAGTGAGATTACATAGATATAGTGATATACAAGAGAGGGTAGTCAAAGAGGTGATAAGAGAGAGAGGAATGGGGCCATGAGGATGTGATGATAACCCTTTGAGAGGTGAGGGACCATAGGACCATGTCCTTCTTATATTATGGAAGAAAAGTAGAAGGATGCCCTTAGTATCTGATAAAAGTGAGTCTAGAAAAGAAATAAGAACCATTGGCATGCATCTAACCCACCTAAAACCTTAGCCCTTGCACTTGGTACTCAAGAATAGTGATAGAGAATAAGAAGGTAATTAGGTATCACCACATTGGGTTGGAGATATAGGTAGATACATGTTGGTATCAACTCATGAGGTACAAAAGATAAAGGTGACACATATGGCATCACAAGAAGCTCATGTAGTCAGATATAAAAGTTTGTTTAGAATTAATTTTGTAGGTATAACATTAAGATAGATTGTTATCAGACTACCCATTAGTAATAATCCCATAGGATGGATACTGAGACAGATAGTTGGTGTGTAATTTATCTCTACTATAGGGACTTAAAGAATAACTTTTTTAGGTCCTCAGGTAGCACATAAGGATTGGGAGGATTTGGTCCTCCACTGAGTAGAGGTTACCCTAGTAGAGGTTTGATTTCAAGATTTGGTCCTCCCCCAAGTGGAAATAATCTAGGACAAGAGAGTAACCTATCACCAAAACAACCTCCTCATATTTTCTTTGATATTTCACTCCACTTACCTGAGTATGTAGGCATATGAGATGCAGTAGAGAATGTGCATAAATGAAAACTATTATGGAGGGACAAGGGAATTATGGCTTAGAATAGGAAGGAAAGTCATTTTGTAACTACATTACAAGGTTGTGCACATAGAGGGTACAAAAAGTATGACCCATATCAGAAAAAAATGGACTATGATGTGATGCACGCCACCTTCCTAGAATAATTTCACATACCTGAGCTTGAGCAACAGATCATTAATGCACTCGAGGCTGAGAGTGTCCAGGAATATGATGAATGATTCAAGACTCTATTGTCTAAAATTTTGTATGATATTCATCAAATTCAACACAACAATGGTTCATGGGTATATTACTGACACCATTTAGAATGACATCATCACATAAACCATTCACATACCCTTATAAGGATCTATAGGTAGTACTACATGCAAAGGTGGTTGGAAGCATAAATACTAGAGTGGATATGTTCCTTGACGCGAAGATCATGACTATGGAAACAAAATTAGAGAAACTATCTACTAATTATGCACATAACACTCCTATTGTACAATGGTGTACAAATTACAATGAAGAGGGGCACATTAAGGATAGATTTCCACACATGAATGTATGTGAAATTCTCTTAGCTTGTGAAATTTGGCATAAAAATAATGATGTCTGAAACTTCCCACTACTCCAATGTATCATTGTAATGAAATATTTGTGACATAAGCACCTATGATATAATTAATTATTGGATAATTTACCATATCTATGAGGTTTGTGAGATTGGATTGTATCCGACTTTTGTATACAATATCTCACTGGTATTTGAATGTAAAAATAATGGAACAAGACATGATAATAACACATATAATAATGTCAATGGAGGTTACAAGAGAGGATATCATGGTCTATGCCATGGAGGTTGTGGATGTAGGTTCAGATGAGGGACGTGTTATACCTTTGGATTGTTAGACCACTATTAGTGTGAGTTTCTAAAGAACCATTATGAAATTTACTATGTAAAGGTGCAAAAAGTTGAATATATCCCAGATTTGTATGCACCCATACGTAAAGACAAATATTAAGGGAGCATTAATAATATATGTTGAGCATTCTACGTAGTGAGAGTGTAGCCTACTAATTTAGCTATGGCAAAGTAACAACTGTTATTAGTTACTACACATGGAGAAGGTTTATACACACGTGAACAGGGAAGAAGAAAATTTATCATCACATGGGACACAAATGTACAACCAAGTAAATATCCAGATGTATGGAAAAAAAGGAAGTATTCCAATAGACCATGTGATTAATCAAAGAACTATAGGGGGAGATACTTTGTCTAAAGGAACAAGTGTAGGATAAAATAGTGCACTAAACATAATAAAGTACCTAATAAGAATATTGATTACCTCAAAGAAGTATGCAAGATGATTAGAAAAGAAAATATCATTCCCTTGTTAGGATAATTGTTACGGGAGAAAGTGTCACACACAGGAATACAAAGGGAGAAACAAATCTTATATACTAATTTACCACCTCATAACCATGAATATCAAAAATAAATCACATTGGATTTAGTGATCGATGGTTGGCTAATGAGTAATATTATTATTGATATGGGTGCGAAGGTCAATGCTATTACATTGGATGCTTATAATCAAATGGGAAGGACACCATTACATCCATCTTCAAGTGTATTGTATATGGAAACAAAACAATGGCCATACCCATCAGAGTCTTGAAGGATGCAAGCATCACAATTTAAGGAGAAAAATTAATATGATATTTCAAGGTTCTAGAGATGGTTGAAGAAGATAACTTCCTTGTGATACTTAGCTAACCTTGGTGTTATGCCAATAATTCAGACTTGCACTTTAACAATTGTTATGTCAGTTTTGAGAAAGTTGGGGAATGAGTAGTACTCCCTATGGATGGTAGAAAGGTTACAACCTATATAGATATTCTGAGTTAATAATATCTCAACCAAATTTATGCACATACGACGTGTGATCTAGATAACATTAAACCAACAAAAGAGGTAGTTCTTACATTGGGAGACACACATTCCATTATTGTAAGTAACAGTATTTCTTATGAAAATTGAAATCATGGAACGTATTGGATGGTTGGTTTAGAATGTCATGGGAGAGTAACACAAGTGATTATACCAAAAAAATTCAAGTGTTTCAGAAATACTGCACTACTAAAGTTCAGTACATAAGAGAATCAAGAGAAATTATTGCACACCATACAAGATCAATGGTACAACAAGGGTGAAAGGATAAATCTACTTGTATATTCACTTAGGGGAATAAAATCATGATGGTAGGTTGTACATAGAGATAACTTGCTAAGATGGCATGAGATTAGGGTTTCCTTCCTAACTTGATTTGTTAAGAGTAACATATCTTTGAAGATAACGAGTTATGATGGAACATCTTCTCCCTTGGATCACATTTAAGGTTGTAAAAAGAATTGGATTGAGGGACATGATGCATTACCACCATATCTATTGGTACATAAGTTTTATTCCACATTGTGTGGGTGTACATCCACATGGTACATACATGTTGAGCTAAAGAAGGAGACCATAGATTTGGATGAAATGACTTTAGGTATGATACATTCCTTTAAGTTCTCTTCTACTAAACGCATGTGCATACAACGTTATAGTTGATGAAGCACATCACTATGGGGTATAGTGTGAAGGTAGATGAAATTGTAACTAAGTTACAAGTTGAGACTCTTCTGAGTAAGTGCATGAATGATTGTGTCTAGATGGATTCTAAGGAGAACTTCTTGGAGTGCACCTAAAAGGAAAAATATAAATCCAAGATCATGTACATGATTGATGATGAAGAGGTCGAGGATCTACATGTTGAGTATAATGAGGGAGAGTGAGAGGTATTATTTAGAGAAGATGACAGCACATGTGTGTATAACTATCCTTTGACAATGAATAAAGTAAACATTATAGCATAGGATGCACCTAAAGAGGAAATAATTGGTGATTACTGGTCAGAGTCTAAAGTTGGAAAGATAATAGAACTATTGCACGAATTATAGGATCTATTTCCTCAAGGTTACCATGAGTTAAATTTCATTCAAACTTCCCTCAAGGAAAATAAAATCAATCTAAGGATGGTGCACGATCATTATGAAAGAGGCATTAATCATTGAATCCACACTTTTGCATCAAACTGAAAGATGAGATCAACAAGATGCTCAAAGTAGGTATCATAAAAATAATAGAATAATTAGAGTCGATCAATCCAATAATCATCAACATCTAAAAATATGATAGAATCAGGATTTGTGTGTACTAGAAGGTATTAAATTCCTCTTGTTTTGTTTATACTTTCCCCACACCCTTTACTGAAGAAATTCTTGAAGGTGTGGCAAGGTACAGATGGTTTCTCCGAATATCATCAACTTAGGATTTCCCACGAGGATTATCCTAGGATAATTTTTTCTACAAAATGGGGTTATTTTTTATATAGTTATGCATGTTGGATTGAATAATGTTCTCACGAATATTTGTAAATGCATTTCTAGATTTCATCCATAATTTTCTTCAAGTATATTTAGATGACTAGATCATATATGGGCTAGTTAAGGATCATTGTGATTATTAAAGATTGATGTTTTGAAAGATGTAGGCAGTTGAGTATATCCTTTAGTATCAAGAAATGCATCTTTACAACACCATTTTGCACTCTATTGGGGATAATCATATGCAAGGAAGGTCTTTTGGTTGACCCAACCAAGATTGAAATTATCTTAGGATTAAAAGAAATAACAAAGTAAAGTGAGGTGCATGGATTTCTTGGGCATACAAGGTATTACAAGAAATTCATAAAATGTTATGATAAGATAGTTGTACCACTAGAATAATTTTTAAAGGTGAAAGGGGAGTTTTATTGGAGGGACACGCAGCAGAAGGTGTTTGAAACATTGAAGGAAAGGTTAAACACTACACCTATAGTACAGTTCCCTTTATGGGGTTTTCCATTTAATTACCATGTAGATGCCTCTGGAACAACAATTTGAGTAGTATTAGCTCAACCTCAGGAAGGTAACCTGGATCATCCTATTTTTTTACAAGTAGGAAGTTGACATCGGCTAAGTAGAATTATACAACTACACAGTGCAAGGCATTATCTATGGTATACGCTCTTCTTAAATTTAGACATTATTTACTAGTGACACCATTTATCTTTTATATTGATCAAACGAAACGTAAGTATCTAGTGAACAAGATAGTATTATAAAGGTGCATCTGTAGATGGATTCTTTTGTTCCATAAGTTTGAATATTTTTTTATAGTGAAAGCTGAAAAAAAGAAAATCTGTGACTAGACTATCTATCACGAATCAACTTTGGTGAGGACACATAGACCATAGAGGATACTAGGCCAGATGCACAATTTTTTATATTACAATGCATGACAACTTATTTAGAAGATATTGCAGTATTCTAGTGCATAGGTATTGTGCCTATAGGAATGAAGAAAATGGAGAATAAACAAATAGCTATTTGTGTTATATTCTATCAGTTCATAAGAGGAGACATATATTAAATGGGTAGAGATGAGATATTGTGTATGTGTGTAATATAACATGAGCATGAGGAAATAATAGAAGAAGCACATGGTGGAATTATGGGAGGCCATTACGTTAGAGAGGTCATCGTGTGTAAGATACTCGTCACAAGACTGTGGTGGGAGACGCTCTACAAGGATGCCAAATAATTTTTCAAGGTGTGTGATCACTGTCAGAGAATGGGAAAACCTAGGAATCATGATGAGATGTCATTACAACCCATAGCAAGCAAAAAATCCTTCAAGAAATGGGAAATTGAGTTTGTTGGTCGAATTGCTCCAGCTCCATGGAGGACAAACACATGATACATCATCATTTGCACAGATTATCTAGCATGATGGGAAAAAGTAGTAAGAACCAAGGATTGTATCATTGCTATAGTTGCATGCTTTCTATGGGAGAATATTATTAGTAGGTATGGATGTCCACTAATCATTACCAGTGATAGGGGAACCCATTTCCTGAATGAGACAATTAGAATATTGTTAGAAAATTTTATAGAAGTTCATCATATGACTACTCCCTATTACCCGTAAGCCAATTCTACTATAAAATATTTAAATAATATATTGGGTCACACATTGATAAAAAATGTGATGTATGAAGAAAATATTGAGATGATAAAGTGTTATATGTACTATGGGCGTACAAGACTAACTACAAGCGGTTAAACAAGGTAGTAACCTTTTAGTTGAAATTTGTTTTAGATGTAGTTTTTTGTGTGGTGTTCATGTAACCCTCCCTGTGTATTGCACACTCAGGAGGCCTTGCTAATAAACATGTAGTAGATGAGTGCATTGATAGGTTAATGGAGTTATAGTAAAGGTGTGAAATTATGCGATTGAGTCAAAAAATAGAAAATCCAATAAAAAAGGCTTGACATGACCAACATATCAAAAACAAGTCTTATTTAGTAGGAGAAATGGTACTTTTATAAGATTCAAAATTTATGCGCCACCTAGGAAATCTAGGAGTTCATTGGTTGTGACCCTTTAAAGTAACCAAGATTATTGAAACTATTGAATTCCAGTTGCAATAATTCGATGACAATATATTGCCTAGTTATTATAATGCAATTAGGTTGAAACCTTACTATAAATAAGTTTCCTTTATGCTTGTAATAAGGTAGTTTTTCCATTTAGACTAGGTTTCCCTTTTAGATTTGTTTTTGTTGTTATTACTTTGTAGTAAGTGTGTTTACGCGTAGTATTTGATCTATCAATTCTAGACTTATGTGCAGAGGACCACACGTGCTTTTAGTGTGTGGTAGAAGGAAAAGGTGTGTGAGGGGAAAATTATTGCAATGTTTACTGCACAAGAGTGCAAATTCTAGAGGAATTATTTTTATTATTGGCTTGATAAGGAATGATTGCACATGGATTACTAGAATTTCTCATATAGATATTTGGTGAAGATGGACTGGTAAAAAGTATAACGTGAGGGAGGTAGCATATAGAAGAACTACTTGGTAGTGACACAAAAGAAGATTAGGTATGATGTAGGGAGGTGCGTGTAAATGGATTTCTACATCGTAAGAAGTATTTTTGCACCATTAGGTTATGGGTTTCCGTGTGCGAGAGAAGGATATGATGAGCTTAGACTGTTGTGTGTGAGAGAAGGTTATGCTGATCCCAGATTCTATAGAAAAATGAGGGAAAATGAAAATATGCATTAAAGCAAAAAATTGTTGTTAGTTGAGTGTAATTAATGTGATCAAAAATTGGAAATCTAAAAATTGGAGCAAGTGTGGTTTTCATTTTCACCTTATGAATTAATAATTTATGTGCATTATAGCTTTTGCAAACCAATAAAACTAGTGCAAACCCCTGTAGATTATGAACCAAGCAGTGAGATCAATGATAGGAAGTAAGCACATCATACACTCCCAAGTTTCTCTAACAGTCCCAGTTAGAGAAGTGTGAAGGCCTTGCCCCATAGAAGAAGTGTAACCAAAGGAACCTCTCAATGAAGAAACCCTTGAAACATGTGAAGAAACACAAGAAGAAAGGAAATATCCTGTGATAAATATTGTTGATGAAGAAGAGGATTAGCTTGATCCAGAGTATGAATAGGAGAGACTATTTCATTATGAAGAGAACACGTGCAAAGATGAGCATGAAAAGGTGCATAAAAAGGTATATGAAGTAGAGAAAACAAAGAACACAAGGAAGAAAAAGAGGAAAAAAACCCTATGTAAAAAAACACCATGTAGGCAACACACAACAACATGACCAAGATAAAAGAAAAAGAAATGATCTGATCCATAAAGGTCACCTCCTTGCCTAAGATTGACATACATGGATGATACAACAAATTTTATTAGAGGATATATTTTAGAGATTTGTTGATACCAAACAAATTTATTACTGGGATATGTTCAATGAGATCGAATCTCATTCTTGCACATGCATGATTATTTCCTTCGCAATGAAGACACATTGAGGAGCCAAAATTTGAGGTAAAGAAGCAGTCATTCATTGAATTTCATGGAAATAAGGATCCATTAAAGGTCTCTACAATTGTGGACTCAACTAATTTATTTGTGAAACAAGCGAGAAATGTCTTGAATACGATAGTTACTAAAATAGGGAGAAGGAATACCAACAAGGGATCTATGTTACTTGACGTGTGCAAAGACTTGAAGGAGATGGGAAAGTAAAATAATAATTTTACTATAGAGTTACACAACACTAAAGTACAATTAAGTGTTGCAAATAAAAATTTAGAAGAACTAATCATGCACACTGTGAGTTCTTTCCCAGACATGGTTTTGGATGCTAACTTGAATAATAATAGGGAGATTGATATCCTAGGGGAAATTATTATTGTATTGATTGAAAAGGTAAATAAAGGGAAAGGGCCCATAGTAGATGAGCTAGCATGCATGAATAAAGAGAAAATTTCCAAAATAATAAAGAAATGTGAGGCAATGGGCACTGAGATAAAGGAAGTAACATAGAGGACTAAGAAAATATTTAAAATATTCAAATATGCCACATTTATAGACACACACCTTATAGAAGATGAAGAAAATTTAGGCTGGTTAGATGCCTCATTGTATATAGGAGACATGGCATCACACAAGAAGATTTTGGAAGAGATACATGACCCGAAGAAGACAAAAAAGCTAAGCGCAAGAGTAAATATGTGAGATTAGAAGAGGTTGAAATAATGGTGATGAGGAGATTGGATATCATAGAAGGGATGACTGTTGAATGGGATGTTATGATAAAGGAATTACATGAAAAAGATAATGATCTAACACTGGAAAAGATGCCAAATATTTTTTAACTAGCACCAAGAAGGTCGAAGATCACAATTGAAGAATGAAAATAGTTAGAGTATTCCATAATCCTAGATTTACCCAACTTCTCCAAATACCATGAGTCTAATCTTGAGCACGTGACCAAAATATTATTTATTCCTTTATTCTTTTTTTTAGTTCCCCTATTATTTCATACTAGATTCTTTTGTTTTATTCTTTATTCATTTATTTGTTGTATTTACGAGTATAGAAAATATCCCTAGTGTGGGGTAATGTTGGGTTGAAAAAGTGGATAAGTATAAGTGACATACGAAGGATGAATACCACACACAGAAGATTTTGAATAACTATGAAGATGATATCTAAAATTCATAAGGATGTGCGCGAAGATGTGCATAAGTTCGTGGAGATAATACAAGTATAAATCATGGCACGAAGGTACACACGGGAATGAAAAGGGATAAGTGTGCAAATGTTCACGACAAGGATAGAAGGGATATGAGTTAACCTGAAAATCGGAAAGGGATAAAAATAGACAAAAGAAGCAGATGTCTTATTCACCAAGGAAAGCTAAAAATATAAGTATGGATGAGGTATATGTAGGACTCGAGATAAATATAGGTTATGCATGGACAGAGGAAGAAAAGTATAACATTTCATGGAGAATAAAACAAGCTATTTATAGTGTGGGGAAAAACCTATTTAGAACACCTATAACTAGAGTAAATAAAAATGGTAACTAATCATAGGAAAGTGCAAGAATACAGACTATATTCAAGAATTATTTATTAATAGATCAAAGTATGTAAGTGATGAAGTACAAGCTCCCACCCTATATATATGTAATATGTCCATGTAAAGCAGAGTATGTGTATGTGTATATGTAAGTGTGTTTGTTAAGATATGTGTGCAAATCTATGTGAGATTATGTGTGCACATACTAAGTGTTTGAGTCTTATGGGTTCATGTGTTTGTTATGGATAATTTTATGAATTTCCAAATTTTGTAGGGATTCACATGGTATAATTTGTATATTGATTCTATTATTAATTTTATGCTATGATGAATGAATGATTAGTTTCCTTATTGTTATATTATGTCTCTATTATTCTATGTTATTGCAACATATGTCTTTCATCTTGTGTTTCCAAAGACTAAGTGCATGGTTCAAATATAGAATAGTCAAAACAAGAAGGGACCTAGTAGGTTGCATGCTCTTCAGGTGAGTACTTAATCTTATGTCTAAGTGAGGTACCAGCACACTTGATTATGTTATGTTGATTTACTAGACTATATTGTGACACCTCTCGCCAACCTCTTTCCCTTATGGCTCCTCATTATTCTACAAATGATCCATATTACGCATGGCATGAGGCTCTGAGGTATGATGGTTTTGACTGAAAATCCTATCAACCCCATATGAAAAATCTTGAAGCTAAGATCAAGCATGACCAAACCAAAAAGGCTACACATCCCTCTAGTTTAGCTTCCTTCTTTTGTTATCATCACAAGTGTTAAACTCATATCAACACCAAATTTGGGGTTCTGCGTAGTAAGAGTCTTGTTCTTGAAACCTCTTCCTATAATTAGAAGTGTAGGATTGATTCCTCTCATAACCAAACACCTTCCCTTCAACCGAATATAACTCAACCTAATTATATACCATCACCTCACCCTGATCCTCATCTCATTATGGATGTTGTTCATCGTGATATTCTCACCTAGATGAAAGATCATATACATGACACCTTATTTTATGCGTGGTTTGAACTTCATCAAAAATTCATTATTACACAAATTTCCATTGAAGACCTCATTACCCATGCTAGAAGCCATATCTTGAATCAAGTTGATGAAATTATTACAAATACATGGTGATATTTTTTCCCTTGTGTGTAGTTATGTATAACACTTTGATCATGTCTCACTTTTATCCTTTGGCCTGATCCCTCACATTCACTTATACTCTTGACCCCCACTTGTGTCTTAAATATACCTCTTACCTTCATTTCATCTCTTGGTACCCCTTGGGTTGATCACACTATCTCAAATAACTTGTTACATCCTTTCTTGGTATGTTCACTCCACTTATATTTATCATAATGTGTGGCTTGGTTTATCCTACCATTGGAATGCCTTAGTCCTGACTTCACCTATTTTGGCTCTAGTTCACACTGGTCTTTCTTATTGGATCACCACAAAATCCATGCATCCTTTTTTAGGCCTATGACCCCGCATGGATTTATATAACCAATCCTTCCATGAAATCCTACCATTGGATGTCTTGGCCTTGTTCTACCTCTTGGCTTCTTCACATCACGTGGGTTGGGATATCTTACCGATCCACTTCTCATTGGCTTTACCTTTCTATCACATTATCTCTATTTTCAAGTACCAAGGTATTATCACATACATACATCCAGAAAGTAGGAAAATGATAAGAAAAACACCATACATATAAGAAACATCCAAGTACCCAAATATAATCATATATATACATATGTATCTATATATTGAATCAATTTTTATACATCAACAAAATCATACAAAATGGCTCTGTCCCATCTACAATATGACTTAAGTACACTCACTCCATATGGGGGGGTCCTTGATACTTTGGGCTGATGGAGTCTTGATGGCTTCTCTGATTGTGTGAGTTAGGGACACAACCTTAGATCAGGATTTAGAGGCCTCTCTTTATTCTCTCTACAGCTGAGTCTGTAATGAGGTGATCTGCATCACAAAAATTTGGGCATCTGTTAGGTGAGTTTCATACTCCTTAACCAGGGGTTCATGTGCCTATAATAGACTATGTAGCATCAAATCTATGATTTTGGTAGCTGTTAATGCTTGTGTATCCCTATATATCCTCAATATCCTAAATCTCTTTCACACAAGAAAAAATGAATGCACAGAACTCATGGCTGATGATTTTGTTGAATCCACTATCTTTGTAGTATCTTTGACATTTAACACTAGGTCTAAGATCTCATAGTGGGCAATCTCGATGAGGGAGTGCTAATTCTCTATCATCTACTATGTAAAACCAAAACTAGCATATATCACTAACAATATCAAACCCATTCCATAAAAATCATCTAAATAACATAATAACATTCATACCTAGCTACCCACATTTCTCTATGATGGTCTCGTCATCTCCTCGGTCTCCCAATACCTCCTCCTCACCATCATCACAAAGAGGTATGGCTCCAACATACTATTACCACTTGTCCCTAAGTGCCAATATCATATCTCCTCTTCATTGTGGTCTGGGAATCTGTCTCATAACCATGGCCATCTATACCCTAATCGGTATCAAATATCCTCCTCTAAGATGTCACATCTTATGCTCTCTGAGACATGGCACTAGTTATTGCACTCTTCTTACTTTGACATATGGTCCCATACCTTCGGATCCTCCATAAAAATCCTCTTCCAAAAAACTCATTGATATGATCTATGGTGGGCCCTAAGCATCCCCATCGTGCTTGCTTTGCCTCCAACCTAGTGTGCTAGCTACCTATATCTTACAGGGTCAAAGTGTTGGTACCCTCACCCTCTACTCCTAAAACCTCTATGGAATGAAGATATTGGTATGTGAAAATGGTGGTATCACCAATAACTTCAGTTTCTTAAACTACCTCGATACCTGACTCACCACATAGTGTCCCATCACCTCTGTCATGGTGTCCAAAAACTCTACTTTGGGCCAACTGGTATATTGATCTGGATTCCCTATGTAGGGCTGCCATTAAAGATCACCTGGACCCACCTGTGTCAGTGGTTGGTATGCTCTAATTTCTCTCACTTATTTCTCATGTTCCCACTGAAGCACTCTCGAGTTATCTACCTTAACTACCTGTGGTGTCTCTATAGGATTATACATCGGTAACCACTTATATATCTAGGTTGTTAATAAAATCATGAGTCCCATAACCCTTTGACCTCTGCATCACCTCATGTATAAATGATGCACCAATTGCACCCATATGGTGGTGCCCCAACTAAACAGAACCCTGTGATCAAATGCATCTCTATACAGTGCAATCAAGAACAATGAGATGGCTTCATCTACCTTGTGGCACACTATATATGCCACCATAATCCCCATAAACACCTTCAAGATATCTGGAATCCCTTCTAATTTCACTGCGCTAAGTTAAACACAAAACATGATCTCATCATATGTACTGCTCCCCATAGCCCATATGGCCAATGCTCTCCTCTCTGCATAATCAAGTGTCAAATCATAATAAATATAGGTGTTATCAATTAGTAACCCTAAAATCCCATTTACATCCTCTAATTTCAAGGACATCTCCATCATCTCCTATCATATCCACAACCAAAAGGTGTTAGACCTAGTATCCCATGGGGTCAATAACATTTGTAATAAATCCATATCTAATGGTATCTTGGGCATCTATATGATGCCCCCAAAACCATATCCCTATAACTGGGTAACATCTACTTATGACATTATAGAAATCATCCTACTGATACATGATACATCTATACTTCGTCATAGGTGGATCTAACGCTCTACATGTATCCACAAAGTGACAACAAATAAACATCAAATCTCTAAAAAATCAAAAGTGGGGTAAAAATAAAAACATTCAACCTATTATTGCCAAATCACTATGTCATCGACCCCCAATAAACAAAATCATCCCCTAGAAAACATTCCCCTATGCCATCAACCATATGGTAGATACCATCAAACCTATGGATCTCTCTTTCCCCATCATGATGCCATCAACTCTCTTATTGCAAAGGGGTCGATGGTGTCTAGTCAAAAATACGGCCATGACTTTCAAATTTTGACTTTTAAAAATATACAAAATGACAAAATGAAATTCAAATCCCTCCCAAACCCATTTTTATTTCATCCTAACCTACCAGATGATGTAAGTTTCACTAATTATGATGTGTTAATGAATCCTAAAAAGAAAAATAACTTTAAAACACCTAATATAATCAACATAATTAAATGCAACGACTTACCCGTGGTCATGTCATGCTGCCCTGCTCCACCTCGTCATCCTTCATCACCACCATGTACTTGTTCCATGACATCGAAATGCACGTCAAATTTGGAATTCTAGAGCTCAGTTCTCTCAATTCCAAAACTAGTAACAAGCAAATCAAAATCAAAATCACTATATAAAACATAATTTTCTATTCAAAATCAGTCGCAATCAACCTCAATCTTCAAATGACCTTCATTTTTTCTCCCAAACTCCACAATATGAATCACTTATTGTGGTATGACCATAACCTCACATCATTTATTTCGACCTATTACATGACTACTTTCCATGAATTTTGATTTTGACCTTTTTTTACATCATATTATCATATAACATCTCAACATGACATCCATACCATGGGACCCTAGCTAGGTGATTTATGTCTTATTTATTGGTGATCCTCTAGTCTTTCCTTGTATTTTTTCTTCTCAAGGGTTCTTGCAACAGGGATTCCATCAGCACATGGAAGTACATGTGACACTATCAGGTATGCATTGGTTGGTATATTTAATTTCATCTATTCCTTTACATACTTTGAGTTATTTTGTTAGGGACTATTTTTCCATTGACTACCCTATGTTTTACTAATGTGACATGCAGTGATCAACTGCTAGGGCACATGTATACACCTAATTTTTCACTTTTCATCTTTCATACATGTTACCAAAAATATCTCTTATGCAAATAAGGTTCATTCATGCTAAAGCAAGTGCCTTAAGAGGCACGTCGGGAATGGGGAATGGTTATTCGTGTAATTATTATGGGTTAGAGACAGTACACAGAGAGAGTGTCTCTATTTATTCTTTTCCTTATTTTTCCTTGACTAGTTATCCTTTTCCTCCTATGTGTCATGTATATCACATTCACAACTTGTTTCGTGCATTCCACCACTTCACACCTTGTTTATCCACATGCATAATCTACGACACACTACTTTCACTTTTCACGACACATTACCTATTTTCACTACCATCGGACGATGTCATTTCCCATGGACAACTCCATCACCCATGGGAAATTGTGTCTTATATATACTTACCACTCATTTGACATTCATAAAAAAAAGGAATCTCGATCATTCAAACTATTTTTTTCTCTACACTTTTTTGCCATGTAGGGTTCAATTTTAGAACCCTCTCCAAAAAATTATTGTAATATGGGTGGAAAATGTTTTGAAAAATATATTTGCATTGTTGATAAATCTAAGAAACGAGAGTTTCGGGATGACGGCGAATGAATTTTTTTCCAAGTTGTCGAACATCTACATAAATGTGTTCCCATCCAGTAATCAAAATTTGTTATAGTCTAGTGATGACATCATGCTAACTTGTGGTACCCTCATGGATTTTCCCACTCGGCAACACACTAATATTTTTGTCTAGTTACGCCATCATGTTTCCGGACACTAATAAACACATAGCCTTGTCAGTGGTTAGGATTTCCAACAATGTTGTTGTACGGGAATCCTACACATTTCTGGACATCTTCAAATGTAGGTTTCCATCTGGTAATATACCATCATTTCTAGATCCTAAACATTGCCACAATATTGATGTTGGCTAAAAAAATAGTTCAAACTATATCGCGTATATTTTTTCTCTTATACCTTTGGATTTTTGGCTTTTTCACAAGATTATTCACTTTTAACTTCATCTTCGACTCCAAATATTAAAATTAACAAAATTTGGAATTATATTGTATTACTACATTATGGTGAATTAATAATATATAATAGTATATTATAACATAATGGAGAGTATATCAACATTGGTCAATCCTTAGTGGAAATAGTAAGGAAAAATTAGGGTAGAATTTATTTATGACCCATAAAATTTTGGTGAACCTACTACTGTATGCTAGTGAAAAAATCACCAATTTCAAACTTTAAAAATCCTAATATTCACACATGTACATGTATTCACCTCTAAAATAATCCTTACACCATGTTCACACCTGCTCACCTAACTCTTGGTTCATCTTACATATTACTTGGATTAGATTGGATAATCTTCTTCTTAGATGGTTGTTTACACTATTAGGTCACATATAGTGATTCTAGGAAAGGAACGATGTTCCCCTTCTCCACCTAATATCAATTATCTTTTGGTGTGTATCTTCTCTATAGAGATAGATGCATTAGTGACCACCCTACAGGTACAAGGTAAGTGTTCTAGCTATATCTTATCATTTTGCATAGATAAGTTCATTTCCTTTCCTCATTATGTTATGTTAGCTTAGTATTACACATGTTTAGATGTTAGGCAACATAATAATATTATCCATTATCAGATCCTTAGCTATCACCACTTTCATTTTAGTTACAACATGTATACTTATTAAGCTATACCTCTCCACACCCAACTAATGATATCTCATTAGGGTTGTTTCCTCTATCTTTATTATGGGACTTGGAAACCCTAGGTTAACCTAGTGTAGGGATTACTACCCTCTAGATATACGATCCTAATGTTTTTTGTAGCCCCTTTAATTATACGCCTTTGTATGTTGGTAAATTTTTGTTTCCCCCTCATTGCCTTGATACCCTTTTAGAAGAGATGATTTTGGAGTACAAGATATTGAGACACACATTTGGCCTGCATACATTAAGTCTTGGATAGATGGGATTAGAATATAATAGTTTGGAAATGATGGCATCTAGGAATGATGAAATGGAAAATACATGAGTGGTTATGTAACATGTAGGTAGGTTTAGATAAAACTTTGATGTACTAAAGGGAATTGGTTCTATGGGTAGCATGGCTGATCTTGTTAGGAAAAGGATAAAGTTAAGATGTGCATGATTATATAATTGTAAATTTTTTTAGAGGATCCAAGGGGTATCTAATAGAGGAGGATCATTTAGATTAACATAAGATAAAAAATGAAAGACCACAATCCCATTGTCCTGAATATGGTAACTAATGAGAGACCTGCCCAGTCCTCATTTAAATTTCAAAAATGTGGTTCAACCACCCAGATGTTCTTGATAACATTAAAGAGTGGTGGGATATTCAAGTGGAAGGAACATCTCAATACATTATTATCCAGAAACTCAAAAATGTCAAAAGAAAAGTAAGGACCTGGAAAAAAGAAGTTTTTGGAAATATCTTCAACACAAAAAAATATCAAAGAGGACATTGAAGAATTGGAAAAGAAAGTGGCTGCCTTTGGCATGAGTTAAGAATATCTAACTCGTGAAAAAACTCTTTTATTAGAGTTTCATACCATATGTGCAAGGGAAGAATCCTAATGGAGGATTAAATCTAAATAAATCTGGCTCAAATATGGAGATAAGAATATGAAGTTCTTTCAAATGACAACTTTAAAACATAGGGCACACAATAAAATCTCTGAAGTTATAAATCAATCTTGAGAAATGACGTCAAATCCTAACTCCATCAAAGAAGAAGCTATTAATTTCTACAAAAATTTGTTTAATGACAATCCTCCATTGTCTCAAGAAGCTACTAACATACTGCTAGAATCTATTCTGAGAAACATTTCTAGACCCAAATATTTTAGTGCTTTTGCTAAACTAACTACCTTAGAAAAGCTCTAGAAAGTAGTCTTCTCCATGGAAGGGAACAAATCCCCAGGCCCAAACAGTTTCTCTACGTTCTTTTATCAAAAATATTGGGAGATATATGAGGACGAACTTCTCAAATCCATGAATGAATTCTTCAGGACAAGCAGAATCCTCAAGGAAATAAATAAAAAAATTATCATCCTAATCCCTAAAAAAATTTGGGGTGAAGGAATTCAAGCATTTCAAACCCGTAATTCTCTCCAATGTGCTCTATAAAATATTCACCAAAATCCTCACCTCCAGGATCCATCCACTTCTTCCAAATATAATCTCAAGCCAACATGAAGGATTTATAAAAGGAATGCTTATCTAAGATGGATTAATTATGGTTCATGAAACCATACACTCGATAGAGAAAATAAAAAAAGAAGGTATGGTGTCAAAACTTGACATGAACAAATCTTTTGATAGAGTTTCCTAGTATTTTCTAGACCACATTCTGAAAACTTTTGGCTTTGATGATAAGTTTACAAAGATCATATGGACCTGTATTTCTTCACCCAGATTCTTGATGATTGTTAATGGCAGCCAAGTGGGTTTCTTCCTAAGTAGTCTTGGTATCTGTCAATGTGACCCTATCTCTCCCATTATTTTCATTATCATGGTGGATATTCTTGGTCATACAATCAATAGATTTTTTCTTTGGGATACCTCAAAGGCTTCAGACCGTCTTCTTTTGACATCATGGTTTCCCATCAGTAGTTTGTTGATGACACTATCCTAATCCTTGCCTCCATCGTAGAATAAAAAGCTATGAATCATATTCTATAACTATATGAAGAAGCTTCAGGGAAGAAAATAAATTTTGATAAAATCTCTTTTTTACTTCTTCAATACTCCTGCAAGATAGAGGAAAATTGTGCAAATCATGGGCTGTGAGATTAACTCTTTACCTACTGCCTACCTTGGTCTTCCTCTCTACACAAACAAGATCCAAATGAGCGCGTGGAATACCTTGATAGATATGTTGAAAATAAATCTTATTGTTTGGAAGGGCTCTATCCTTTCAAGTGCTGGGAAATGTCTTATTATTAAAAGCACACTTCAAAAAAATTCAGATTTACATCATGTTCTTATTCTTTATCCCAATGGTTTTTGTGTAAAAAATTGAAAGAATCCAAAATAAAATTATCTATAAATGAATGGAAGATAAGAATAGGATTCACTTGGTGGCTTGGGACAAGACATGTAATAGGAAAAAAGCTATAGGCATTGGCATAAAAAAAATCTGTACTATTAATTATTCTCTAATCTATAAAATGCGATGGCGACTTGTGAAGGAAGAACAACCATGGACCAATCTCATTAAAGCTAAACATCTAAATAAAGCAATTCCTATGGACTACCATAATAATGTCAGTCACCCATTGGGATCTATTTTTTGGAACAATATTGTCATGATCAGGAAAGATCTTGTTGCAGGGTGAAAATGGACATTGGTCACGGGTGATAGCATAAGTTTCTAGAAAGACAGCTGGGCTAACTTTATTACACTTTCAAATAATGAACACTGGGAAAAACTCAAAGACAACCTTATTGTAGCATTGGGACAAAAAATATATGACTACATTCAAAACACTAATGGAAAAATGTATTGGAAAAACCTTGAGTCCTTTACCCCAATTCACAAGGAGCTTCTTGGGGAACTTCAAACCACTCTGAACCTCATACCCATTAGTCAAACCCAAAATCAAGATGAATTTAACCTGGTTTTCTTCTTTTTATGGTAACTATTCAGTGAGATCATGGTATCAGTTGTATGCTAATGAACCTATCAGTAACTTCCCTTGGAACAAGATTTGGTTCAAATAGCTTACCCTGAAAATTAATCAATTCCTTTGGTTCGTGATCAATAAAGTTATACTCACCATAGACAACCTCATCAAAAGGGGGTCCACCATGCCAAATAGATGCTATCACTGTAAGATGGATAATGAAACTATCCAACATCTTCTTCTTCATTGTTCAGTTGCTCGTTCTCTCTATAAGCTTATCTTTAATAGGTTTGAATTCAAATGGTCTATTCCAAAAGATATCATACAACCTTGGCTATAATGGAAACCTCCTTTTAAGCATGCTCTTCTTCGCAAGTTGTAGAAAATTATTTTCACTCACACCATATGTATAATTTGGAAATCTCGTAACTCGATCATTTTTATAGATACTAACAGGACCATTAAAATTATCCTCAATGAAATCACAGTTGCTGCAAACAAAAACATCTTGAAATTTAAACCTCTTAAAAAATCCATATATCCATAGGAGGAGGTTAGATATCTTAAGGCATGGAATATTGATATACAATAGCGTATTTCCCCCATTCAAAGCATTGACATGTCTCTTGTATAATGATTCCCCCTTCTGAAGGTTGGTATGAGCATAACTTTGATGGTGCCTCCAAAGACAACCCTAGTCTAGTTGGAGGAGGTGGTCTAATCAGAAATCACAAGGGTCATCTTATTGCAACATATGTTGGTCCCATGGGTAAGAAAACTAACCACTAATATGAGGCTTTAGCTACTCTCTAGGGAATCAGACTTGCTAGGAATCTCAACATGGGAAGCATCATTATCGAAGGTGACTCAATGAACATTGGCAATATTCTCTCTAAGTACCTAACTCCTAGTTGGACCATTAGATAATTTATTAATGAAGCTCATAATTTATGCAAAGGTCTAAGTATCATTTTCAAGCATGTGTATAGAGAAGGAAACAAATCTATGGATTCCCTTGTAAATATAGGAGTTTATATTAATGATTATAAGGAATGACATGACTTTCAATGACACTCCTAGCAAAGTTAGAAATATCGTTTAAAATGAAATGAATAATCTCATCATTACTTCTTAGTCAATGGTACCAACACATGTGTAATCCTACAACAAGATCTCCATGGCAATTCGGACATGGCTGAATTTATTCTTCCATGCTTTCGAAAACTAAGTTATTTTTTCATACTAAGCATTTTAGGGAGAAGGAAGTGGGTTTTATCCCTGCAACACATAGGCATACATTAGTACTGTTAGCAAATTTAATTTCAGCCCATCAAAATCTTGAAGGGTTTTCATAATGGGTGGTGCCCCTTTCCGAGTAGAACCTATCTTCAACCTACAATGGCAGAATTAGATTTATCTTTGAGAGACTATAAATATGGAGGGCTTCACCGATTTCATCAAACACATAAAAGGGCATGACCACTATATCTCTTTACAATTCATGGTAAATTGGAAAGACTGTAACATTTATTTCAGAGATAGGGAATTTCAAATCACTAAATAATTCATCTCATTTATTACCAAGATAAGCATGGAGGGGAAAAATTTATTTAAGACCAAAATTTATAAGGAAGCAAAAGAAAATATCTTTCTAGATGGAGAAAAGACTGACATCAAAAAGGAAGGCATTCTAGTTTCTTCTATCCCGCAGCCATATGATGAGGTGGCATGTATGATGGTGCGTTATGTCACATTAGAGGGAAGATTCTTCACCATTCCACAGCATCACTTGGTCTTGCTTAACAACTTCAAGCACGAGGTGAAGGTGAGTATCTCCTATTACATTTTGCAGTCAATGGAAAAGTATATTCTAGAATTTCAAGGTCACAAGAGGATTTTTCCTCTTCACCAGGAATTCATTTATCTCATTAATCAATACATGTGGAATGTTTTCACCAACGACCCCTGCCTTGTTGTGGTTTCTCCCCTTCCCAAAAAATCTTGCATTCACTCCGAAAAATCCATGTCCCATGACTATATCTTAGAAGCACCCCCTAAAAGGATTCTTCACAGCAACAGAAAAGGTAAGGAAATTATGGGCACTAGACAAAAAGACAAAGAAATATTGGTGGAAGATATCCCTCCCACTATTCTTCCTTCCATGGAAGAAGGCTCTAGTTTGGAAAATAAATTCAATATGTAAGTTAATATTGTTAAAACACTTGAGGACAATGTATAATTTATGCTTAAGTCTACTATTAAGGAACAAGATTCAAACCCCAACACTAGCCTCAAAGAGGAAATTGTCACCCTGGAATCTAAGATTAAATGTTTAGAGGAAAAACATAACAACTATTTGGTTATGCACAATTCTATTTTAGATCTTATGCAAGTCCACATCTGTCAAATTTATGACTCTAACGGCATCTTGGAATTGGCATGTAAGAATGGCAAGATTACAAGAAAGTTTAATGCTACAAACTGGGACCCTGTTATAGCCATAGCCCTGAAACTCTACCAGGATTTTAGGACTGCTTTAAAAGTTTTTAAAAAATTCATTGGTTAGTGTTATTTTCTCCTTGTTCTTGGTACAGTTGTTTTTGTGTTTTTTCCTATCTTCAGTTTTGTTGTTGTTGGTTTGATGTTGGGCTCTATGTAGGCAGATGGCCCCTTTTTTTCTCTTTTGGTTGGGGTGTGGACTCCACAGATAAAAAACCACACTGTTATACTTTTTTATTCTTGGTTGTTGAGAATTGGGTTGTAACCTTAGGTAAGGTCCCTCCAAAACCTTTTACCAATAATAAAAAAACATAAGGTAACAAAATTCCCCTTCACTACTTCTAGTGTTATAAAAAGGAGGATCAAAGTTGCATGATGTAGAAACTATGTTCATATCATAATTTTGGGTATGCATTATTATTATAATATATTGGTAATGAATAATGTCTAGATGTATGGTTTTATCATGAGATAATATGTACTCTATAGTGGTTATTGGTGAAATATAATGTCTAATAGAATTTTCAGAATCAATAGGGTCAAAGGTATCATCATTTGAAACAACTCCAAATTTATTAAAGGAACTTGGGGGGAGAGGGGGGTTATTTGTAAATACATTAGTAATTTTGATTTCATGGTACCTAATAGGATTATCATTATTGTGACTAGAAGAATAAAAAATGTGAGGATATTATATTCTAAAATGAGAGGAAATTGGTCCTAGGGTAGTAAAACTAGATGAATCCATAATGTAAAGGCATTGGGTAAGTGATCCTTTCTAATTGTAGTTTGTAGCTCATTATTCTAATCAACATCTAATTTAGCTAATGTGACATGTATGTCAAATCTATAGTCATAACAATCATGACATGGAACACTAGGCACTATAAGAGTAGTATGGATGCAAAAGGGCTTGTCAATGAAACAAATAAGTATATCCTAAGGGTTATTATCAACATCATACTTGATGTCAATAAAGAACCATGATCTTGGTGTGAATGGGTTTTTTGATGTCATTATTAGGGATCGAAATGCAACTAAGTAGCTTCAGAAAAGTTTTATCAAATCCAAGACAAGTTAAATGTGTATGCTTAAGATCATCATTAAAGAATCCAATGTTTTTAATGATAGGGAAGGAGACATTACTATGGAAATAAATCATGCTTGAATTTTAATGTGTGGTATATTTTCCTTTATAATGGGCTTGTGGGTTGATGTCATTAGATTTTTCCTTTAGAGTGTTTAAAGGATTAGATGGATATTTAAATTCTCACATAAGGCAGTCCTTTTGTTTGGCCTACTCAAGACCCTATTATAATTTGGTGGGAGAGAAGGATTTTACCTTGTATTGTAGATTAGGAGGAATACCATTTAAGAAGAGTTGGAAAATATTTTGATCATCAATATGATTTTGTGATTGATTGGATAAAATCTTTTGTTTTTTAATGAAATAATGAGCTGATTTGTTAGGGGATTGTTTCAAGTTGATTAATTTTTGAAATGAATTTTCAAGGAGATGATGTTTCTAAAAATCCTTCACTAATTATTGGACTAATGTTTCTAAATTGATAATAAATAGTGAAGGGATTTTATTATACCATTCTAAAGCATCTCCTATAAATTTGTTTCTAGGAACTTAGTTATAGCATAGGTATTTAGATTGAATCTACTCATAGATGTTTCGAAATCATTTAAGATAGATGGTTAGATCAACTGACCCATCATAATAAATAGTAGGAAATATCCACCTTATATACATAAAATCTATGTAATGAGATAGGGGTTAATTTTATAGTTTTTGAAGAACATTACTATACATTAGAAGTAGAGGGATGTGGTTCACATTATCATATAAAGAAAATGGATGTGTCAAATACTAATCAGGATCTATGGGGGCTTGTTTTAATTAAGAACCTATAGTCATTTTTATGCCCATAGAACAACAGTATAATCCCATGCATGTCATCCTATCACCCAATGGGTGTTGGGTTCTGACACGAGGCACGCACAGGTGTCAAGCCCCTCCTTTATATGAGTCTTTTAAGAATACATCCTTAATGACAGATTTAGATGCAGTAAATAAAATAACCATGCATTCATTATAATAGCTTAATATGAGTTATCATATGAATGCATCCATTTAGATAACAAAAGAGAATTATCAAATAGAATACATAACTAATTCATAACACCAAGGAAATGCAGTAGGGTTTATGCTCATGAACAACATATATTCTTTAGAACAAAACCTTATATTCATGTTAACAAGTTCAATAACCACATTACATTAATTAAGGTCATAATAGACCAATATAACAATGCAGATCAGAGTCATTCATCAGGACCCTAACCTATGCTTTCCACATTACAAAACTAGTTATAGACCCATCCCTCTAAATATGCCATCACTCCTAAAGTTATCCTAATCCCAAAAAAAAGGATCGTTCACTATTCCTGTAGAGCTTCGCCTATCCAACACTATATGATGTCAAAATTTGTGTGTGTCCCCTTTCTTCTACCCAATCATCTCTATATATAGCTTTAGTCTCCACCACCACACCTTCTTGAAATAACAAATCAGTTTCCAAGTGTCCATGTGGTCCTCCAATGGAGCATGTTTCCTTTTATCCAAGATCTCCACTCTTTGCAATGATTTCTTTCTAGATCCTTACATTGCATGCATGGAATATCCCTTTCTTGACCATATAGTTTCCAGGATCACACCTTATCCACTCCACATGCTATACGGGTCACGCTTTTCTCATGTGCTACCTGGAATGTAAAATATGGCTAAGTCCCAAAACTCATCTTGTCTTATGCACATGCGCCATGTGTTCTATTAAACCCTGCTAGAACCCCTGCCCTACACCCCTTCCACCTGCACTCCCTTCTTCAAATAGGCCCCAGGTGCCCAAGTTCCTTCTTATACTTAGCTAATATTTTGGGGCCCAACACCACCCCACACTACACCTATTCTCTATCCTCGGAAACACTTCTTTAATGAATAAATAATGGCGGGATCTAAATTTCTAGCTTTTTTGCCATGGTGAATGCTTCGTCAAAGGTTCAGAAGGTTTGTGCCTATAAATTTGGTAAGATGTGTCTATCACAATCTCTAGTGAACAACTCAATAACTTCAGTCTGAGGTAGATGGAACATTAGTTGGTTGATAAGACTCTACTAGCGGGAATCAAAATCTGTGATAGATTCATCTTCATACTGTCATGTTGCATACAGGTTGGTCATGGTGATCTTCTTAACTACATTGATTGAGAAGTGGTCTAGGAATGCCTGAGCCGTTTGGTTAAAAGAGTAAATGGAATGTCTTAATAAATTGTTGTACTAATATAAGGTGGGTCCTGTTAGGGACATGGAAAATGTTTGTAAGAGCAAAGTGTCGTCATGGGAAATTAGGTAACACCCATGTTTGAATGACCACAAGTGTTGTTGCATGTCCTCTTTATTATTAAAACAATTGAATTTAGGTATTTCCCAATGCATAGGATACAGTCGAATAAGAATGGATGGATAAAAAGGCTCATTATAGATTTATTCATAGGTCAAGGAGTTACGAAAGCCAGACACCAATGCTTCTAATGTATGCATCTTTTCCATCATCATAATAATTAGGTCTTTGGTGGGTTATGAGGGATGGGTTCCTCCCGTAATAAAAGGAGGTTGATTATGGGTTTATGATGTAGATGATATCCCCATGCATGAGGGTGCGTAATATGAAAACTATGAAGGGGCTACATATACAGGTGGAATGTACCCTAAATAGGTGATAGAAGAAATTGGGGGCTACTGATGATGCATGTAAATAGGTGGGGTGGTGGCAATGAATCTCGTGGTAATGGGTGGTAGATACTGAGGGATAGGAAGAACCATATTTTAGAAAGGGGTGTGGGTTCACAACACTGGAAAGGGGTGTTGGTGGATGAGTGGGCAAGATAGTATTGCAAGGTCATGTGATTATGATCAAGGAGTCTAGTGAACTCCTCATCGCCAGTAGTAATGAGGATAAGCTAGGTCAGATCCATATGCGACAGGATGGATGGTGGTGATGGAATAGGTGGGAGTGGCTGATGGCTAGTGTAAAACACAAGGGTGTTAGTTTTTTTGTGATTCAACACCATCTAAATTAGTGTTGACCTAGTAAAATTGTATTCTTTAAATGACACAGAAAATAATAGAAGAAAATAAGGACGAATTCCAGGGGGAATCTAGTCAGTGATTTGATTAAAAATCAAACACAGAAACTGACAATGGTTAGTATGACTAATGATGGTTATAGGTTAACTGAAGAGGATTATGATAAGTGATATCAGTCACTTTGGAAAGTACCAGTTTCAGTAAATGAAATAAAATTGATGAGTACAAGCTGGGGAAACTATACCTAACAGAGATACCATAAATTTGGGGGATATGCTAGTGTCTTGAGGGGAAAAAAAAAGCAAAGGATATGTGGTGAAGGTTGTTTCAAGTAAAATAGCCAAAATAGCTAGAAGCCAACACTGGTTAGGTCAACTGATGATAGTCGCTGGACCGACACCAGTTACTATGAAATGATAAGAAATGAAGAAAATGAATGTTTGTGAATTATACTAGATAAAGGATCAACCTAGAAATCTTAGAATGTCCAGAGAAGGTTCCGATACACTCAGAAATAACTAGAATACTCCATCTATGATGGGGAGTGAAAAAAAAAAGAAGAAAAATGGAGAATCGTAACTCACACCTCAAAACGTAAGTCAAGAACAAAGCTAAGAAAAATATGAAATCCTAAAAGTGAATTTATGTTTGTTTTAGCTTATGTTATTAAGACTGAATTGTGAATTTAGAATAGATTTTTTTGTTGGGAAGGCATCCTACAAAGAAGGAAATATAAAGGTGAGTTTTTAGGTTATGTTATGGCGGGGGCGGTCCTTTTCTGAGGTATGATTGGACATAGATAACCACCTGGGCACCCATTGTCAATCCTCTGATCATGTGATCATTGAAAGCTTCTTCTTAGTGGGATTGTTTTTTAAGAAGATGTATTTATTCAAATCTTTTTGGTTTGGAAAAGAGAGAGAAGAGAGAAATGTGCTTTCTACGATTCAATTGTGTCAACCATCAACTAGGCATGACTTCCAACATATAGGTTTCCCTCATTTTTAAATGTAAGCGAATAATGCAATATACAAGGATGAAATGCAACATGATTTTAAACCCAAATCCACCAATAATATTCGATGAGAGAAATAATTAATAGGCAAGAGTATGTCTTTCACTAATGCAATACAAAAATAAAAAGAAGTGTTCTTTTTAATCCAAACTATGAGTGTCATTAAGACAAGTAGGAGAAGAAGAATGTTTTCAAGGGAGAAGATTTAATGTGAAATATCTTTCAAAAATAAATAAACACAAAATGATTCCCTAAGAATGAACAATGAAAATAACCCAAATGGGTCCCATCGAGCGTTCCAAAATGTTTTTCTGAATTAGTGATGTGTACATAAGAGAAAAATAGATGAGGTAAGGGTGAGGAGGAATACCTATGAGTAAAGGTTAAAGGTAGAGTGCATGAGTTCTAATTTCCTGATCCAATGTTGATTGCAAGAACTTTATTTTTTCTAGGAGTAACTACTTGCGAATACAAACAAGAATACAAAAGGAATATTAAACAATATATGTCAGTAGACTGCCTAGTGTATGCTAGATCTGGGAAGTGTAGTACTTCCTAGATGGTTGTCAATCCACTTTTTTAAACAACTTAATGCAAGAAATAATATGAACCAATAATTTCCTACTGTAGTTGATATGATTTAGGTATCCCATTCAAATAAAATAAAAGAATATAATCTAACAGGCTAGGTTAGGATCAGATATGGAGGCCAGACACAAAAATAAAGTGGTTAAGATAGGTGAGGGTCAAACTTTAAATGATTTGGGTTTTTTGGATTAAATATCTGAGGTTGTTGTTACAGGAAAATTTATCAGATATAGAGACCAACATCAGTATGGTATGACTGATGCTAGTTGAGAGGAAAGCGACGACAGTTTGGATTAACCGATGCCGGTAGGGTCAGGCTAGTAGAAACTTTAGTGAAGGTGGATTTTGATGGTTCTCTGGGATTGCCCAGGGAATGGAGAGGTATATGATAATGTTGGGGGTATTCAGAGGTGTTTGGAGTTAGTTATGGGAGGCTGGGAGGTTGTAGATGGTTAGGTAAAGGGATTTTTAGGGAGGTGAGAGGTGATGGGATGCAAAGGAGATGAGAACTCAAAAAATAGAGATGAAGAAGCTAATCTCAATAAATATGAGAAGGTGTGGATCTAAATGTACTTATTGGTGTTTACAGATCTGGTGGTCAAATGGAGGTGGTGGTTGATTTATGGAATAAGTGGTCAATGTCGCATTTGTGTTTCCTAGAATCTTACCATGAATGCTTACCTTTCAGATCAGTGCTTGGTGTTGGTTCGGGATTTCTAGATGTGCATGAGTGCTCTAGTGCATGCTTGCATATAGATCTCTCTTATCCAAAACTTGAATAATTCTTCTAACCTCTCAAACAAGGTTACCAAATTGGACATATGGTAACTGAAGAAGGTTTAGGGAGATCGACATCGGTTTAGGGGTTGACCGACGTCGGCTAAGGCGGGAGACCCAAGGTTTACTAAAAATAACAGATCTTGGCAATCTTTTTGGCCAGCTCTGTTTATTCTCCTAGATCAAAATGGGATGTTGTGTTTAGATAAGCGGGAATGTGGTTTGAGAAAGAATAGGCATGTGATTTTATGGTTGAACTAAGCATTAGTTAATTAAGGTAGGTAGGACTAAGTCTTAGTTAGCTATGGTAAGTGGATATTGAGTCTTAGTAAAAAGGAAACATGCTAAGAATAGGTTTATGTTGAGGTGCATACGTGATGTGGTGGGGTGAGGTGTCTAGGTGAGGTGGAAATTAGTTTAATTAAGGTAATTAAATAATGAATATTGTGAGAGTGGACATTAATTTAACTGTGGGTAATTAAATTAATATACATGTGGGGTAAAGGAGGAGTGTGACCCAAATTTAGTGTCTACATTTTTCTCCTTTTTTGTTATGTAGCTTGTATTGGTAAGAAACGCTGATAAAAATAGGTAGTGATGGCCCTAAGTGTGGGTGAAGGTGATCCCCCTCAAACTGGGAATTGATGAGTTATTATATAGAATTGGTGACTGGTTTGATAAATGTGTCATTGGTGGAAGTGAAGGTAGTTGGGGAAGGGTATGAGTACTATAGGAAAGGGTGATGATCAACACATGTAAAAGGCAATAGGCTAGGGTCAAATCGGGTATGGGTAATGGTTAAATCAGATAAAAGGTAATAGTCCAGGGTTAAATTGGGTAATGGGTAATGACAATCAAATGCATACACACATATAGATTGCAACACGATACCAGGTTAAAGAGATTGCAAACTCTACATCATCCAAGGTCGATAGGTTTATCCAAACAAGGGTGAAGTGATTCAGGTATCCAAGGTATAGGATATGGTCTGGAATTACAACATAGGTCAGGTGCATGAATGTTTAGGTATGTTTCGGTACACCAAAGGTTTATTCAGGATAAATGACACGACAATAGGAAATTTATGGTTGTTAGGCTAAAACAACATAGGTAATAGCATGGCAAGGTATAACGAGTACATAAGGTCAATGGTCACACTAAGTAGGTCAAGTTCAGGAAAATGGGGCATGGCATGGGTAAGGCCAAGGTATAGCTAAATTAACAAATCCTAAGACATAACTAAGACAATATAGGGGTAGTTTGGGTTTGTAGGTATGGTTCAATAGGCATCTCTACTGATAAAAGGTGTTGGAGCACGAATGGTAGGTATGTTTGATATATATTGGTCTGCATGCCTGTTGGGCCCCTAAAATATTAGCTGAGTAAAAAGTGTGAATAGGAATGCAAGTCGTAGTTGTAGAAATGCGTGCAAGGCTAAAGCGTGTAGGGCAAGGTTTAAGGAAGGCTTTAAAGAAACCCATGGTGCGTGCGTCAATAGAACCAAGGGTTCAGGACTTAGCCATATTAAGAGTTTTGGGTAGAACACGTGAAAAGTATGACCCGACTGTGCATGTGGAGTGGATAAGGTGCCAACCTAGTGACAGGTTGGCCCAAGAAGGAGCATGCCTGCAGTAGAAGTTTCTAAAAGCACATCATGGTTAAAAGTGGAAATCTCAGACCTGAAGGAGCATGCTCGCATGGATGACCACACTTAGACACTTTACATCGAATCTGAGGCCACTTGAGGATGATTTGGCAGTCTAGAAAGCCTATATATACAAGTGCCTATAGAAGTAAAAACAGAGAGAAATAGATAGAGGGTGGAGCTCTGCAGAAATACTACAAGAACTGTGTTAGTTTGGGTAATTTTTATTAGGAAAGGATGTATCAAGGGTATGTGGATTATAAAATTCTTTTAATAGCCTAGCCATATGAGTCCAGATATAATGCATGACTGCATTCTGCTTCTCTATGACATTTTGTAATGGCTCCATGAATGTAATGAGGTTACTAGCTTACATGAATATGAACATTGATGATTCTAATGCATACATCTTTCTCATAGTTCTTGTTCATTTATGTTTATGATTAAGTATGGATGCTTGTACAACTTCTTTCTATTTTGGTATAAGTTATAAAATCTGTTAATCTTTTTCTGTCTGAAATGACTGCAAGGATCTAGAAGTTGTTCTGAAGCTCTATGGTGCTTGTATGTTTTACTCCCTTTCGAATCCCTTAAACATGGATCATAGATGATGTTTCCCACCAAACTCACATAAAAGAGAGACTTTTTAAGATTAAAATTTTCCTCTGTAATTTCTATTTTATTATGCATGTATTAGGAATAGGATTTTGTTAAGTATGATTAGTAGTGGTGTCCGATAGAAGATAACGGTGCCATCAGTACGGTGCTGCCAATAAAGTATATTACGGTAATAGTCAAAGTACAATAGGAATGTTGTAAAAAGTAAATATTTGTCGTAAGTGGTCTAATAATGTTAAAATGTCAAAGTTGGGATAAGTAGAGAAGTAGGGTCTACATTATTAGGAATTAGAAATATTATATTTGTAATAAGGACAAGGAGTGATGTCATAAATATTTTGTGTATTTTATTTGTAGAAAAGTCTAAAAGGGTGGAGCCCATGTGAGATGATAAGGTTTATCTTATCTTAGAAGATAAGCCTACATGTAAAGACAAGAGTTTAGGCATGGAATATGATTGGCTGGAAGAGATTTCCTATCCTATCTTAGAGATAGGGTGGATAAACCCAAATTCTTGTAAATAAAAAGGCCACCCCCCTCATTTGATATAGAGGGAAGTAGTGAGAAATATAGTATGAGTAAGTGTGTAAAAGAAGCCATCATTTTAAAGGTGTGTAAAAGAATCCATTGTGAAGTTTCTCCCACATATATTGTTGGAAGGCAAGTGAAGTCAGTAACACTTGAAGTACCTCATGGGTGAGATTGTAACAATTTCATGTTAATATTATAATTTACACCTATATTTTCAGATTTTTCATCATTCCTTCGTATCATAGTCTATGGTATTCTTGTGTTATGTTTGTTGTTGTGTTTCCAGATTCCATCCACCAAACTTAAATTTGTGCATTAGTAAATAATCATAGCACAAGGAGTTCCCAGTAACGAATTATCATAGTGCCAGATTGGTGATGAAATTTTGGTTCCGTTTCCAGGACCATTCCTTGTTGGTGGATTTTCTAGAGAGATATTCCCAATTAGTCAGAAAACATTTGGAGGGTAACCTTGTTTTTACTGTGCATAGTGGTTACCATGGTAAAGTCACTTTTTACCATGAATAGTATTTACCACAGTAAAGTCACTTTTTAGTGTGAATAGTATTTACCACAGTAACTTCACTTTTTATCGTGAATAATGTTTACCACAGTAAAGTCATTTTTTACTACAGTAAGTGTTTTACCATAGTTTACCATGGTCATTTCTATTTTACTGTAGAAAGGTGTAAAGTTACTTTCTATTATAGTGATTCCAATTATTTGTGCACATAAGTCTTGTTGATTGTACTTGTGGGTTGGTATTTCACTGTGGTTATTTTTGAAAATGGGGAACATTCCTATTTTTTAGCCCAATCTAATGAAGATGCTTCCTCTTTCATTCAAGATTTTAAATGATCTTGCATTTGTAATGGTCTCATAAGAAGGGAATAATGGACTGAATTTTTTCCTACCTTTTTGGATGGTTCAACACTTAGGTGGTTTGAAACACTAGGTGATAATGTGAAAATATCATGGGATTTATTAACTGAAAGTTTTCTTGAAGAGTTTGGTGAACAAAAAACATATGTAGATCTCATGATCGAGATCACAAAGCTAGCCCAAAGAGAGAAGGAAAAGATAAGAGATTATCATGCTCGTGTTCTAGAACTAAGGAGGAAGCTCGATGCTGAGATCGAAAAGGAAGGATTAACAGATGGGTTGATGATTGGCATGGATAATCTCCTCTGTAAGCACTTCATTCTTGGGATGAAGCCAGAGATCAAACAACGAGTGAAGTATGACCACCCAACTACCATTGAACAAGCAAAGGAGATTACAAGAAGGCAAGAAGAAATCATGCAAGAGGAGCCCAAAGAAATTGTTGCTAAAGTAGAGCCTACACCAGCACCTTTGGTCTAGAATCCACAACCACTCTCGGTGAGCACAAATCTTTCTCCTAGTACATCTATTGAGTATGAAGATCTGATAAGGAAGATGAGCCAATTAACTATTAATCTTCTTAAAGGAAAAAACTTTAGTTCTCAGGGAGGAGATAGAGTTCCAAAAAGAAATATTTCTGAATTCATATGTTATGGTTGTTATAAAAAGGGTCATTATAAGTATAATTGTCCAGATAGAGCTTCTACATCTGGTACAAGAGATAATGATAAAGGAAAAACACCTGTGAATTCTTTTGATGTAGTAGATAAGAGCATAAATAATGAAGTAGATGTGTTTGTAACAAAAAGAAAGAAAGAAAAAGATAACCAAGATGGAAATGATCCTAAAAGATGAAAGGAGAAACTAGTAAGAAACATAGGACAATAAAGTTGGGTGTGTAGGATTTTCTGATTTTACAGGGACAAGGAGCATATTCCATCTTAGAAGATCAATCCAAAAGGCTTGTAAATATTACATATGGTCAACTCTTGGCTATGTATTCTGAGGAGAGGCATGAGCTGCGAAGTGGACTCAATGCTCAACAAAGGAAGGAGGTTAAGGTACCTGTTTTGGAGGTAGAGGTAGATCCTTACGCTCCACAAGCTGAAGTATTATGTAATGGTATTTCAATTCATGATGTCTTAGTTGATGGAGGTGCTTCAATTAATGTAATGACCAAGTCTGTAATGAATATGTTGGGTTTAAAAATTGATCACCCCTCAATACTTATGTTAAGGTCATTAAATAAGGGAAAAACTATACCAGAAGGTGTAGTTTCAAATGTGGTAATATCTGTTATGGGTGTTGTATGTGTGGTAGACTTTCAGGTGATGAAAAATGGTACTATTACATACCCAATGTTGTTAGGAAGACCATGGCCAAGGAGAGTTCATGCAAGAAACTATTGGAATGAAGGCTTCATGACACTTGGACATGGTAGAGAGAGGGTGAAGATAAACATGATCCCTCGGCATCATAAGAAAAAATATGTGGATTCAATTAAAGAAACTGATGATTGGACATCCTCTGATTACTCTAGGACCAATGAAGTGGACACTGAAGATGAAGAAAGTGAGGTTGATGTTTTAGTCATGGATATCCTTCCAGTCACACCAACTCATGAACCCATAAAATTATCTAAAGAAGAAATTGATGATAATCTCCAAAAAATAAAGATTGGTGATGCTGTGATGGAGAGTGAGAAGGAATCCTACCTATAGGTCTTTCGAAGGTACATACACCTATTCACTTTTGATTACAAGGAAATTCGTCAAGTAAGTTGGGTAGAACATTCTATTGAGCTGGTAGATGGTACTAAGCCTATAAAGCAAAGGCCATATAGAATGAATCCTAATTTTTCAAAGACTGTAAAAGAAGAAATAGATAAGTTGTTTGATGTAGGATTCATATTTGTTTTGGAGAATTTAGAATGCGTTTCTCCAATTGTGATCTCAATAAAAAAGAATGGGAAGATACACATTTGTGTTGATTATAGGATGCTAAATAAGGCAACAAAGAAGGATCATTACCCTCTTCCATTCTCCAATCAGATCTTGGACGAAGTAGCTGGTCAGGAGTGCTATAGTTTTGCTGATGGATATAGTGGATACAACCAAGTTCATATAGCAGAGAAAGATCAACTGAAGACACTGTTCACCACTCCTTGGGGAACATTTTCTTATAGAGTTATGCCTTTTGGGTTGTGTAATGCTCTGGCAACATTCTAGCATTTGATGAATAGGGTATTTCAACCCTACATTGGGAACTTCATCAAAGTATTTCTAGATGATTTTTTCATCTATGGGAGCAAGATGGACCACCTGCACCAGATGGAGACATCATTTCAAAGGTTAGATGAAGCACAAGCCTCACTAAACCCTACAAAGTGTATCTTTGGATGTTCTAAAGGTGTTTTGTTAGGGCATGTTGTATCAAGAGATGGTATTCGTACTGATCCTGATAAAGTTTTAAAAATAAAAGAGTTACCATTTCCTATGAATAGAAGTAAGTTGAGATCATTTTTAGGCCATGTGGGCTACTATAGAAGGTTCATCAAGAATTTTTCAAAGATTACACAGCCACTAACCCAGTTCTTGAAGAAGGATGTTACTTATGAACTAGGAAATAAGGCGCATGAAACTTTTGAACAACTGAAGGAATCGCTAGTGTCTTCACCTATTTTAAAGAATCCAGATTGGAGCAAGCCATTCATTGTGTATATTGATGCCTCAGATGCAGCACTAGGAAGTACTTTGAGCCAAAATGATGAAAATGGGAATGATCATCCAGTTTACTTTGGGAGCAGACAAATGAGCAGTGCTAAGGTAAATTATATTGTAATAGAAAAAGAGGCTCTAGCTATTATTTTTGCTATAAAGAAGTTTAGAAATTACTTGCTAGGGCATAAATTTATAGTTGTAACAGATCATCAGGCTCTAAAGTATATTGTAAATAAGTCTTACCCATCAGGGAGGATAGCAAGATGGATAATTTTGCTACAAGAATTTGAATTTGATATTATAGATAGGCTAGGAAAGAAGCATGTCAATGCAGATGCACTCTCTCGAGCCTATGATGGTTTAGGGTCATCTTGTGATGATGATGATTTTCCAGATGCAACATTGTTATCCCTTGACACAATCCCTAGTGAATACATAGATATTTGGAATTATCTGAATGAATTCAAGTTTCCTAATGGTGTCAATGCAAAGAATAAGAGGAAGATTACTCAAGCCAGTCATCCATATTCTATTCTGCATAGAGGATTATTTCGAATAGGACCGGATGGACAGTATAAGAGAGCAGTTGGACATGATCAAGGAAAAGAGATGATAGAAGAATTCCACAATGGTACATGTGGAGGACACTTCTCTAGACAACTTACAACAAGAAGGATCTTGGATGTAGGTTATCACTGGCCCACTCTTTTTAGAGATTGTTATAATTATTGTAAAACATGTGATATTTTTCAAACACATGGTAACCGTAAGACTTCATCAGCTCCATTATAGTCTATTTCTCCACTTGGTCCCTTTTAAAAGTGGGGAATAGATATTGTAGGTCCACTTCCTACTACCACATGCCAAAACAATTATATTGTAGTTGCCACATATTATTTAACCAAGTGGGTTTAAGCTAGGCCATGGAAAACAACTTCCATGGATGAAGTGGTAAGGTTCATATATGAACACATTATCACCAGATTAGGTTGCCCACTATAAATTGTAACAGATCAAGGAAGCCAATTTATTAATGAGGTGGTAGAAGCCCTATTCAACAAGTTTTCTATTAAGCACAGAAAGGCAACAACATACAAGCCAAGCAAAAATAGACAGGTGGAATGAACAAATTTTTTGTTGTATCAAATTCTAGCAAAGGATACAGCCTTGTAGGTACATAAGTGGGATAAAAGGATCCATGCAGTATTGTGGGAATATAGGGAAACATCAAAGTTAGCAACAAGATACTCCCCATTTCAGTTGACTTATGCCATTGATCCAGTTCTTCCTATTGAGTTTGATATTCCCACTGTGAGAGTTATGAAAAAGGAAATGATGGATGAAAGTGATTCAGTAAAAGAAAGGTTGGAACATCTTCATTTACTAGAGGAAATGAGGGAAATAGCGAAGGATACAAGCTATAAGAAGAAAATGAATAAGAAGGAATACTTTGATCAAAAGATCCGTTGGTCTCCATTTCATGTGAATGACTTGGTTCTAGTATATGATTCCAGATACAAAAAAAAAGGCAAAACAAATTTCTTCCCAAATGGATGGGGCCCTACAAAATAGCAGCTGTGCATGAAAATGGTACATATCAATTAGAGGAATTGGATGCTACTCCCATTATGAAATGGGTCAACCATGACAAGTTAAATATTTTCCAATCACCAGAATAGTCTACTCCGAGGACGTAGTAGAAGCTAGGAAGGGGGAAAATGTCGACATTAAAATTTTCCTCTGTAATTTCTATTTTATTATGTATGTATTAGGAATAGGATGTTGTTAAGTATGATTAGTAGTGGCATATGATAGAAGATAACGGCACCGTCAGTACGGTGCCACCAGTAAAGTAGAGTATGGTAACAGTCAAAGTACAATAGGAACGTTGTAAAAAATAAATATTTGTTGTAAGTGGTCTATAATGTTAAAATGTCAAAGTTGGGGTAAGTAGAGAAGTAGGGTCTACATTATTAGGAATTAGAAATATTATATTTGTAATAAGGACAAGGAGTGATGCCATAAATATTTTGTGTATTTTATTTGTAGAAGAGTCTAAAAAGGTGGAACCCATGTGAGATGATAAGGTTTATCTTATCTTAGAAGATAAGTCTACATTTAAAGACAAGAGTTTAGGCATGGAATATGATTGGACAGAATATATTTCCTATCCTATCTTAGAGATAGGGTGGATAAGCCTGAATTCCTATAAATAAAGAGGTCACCCCCCTCATTTGATATAGAGGGAAGTAGTGAGAAATATAGTATGAGTAAGTGTGTAAAGGAAGCCATCATTTTGAAGGTGTGTAAAAGAATCCATTGTGAAGTTTTATCCCATAGATATTGTTGGAAGGCAAGTGAAGTCAGTAACACTTAAAGTACCTCATGGGTGAGATTGTAACAATTTCATGTTGATATTATAATTTACACCTATATTTTCATATTTTTCATCATTGCTTTGTATCATAGTCTATGATATTCTTGTGTTATGTTTGTTGTTGTGTTTCCAGATTCCATCCACCAAACTAAAAGCTATGCATTAGTAAATAATCATAGCATGAGGAGTTCCCGGTGGAGAATTATCATAGTGCCAGATTGGTGATGATAGACTCGGCACCCACACGTTCCTCGGGTGAGCGCATAACATCCATTGGGTGATAAGCTAATATGCATGGGGTTCCTTTCTTTTGTAATAGGGGTAAAAATGACTACATTTCCGATGATAGTGAGGTTGTATGTGAGAGTATTGAGATACTTTTATGAATTTGTATTGGTGTACGTTTATATTGATGTGTAGAATTTCATTAGTATAGATGACAGTGTTTATGGTATGGATGATGTAGGTGCTTTAATTTCTATTGTTATATGTATATGGGTGGAAACTAGGTGGATTAGGCATGATGGAGGCAGGTTAGTTTAGGCATGATGGAATCATGTCGGTTTAGGTAAGATGGAGTTAGGTCAATTTAGGCATGATGGAGTCAAGTCGGTTTAGGCATGATGGAGTTACGTTGGTTTAGGCATGATGGATTCAGGTCGGTTAGGCATGGTTTGATTGTGTTTTTGGTTTTGATTTAGTTTCCAAGTTATATGTATATGGGTGAAAACTAGGTGGATTAGGCATGATGGAGGCAAGTCAGTTTAGGCATGATGGAGTCATGTCGGATTAGGCATGATGGAGTCTAGGTCATAGGCATGGTTGAGTTTTAGGTGATAGTGGAAAGCTTTTAAAATGTATGTGTTGATGATCAGGTCCTATATAGGGTAATCAATAAGTAATGAAGAAGGTGAAGGGTAAGAAGCCGTAAAATAGTCATTTAATTAATAAGAACTCTAATGAGTCTACCATACCCAAGATGGGCTTATGAATATAAGACTCTAAAATCGTTGTAGAATGGACTATTCTAAGGGTGAATAAAGTCACATGATCACAAAATGTTGTAGTTATGGTAAGTCCCTTGAGTATATAGGAAATTAAGGTGAAAAGGTAATGAGGTGAAAATTGGTGATTTAGCGTAACTTAATGTATGACAACATGTTTACCTAACAAGAAACCCATAATCAAACATAGGCAAGTCCATGCCAAAAAGCTATCATTTCATTTTTTTGATTTTTTGATTTTTTATTTGGGGATAGATTGATCGACGCGGGAAGTCTATATGGGATGAGTATATTATCTCTTTGAGGTCTTCCTGAAGTTGATCGATACGGGAAGGTTTTGAACATGTTATTATATTTTGGAAATGACTGTATATAGTTTTTCTTCAAGGGAACAATCTATTTAAAGTGGCGAGATAAAGAGAAGAGATGTCCTTTTTGAGGGAGTCATCTATTTGTTGGAAGTTTGACTCAAGGAGTTGAATCCCATTTTTCTTTTGGACATTTTAAGTCATGGAAAAGACTATAGAGGAAGATTAGGTTATTGTTTAGAAGATAAAACCATAACACACAGAGGTTAACTATGAAAGAGATGTTTTCAAGTGACGAATGACCATAGGGTTCCATATTTGAAAAAAAATGAAAAGTATCCATGAGAATCATGCCATGAGTAGAGTCGTGATACTCATATTGAAGATAAGGCTGAAAGGTGATGGTTAATCACATGATTCTGGTTTATTCATTGACCCTAAGAATAGGTAATATGAAAGCTGAAGGATGCTCAAGGGATAAGCTAGAAATATATAGAAGGTGGTGTAGGACTTGATTTAATAATAGAACAGTCGAAGATGCAAGGCATTCAGGGGTTTAGGTTTGGGTTCACCTTCGAGTGAAGAAAAATGATAAGCACCTGATCCATAGGTATGAGTAACGATATAGGGTCCAAGCCAATTAGGAGAAAAATTTCCCCGTTTACTTTTTTTCTTCTTTGGTTACATGTTGATTTTCCTTCAGTACGAGGTCACCAACCTGGAAGGTTTGTTCATGGACATATTTTTTCATAGGCACATTTGATACGTTTTTGGTAGATTTGGAGATGATCAAGAGCATTGAAATGACATTCATCTAACAATGCAAGTTGTGTTAAATGTTCCTGGCGAAAGTCATCTTCATTAAGCATGTCTTGGAGTGAGATGCGTAGAGATGGAATCTAGACTTCAAGAGGAAAGACAACCTTAGATAGACTATATGGAAAGGTTTGGTAGCATTTGAAGTGCAAATACTAGTGCAGTAAGCCCACAAGGTTAAAGGAATGTGTGTATGTCAATCCTTCCCAGTATCATCAAGTACTTTCATAAGAATTTTGTTCAAGGTTTTATTGGTTTATTTTTCTTGGCCATTTGTTTGCAGGTAATAAGGTGACAAGGAATTGAGTTGAATGCCAAAAAATTCACATAGATTTTGTAGGGTTTTGTTTTTAAATTGCTTTCAATTATCATTGTTGAAGTGGTGAGGAACACCAAAGTGACAAATGATGTGATGGTTGATGAATTCACATATTTTCTTGGATTTTGTAGAAATGAGGGGACTAGCTTCTACCCATTTAGTGTAGTATTAAGTAATGGTTATAATCCATTGATGGTGTTGTGAAGAATGAGGATTGATCTCTCAGACAAGATCCAAACCCCATTGAGAGAAAGGCCAAAGGTATTGTGCGACCTGTAAGGCATGACTAGGTGTGTGATGAATATTGGCATGTTGTTGGCATTTCACACAACATTTGACATAGTCACAATAGTCATATTTTAGGGTTGGCCAATAATAGCCAAGGAAAAGAAGGCATTTAACAATAGCTAAACCACTAATGTGACCTCCATAAATTCTGTCGTGAACTTCATTGATAGTGTAAGGAATTTCAGAACTTGTAAGGCATTGCAAGAGGATACTGTCGAAACCATGCTTATAAAGGAGACCACCCATAATGACATAGTGAGAGACACTTTTAAGAAAGGCATGTTGTCCATTACAAGTGAGATCGGGAGGCAGAATGGAAAGGGAAAGGTATTCTACAAACTACTTATACCAAAGGTCATGTGGGTTAGTATAATGGTTCCGATGGAGTTGACCTCATGAAATAAATACGAGGGTGAGTGAAAAAAAATTATTATGATAAAGATTTTTGGAGTCAGCAGGTGAAGTGGGTATCTGAGAAGCCAGGAAATCCATGGTTTCCATAAATTGATTAGTAGATCGTGGGTTGGTTCGAAGTTCGTAATGGTTAAAGATAGTCAAAAGTACATCAACGTGACATTTGTGCCTTTGCAGTATTTCATTACAACACTGGTATATACCATTGAATTGGTTTACAACTAGTTGGGAATCACCAAAGACATTAATTGATTTAAATTCTAGGGATGTGTCGGTTTGAAAGCCTAATATGAGTGCTTCATATTCGGTGATGTTGTTATTGCAATCAAAATCTAGTTTGAAAGATAAAGGCATATGTTCACCATCATGAGGAATGAGGATAATACCTACACCTCCTCCCCGTTGACATTTGGAACCATCAAAGAATAAGGTCATCTGGTAAGTGGCATCGTCCAAAGAGAGTGTAGTAATGGATACGTTGGGGAAATCAAAGTTAGAGGGTTGACTCCTAGAAAGAGGAGCATGTGCTAGTTGGTCAATGATGGCTTGGCCTTTCATAGATTTTTTATGGATGAATGTGAGGTCAAGGTCTATGAGAAGCATGAGCCAATGTGTAGCACGTTGATGCTGGTAGGGTTTGGAATACATGTAATGTAGGGGATCAGTGTTAGTGACAACAAAGGATTTTTGGTTGAGTAGGTAATGACAAAATTTAGTGGCGACAAAGAATAAGGCTAAGAAAAAAAATTCAGCATGGGTGTATCAGATTTCATATTCCAAAAGGGTATGACTTATGTAATAAACCGCTTGCTCCCTGTGCTACTTGTCTTAATGACTCATGAGCTAGCATGTCACCTAAGGAATGGTCAGTAGCAAAAATGTATATGTAAAAGGGCTGGTCATCCTTAGGAGGAATGAGCACCAGTGGTTGAAGAAGGTATTGTTTTAAGGCATCAACAGCTTTGTGGCATTCATCATCCCATTTGAATGAGATGTCCTTTTTGAGGAGATGATGAAATGGCTAGCAGTGGTCGGAAAGTTGTGAAATGAAACCACGAACAGACTATAACTTACCTAGCAATTTTTGAAGTTGACGGAGATCAGTAGGCGGAGGAATTTCAAGAATAGCCTTCACTTTAGTAGGATCAGATTCTATGCCACACAAAGAAATGAAGACACACTTCTTAAGTTGAAGGTGAACACAATACTTGATGAGGTGCTCAAAAATGACCTTAAGGACTGTTAGGTGTTTGGCTTGATGTTTGGATTTGGCAATAAGTCTGTCCACGTAATCTTCCAATATGTGATGCATGATGTCCTAGAAGATATAATTCATGGCTCGGTGATATGTAGCACTAGCGTTTTTAAGGCCAAAAGGCATGACTCAATAGCAGAAGGTCCCCCAGGGAGTGATGAAGGTAGTTTTATGTTGATCTTCTGGAGCGAGTAATATTTGATTATAACCCCAGAAAATTTCCATGAGTGATAGCATCACATGGTTGAGGGTGAGATCAACTAGTTAGTTGATGCCTGGTAGAGGAAATTTATCTTTGGGGCAAGCTAAGTTGAGGTCATGGAAGTCCGTGCAAATGTGGAGTCCCCTTGTCACTTTTGTGATAGGAACAATATTAGAAATCCATTAGGGATAGTTAGTGGATAGGATGAATGAAACTAATAGGATGTGTTGAAGTTATTCTTTTACCAGAAGAGCAATACGAGGATGCATTTTCCATAGCTTTTGTTTTATGGGTTTGGCATCAGCAATGGTGATGATATTGTGGACCACAATGTTTGGGTCAATACCGGGCATATCATCATAGGACCAAGCAAAATCATTACTATGGTCCCATAGGAAAGAAGTAAAATCTTCATGTTCAGTAGCATCTAAAGATTGGCCTACCTTTAGAATGTACGGATTGTCCTGAATTTTAGTGTTGATTTTGATATTCGATTTGTTCAACATGGTTTATGTCTCAGAAGGTAATGACTGGTGAATATAAGAATTTTCTGCACCAAGGTAGGTGAGTATAGACTCATCATCCTAACATTGAACGACATTAATAGAAGGTGTATCTTCATTTATCATGTCAGGGTACAAGAAGGGAAGAGAAAAGGGAGCCTTGTCATTGTGTTGATAATTCGTAGGTCCCAAGGAAATCGTGTGTATGATAAAAAAAATTTAGGAGGAATAGATTCAAGATCTATGGATTTCGTGGGTGAAGGTGGTGACTTTGGTGAATAGCGTGGGGAAGGTTTATCTTCCTCAATGAGGTTGATGCGGGCTTTCTTGGATGATAGTGTAGCAAAGCCAATGCCATTGCGATCGTTGTGTTTATGAGTGGTACATGAAATGGTGGTATGGTGGCTTTGTTCATAAAAACTGAAATAAAATCCTTTCCATGCACAGTGGTGAAGGAAAGTGTGGGAAAAGCGGTTGTTAGTAAAATATTAGAGGTCAGATGAAAACAGTCATGTTTGGGATGGAGGTTCAGGTGAATAAGTGGTAGTATCAAGTTCCCCATACATTAGGCTAGTACAAAGGTGGGGAGGACCATAAGGGAAAACCTTTCTTATGTGGTAGTCATAACAAGGGTGTTGGTGTAGGTTTCCATACTCTTGCGGAGTGAGGAATGTGTCGATATTGTATAGGCATTACTCCCCCAAAGTAACACATTGAAAAACACCTTATAAGGGATTAATAGTAGATATGCAGGTAGCAGAGATGAATTATTCACTAGATGATTGGATAGGAGGGGTATCGGTTGGTTGGAAAGTAGACGGGACAGGTGTAGAGGTTGTGGTAGCAGTTGGAATAAAAGAGTTAGGTGTAAGAGAGGTGGTGGTAGCATTGGTGGATGGGGTCGTGGGTGAAGGAGAAGTGGGGGTAGTGGCAGGTGCCTTGACAGTTACAAGGACATCATTAGGTTGGTATAACATGTTACAAGTTTTGAATGGTGACGAGATGGAAGGGATGGTATAGTTAGGCACTTCATGTTTGAATTTTACACAATAGTGTAAATTGGAAGGGACATAAGCCATGACATGAATCCAAGGTCTGTTGAGTAATAGGTTATACTAGAACTCTCCCTCTAAGACGTATAATAGTTATGGGATAGTGCGAGGGCCCACATGAACATGGATAATAATGGTGCCAAGGGTGGAGGTGATGGCATCATTGAAGGAGCACAACATAACTAGGTTATTATGCATACAATTAGAGGGGATGTGCATTTGATTGTACGTGTGCTAGGATATAATGTTAATGTTAGCACCACCATCAATCATGACACCTCGTACACATATGTTATCAATATAGACAAAAATGAAAAGGGTGGGATCAAGATCATTTGACAGGAGAGGTACAATCTCCTCATCAAAGAAATTGAGGGTGATGACTTGATTAGTAGGTGTGGGTGTAGAAGAAAGGGATAATTTTGGTAAGCGAGGCCACGTAGTGAGGGGTGATAATGGAGGCCACTAGTGTGGGGTCATTGGGTATTACTTAAATGGATTATAAAACCTCTTTAAGGGCTTGTCTATGAGATTTCAAAGTTTGGACGAGATCACACAAAGACATCTGTATAGGGGACTGATGTGATTGTTTTATCATTGTGTGATGGGTGACCCCGTCAGAGATAGGGTATGTGGGTCCTCGAATGATGATTTTTGGTGCAGGGGCATATAGTATATTGGGCATGGGGTTGGTTGATGGGCTAGTTACTTTTTCTTTGCCTTTGTCTTTCTGTGTGTGGGTGGCAACTTGAACCATGTTAATATGAGGGTAGGTTGTAAATGGAGAATTTGTAGGATGAGTGGTTTAATGACATGATTGGAAAAAACCTAACGGTGGGGAAAATCCTTTTGAAGTGAGTTGGGTACACCGGAATTTGGGTGGTGATTTGGCCAAATCTTTGATACAGACCATGTTGATCTCAAATTTTGGAGGTGGAAAAAAGGGTTATGGGGGTGGAGAAGTTGGTCATTGAAGAAGCAAGGGATGATGATGTGTGGTGACAGGTGAAGGTGGAACATGGTCCTCATCTAGAAGGTCATCATCATCGAATTTTTGTTCAAGAGGAAAAATTTAGAGAAGAATGGCTTTTAGAGCCTTACAACCTTCTACATCATGTCCTGGCACATGATGATAGGCATAAATCTTGGCTTCAACAAACCTTTTTGGTTTGGGTTTGATAGGATCATAAGGTTGAAGTGGTGATAATGTGACAACGGAAGTCTCTAAGAGATTTGTTAAAATGTTGGTGTAAGACCCTACTAACTGATCACAATGGGAAGTGAGTATGGGTTTGGGTAAAGGTGTGGATGATCGTGAGGAAAGAGGTTTTATAGGATATGGAATGGGTTAGCCCATTGCTTTGTTAAGTGGTATTGTCTTAGGTTTTGATGGCATCTACTTAGGTAAAGGGTGGTAGAAGAGCTAGCGATGGAAGGTTTTGTTGGTTTAACTACATTATTGGAGGGTAGTGGGTTCGTATCTTTGGGTTGCACCTTCTTAGGTAAAGGTGACATGGGGGTATGGGATGTAGAATGGAAAGAAGATGGTGGAAGAGGATGAGTTACCCATGGGGAAAACTAAGTTAAGGTGGGAATGGTTGGCAGAGGTTGGGTAGATGGCATGGGTTGAAGTCGTATGGGCAAGGTTGGGGTTATAGTAACTGGTGGAGGTATAGGTGGTAAGAAGTGCACATGTGAGGGTGTGGGTCTTTGGTTTTTGGGTGAATAAGGTGTAATAATGGCTCGTGATGTAGTGGTAGGTTGTTTAGCTTGTGACTCACCTTGGGTAGGATATTTTTTGATCAAGGTTGATGGATGGGGCCCTAGGATGGATTGAAAGGGGGAAGGTGACAATGGTGTGGTAGGAAAGACTGGTGTATAAGGCCTAGAAGGTTGGGTTTTCATTTTAGGTAGAGGGATAATGTATGTGTAGTTTTGGGAAGATGTGGCTAAGTCCAATTTGATAGGTGGATGAGTAAGGATTGATGTTGGCATGACACCCAAGGTAGTGATGGGTCCTGATATGGGTGACGAGAGAGGTTTGGGTAGGTTTTGAGGTCTTGGAATGGTTTTAGTTGTGGGTAGAGGTTTGGATGTAGGTAGGGATTATGAAGAAGAAACCACTTCAATAGGCATGGTCAATGTCAAACTAGTTGCTGAAAATACCTTTGGGTAGATCGTGGAAGTATCCTTAGGCAACATTTACATTTGGGTCAAAAAGGGGAGCCGAAGACGTCCCCAAAGCATGGAATTATCAACATAATCCAAGCAATTGGCTAGTCGTGAAAACGGGACTACTAAAGAAAAATATGGAGTTAGTTTGGTGGCAATCCTTGTAAAATATGTCCACGAGATAGGGAATTGGCTAGCCTTAGAATCTATAGGTAAAAGAGCTGAGATCATGTCAATGGGGTATTGGGATCCTAAGAGAGAACTGCCCCTAACAGGTAGTGGAATGTTTGACGATTCTCCCATGGGTAGGAGGGATAATAGGTGGGGTGAGGTAGAATTATCTCTTGGTGGCGGAGAAGATGATGATGATTCCCCTATGGATGGGAAAATTGAAAAAGTGGATGGTTCAGTAGGTTATGAGGTAGACAATGAAATGGCATTGGTAGAAAACATACATTCCTCCATGGGTAAAGGAAGAGATGAAGGCGACTCCTCTGTGGGTGAAGGAGTGGAAGAGGTATGTTCCTCTGTGAGTAGAGGAACTCATGCAAGAATTTCCTCGATAGAAGAAATAGGTGGGTTTTGAGGAACGCATGGTATGATATAAAAAACCACGTCAAATTCACAGACATTATTGTCACTGGATGAAGGTTCATTATTTTTAATAAACGACAGTTAATGGTTAGGGAACGGATTTTTAAAGATGTGAAAATTTTATTTTCTGGTGCATTCAGGTTGTCCATGATGAGGTCTCCATTATCTATCATCTCTTGGACAATGTTCTTTAAAGTAATACAGTTACCATCACTATGGTCTTTGACACGATGGTAATTACAGTAATCATGTTCCTTATACCATATAGGCATAGGATGAGTGGGATTGAAACCTATATGAGGTTTTATGGGGGGAAGCATAATGGCTCAAGCTTTAAGAAGCTTTTCCAATACTGAAGAATAGGGTTTTCTAATTGATGTGTACTTTTGTTGCTCCTATTGGAGCTAAAAGTCCTGGACATGGGAAATATTGGAAGAAGTTTGCACTTGATTAGAAGGATGAGGTGGACCCTCATTGAGGACTACTACATTGGCATATCCTTTGGCCTTTGAATAGTTATTTTGAGGTTTTGAAGATGAAGAAGAATCATTTGATTTGAACGGGGTTTTATTGTTTCGTAATTGGATTTTCTTTTCTTTAATGGCACAAGTTTCCAACTTTCATGCCATGGTGAACACTTCGTTAAAGGTTCGTAAGGTTTGTACCTGTAGAGTTGGCGAGATGTGTCTTGCACAAGCTCTAGTGAACAACTCAATAAGTTCAGTATAAGGTAGCTGGAATGTTAATTAGTTGATAAGACTCCACCAGCGAGAAACAAAATATGTGATAGATTCGTCTTCATACTGTCATGTCAAATACAGGTTGGTCATGGTGATATTCTTGACTCAATTGATCGATAATTGGTCTAGGAATGCTTGAGCCACTTGGTTGAAAGAGTAAATGGAATTTCTAAGTAAACTATTGTACCAATCTAAGGTGGGTCTTGTTAGGGGCATGGGAAATGTTCATAAGAGAAAAGTGTCATCATGGGAAATTAGATAACACCCATGTTTGAATGACCATAAGTGTTTTTCTACGTCCTCTTTACTATTAAAATAGTTGAATTTAGGCATTTCAAAATGCAAACGATATAGGTGAATAGGAATGGATTGATTAATAGGCTCATTACATATTTCTTCATAGGTCAAGGAGTTATAAGATCAGGAGACCGATGCTTCTAATGTATCCATCTTTTTCATCATCATCCTAATGAGTTCATTGGTAGGTTGTGAGGGATGGGTGCCTCCCACAGTAAAGGGAGGTTGATGATGGGTGTATGATGTAGATGGCATCCCCATACATGAGGCTGTGGAATATAAAAACTGCAAAGGGGGTACATATATGGGTGGAATGTACCCCGAATAGATGACAAAAAAAATTGGGGGCTGTTGATGATGTGTGTAAATAGGTGGGGTGGTCACAATGACTCTCGTGGTAATGGGTGGTAGAGGCTAAGGGATAGAAAGAACCATATTTTAGAAAGGTGTGGGGGTTGACAACACTAGAAGTGGTTGTGATGCACCTAGTATGTATGAGGACAAGGGGGCGGATGGGGCTATGCTAAAAATTTTCAGTGAAGAAATAGTTGATGCCATAGGTACAACAGACATCGTTGGGGAAGTGGTTATGGCAGAGGTCGAACCTAAGTAAGATACCTGTTGTCGCCAAAACACTGCACCCTCTGAATGGCCAGGATGTGAATAGGACATTCGGTGTGATTGGGACACATGGGATCACCTCTCAGGCTATGGGACATGGGCTCGACGTGAACCTCCAGAAGAAGGCCAACTTCCTCTTCCTAAACTAAGTGTTGTACTACTCCTAGTGTAACAAAAATGATTATCTAGTCCTACGCTAACATTTTCATGGGGTTTTAGGGAAAAAGATTTACAGAAATGAAACTATACTAGGGATGGTGATGCACCAAATAAAGGGTGTCTTCAGATTTAGGAAGGGTTAATTTGAAGAGGGTGTGTGCACCATAGGTCAACTTCACCTTCTGCAACTTAGAGAGGGTACAGGATACCACAAACTAAGAGACACGCGTTCACTTTATTAAAATTTATCAGACTGAGAAATATACCAGTTTCCTAGTGAAGAACGATGAACTCAAGAAGGGTGAACAGACACCACAACTCAACTGCATGCAATACTTCACCACTTGATAAGCACAGAACTCCAAGAACCTGCAATAGAAACTTAAACTTGCACAATGTACCTGCAAGTATGAGAAAGGCACAAAGAAGCACAGAAGGATGAAAGGACCGAGATTAGTCACAAAACACACATTTTTATTGCTTCAATAACATGCACAATGCATCATTCATTCAGAAGAGGCAATAGTTACCATTACAGTCTTGAAGAGGAGGCTTGAAATTTCTCTCAACACACAAGAACAACTTGCAGAAGAGAGAGAGGATTCTTGAAAAGTATACACTTTCCTAAGATATCTAACTGTCCAACTTGTCTGAAATGTTGGAACCCTTTGAAATGAGCTTCCAACTTACATTTATAGAAGAATATGTGAGAAAGAAGAGGAAATGTCATAATTACATTCCTAAATTGAAGGTCCATGATGTATTTATCGCAGTTAGTTGAACCACCTGAGAAGGTTCCATCATGGGTCATTAATTGCCTGATGACCTAGTCTTCTTAAAACAATATTTAAATAAAATATTTAAATAATAATAATAAATATTATTATTAAAATATTTAAATAAAAATATTAATTTAATTGAAAATACTGGTGGGACCCCCCGTTTGACCAGTTTGTACTGAGGAGGGGGGATCATGAAGAAAAGGCCAAAAATGAGTCCAACTCGGTGGTTTGCTTACCGAGCCAACTAACCAAGTTGAATTTGAGTTCTTCCATGCCGCACCTAGCTCCAACTATGAACTGAAGTAGCTTTGCCTACACACATCAAACAATATCCCCACGTCGATATTGACAAAACAAACTTTACACCGAGCTCCATGTGCTGAGTTAGCCCATGACACTTCCAAAATACATTGAGCTCACCCTAAACACCTTTGAGCTAAACCTAACCATGCTAGAGTTGGGTCACCCATGACTCCCAAAGAACATGTCAGGTTACTTTACACCACACCAACTGATGCTAACTCGGCTCACTCCGCAAGCTCTTTGTCGTGTCCTCCCTGTCGATCTATAACTCAACTGAGCTTCTCTTATGAGTTGATGTTCTCTTTTTTAAACCCCGCCACCTTTATCATGAGCTCGGCCTACGAACTGTTCTTAGGGCCTAACTAAATTCCATACTCTGACGCCAAGTCGAGCTCATTCACACTGAGTGATCTCATTTGTATTGAAAGATGGACTTCACTTTTAACGTATAGATTCGTCACAGAGCCACCCTTTTTTGTATCACTTCACATGGAGTCAACCTACTCGGCATCACCATACTGCTGAGCTTCCATCACATCTAGTTTTCCACCGATGAGCTCCCAGATTGAGATCTACACCATAACTACGTCAATCTTGTTTGTATCGTCACTGATCTACGAGCTCCTTAATGAGCTTTCTCTTTTCCTTCATAATCGAGTCGACTCGATGATTTATTCTCTCTGTGAGTTTCCTTCCCATGACCGAGCTCAGCCCAAAGTTTCATTGTCTCTACCTGCATGACAAGCTATGGTTATGGTTCACTCAAATTATTCTCACAGACTGAATTCCTTGTATCACTTAGCTCCCTATGATACAACACTAAGCTCCCATACTGAATGTGCTCATTTACTCCTTTACAATGTTTGACTTACAAATTATGTTTTTGTGCCATACAGTTTTCTCAAACAGACCATTTACAAGTGACAAGGATGTAGCATGCAAAACGGTCCGACTAGGTATTTCAGAGTTGACCTTCACATTCAATTTGTTTCTAGTAGAAAATAATTGTTAAGCAATTATCAATCGTTTCACTCTACAACGTAATAAACCTTCATATCCTGCTTCATGGAAATTCTATGAATCCTTGAATGACGTGACTCCAATCCATCGTATACAGCAGTGAATATTGGTTTCCTGTAACTACTTATTTAAACACTCGAAAGAAAGGCTTCTATTGTAGTGCACATGCTTGCTGCCTATACTTGATCTGTCTCGTGACCACCGAATGCTTAGAGCCTGAATCAGAGTTGGGAGAAGTATGCTGGCAAAGGTGAATTGATCAGGTCAGACATCCATTTGTTGCCATGTTAGCAAAGAGCGAACTAATCGGGAGGACACCTGTCTGTTGCTTCGTGAGGAACAGTATCAATGGTTTGTGAGGAAACCCGTGTCTTTTGTAAGCTACGATTATGGTATTCCATGAAAAGGCGTGTCTTTCTTGTGAAAGCATATTCTTAGAAATGCAGGTCTGTACAATAGTTGAAGATATGTAGATGGGTTTACAGGGACATTATGCGTGGTAAGCAGAATGTGTGGAGCTTTGAACATAGAACCGTGTCATACTCAATTTTAGACAGGCTAGACCACCACGTCGAATCCTATTAAACAATTCAACTACCTCATTCCCACGTTCTCCGACTTACCTTCTGTGTGACTCGCACAACGTGCTCCGATCTTGTTTACACGGCCCGTGTGGAATTCTGATCATGGTTTGCCATCTTAATATTTCCCATTTGGCAGTGTTTTCCTGAATCTCCCCTACGCGGAGTGAATAGCTTGGAATGCCATCTTAATATTTCCCATTTGGTATACCAGCTCCGAATCCCCGCATAACGGCTTGACCACATCAATCCACGGGCCCCGGCCTCAGCTTTTCCCGCGCAAACTTGGCAATTTGACCCGATTTCTCCACTTCACGGAATCTTTTCAATGGCTTGACATCACATCATTTCCCTTGGCAATGCTCACCTTATTTCCCACGTCTAGGATTGGAGTGCGGGGTTTCGTTATCATTTGTCCATATTTCATTTTGGACAGATGGCCACCGATCTCCACTTTTCCACCAGTGCGCGTGAACTTCATGAATCTTCTCCTGCCGAGTTTTCCTTCAACAGATTTGAGGATAACATTAAACTCTTAGTGCAAACATTTCAGCTGTAGCTTGTAAGGTGTGATAATTTCAATAGAATCTGTTATGCCTTCCAACTTAGTGACTTGTTGAAGATGCTCATATAATTGCAAAGGAAATTATGCCTCATGAATATTCTGATATGAAACCAGTTACACCTCTATGAGATCCGCTTCCATGAATTACATCGTAAAACCAGTAAGGTCTCGATAGAGAATCTTTGTAATAAATTTCATCAGGTCTCCCGGGTAACACTCTCACTGTCACTTAATTGATTTTCATAAAAATATCTTGAAGGAAAAGCCCAAATTTGAGGATGCATTCGATGCTGAATAGATAAACACATAGTTGGACAACCTACTTGTTGGAAGCCGCTAAAAAAGGCTTCTATTAAAATGCAACATGTCAACTGCCTGTGCACCAAATGCTCAGCCGAGGAAGGTCTGAACAATGCCAGCGAAAATATATATACTGTATTCAATAATACCCTGGCTCGGCAATCTTGCTACCACCTGCATCGATCTCTACCGAGATCCTTATAGAATTCCCTTCATTCGTCAATTTTCAACGAGCTATATTTTACATTAACAAGACCTCGTCGAGCTCTTACAACTGAGAGTCTCTACTGAGATGATTTCCGAGATGATTATCAATTTGACACCGGGTTCTTTATCAACTTGACCCTGAACTCTCCACCGATTCGAGATCAACTGGGTGCCTTTTGATGCTAGGTGATCTCTTCATATGCAATTTAGGAATTATTTTTAATTATTGCATCTCGATAATAACCGAAGGTGGGTTCCTGGGACTATTATTTCATTTTGAATGTGATAGGACCCCGTTGTCCAATCTTGCCATGTGTGCAAAATTGGATAACATTTTTGGCGACCTCTCGGGGATGATTTCCTGCTAAGCATGATTCCAGTAGCCTTAAGTCATCCATTGGGCATGGAGTCTATGTTGGAATCTTGAAATTAGTATGATTTTCTTTGACACATCCCAAAATCTCCTTGAGCATTGTCGATATCCTCGACCTCCCTAGAATGCTAAGCATGAAGTATACTGAATCTATTGAATGCTTGACATCCATGGAACACTGCAAAAATTTGAATAAAGAAAATTATGAAACTCTTATGGAAACCTTGAACCTTCTTCTCCTTGACACCTTCCAATGATGAAACAATGTGCAAAACAACACAAAAAACAACAACAAGGAAAGCAAAATAACAACACACAACAATGTGCATAAGCACTTGGAGGAAAACACCTAATTTAACTGTACAGGGGGCGGAACGCTTCTCAAAAACAAGCTTTGAGATGTATCCCATTCACATGAATGGGCAAGTTCTTCTCCATTGAGCCTATATAGATGGAATGAATTTGCCTCTTTGCAACTTGTGATGATGTATGGCCCACTCCAGAGAGCGTCAAACTTGGCATGTCTGCCTGGTTTGGCCCTGTCTTCATCCCATTTGAGAACTAAATCTCCCTCTTGAAAACACCTGTTGGATGCCTTCTTATCAAAATATTTCTTAACTTGAGCCTGATGCTGCTCCAAATTTTTCATAGCCTTGTCTCGTACTTCCTCTAACTCCACGAGTTCAGCAAACCTTACTGTCAGAGGATCACTCTCTATAACTTCAAGTTGATGAGCTAACTCCAAAGAAGGTAACTCCAATGAGTGTGGGAGTTTTGCTTCTCTTCCATATACAAGAACGAAAGGAGAATTTCCGATGGCCCTTTTAGGTGTGATCCGATCTACCCATAAGGCAGTCTTAAGCTGTGTATGCCAAGTCCTCTTGTTAGTCTCCATTGTGCACTTAATAATCCTTATGAGGTTTTTTTTGCTAGACTCAGCCAATCCGTTTCCTTGAGGATAGTAATGGGACAAATTTTTGAGGTATACCCCATTTTTAACAGCCCATTCACTCAGTTTCATACCAAGAAAAGCCAGCGCGTTGTCTGAAATGACTGTAAACAGAACACCGAACCTCGTCATTATACCCTCCAAAAAATCTAGAACTGTCTTTTCATTGCTCTCTTTTAATGCTACCGCCTCTGTCCATCAAGTAAAATAGCCTGTTGTGGTAAGGACCCACTTATCTCCATCAGTGGATGGAGGATTAATCATTCCGATGAAGTCCAACCCCCATTGAACAAAGGGTTGATCCACTTGAAGTGGATGCAATGAAAGAGCTGCCAGCTTCTGCTTACCTGTGAAAAAGGCACATTCCTTACATTTCCTTACCCAGAGATGGGCATCCTTGAATAAATATGGCCAATAGTAACCAGCTCGCATGATCTTGGTAGCTGTTGTTCATGGAGAATAATTTCCTCCAGATAGGCCATTATGAAACTCTTCTAGTATCTTACTGACTTGTTCTGGTCCTATGCACCGAAGGAGAACACCGTTCAAATCTTTTTGAAAGAGAACACTATCTACCAAAACATATGGGATAGATTGAAGACGGAAAGTTCGTCTTTGGTTTTTATCCATGTTTGTCGGGTATGCTCCAGAGAAGATGAAATTCTTCATTTTGGATAACCAATCAGCTTGATCAACATCCTCATCAGTATTTAGGAGTTTCGCGTCCTCATTACTTTTTGATTCCATGTCTGTTGCAAGTTTCTGACATAAACCCTTACCTCTGACAATTTTAGTGACTTTGATGTGCACATCATACTCCATTACCTTCGTGATCCATCCAGCACGCTTTTCATTCATTTCTTTGTTCATCAATAACTCCTTGACACCTGGATGAGACACCATCAGATGAATCTTGTTGTTGGACAACATGTGCTTGAATTTCTTCAAAGCTCGAATAACCGCAAAGAATTGCTTTTCAATGAATGAGTATTTAAACTCGTAGTCTTTGAGGGATTGACTGAAGAAAGAAATTAGTTGCTCCATCAGGTTGTTGTTTTGTTGGGTGAGGATCCCTGAAATGCTCTCTTGACCTGCAAAAGCATAAAGGATAAAATCTTTGTCAAACCTGGGGTTCACAAGCATGGGAGCTTGAGAAATGGCTATTTTGATGGCTTCAAAGCTTTCTCATCCTTCCTTTTTCCATGAGAATGGCATGTTTTTCTTTAGCATGGTTTTCAGTGGTTTAGCCAATGTCACGAATTGAGGGATGAATCTCCGCACGAAATTTATGGTTCCCAGAAAACTTAAGAAGGCCCTTCTTGTGACTTGGGAGAGATAAGGACATAATTGAATGAATCCTAGCTGGATCAATTGATAATCCTTCTGTTGAAACCACATGCCCCAACAATTTTCCCTCGTGCACTGCACTGCAAAAATACATTTCTTGGGCTTAAGTGAAACCCCAAATTCCCTACACCTTTGGAAAACTTTCCTTAGATGCGTGATGTGATCTTCTGCATGCTTAGAGTATACAGTTATATCATCAAGGTAAACTAAAATAATGTCATTGATTAGTCCCTTAAATGCCATGTCCATGGATCTTTGGAAAGTAGCCCCGGCATTGGACAATCCGAATGGCATTTTATTGTAGGCATACGTGCCCCACTTGGTAGTGAAATCCGTTTTGATTTGATTGGATTCTTGGACTAGGATTTGATTGTAACCTGAATATCCATCGAGCAAAGAAAATCTTTGAGCCCCTGCCACCGTTTGAAGGATCTGCTCCATCGATGGAAGAGGATAATGGTATTTTAATGATGCACGATTCAAATCCCTGAAATCTACGCATAACCGGATCTCTCCGTTCTTCTTCCTCACGGGCACCAAATTGGCTACCCATGAGGAATTCTTGATGGGAAAAATTATACAGGCCTCGATGAGCTTGGTTAGCTCCTTTCTCATTAGTGGCTCAATTTTGGGATTAATTGGTCTCTGTTTCTAACGAATTGGCTTAGCATTAGGATCTAGTTCGATGGTATGTTGCACTAGACCTGGATCAAAACCACGCATATATTTATAGCTCCATGCAAAGATGTCATGATACTCTTGACAAAGCTTGATGAAAGATTCTTTCTCTTCAGAAGTACACACTTTTCCAATCTTAAGAAATTTTTCATTTGATACTTCAACTTCCTCAAAATATTCTTCTCTGACCACCATGTTAGGGCTTTGTCTTGTGGCTTGGTCATCTGAATTGAAAATGGATTCCAAAGTGACCAAAACTTTTGGTAACTTGTTGCTTTTCAATTGGATAATTTTCTCACCATATGACTCTTACAACTTATCTTGATTCTTTGTAGCAAACTCAGCCTCTTCTTGTAGGAAGAGGACAATTTGTTTGTCACTATTGAACACTTGCCAACTACTCACATTATCAGGGACTGCTGGTCGAACCACCATTTTAACAAATTTCTGCCCTTCTTTCATGATATCAACTGGTATATTGTATTGTGAACCAATTGTAGCAATCCTATCTGCATCTTGATTTTGACCTCTAGGAACTGCATGGATCCCAAAAGCTTCAAAATCTTCAATTAGGTCCCAGACTCGGTTCTTGTATGATCTTAAAAGATCATTTTTGGATGCACTACGTGCCGAAACTTGATGAACAACTAACTCACTATCTCCAAAAATAGTCAGGGCCTTGATTCCCTTTCTTTGGGCTAGCTGAATTCCTTGCACAAGAGCCTCATATTCAGCAACATTGTTAGTGCAACTGAATTACAACCGGAAAGATGAGAAGTACTTATCTCCCTCTAGAGAAATTAACATAACACCAGCACCGGATCCATTCTTACTTCTTGAACCATCAAAGAAAAATTGCCAAAATCCTTTAGAATCACTTGGTGTTTTGACAAGTTGTGGTATGATCGTATTTTCTTCATGGATACAGTAAGTACCTAATCCCGTTTCTTCCAAGACCAGAAAACCAGCTTCTTCTTCTACCAATACATCAACGTAGGGATCATACTGATGATCTCTACTTACTTCATCCAGCAAAGTATCAGTGACTTCTTCAACAAGGGTGGTTGGTTCATGATCGGCATCTTCCTCTTCTGGATCACCGATGGTGTAATTTCCATTTATGAGACTAGCAGTGTAGGGTTCTACATGATTATGGAAGATTGGTTCTGCCCTTATAGTTACTTTGGTTCCGTATCGAGTCCTGAGAATCATATGTGACCAATCGGCTGATAGGTAACCACCCATCTTGGCAGTGAAATCCCGTGATAGGCAGATGGCAAAGAGAGGAGGGAGATCGATGACCGATATGTCTTGGGTGAATGACAAACTTGGGAATGCATGAATGGTAAGTTGAAGTCCTTTGATAACCCCAACAGTCTTAAAAGCTGTGCCATCCAATTGAACAACCCCTCTTGCAACTGGCACATATTGTATGCCTAGTACATCTGCAATTTGTTTCGGCATGACAGACCTACTAGCACCAGAATCGATCATGCAATTATGTACCAGGTGGTTGCCAATGATCAGGGAAATGTAGAATGGCGGTGGTTTGTTTGCCACAGGAATGATTTTCCCTTCCAGTTGACACAAACTTGTAGCATTTTTCACTCCCTGGCTTGGTGATCTGCTGGTTGTACTAAAACTGTTCAGAGCTTCTCACAACAAGTTTCTTTGGGAAGGGATAGAGAGTGCGTCCCACATGGTAACGCTCAGATTGGTTTTCTTCATTTGTTCTACTATGTTGAAGGGAATCGCTCCAACTTTGATGACACATTTTTGGGCATTAGGGTCCTCCTTTGGAAAATGTTTGTTGGGTACTGTGATGCTTGGAGAACCATCCTTCCCTACGGAATGGCTAGCCGGTGTTTCTGGTGATTTCTTTCCCGCATTTTTATCAACTGCCATTTGTAATCCATGTTGAGAAGTGGATGCTAGATCAAATTCTGGAGCTTGAGGCTCCATTGATCTCTTCTTGGAATGAGTGTTTACTACCACTGATGAAGAATCTATATTTAATCCGCAAAAATCTTCTTCTTGCCAATTTAGCAAAGTGGATTCTTCAGGTGCCTGCGGTTGATCTGCTGCTTCTTGTGTAGATGAATTGTTTTTTAACTCTGAAGGGGCAGATACACTTTGAACCATAAGGGCCTAGCTAAGAACCCCATTGGGAAAAAGATTTTGATTGTGAGGTTGAGAGCAAGGATAACACCATTCGTAGTCTTGAACCAGATTATTTTGAACAGGTACTATAGCTCTAGATGATCCAGCTATAAGAGGGTTCTGAAAGTTCAAGGGCCTGAAATTTGCAACTTGACTTGTAGTTTGATTTCGAGGCTGATTGTTCCCTTGAAAAGGAGAATGGTTAGCTTGATACTGCTGATTTTGTGGCTGATATGGATGATTGTATTGAAACTGTTGCCTTTTGAGTGCAACGAGCTCATTTCCAAAATTTTGCAGTAGTGACTTGACTTCAAATAGGTCATTTGAAGAGGCAAGGGGATATTGAGATGGTTGCTTGGAGTCTATTGGAATAGGAGCAATGATAGGCTAATGATTCGTAAGATCTGGAGAAAAGGGCATTGGTGGTCGTGGAGCTATCTTTCTAGCCTGAATCAAAGAATTCTCTGCACTTATGGCAACTTCGTAAGCATCAGGAAGTGTAGTCCCTCCTATGGACTGGATCATTACTGCTACGTCGCTATTCAAGGCTCACAAATAGTACAAGAATGCATTATGTGCAGAAGGCTTTACGAGCACCGGAATCCTATTCCAAGTCCTGTGGAATCGGAAGTTGAAATCACTCATGTATTCTTGGGAAGCTCTCTTTATGGTAGTAAGTTGTTCCAAAAGTGATAGGTGATCACTTTTGTCTTCAATTTTTTTACATAGCTTTTCTCCCAACTCATCCCAAGTGGTTATAGTGCCAACACCTAACCCGCGAAACCATTGAAGCACTTTTCCCTTGAAAGAGGTAGAAAGAAGTCTAACTGCAACGTTGTCTTCGGTGATATTATGTACTGCACAGATGCTGGCTACATCAAAGATATGCTCCACTGGAGTAACGTGAGTTTCCCCCGTGTAGAAGGGTAAAATTTTGAGTGCCGCAACAAGTATCGAGTCACATTGAGCCAACATGAGAGGACTGCTTGCATTGAAAGGGGGAAAAACTTGGTTCCTCGCCATAGCAACGAAAGGTTGATTGTTCCTGGGTGGAGGAAATCTTCCGTAAGGAGGAGTTGAATGACCCCTACTAGGTAAATCTGCAACTGGGGATGTGGAAATGCCTCTTTTGCTTCTCTTTGGAGGAGACAAGGAAATTTCGATATGCTGATAATTTCCTTTCTTCGAAGAAGCTCTTGTCTGAATTCTTCACATAAGTTACTCGCACTGAGATTTGGAATCTAGAGATATAGAGTCGCCAGGTACTTTGACTTGTGTAAGTGAGAAGAGAAGTACCAACTCTCTCTCCCACCGGGCGTGCCAAAAAACTGTTGTGTGTGGTCGCACGGTGGCTTAAGATTTCCTGTTTGATAATGAGACACCTCTGAAAGATGGAACTCTAACTTCTGTGATGTCCCACCCGGCGTGCCAAAAACTATTGTGTGTGGTCGCACGGTGGCTTAAGATTTCCTGTTTGATAATGAGACACCTCTGAAAGATGGAACTCTAACTTCTGTGATGTCCCACCGGGCGTGCCAAAAACTGTTGTGTGTGGTCACACGGTGGCTTAAGATTTCCTGTTTGATAATGAGACACCTCTGAAAGATAGAACTCTAACTTCTGTGAGGTCCCACCGGGCGTGCCAAAAACTATTGTCACCAAATCATTGCACCCTCCGAATGGCCAGGATGTGAATAGGACATTTGGTGTGATTGGGACACATGGGATCACCTCTCAAGCTATGGGACTTGGGCTCAAGGTGAACCTCCGGAGAAGGCTGGCTTCCTCTTCCTAAAAAAAGTGTTGTACTACTCCTAGTGTAACAAAAATGATTATCTAGTCTTATGCTAACATTTTCATGGGGTTTTATGGAAAGAGATTTACAGAAATGAAACTATACTAGGGATGGTGATGCACCAAATAAAGGGTATTTTCATACTCAGGAAGGGTTAATTTGAAGAGGGTGTGTGCACCACAGGTCAACTTCACCTACTGCAACTTAGAGAGGGTACATGATACCACAAACTAAGAGACACGCGTTCCCTTTGTTAAACTTTATCAGGCCAAGAAATACACCAGTTTCCCAGTGAAGAAGGATGAACTCAATAAGGGTGAACAGACACCACAACTCAACTGCATGCAATACTCCACCACTCGATAAGCACAGAACTCCAAGAACCTGCAATAGAAACTTAAACTTGCACAGTGTACTTGCAAGTACGAGAAAGGCACAAAGAAGCATAGAAGGATGAAAGGACCGAGATTAGTCACAAAACACACACTTTTATTGCTTCAATAAAATGCACAATGCATCATACATTTAGAAGAGGAAATAGTTTCCATTACAGTCTTGAAGAGGAGGCTTGAAAGTTCTCTCAACACACAAGAACAACTTGCAAAAGAGAGAGGACGATTCAAAAGTATACACTCGCCTGAGATATCTAACTGTCCAACTTGTCTGAACTGTTGGAACCCCTTGAAATGAGCTTCCAACTTACATTTATAGAAGAATATGTGAGAAAGAAGAGGAAAGGTCATAATTACATTCCTAAATTGAAGGCCCGTGATGTATTTATTGCAGTTAGTTTAACCACCTGAGAAGGTTCCATCATGGGTCATTAATTACCTGATGACCTATTCTTCTTAATTAATTAAAATAATATTTAAATAATAATAATAAATATTATTATTAAAATATTTAAATAAAAATATTAATTTAATTGAAAATACTGGTGGGACCCCCCGTTTGACCAGTTTGTACTGAGGAGGAGGGATCATGAAGAAAAGGCCAAAAATGAGTCCAACTCGGTGATTCACTTACCGAGCCAACTAACCAAGTTAAATTCGAGTTCTTCCATGCCGCACCTAGCTCCAACTATGAACTGAGATGCTTTGCCTACACGCATCAAACAATCTCCCCACATCGATATTCACAAAACAAACTTTACGCAGAGCTCCATGTGCTGAGTTAGCCCACGACACTTCCAAAGGACATTTAGCTCACCCTAAACACCTTTGAGCTAAACCTAACCATGCCAGAGTTGGGTCACCCATGACTCCCAAAGAACGTGTCAGGTTACTTTACACCACACCGACTGATGCTAACTCGGCTCACTCCGCAAGCTCTTTATCGTGTCCTCCCTGTCGATCTATAACTCAACTGAGCTTCTCTTATGAGTTGATGTTCTCTTTTTTAAACCCCGCCACCTTTATCATGAGCTCGGCCTACGAACTGTTCCTAGGGTCTAACTAAATTCCATACTATGACGCCATGTTGAGCTCATTCACACTGAGTGATCTCATTTGTATTGAAAGATGGACTTCACTTTTAACGTATAGATTCGTCATAGAGCCACCCTTTTTTGTATCACTTCACATGGAGTCAACCTACTCGGCATCACCATACTTACTAAGCTTCCATCACATCTATTTTTCCACCGACGAGCTCCCAGATTGAGATCTACACCATAACTACGTCAATCTTTTTTGTATCGTCACTGATCTACGAGCTCCTTAATGAGCTTTCTCTTTTCCTTCATAATCAATTCGACTCGATGATTTATTCTCTCTGTGAGTTTCCTTCCCATGACCGAGCTCAGCCCAAAGTTTCATTGTCTCTACCTGCATGACAAGCTATGGTTACGGTTCACTCAAATTCTTCTCACAGACTAAATTCCTTGTATCATGCCCTATGATACAACACTGAGCTCTCATACTGAATGTGCTCATTTACTCCTTTACAATGTCTAACTTACAAATTATGTTTTTGCACCATACGGTTTTCTCAAACAGACCATTTACAAGTGACAAGGATGTAGCATGCAAAACGGGGCCGACCAGGTATTTCAGAGTTGACCTTCACATTCAATTCGTTTCTAGGAGAAAACAATGCTGAGCAATATGAATCGTTTCACTTTACACGTAATAAACCTTCATCTCCTGGTTCATGGAAATTCTATGAATCCTTGAATGACGTGACTCCAATCCATTGTATACAGCAGTGAATATTGGTTTCCTACAACTTCTTGTTTAAACGATCGAAAGAAAGGCTTCTACTGTACTGCACATGCCTGCTGCCTGTGGCTGATCTGTCTCGTGACCACCGAATGCTCAGAGCCTTAGTCGGATTTAAGAGAAGTATGCTGGAAAAGGTGAACTTATCAGGTTGGACATCAATTCATTGCATGCTGGCAAAGGCGAACTGATTGGGAGGACACCTGTCTGTTGCTTCATGAGGAACAATATCAAAGCTTCGTGAGGAAACCCGTGTCTTCTATAAGCTGCAATTATGGTATTCCATAAGAAGGCGTCTCTTTCTTGTGAAAGCATATTCCTGGAAATGCAGGTCTGCAATAGTTGAAGATACGTAGACGGGTTAACAGGGACGTTATGCGTGGTAAGCAGAATGTGTGGAGCTTTGAGCGTAGAACTGTGTCATACTCGATTTTGGCCAGGCTAGACCACCACGTCGAATCCTATTAAACACTTCAACTACCTCATTCCCACGTTCTCTGACTTACCTTCCGTGTGACTTGCACAACGTGCTCCGATCCTGTTTACACGGCCCGTGCGGAATTCTGATCATGGTTTGCCATCTTAATATTTCCCATTTGGTAGTGTTTGCCTGAATCTCCCCTACGCGGAGTGAACAGCTTGGAATGCCATCTTAATATTTCCCATTTGGCATACCAGCTCCGAATCCCCGCATAACGGCTTGGCCACATCAATCCACGGGCCCCGGCCTCAGCTTTTCCGCGTAAACTTGGCAATTTGACCCGATTTCTCCACTTCACGAAATATTTTCAATGGATTGACATCACATCATTTCCCTTGGCAATGCTCGCCTTATTTCCCACATCCAGGATTGGAGTGCGGGGTTTCGTTATCATTTGTCCATATTTTTTTTTGGACAAATGGCCACCGATCTCCACTTTTCCACCAGCGTGCGGGATCTTCATGAATCTTCTCCTGCCGAGTTTTCCTTCAACAGATTTGAGGATAACATTAAACTCTCAGTGAAAACATTTTAGCTGTAGCTTGTAAGGTGTGATAATTTCAACAGAATCCTTTATGCCTGCCAACTTAGTGACTTGTTGAAGATGCTCATATAATTGCAAAGCAAATTATTCCTCATGAATATTCTGATATGAAACAGTTACACCTCTATGAGATCCGCTTCCATGAATTACATCGTAAAACCAGTAAGGTCTTGATAGAGAATCTTTGTAATAAATTTCATCAGGTCTCCCGGTAACACTCTCACTGTCACTTAATCTATTTTCATAAAAATATCTTGAAGGAAAATCCCGAATTTGAGGATGCATTCGATGCTGAACAGATAAACACATAGTTGGACAACCTACTTGTTGGAAGCGCTAAAAAGGCTTCTATTAAACTGCAACACACCTGCGCATCGAATGCTCGGCCGAGGAAGGTCTGAACAATGCCAGCAAAAATATATATACTATATTCACTAATACCCTAGCCCGGCATTCTTGCTACCGCCTGCATCGATCTCTACCGAGATCCTTATAGAGTTCCCTTCATTCGTCAATTTTCAACGAGCTATATTTTGCATTAACAAGACCTCGTCGAACTCTTACAACTGAGAGTCTCTACTGAGATGGTTTTGAGATGATTATCAATTTGACACCTGGGTTCTTTATCAACTCGACCCTGAACTCTCCACTGAGTCGAGATCAACTGGGTGCCTTTCGATGCTAGGTGATCTCTTCATATGCAATTTAGGAATTATTTTTAATTATTGCATCTCGTTAATAACCGAAGGTGGGTTCCTGGGACTATTATTTCATTTTGAACGTGATAGGACCCCATTGTCCAATCTTGCCATGTGTGCAAAATTGGATAACAATACCACAAGGGGTAATGTAGATGAGGGCAGTGCCAAACTAGTGGTAGCTGACACGGAAGTGGATGTGAGGGAAGAAGGGATAGACACAAGAATGTAGTATATTAACTATCTTGAGGAGTCTTGGGTAGATGAGTGGAAAGATAGTATTACAAGGCCACATGATTCTGATCAAGGAGTCTTACGAACTCCTCGTTGCCAGTAGCAATGTGGATAAGCTAAGTCAGATTCATAGGTGATAGTATGGACGATGGTGATGGACTAGGTGGGAGTGGTTGATGGTTGGCATGGAACACAAGGGCATTAGTTTGGTTGCGATTCAACACCATGTGAATTAGTGTTGACCTAGTAAAACTGTATTTTGTAAATGACACAAAAAATAGTAGAAGAAGATAAGGAAAAATTCTGGGGGGGAAATATGGTTAGTGATTTAATTAAAATTCAAACACATAAACTAATGACAGTCAGTATGACCGATGACAATTATAGGTTAACCAAAGATGGTTATGATAACTGATACCGGTCACTTTGGAAAGTACCATTTTTAGCAAATGAAATAAAATTGATGAGCACAAGCTGGGGAAACTATACCTGATAGAGATTCCAGAAAGTTGGGGGATATGATGGTGTCCTGAGGGAAAACAAAGGAAAGGATATGTGATGAAGGTTCTTTTAGGTAGAATAACTAAAATATCCAAAATCTGACATCGGTTAGGTCAACCGACGATAGTCATTAGACCGATGTTGGTTACTGTGAAATGAGAAGAAATGAATAAAAATGGATGTTTGTGAATTAAACTAGATAAAGGGTCAACCCATAAATCTGAGAATGACCAGATAAGGTCCCGAAACACTCAGAAAATAATAAAAATACTCAAAATATGATGGGGAGTGCAAAAGGAAGAAGAAAAATGTAGAATCGTAACTCACACCTCAAAACGTAAGTCAAGAACAAAGCTAAGAAAAACACATAATCCTAAAAGTGAATTTATGTTTGTTTCAGCTTATGCTATTAAAACTGACTTGTGAATTTAGAAAAAAAAAATTTGTTGGGAAGGGGTCCTATGAAGAAGTAAATCTAAAGGTGAGGTTTTAGGTTATGTTATGGCGGGGGGTAGTCCTTTCTTTGAGTTATGACTGTACAAAGATAACTAGTTGGGCGACCACTTTCAATCCTTTGATCGTGTGATTGTTGACAGCTTCTTCCTAGTGGGATGTTTTTTAAGAAGATGTGTATATTCAATTTGTGTGGTTTGGCAAAGAGAGAGAAGAGAGAAATGTGTTTTCTACAGTTCAATTGTGTCAACCATCAGCTGGGCATGACTTCCAGCATATAGGTTGCCCTCATTTTTAAATGTGAGCGAATAATGCAACATACAAGGATGAAATGCAACAAGATTTTAAACCCAAATCCACAAATTATATTCGATGAGAGAAATAATGAATAGGTAGGAGTATGTCTTTCACTAATGTAATACAAAAATAAAAATAAGTGTTCTTTTTAATCCAAACTATGAGTGTCACTGAGACAAGTAGGAGAGGAATGTTTCCAAGGGAGAACATTTAATGTGAAATATCTTTCAAAAATAAATAAACACAAAATGATTCCCTAAGAATGAACAATGCAAAGAACCAAAATGGATCCCACTGCGCATGCCAAAAAAATTCACCAAATTAGAGATGCGTACATAAGAGAAAAACTGATGATGTAAGGGTGAGGAGGAATACCTATGAGTGAAGGTGGAAGGTAGAGTGCGCACGTTCTGATTTCCTGATCCAATGTTGATTGCTAGAACTTCCTTTTTTCTAGGAGGAACTACATGCGAATACAAACAAGACCACAAAAGGAATATTAAACAATATGTGTCAGTGAACTGCCTAGCATATGCTAGATCTAGGAAGTGTAGTACTTCCTAGATGGTTGTCAATCCATTGTTTTAAACAACTTAATGCAACAAATAATATGAACCAATACTTTCCTATTGTAGTTGATATGATTTCGGTATCTCATTTAAATAAAATAAAATAATCTAATCTAACAGGCTAGGTTATGATCATATCTAGAGGTTAGACATGTAAATAAAGTGGTTGGGACAGGTCAAGGTGAAAATTTAAATGATTTGGGGTGTTTGGATTAAAGGTCTGAGGTTGTTGTTACAAGCAGGTTTATCAGATACAAATACTGACATTTGTAGGGTATGACCAATGTCGGTTGAGAGGAAACCAACGATGGTTGATGTTAACCGGTGTTGGTAGGTTTTGGCTGGAAGAAACTTTAGTGAAGGTGGATTTTGATGGTTCTTTGGGATTGCTCAGGGAATGGACAGATAATGGAGAGGTAGATGAAAATGTTGGGGGTAGTTAGAGGTTTCTGGATTTAGTTATAGGAGGCTATAGATGGTTGGGTAAAGGGATTTTTAGGGAGGTGAGAGGCGATGGGATGTAAAGGAGATTACAACTCCCAAAACAGAGATGAAGCAGCTAATCACAATAAATATGAGAAGGTGTAGATCTAAATGTACTTACTGGTGTTTGCAGGCCTGGTGGTTGGATGGAGGTGATGGTGGATAGGTGGAATGGATGATCAGTGTCACGGTTGTGTTTCCTAGAATATTACCGTGAATGCTTTCCTTTCATATCAGTGGTTGGTGTAGGTTCAAGATGTATTGATGTGTAAGAGTGCTTTGGTGTGTGCTTGCATGTAGATATCTCTTCTCCAAAACTTGAATAATTCTTCCAACCTCTCAAACAAGGTTACAAAAGTGGATATATGGCAACCGATGACAGATTTTGGAGACCGGCGTCGGTTAAGGCAAGAGATCCTATGTTTACTAAAAATGACAAATCTTGGCAATATTTTTGGCCATCTCTGTCTATTCTCACAGATCAAAATGGGATGTTGCACTTAGATAAGTGGGATTGTGGTTAAAGGAATAATAGGCATGTGATTTTAGGGTTGAAATAATTCTTATTTAATTAAGGTAAGTAGGACTAAGTCTTATTTAGCTATGGAAAGTGGATATTGAGTCCTAGTAAAAAGGAAATATGTTAAGAATAGGTTTATGATGAGGTGTCTAGGTGATGTGGTGGGGGTGAGGTGTCTAGGTGAGGTGGAAATTAGTTTAATTAAGGTAATTAAACAATGAATATTGTGAGAGTGGGCATTAATTTAACAATGGGTGATTAAATTAATATACATGTGGGGGTAAAGGGGGAGTGTGACCCAAATTTGATGTCTACAATGCGGTGAAGGGGAAGGGTAGCTTGCACCATGGGCTCTTAGTCCCATTTTTCAATGTAAACATGCCAATGCAAAAATGTTGATAAACTACAAATTATACCTCTCCACCCATGAGCGTAGGAAACTGATCAAGGATCCTCCACTGTGCCATGAATGCATTGCGCATTCACTTTGACCACTATTATAGGTGTGCCTTTTGAGTAACCGTAATGGTCTCAAATGTATATTTCTCAAACCTTTTCATGAGCAAGGGATTTTCTTCTGGATACTCCCATACAAACTTCTCTGGCCCATTGGGTACTCCAATCTTCGAGAAGACAATGGTGAGGAGAATGTTGTCGAATAATATCTTTTCTCCTTCATGTACGTTGCTTATGATCTCATCCACAATAAAGGTAGACAATTTATAGATGGTCCCTTATGAGATCTTCCAACATACATTTAACCATGCCTTGTTTACTTGCATCCATCTTTCTTGATCTTTAAGCTTGGTGACTAAGCATGTGGCCATCCTCATAATAGGGTCTAGAATATTTGTACGATGCCAAAGTATTGTGAACCCTTCTTATAGTCATAAGCGGCTCCACAATCTCCTTAATAGCCTCCTTATTGCATCCAGATCATCATCTATGGACTTTCTCCTTCACATATTAAGGCCTAGTGAAATTGGATATCAGTTGTGGTGTTATGCACATCTTGTGGCCCACAAAATAAAAGTGATCCTCATGTACATGCATGAAATCAACCATTGATAAAGGTTGCTTAGGCTTTCCAAAGTAAGGCAACTCATATAGTTGTACAATAATCATGCCTTCTCTAAGACATTTACCTTCATTTTTGTTATATATTGAGCATTCCATTTGGTGTCCTTTTGTTAGTTGGTCAGAACCAACTCTAGCACCATTTCCTTTTCAGTATTGTGCTTGTGCAATGGTCATAATTGCTCACTGTCATTTGTCCTTAGAGTGTGATACCCATTCCTTTCCCTATAAATACTCCATCTAGGTATTGCATTTATGCATACCATTCTTCATTAGAGCTAACGATGGAAGACTAGCGGTTTGTTTTCCTTTTCCCTTGCCCTTTGTTTTCTTTGGTGAAACGGTTTCTTTCTTGGGGTGCCATGCTTCTTGTCAAGCTATAACTATGAACTCCTTACTTTTCTCTTCCACTCTGCTACTTTTCTCAAACTCAAATCCAAATCTCAACTCCTTGAATAAATCCTTCTATCTTCCATGCCTTAGCTGTCAAACCCTAACTAGGAACAACTTATTCCACAAGACAGTGCATTCTGTACAAGAACTCTCCCCACACTCATTTACTCCTTACACTTCTGGTTTGTAGATTCAACTCTAGTCACATAATCATATCTTCTCAAATTCTTCTTCCTTTGCACACAAATTTCTCTTTGGATTCCCTAGTTCACAAGAGCACTTCAACTTCACAAAAGGAAGATATAATAATGACTGTACCCGACCTTCATATTTATAGGTTTTTCTTCCTCTATAGCAATAAATGTCTAGGCCACCAACCAACATAATTTTAACATTAAATATAAATTTTTCCACCAAGCTGACTTTAAGAACCCTTACCCACATGCCCAATCCTGCACAAAAAACCTTCTAAAACCTTCTAGCACACAAAAATCCAATTTGACTGAAGACTCTTATGTATGCGTCTACAATGTCGAAGACACTTCTTATGTCCTTTACCTAATTTTTTCCCTTGCCTACCTCATTTTGTTCATGCGCTCTTCATCCTTTGTATTTGTTCTTTGTTACAACCTTCTTGACATCACAATTCATTATCCACCATTTTGCTTTGTCAATCTTATGTGCTTCCTTCTACTGGGCCACTCAAATTTTACTATTGGCTTATAATTTACTTTACACTACTCCACCCCACACTAAAATAGATGCATGGTCCTCTGCGCATACACAACCTTAGAAAAATAATGTGGTTACCGGAGCACAATGTGCACAAATAGAACAGAAAGAAAGGAACAAGCAACAAGAAAGGGGAACACAAGAAAAGAAAAATCAAGGATAAAGGGAAATCCTAAGCTAACTAGAAATACTACCTTATTCACAAACACCAAGGAAGGCTTATTTATAGTAGGGCTTCAACCTACTCCCGTTAAAATGGCCAGGTAACTTTGTCCCATCCAGCGTTCATAACTGGACATGTGCCTAAACCAAGGATGTACAAGATGATGTAAGGGTCCCAACCAATGGAATTTCAACTTCCCAGGATGGCGCAGATACTTGGAATCATACAACAAAACCATCTGTCCAACCTCAAACTACTTATTCTTGATATGATGATCATGTCATGCCTTTTGTCTTGATCTTTTTTGTCTTCTAACTCCATCTAGCAAGTGATCACCTTTCGTCTAACTGACATCAACTTATTGATCCTTTCTTCCAGTGCTTGTTCATCAGAAAATCCTCCTGTGTGCACTTTATATGCAGCGATGGTAACATGAATTCAACTGGAAAGACAACCTCCACACCAAACACCAACTGAAATAGTGTGGCCTTGTTCAATCTTTTGTAGGTTGTCATGTATGCCCATAGAACGGATGATACTTTTTCATCCCAATCTTTTCTTCTAACGTCACAGATATTGGTCAACGTGTGACTTAGTATTTTGTTAAATGCCTCAGTAGTTCCATTTGTCTATGGATGATAGGAGGTAGTCTTATGATGGGCCACCATAAATTTTGCTAGTAGAATCCTAACCATTTCATTGATAAAATGTGTACCCCTATCACTAGTCAAGCTCAAAGGACATCCATACCTACTAATTATGTTCTCTGATAAAAATTTAGTAGTTGTCACTGCAGTACAATCCTTTGTAGATCTGCTACCTTTTCCCATCTTATTAGGTAATCAGTGCAAGTATTGATATACCGCGAACTAGTCCTTTGCATGGCTAGTGAAATTGTCCCTACAAAGTTGATTGCCCATTTTTCAAATGGTTCAACACTAGCTATTGGTCACAAGGTCATTTCATCCCTCTTTCCTAGGTTTTCCAAGGCACTTACAATGGTCACAGGCCTTGCAAAACTCAATACAATCCTGGTAGATGGTTTCCCACCAAAGCCCTGCTAGTAGAATCTTCCATGCGGTTCAATTTCCTACATAGTGTCCTCCTGTAATCCCACCATGTGATTCCTCCATAATTACCATGCACTCATGTTCTAATATGCATCGGCGCAGAACCTCATCATGTCCTAACTTATAAAGGTCTCCACTAATCAACATGTAAGGGCATGACGTGTATTTACTAACTACTTTCTCTCCAAGGCCTTCATCCCTTCCAGTGCCACACCAATTTTCAAGAATACTCCAGATATCTTCCAAGTTCCAAGGCCACATGCCACAACCTAAATAGTTGTGCATCCAGCATGGTATCCTCAATGCTTTGTGTGTCCTCCCCTGAGTAAATCCTTGATAAGTGGTCAGGTCCTGAATTTCTCTTCCCTAGTTTTACAACCACTGTGAACTCAAACTCTTGGAATAATAGGACCCAACGGCATATGCGCCCTTGCAAAATGAGCTTGTTGACCAAGTAATTTAATTCCATGTGGTATGTATAGAATATAAATGGTGTTTCCAACAGGTACTTCCTGAACTTATGCAACACGTAGATCATCGAAACTACCTCAATCTCAGTAGTTGTGTAATTATGTTCTACCTGGTGTCAACTTCCTACTTGCAAAACACAAGGGGTGATCAACAATCCCCTCACCACGTTGTGCTAGTACTGCTCCCATGGTTGTTCCTAAGGCATCAACATGCACATGGAAATGCACTTATCCCAAGAAAGAAAGTGTAGCATGGGTAGTCATGACAAGTTTATCCTTCAAAGTGTCAAATTCCTTCTGTTGCGCCTCTCCCCAATGAAAGGTACTCTTTGTGTTTTAGCAATTCCTCCAAGGGCACAGTGATATTGGTTTGCCCCTTGATGAATTTCATGTAGTACCCTGTATATCCAAGGAATCCACTGCACTGCGCTTTGACTAGTAGGCTCCCTCGGTCCCACAATAACTGCAACTTTGGTGGGGTCCACTAGTAAGCCTTCATTACATATAATATGTCCTAACAGGGTTCCAAATGGAGTAGAAAAGATGCATTTCTTAATGTTGAGGGATATCCTCAACTATCGACATCTCTCAAAAAACAGCTTCAAATTGTCACAATGGTCTTTTACTAACCCATACATAGTCCAGTTATCTAGGTAAACTTGAAGAAATTTATGGATGAAGTCTTGAAATGCATGTACCATGATGTGTGAGAACACAGTAGGTGCATTCTTCAATCCAAAAGGCATAACTGTCTAGGAAAAACTTCCCCATTCAATGGAAAAATTTTTCTTTCTCTAGTCTTCCTTTCCAATCCTAACTTGGTGATGCCCTCAGAACCCATCTGTGAAAGAGTAGACCTCGTGTCTGGCTACTCCCTCTAGAATTTATTCGGTAAAGGGGGTTGGGAAAGGATCGATGAAACATACTGCATTCAAGTCCTTATAGTCCACACAGATCCTTATTCTTCCATCCTTCTTGATACTAATGACCATTGGGTTTATCCATTCTAATTCCTCCACAACCTCAATGATACCAAATGTTATCATCTTGTCTATTTCTTCCTTGAACCATATGCACAAATTCAAATTCATATGATAAGGCCTCTTCTGAATTCAGGCACCATTCCTTCAAATTGATCCTCATCTCCCCAAAGGAATGGTGGACATGCCTTTGAGTTCATGGTACCCATAAGGGAACAAATCCTAAAACTGCATGCAACAGATTAATGACCTTTGAAACTTAATTTTTCTGACCAATATTCCCCAATGATAGCTTCCTTAGGTTCTACATCTCTATCCCAATGTTAACCTTTTTTATTTTCAAGGGCTCATGGTAGGCACATGCTCACTCATCAGTGCTACTATGACTTCAGGTACCTTCGGAATGGTTAACATCCAAACTTTCCATTTCCTCACCATCTACTACATAGACCATTTTTCCTTTTTTCCTTTTCCATGCACACGTGCTCAAGTTGTATTTCTCTTGATTTCTCTTCATAAAAACTTGTCTCTAAACTAGGTTCTCCTAGTAACTCTATGTATTCTATCTTCCATCATAGTGCTATCTCCCATTGTAAGGCTTGACTACTTGTAACACCTTATCCACTGATGGCTTTGTACTCCTATACTCGAAAGCTTGAATGAGATCAGCCGCTAACTCCTGCCAATTACCTGTTTGATGGTGCATCTCGAATGAATATACCATGTGTGTGCACAACCTTGTAAGGTGGAATACAAATTATGCACCCATAAAAAAGGTGGTAACACTTCTGCACTTCCCATTCAGGCCTTCTCACATGCTTGGACATGAAATGAGGTGGTCTCTTTACCAGGGTAGTCTTGGATGATTGTTAGGTGCATTACTCCTAGAGAACCTTACAGAAAATGTGACTCTTACCTCATGCACCATTCTAGGAGGCTCTCCTGATGTGTATCCCACCAACGTGTTGTAGTTCTGAGTAGGTTATAGCTAAGCATTCCCCTTCTCTCGTCCTCATTCTTCCACTGAGCCTCCATTTCTCGCAAGAAAACTTCAGGGTATGCTCCTCTAGAGTAACTTGATAACTTCTTCCCTCCCATGCACTTGACTGAGTGTGCCTTCATTACCCTTATTACAGATCCTCTCAACTGTCACCCAATCAACTCATAAGTCCCATGCACCCAATTGTCACATGCCATGCTAGTGGTATCACTCAAGGACTGAGCATCTTCAAACTAGATAACTCCCTCCATGGGATGAATTATCTTAGGATATTTGATGGAGTGCACATAGATACTATTCAAGAACTTCCTCTCCTAAGGGCTTAGTATAGGGTGTTGATTTTCCATTTGTTAAAGGGATAATCACCCTTTCTTCCTTTTTCTTGAAACTGATATACCCCTTGTTAAACCGTAGGTCAACATTGTTCTTTGTAACACCAAGGCACCCAAGTAATGCTGGAAAATTATCTACCTCGGTGAGTGCCAAGACTTCAAAGTCCCCAGTGAACTTGGCCCCTTGAATAGTGATAACCACATCTTTCAAGACTCCAATGGGCATTGTCTTTGTCTTATTTTCCATATACAACACATTCAAAAGATGGTTGTAATGCGAGCCTTCCCATTTGATGTCAGGAATCCAAGGTAAGAAAATTGACCTCCACTCCCATGTCAATGAGGATATTACTCAGAATCCAACCATCAACAACTGCATTCAAAGTAATTTCCTTATCATAGTCAAGGCTTTGAGGAGGAAGGTTTGCATGCAAAACCTAACTTTTGTGCTCTACTCCGGTGCGTGGTACCTTCTCTGCATCCATTCTCCTAGTAAGGGAATAATATTCTCTTGCCTTAACATCATACATACTTCTTTGAATTCATCCAGGTCCTCCTTCGGAGCCTCTACATTCTTCCTTTCTCCAACTTCTTTGACTGATTCTTTAGACATTGGATCTCCCCTTGCAAACTCTGAATCACATCCATAGTCTCTTGATACACTTCCTTCTTATGAGTAGGGTTTGGATACTTCCCATGTACCACTTCTTCCCTAATAACCATTTTCTTTCTTGGACATCTCCCTAGCATACGTGGCACGCAACCTCTTGCTTGCATTGTTACCAGTACAGGTTCTAATCCTGACTCACGTGCCACTCTTGGCATCCACTGTAGGTTGGCCTTCTTTATACTCACCATCCCAGCACCTTTGTCTTTCCGGTGTTGTTGGCTCATGTGTTCAAACAACTCGGGGCACTCCTCATACTTATGTTTTTTCCACACCATGAGCACTGTAATAGGTCAGGACACTCATGCTTATAATTCTCTGTAGACCCACAGTTATAACAGGTTCCTCATGGGAACTCACTTCTTCCTCCACCATAGTTACTATGACCATGAAATCCTCCATGAAAACCTCTTCCTATGCACTCCTCCATCATGTGTTCCCTTCATAACGATGATCATCATCCTTCGGAATTCTTACAAGGCTAGTCTGGCACACACCAAGATCAATAGCATCATGAATCTAGTCAATCAACCTGCAATCCTTGGTATCATGGGTCGTAGAGGTCCAAGATCTTGTAATAGCAAGAAACATTCTTATAGATTGCACACTGTAGTAGAGGACATATACTTGCATCATGATCCCCATGAAAAATTTCATAGTCTATCATCATAGTGCATGTACTGATCTTTCGAGGGAAAACTATCCTTTGCATGCCCTTCCACTTCATAGTCTATACACCAAATCCCACTACAAACCTCATGCACTGAGTTTGCAGACATCTTCTCAACTACTTGGCCATTGCAGTAATTTGAGCCTCCAAAAAAGGGCTAACACTAATATCAATGCTCCTAACAACCTCAGTGCATAGGGTAGTTTCCAAGGCCTCACGCAGGTATATGAAAGTCTTGTGTGATAATGCCCTTCTAAATGGTGTTATCAATCCTCCAAAAAACCATTGAGCATGTTGAGAAGGGTGAATGTCATAGGATAGTTTTGACAAGAGAGTCTTGGAATTCTGTGTCATACTCCTTGCACACTCTCTACCATTCCTTGCTGGATCTCCTTCAGAGTGTTAATGCTCTTCTGCTCAAATTCAGGGATATGGAACTTTGCTAGGAAATCATTCTTCAATGCAGTGTAGTCTACCACCATTTGATGGGGGTCATACTTCCTGATACCAACTATGTGTGTGCCCTTGTAACATTTTTGCAAACTGACTTTCTTTTCACTCTAGGGTAGTGATCCCTTTCATGCGCCATAGTAATTCACACTTGTGGACATGCTCTGCAACATCCTCAATACCCCTGTAGTCTGGTAAGTGCAAAGACATCTCAAAAAATACTTGTGGAGGTGGTTGAGGCCCTTGTCCTCCTGATCCAGAGCCTTGGTTCCCTCTGGTGTTTCCTCCTCCACCAGATCCACTGGATCCACCAGGTCTTGTTCCTCCTGACCCACCAGATCCTCTAGATCTTCTAGTTCCACCAGGTCCTCCAACTCCTATACCACCAGATCCACCTCTTGTAGCTGAGAAAATGGCCTGAAGTGGTCACACCTAGTGTCCCCAATGTCCCACTGAACTACATGCCAATGGTTTGTGATATCAGTCCCACTACCAGTTGTGTGTCCTGTGCCACTCCCAGAGACATGATACCCAAACCTTGTGTATTTGCACCTTGTCCAAAAATTCCTCCAAATACAGGAATGGTTTACATAGCCATGGATGTCCCAAATGAGAAATTATATCTCCTATCATAGATTGGTTACTTCCATCGATACTAATTAGATTAATAATACTTCCTCCTTGATCTGGAAATACCAAGGGTTGGTCATCAGGTGGGTTTAGACAATGGCTCTCCTTTCTCCATGTGAAGAACTCTCATCAGAATCTGAAGGGGATTCTCTCCTGTGCTTTCCAAGATGGGGTACCACAGACTGCTTAGGTTCCACATCCTCTACGTGAACCTCAACTCCTTCCCTCATTGTCTGCCTCCATAGATCCATCACACTTGTAACCTCACATTGTCCAGCCATCTCCATTTCATGAGCTTCACTATACTTGAGTTGTCTCTCTTCCCTTTCCTTTTTAGCCACAATGTTTGCCATCTTCCTCCACCCTAGCTTCCTATACCTAACACTCAGAATAAGCTTAGCCGACCATGGGGAATGCCTCTAAAACTTAGGGTAATGATCAAGATCTTCATAGCCAAAGGGATAACATGAAAAAATGATCCTTTAGGCTCCCTCAGAAACTCAAAATCAACAACTTCTAGGAAAGAATACATAGAAATGGTGTATTCTAGAGTATAACTGGTCAGTAGTCCTTTCCACCAGTGATCAACAACATTCATCCAAGTCAGATATGCATCTTGCAGCCTCTGGTAATCATCTTGGGTCCATATGCGTGATCTATAGTACCAACTTGATCTAGATGCATATGCTAAAATCCATTCATATAGTTCTACTAGAAAATAACATAATAATGTCTCATACAACTCATGGTACATGTTATCTTCTACCCATCTACGTGCATCAAACTCAAGTCTAGTACTGAATCTTTGAGCAAAATTTTCCTCCATACTCTTGAACCATGCTTCAACACTTTCCAAGGTCAGACGTTATCTCATCACGCATCACAGGGACCAAATATGTATGTCATTTCTCACAACAACTTTGAAAAGAGGTCCCGGAAATGGAACCAAGATGTAGTCATTTTTATACCCTTAGACTAACAGTCTAATCCCATGTGCACCGGCCTATCACCCAGTGGGCACTGGGCACTCACCCGAGGCATGCGCGGGCACCGAGTCCCTCCTTTATGTGAGTCTTATGAGAATACATCATCTTAATGACAGATTTAGATGCAGTTAATAGAAAGAAATATGCATTCATTCTGAGAACCTAGGATGGGTTGTTCATATCATTGCATTCAGATAAAAAAGAGAAGTATCAAACATACATATATAACTGATTCATAACACAAAGGAAATGCACTAGGGTTTATGCTCATGAACAACATATATTCTTTAGAACAGAACCTTATATTCATGTTAACAAGTTCAATAACCACACTACATTCATTAAGTCCATAACAGAACCAATATAACAATGCAGATCAAAGTCATGCATCAGGACCCTAAGCTATGATTTCCACATTACAAAATTGGTTACAGACCCATCCCTCTAAATATGCCATCACTCCTACAGTTCTCCTAATCCCAACCCAAAGGATCCTTCATTATTCCTACAGAGCTTCACCTATCCAACGCTATATGATGTCACTCTTCATGTATATCCCCTTTCTTCTACCCAATCATCTCTATACACACCTATATAGCTTTAGTCTTCACCACCATGCCTTTTGATATAACAGATCAATTTCCAAGTGTCCAAGTGGTCCTCCAATGGAGCATGCTTCCTTTGATCCGAGCTCTCCACTCTTTGTAATGATGTTCTTTCTGGAATGCTTCCATCGCTTTCCTAGAATATTTCCTTTCTTGACCATACAGTCACCAGGCTCGCAACCTATCCACTCCACATGCTAGACGGGTCAATTCTTTTCTCATGTGCTTCTCGAGAACGCTTAATATGGCTAATGTCCCAAAACTTGTCTTGTCCTTGTGCGAGTGCACGCCGTGTGTTCTTGTAAAAGCCTGCTAGAACCCTTCCCTACATGCCTTCAACCCACGCACGCATGTTCCTTCTTGTACTTGGCCAAATATTGCCCATGGCGCCCAAGCATCATGTGGCATGCTCAAACCCCTAAACATCACACTCCGGGGCCGTCAAGGTAATGAATGTACTTATAAGTCCACATGGGATTACATTTACACACGTGCTAACCCAAGATCTTATAAGATTACATAATGGTACATTCAAGAATCGAATCAAACTTGATTAGCACAACTCTTAAAATAAAATTAGTAGATTAGGTACAATGGAAAGGAAAAAGACTCACATGAATCACTTGAATTTACAAAGCAATCATGGAGATTAAGGTCAAATCTCCATGAAAACCAAAGGATGGCATACCAATTAAAATCAGCATAAAATGGGCTGACAGGTAACATTCAAATGAGGTTACAAGGCTAATTCTCCTTACAATTTGAGTCTATAAGTGGGTGGGAAAGAGGCATATAGGTTGCATTATCAAGCCTAATTTCCAGTCCTTTATTGGTCAAAAGGACCAAAAAGGTGACAACTACCTTATGAGTTCGAAGTAGTAAGTGGAGGAATACAAAAGTGTAGAGGATGGAATTATACTTGTCCCAAATAAGAGAACCTAAAAGTTAAGATTATTAGGCAAATCGATACTAAAAACATATGATAAATTTAAACTTCCCCTAAGAAGGCAATGACCAACCAAAAGACCTGTAACAGGCCCGAAGGTGACCTAGATCAAAGAACCATTTGGGACTACAAATATCTTGGAAAACTATCAGAAGGCTTTGGTCAAATTAAATGAAATTAAGATGCTCATGTAGAAGTGGACCCTACATGGTCACGAGAAGAAAAATGAAATGTAATGCCTTAAAATTATCTACATTGGATGGAGAGGAATTCACGATTCTGGTGTAGATCAGTTTTATCTTGGGACATTGCAACTATAATGGATAACAGGTATGCCTTGTTGGATATCATATAGCCTAGTATTTTCAATTCCTCTGATATTTTGGATCATGTCTTGTTATTTAGGTTAGGTTTGGCCAATTTACCTAAGTAAACATGTAACATGTTTCTAAGGGGGTTCTATACACTCAACAAACACATTTTACCTACTAGTAAAAAAAGAAAGTTTTCATTATTGTTTAAGTTTTTTATCTAGGCTATGATCAGAGACACAAGATTGGTTTCATATTGCATCCCATGTGAATTATATACCAAATCCATGTGTTTGAACCTTGACTCTAAAATCACCTCATCAGTGCAGGTGATCACAATCATTGAGTCACCAAATATTTGTAAAAATGGATCTATAATCGGGTTGACAACAATTAGTATTAAAAGTTCTTCATATGTTTGAAATTACACATGTAATTTTCAGGATATAACATCCAAATTATGCCATTTATATCAATATAGTTATACGAAGGTCACCTAAGGATTTCAATTTACACATATGGATGCTATATATGGTTCATACATTTATTTGGAAATTTCAAAGCAATTTTAGATGCGACATATGATTTCAAATGAAAATTATTCGTACACAAACATGGATTTTCCTATACCATAATAAGGATTAGTATATTTACAATTGCACATGGATTATAATATAAGTTCAAGCAGGTCTAATCGAATGTGACACACTAATATTGAAAGATGGGATGCGTGAAAAAGAATTGATGTTGAAAAATAATGCACCACATGGCGAAGTTGCACAAAGGTAATGTCAAGCTCCAACGTAATAAGAAAGATTCGAATCAATGGAAAGAAAATGGAAGTAAGAAAATAGGTCTGCCCATCCTCATAGAATCAAAAAAAGGAAGTACAAATAGGGGTGTTGTGTAACCCCCATGCCTAAATAAGGAAAGTAATATCAATGACGCCTATGGCGCATCTGACGGGATTGCACAACATATGAGCCACAAAAGGAGGAGTTACAATTCAAATAAGGAATGTAACTCCTATGACAGGCACTGACGTAAATGACAATGATTCTATGACAGAATCCCACACTTGTCATTTGACTTCCTAAGACCTATGACTCTCAACAAGGTGAGATGACTCACTAGGTGATGTGGACGATGACTAGGCATGTCACACACACCAACACCCCCCTTTATTGAAGTTTGCTGAGGAAGAGGTCATGATAAGCCATAATAGAAAAGAAGACTCTCCTTAGACAACTAAGAAAGATGTGTCAATGGGGCCTAAAAACTAAAGGCCTGATAAGGTCTCTCTCATATACTAAACAATAAGGATCTTTCTAGAAAGAAGAAGAGGAGAAGGAGGACTATGTGGAGTTCAAACCTCCCATCCTGAAGAAGATGGGTGGGTTCAGCAGACCTCACCCCAAGAAGAGAACAAGTGAATGAAACTTAACCTCTTGTGAAGGGCTTGTAGTGAATATGTGTGCAACCTGATCATTGGAGAACATAATATGTCGATGATGTTTTCATGTATCAACTCATGTATGAAGTGCATCCTGTGAATCTCAATGTGCTTCTGTCCACTGATCTTGCATTACATTTTGGATTTCTACAAATGGCAAGATAGTGTTCTTCATGTTGGTCATCAGTAGTTAAATGGTAGGTCACTGAAAGTGGATGCCATCTGTCAAGATACCCTATAACCAAAGTTAACTTTAGGTGGCAGCATTAACTGCTCCTCTGTATTCTTCTTATTTGTGCATCTGATATGGCAATGGCGTTCTGCTTCTTGCTGGACCAATTGACAGGACCTGAACCAAGAGTGAAACTATAGCCTGAGGTAGAATTCTGATGATCTAGATCACCGACCCAATCTGAGTCTGTAAATCCAACCAAGTCAATCTCAGTCCCTCCTAAGTAATGAATGCCATCTGTGTGAGTGCCATGAACATAGTGAAGGATCCACTTTACTGCTTTTAAATGTAGCTCACGAGGCTCTTACATAAATCTGGACATGATGCCGATAACATATGATAGATCTGGCTGAGTGTGAGTAAGGTAGATCAAGCTCCCCACCAACTGCTGATAAAGGGTACCATCAACCAAGGGGGAAGAGCAATCAGAAACCAACTTGACCCCAGAAAGAAAAGGAGTAGGTGAGGACTTGCAATCGGACATGTGAAACTGAGCAAGCAAATCAAGAGAGTACTTAGGCTGTGAGATCATGATTCCCGAGTCAGATTGTGAAATCTGGATCCTAAGAAAATAATGAAGAAATCCTAAGTCAGACATGGAGAACTTGTTAGCCAAGGAGATCTTCATAGAATCAATGATAGAGGAAGAGCTACCCATGATCAACAAGTCATCAACATATAGAACAAGAATAAGCATGGAGTCATCCTGCCGTAGAATATACACATTTGGGTCAGAGTGACACTGAGTGAACCCTGATGCAAGTAAAAAGGAGTCCATCTTGGCATACCAAGCCCAAGGGGCTTGTTTAAGGTCGTAGAGAGACTTCTTTAACTTGCAAATGAGGGAAGGATCATGGACATAACCCATAGGTTGTTCCATATAGATCTCTTCCTCTAGGTCCCCATGAAGGAAGGAAATCTTAACGTCCATCTAGTGGACTTCCCATCTGTTAGCAACAGCGATGGCAAGGGTCAGTCAAATGGAAGTCATCTTCGCAACCGGAGCAAAGGTTTCTGAGTAATCAACCCCAGCTACCTAGGAGAAACCCTTAGCTACAAGTCACGCTTTATACTTCTTGACTTATCCATTGGCTCCATACTTTGTTTGATATATCCACCTACACCGAATGAATTTTTTTCCTTTTAGAAGAGGGGTAAGATCCCAAGTGTCATTCTTTATGAGTGAGGAATACTCCTCATCCATAACCGAATCCCACTCAGGAATCCCAAAAGCTTCCTTGAAAGATGGTGGATCAGAAGCAGAGGCAAAGAAGGAATGGGGTCTAATGAAACTCGAGTGCGTACATCTCTCATCTGAAGGATCTCCAACTAAATATCCAGCACTCTATAAAGTTTTCCTGGCCCAAAGAGGTCCCAAAGGTTCAAGCTCAGAGTCGGAAGATTCTTCACTCGAGTGAGAAGGGACATAGTCCTCATCATCACTACTATCAGAATTAGAAGACTCAAAAGTTTGAGGATTGGGAGGAGTAGGGAGAGGAGGAACTCGCTTAACAACATCATCATTTGACGAGTCAGAATCTGAATCAGTGGGCAAAAGAACCTCAGTGGAAGTCAAAGTCAAGGATGACTCATCAAACTTCACACTCCTCTCAATATAGAGCTCATGGGTAGTAGGGTTCAACAATCGATATCCCTTCATGCCATCAGGATACCCGAAAAAGATACAAGGTTTGGATTGTGGATCCAATGCCTTGACATTTATTCTTGGGAATCTGAGCCATAGCCTTGGATCTGAAGACTCGAAAGTGCTCAACATCAAGCTTGTGTCCAAACCAGGCTTCAAAGGGTGTCATCCCTCTTACTGCCTTATGTGGAACATGATTCTGAATGTAACAAGCACAATTCACTGCTTCAACCCAATACTGTGGAGGAAGGGACTTCGAGTGAACCATACAAGTGGCCATCTCCTTTAAATTTCAGTTCTTTCTTTCTGCAACTCCATTTTGGGAAGGCCTGTAAGCAACTATATGCTACAAAGCAATCCCCTCAGAAGTGTATAAATCCTCAAACCTATTGCTCACATACTCACCTCCATTGTTGGTTCGAAGAACCTTGATAGACCGTTTTGCTTGTTTCTCAGCAAGAGCCTTAAAGTTTTGAAAATGCTCAAAGACTTCAGGACTTAAGCTTAAGAAAATATACCCAAGTATAACGTGAAAAGTCATCAATGAAGGTTAGTATATATAGATCTCTAGTGAAAGAAGGAGATGGAAAGGGGACAGAAACATCACTATGAACAAGATCCAAGGGACGAGTAGCTCTCCAGGATTTTCCCTTATCAAAAGTTTTTTTTAGGGTGCTTTCCGAGGGTGCAACCATCACAAAGACCTTTAGAAAACTTAACTCGGGGTAACCCATTGACCATTTCATTTTGGCTCAATTGTTCAAGGTAACGATAATTTAGATGCCCAAAACACTCATGCCATAGCTTGCTAACCTCATTTGCATGAGTGAGCAAGGCATTGGGTGTCAAATCAGAAGAGAAGTGGGAAAAGGTATACAACCGTGAATGGTGATCCACCTTTCCCTCAGCCACAGTGTAGTCAGAGTTAAGCTCATGAATGATCACTGAGTTAGGACCAAATTCCACTTGCATTCCTTCACCAAGGTGGGTGATTTGGTAAACCGATAGGAGATTGGTAGAGAGATTGGGAACACTCAACACTTGGTTAAATGTTCCACCTTCTATCTCTACTGATCCACTACCAGAAATCGACACATGAGTGTCATCACCCAATGTGATTTGGGACATGCCACATGGTTCAATGCTAGAGAATTCAACCTCTGATGAAGCCATGTGGTGTGAGGCACTGGAATCAATAATCCAAGTTGATGATGGAGCTGATCTAGCTACAAGGGCCATACCTTTCTTCTTTTCATTTTTAGACTCCTTTACTTTAGAAGACTCACCCTTCTGAGCATTTTGTTTAATGGATTCAGGAACACTTATTTTATTCTTCTCAAGCAAATGAGTTAAGTGATCAATTTGTTTATGAAAACAATGATGCTCATCATGGCCAAAATTCTTACAATAGGAGCATTTAAACTTTTCCTTCTTCACTTTAGGCTCAAAAATTGAAGTGTTAGTGTTGGGCTTAGCTGGGGGTTGGTTGGTCTTGGTTTCTTTCTTAGGTTGGTCCTTTGTTTCTTTCTTATTTTCATTTTTCTTGCCCTTATTCACTACAAGGGCATGTGACTTGGATTTTAGAGTCCCCATTTGAATGAGTTTGTCCTATTCTTGAATGAGTTGGGACGAAAAACTATCAAAGGAGGGCATTGTCCAAGCACTACCCAAGGCAGCTTTCGTGGCGTGGAAATTTGAAATGAAGATAGAGTATTCAAGACCTAACTTTAGAGAGAATCGACAAGATCAATTGAGAGTCTTTCTTTTCCACTTTACATTCCTTTAGAAGCAGTCTAGTGTGGAAAAAATTTGAGAAGAAGGCCTATGCAGGTTTTCAAAGTCACTAGGATTTAACCCTAGTAGTTCATTCTCTAACTCATGCACTCTCATGTCATCTTGCTTCCCAAACATATCGTCGATCATTTTCCACACTTGTATGAGGAGTCGAGGAAGTTTCGATGTGGAAGAGAAAGTCAGGAGAGATGGACATACAAAGAAGACCTAAGGCTTCATCACAAAGGTTGAACCACTTAGATTTTTTGGGTTCATCATTAGGTTCGGTCTCTAACCCCATGATGACACGGTATAACCCTTTACTTTGCAAAACCAATATAATTTTAGATTTCCATTCAAAGAAGTTAAAAGGTGTGAGCAATGGTACTTTAGAGATATCCATAATGAAGAGATAGAACCAAAGGATGCAGAAGGAAGGAGAGAGAAAAGAAACAACCACCTCAGAACAATATCACACCCCCTGAGTTTGGCACTTTATAGTTTAGTGCATTGATTACAATCAGATACAACTGTGTGCCAAGAACCAGTTTGTCACTCACCTTGCAATCAGCGTAATAACTCGCAATAGTGGAGACAACAATCAAGATTCCTTGGGTGCAACAGATCGACACTACAAGCAAGCACAAGAATGAGAGAAAAAAAGAAGGGGAAGAGAGGGATTTGTGAGAAACATCATCTCATGTTCACACGAAAGAATCCCTTTTTCTGTAAGAATGTGGTGGACGCGCTCACAAGTCCACAAGCAATAAAAGGGATAGAACAAAGCTCAAGATGATTCGAAATGAGCTGAATTAAGCAATACAAAGACACCCCCCAGAATGTGGCACTTTATAAAATAGTGTGTTTAAAAAATTGATAATCCCATCAACTAGAGTGTGAAAAAACATGTAACTTTTATTAAAGAAGTGCTCAAAACCGAGCAACGAGTCAAAAGTTATAACAAAAAAAATAATTCCCGCAACTGATGGAAAAATGCTAATAAGCCTTCAAATGGATTAAAAAAGTTCCCTAAATGCATGCAAAGGGTGTCGTATGTATGCTAATTGAAAATAACATCAAATTTTAGATAGGGTTTGTTTTAATTGTGAGGGGGGATTAGCCTCTTGCTAACCCCGGACCTCACCCTCCATCTTCGACACTCGAAGGAAGGTTTAATTAAACAAGAAAAAAAAATCTAAAAAGAATTACAAATGCCAATTAAATTTTGTACATCTTAAAATATTTAAAAGGTGATTATTTTTACAAATAATCATTTTTAAAGAACCCACGTTGAGTAAGCCCATGTTGAGTGCCAAGTGTCAGAGGTGAACCGGTCACATGCAGGAGCTTGTGACAGGGAAAAAATGGCTACGAGGTGAGTATAACAAACTGAAACCCACATTGTAAAGGAAATACATATGAGAAAGGTGGCAAGGTAGTCTGCAGATTCCACCGTAAGTAACGGCAATAATACACAGTGAAAAGCATTCCGCTCAAGTAGGTTTGCATAAATATTCAACTCCTCCTCTGCACGGCAGTAAAGACAAAGGCCAATGTAAAAGAAAAATGTGCAAATCCAGTGCAGATGCAGGTAAAAATGAGAACCGATGTCAAAAACAATGCACCACAACGAATTTGCACTCCGAAGGTAACGTCAAGCTCCAACGCAATAAGCAAGATTCAAATCAATGGAAAGAAAATGCAAGTAAGAAAACAAGTCTGCTCATCCTCATAGATCGGAAAAAGGAAGTACAAATAGGGGTGTTGTGTAACCCCCATGCCTAAACAAGTAAAGAATATCAATTATACCACTGACACATATGACGTGACTGACGCATATGATGCCACAAAAATAGGAGTTACAATTCCAAATAAGGAATGTAACTCCTATGACGTACTAACGCAAATGAAAATGATAGATTCTATGATAAAATTTGACACTTGTCATTTGACTTCCTAAGACCTATGACTCTCACAAAGCGAGATGACTTACCAGGTGATGTGGACAATGACTAGGCATGTCACACACACCAACAAATAGCATTCATGCAAAATAATCTACATTGTTGTTGATCGCATAAGAAATGTAGAAAAATAAAAAATCCAAATTGAAGCTGGTTTGATCTAGGGAAGATTTTGATTCACTTTGGGTTAACCAAAATGTATGGTGGGCTAAGATAAATCCTCTATTGTGTTCTTAATTATTGGGAACCAAATATAGGCCTACACATAACATATAGATCCCAAAGGTTCTCAAAGATCACAAGGGTCGTAATTATAGAAGATAGTAGTCCTAATCGTAAGATAGCTATAGTTATCCAATTCATATAAGTAACATAAAGAAAGGTACACTAATATAATCTGGAATACAGGTAGGTCAAAATATGGATAAAGCCAAAGACCATGATATAATAAATAAAATCAATAAAATATGCATCTAACCTAATCTATAGCAATGAATAATCAACTATCCACACAACTCTTAACATGAAATAAAATTTTAAAAGGTTAGATATACTTACCTGCAGTTTGAGTGTTGATGCATTCATCCTCCCCAAAGAAAACAACACTTAGAGATATTTTTTATGGGTGGGGAAAGAAAATATCAAAATGAAACCCAAATGCAAAACAAAATACTCTAAAACCGCAAGTCTAAGAACTTCATGTGAATATGTGCACAAATTTTCAATGTGCAAGAAGAGTGAAGTGATTTGATCAGGGATTTATTGATACTAAAATGAAAAAATGACACACGTATATACCTAATGTTATCGAACATGATCAATCATAACCGTCATGGAGAAAATAAAACCTGACATAATTGACCATGTTTGATTATGTCATATTTGGGGAGAAACCTAATGTCAAAGCTACAAAAATATGGGGAATGGAAGGACAAGAATTAGTGGAGACATGATGAAGTTTGAAGATGAAAAAATTGATCGGAAGACTAGTAATGAGTGTAAATGGGTGAATATAATGACAGAAACATGTGAACACAATAATGGAAGCATGTGAACAAGAGAGTAAATAAAGTGAGGATAGGGTAACTATGGTATAAAGGACAACATAAAGATATCTCTCAAATTTTTTGGTTGATCCCATGTGACCAATTTTGATAACACCCCAAGGTTGGAAGGCCCCTTGAGGAACCCACTTATAAGTATAATTCATCAACAACCCCTACATAAGGGAAAAGGTTATTAAGTGTTAAATATGAGGTGTATATAGTTGGATCCTCCTTCATTTAGGAGGTGAGTTCTCATGAAACATGTTGTGTACGATGCTATTATAGATGGTTAGGAATTTTTATAATTTATAGAGGACCCTTTCTCTTGGAATGTTGAACATCTCATGGATGATATATAATATCCTTTTTGGTGTAGTCATATGTGTTTAGCAATAGGTTTTAATATATCTTGTATGGCATTACCAATGGGACACCTTTATTATAAAAGCATGCCTCAAAATTTTCTAATATTTTTTTATTGATAGATATAGTAGTGCATTTTAACTTCTAAATAAAATAATAAATACATATATGCATAAATAAGTAACTAAAATTTTATTTGTAATTACGTATTAATTATAACTAATATTTATGTTGATAGGCATGCATATTGTGACATGAAGGGTTTAAATATCTAACACGTCTAATAAATTCTATGGCTGACATCTCACATAAGTGATTTAATGACATGTAGGAATATACAAATTTCCCATGTGGTGTACAATATTCATGTTTTGTAATATCATATTTGAAATAACCTTTGAAATTGAATGTAGGTACGAAAAGGCATCCTCGCATGATCTTGAGGATGTAGTTTCATAGTAAAGGTTCAACCCCATAGAATATCCATTTGCAAGAGTGATATGCATGACATAATCTATGGTTGTATTGAGAGGATAATTTGAGACCTCATATTGAATGGTGTTGATGTTTCACAAGTCTATGATCATGCCTTTAGTACCATCATATTTTAGATTGAATATTCTAGGAGGAATGTCTAGGGAGGTACACTCAGAAAGTATTCATGTGGTGGGAGTACTATGAGATGGGAATGGTATGACTCTCAATGAGGGGAAGGGTCTTGGAACCTATGAAGGAAGAAATTTTTTAAAATAGAGAGTTGGTATTTAAACTAGAATCAATGATGGATAATAGACAATTAGAGAATATGACTTCTACCTTAGAACTAAGTTGAAAAATGAGATAGAGAGGACCTATTCCAAATCCCATCATATCTCCTCCTTGTTGTAATATTTTTCCCTAGTTATCATGTTTGCATCCATATACGATTCCATAATCTTGGGTGCCAATTCTAATAGTCAAGTTTTCATAAGAGATAACAACAATGGTAGAATTAATGTGTCTAGATATATAACAATATATTCAATCGAGAGATATACATTGTAGAGATCACTATTGGATGGAACTCTTTTTTATGTGAAGGATTTGGAAGGATAAAAAATGAGAAAGGGTTTTTTATAGTACCAAACAAAATTCATGCACTAATTTCATATGAAATCAATCCCCCTTTCCATGATTGCATCAAATCTTATCAACTTCCTTTTGACTCCACTATTCATAAGAAATGATTTATCTCCCATATCAACTAGTGATTCAACATCTAGGTGTGTGGATTTTGATTTGGTTATTTGTTTCCTTGTAATGGCATCCTTTTTATATGATTGAAACTTATTTTAAGCTGATGTGAATTTTATCCACTCATTGAAGATATAATTTTCCTCTCTACAACTCAAATTCACCTTCATTAGAGGTATCTTTAAATTCAAATTTTCACTATTGTTCAAGTTGCAGGTTACCAATTATTCAAGGTAGATATATGTAATGGTATTATGGTCTTCCACATGAGCTTGCATCTCCACCTAGGAAAATAACATGGCTAATATAAATAATGTTTAGTATATGTCATCATGTTTTCTCAAGGAAGGCTATCATCCTCTCCATCGTTCAACATAGGGTGGTCAAATTGTCACATCATTTATAGTGCTTCCACATCAACATATTCCCATGGATATTTCTAACCCCATCAGGATGTCTTATGGGATGATGTCTCCACTTCATGATAATCCCCTCAAAAGGGTGTCACTCAATGATATCCCTAATTTTTTATTTTTATGTCTACTAGCATAATATTAAAACACACACACACACACACACACACACACACACACACACACACACACACACACACACACACACACACACACACACACATGTATGTATGTATGTATGTGTATGTATATATACATACATACATACACACACAAGTTTATACACACACACACACACACACACACACACACACACACATATACATGTATAGATAAATATACATAGATACACACACACAATGCTTTTCTAAAAATATATTTATGTAATTTCTTGGGGCAGTGAATTTTTTTGTGTACACATGTTTTTCATTCTAAATATTTGAGCAATACTTAACATTCTATTATATAATTATTTCTCTATCATGTTCACTTTTGTGAGAACCAAATCAATTTATTTGATTGGCTATATTTCACGAGTTAATATCCCTTGCATTCTAATATATGTGATGTATATTTCATTAGTAATATTTAAAGTGACTAATTTTGCATTGAATCTTAAAATATGTGTTCAAATTCATTCTTAATAAACCATATTTTTCCATTTTGAAGTATCTTCTATTTTCATTGTGTTTACATTTTTTTAATTAGTTCCATTGATGTTATTAAAACACATAATAATGTAATTTTTTATATTCCTAAAAATTACAAATCTATTAGAAAGTAATGATTTTTAAGTTGACAACTAATAAAACAAATATAATTTACTCAATAAACATTGCATTAAATATTACATTAGTTCATATCAGTTGTTAATATATAAATAAGGTCAATGTCAAGTCATGTTTTTAAATCCTTGATAACATTTCTAGTTATGGAAATATTTCTAAAGCATGGAAGTCAACTTAAATGATGCTTTTTTTTTAATCTTACAAGATATAGAAAAATTGTAGGTTATCATCCCCATGTATTCATTTAGTTCAACATCCTCATGGAAAATCCATTGAATTCATAATGGCTAGACCTTATGTCCAAAACAATTACATTTGTATCAGGAATAAATATTTTCTTTTCATTCCTTTCAGCATTCGTTTACAACAAATAGTTTCCTTGACTTGCAAAAAAAAAGAAATCTTAAATTCATTAAATTTTCATATAGTTCTTTACAATGTAGAATATATGAGGTGAAATACCATGTCTGGCCGAGACAAACATCAAGTGTAGGAAAGAAAATATTTGTAAGGATCAAATGGTTATATTTATTAGCAACTTGTGGGTGTAGGCTAAGCTTGTTAATGGTACAATAGACAAAGTTAAATATATTGTATTTAATGATGACACAAAACCACCTCACTCGTAATGTTTTATGGTTATCAAATTCAATACCTACACCAGCTTGACATAGGATACTAATTCCCCTTGACATGTCCCATATCTCTACAGTTTCCCATAGAAAGAACAAGATAATTATTCCTTAAATGGAATGGTTCTAACTAGCATAACATGGGATTTATCTCATTGTTATAAAGTTCTAGAGGTATTATAATGGCTTACCACTATGTTTGGTGAAAAGTTCACATGATATAGAAAAATTGCAAGTGTCTATGTACCTCTATCTACCATTTATTGAATATCCTCCTAACAATTATATATAATTCATAATTGTAAGCGATGTCAAAACAAAATGTAATTTTATCTCCAAAAGAAATGTCTACTTTCATTGGTCATTGTAATTGTTTGCAACAAAGAGTTTCCTTGACTTACATAACCAAGAAACAATAAATTCATTAAATGTTATTACTTCTTGTTGTAATGTAGAACATTAAATATGAAGCACCTCATCCATACTAGATTAATATCAATTTTAGACAAAATTTATTCTTTATAAGAGCCAAAATTTTGTACTTAATGCCAACTTATGGGTTGAGTTTGGTCTTGTCAATGGTGTAATCAACGAAGTTAAAAAATATCTATTAAGTTGGCATGACACCACCTAACATGCCATGTTTTTTGGTTATTAAATTCAATTACTACATCATCTTGAAATGAAATGTCAAGATAATGAAAATTGTCATATAAAATGGTGCAGTGATTTCTATGATATTTTGACATTGAGTATTTAAAGAAAAGTCTTCAGGAGGATGTGAGAATTGTGTCATCAGTTCCTTCAACAAATATGATGAGGATGGTGGTAGAACAGACGATGACATTATTATATATGAGCCCCGCCTAGATTCAATCTCAATACATGAAGTGTGTCAACAAAGGAGGTATTTAATTCTTAGTTAAATTTTGGGTCAATTTAATTACATTTAGATTATATTATAGTTGATTACAAATCTTACAAAGATGTTATAATGGAAATAATGACTCGAACTTGAAAATATGATTAGATAGAAAAAATTAGCATACACCAGTTAGCCTAACATATAAAATTGGAAGCTCAAAATAGATGCATAGAGGCACTTAGTTGACTTCAGATAAATTTTGGAGGGATCTGGGACTATGTAACAATGAAATTGGAAGACTTGTACCTGAATGACCTTTGCAAATCAGACTTAGACTATGAATTAACATGGGGTGGAATTGCTCCAAACTGTTAAGATTGTACCATACAGTCCTAACTCTATTGTACAATCTTGAACCTATTTTGAATCAACTTCTACAACTTTATGGGTTGGTTTTTTCCTGGATTTGTCTATCATTGTTAAACCATAGTTGTCACACATGTCGTGAGGTTCTATGAATGGATTAATCATTATCTCAAACCCTAACCATAGATGAAGAGTCATACAAAACAAAAAATGGAAGGGTTGTGGGAACCCCCATGCACCGTTGACATTGGAGTTGCTTTGAATAGGTATCAAACCACACATCGATGACCACCTAGAATGTGATATCTAAATAGATTGATTAGATTTGGCATTTATTTTGACCATGCTTTCTTTTTCGTGGTTCTTGTTAAAATAATTGGAGAGAATATGTTTGAGTGAGTTTAGATGACATATATGGCTATATTGACCTACTTTATAGCTTTAAACCTAATGAGGTTGTTACCCTAATTACTTTAGATGTGCTATTGTAATATTTATGGAGATTTGGATGGATTTTACAAGTGTATGAAGTGAGTTCTCTAATGCATTTCCTTAGGAGTTCTAGGTTAGCATATGAGGTAGTGTTTACTTGATTATATAGGATTTTGTACATGATTTATCTAAGAAATACCAACCCACATGAATCATAAGACCTATAAAAAGATATCAATTTAAAAATAGAGTTGGAGGACATGTTGGTCCAAGACCATACATAGGGATCAAGACCAGATATAAATTCCTAACCAAATTGTATGGTCTTGACTAGGAGCAGGAAATAAGAAAAATGAAGTTTGGAGTTGATAGACTAATGATTTTCTATGTATTTTATGTATTATATTCTCATGATGTGTCAACATGCTAGTGTGCAAGGATAAATGATACCAATTGTGGCAACCCATTCTGAATGAGAAAAATGAAACAACACAAACTGATACAAGTTTGGGATAATTTTTTTGAGTCATTTAAAAAGAAGTTTGAGTTGCTAAAAAGGATTTAAGTAAGCATTACCTAGTTAATCCTAAGGTCAGGCTCATACACCCACAACAATTCTTGCATCGGGAGAGAATAAATTTGAATGTTATCGGTCTCCTAAGTATCATTAAAAGAATGTAACTTATTTAAATGAGTTCATTTTTATTACTATGATGTAAATTTAATCTGACTAACCAAGTTATTCCTTATAATGATTTAATTAATGTGACCCATTTATTTTTCATAAATGATTTAATTAATTTACTCTGGTTAACTTCTATAAGGTAAATTATCAATTAATTAACTTACAAAAGTCAAATGTTTTACATAATTAAATTGATTGATTCAATTTACGATAATTAAATGGATTTAATTATTTTAATAAACAATGGACCTTGGAAAGTGCTAAGTGGGAATGGAGAAGTTGTATTTATCATAGCAAGAGTGCATAGTTAAATCAAGAGTTGTCGAAGTGCAGATTATCAAATTTGAGTGTCTAGAGGAGGCCTTCTCCTTCCTCATGGACTTGACTCCAAGATCTCCAATAATATTCCTCTCGGTCTATAAAAGTTACTTTATTTTTTACGTTAACATTTGCCTATGTATTTCTAAATAATTTACCAAACCTTGTTTCTATTTCAGGTCTTCAAGAGGATGTGAGAATTGTGTCATCGGTTCCTTTAACAAATGTGATTAGGATGGTGGTGGAAGAGATGATGACACTATTACATATGAGCCCCCACCTAGATTCAATATCAATACATGAAGTGTGTTGACAAAGGAGGTATTTAACCCTTAGTTAAATTTTGGGTCAATTTAATTAGGTTTATATTAGATTATAGTTGATTACAAATCTTACAAAGATGTTATAATATAAATAATGACTCAAAATTGAATCTCAGATCAAATAGAAAAAATTACCATACACTAGTCAGGCTAACATATAATTGGAAGCTCAAAACAGATGCATAGAGGCACTTAATTGATCCCAGCTAAATTTTAGAGAGATCTAGGACTGTGTAATAGTGGAATTGAAAGATTTGTACCTAAATGACCTTTACAACTCTGAATCTAACCATGAATTAACATAGGGTAGAACCGCTCCAAACTGTTAAGATAGTACCGTACGGTCCTAACTCTATTGTATTGAATCAACTCCTACAACTTTATGGGTTGGTTTTTTCTTGGATTTGTCTATCATTGTTAAACTGTAGTTGTTACACATGTCATGAGGTTCTATGAATGGATTAATCATTATCTCAAACCCTAACCATAGATGAAGAGTCATACAAAACAAAAAATGGAAGGGTTGTGGGAACCCCCATACACCGTTGACATTGGAGTTGCTTTGAATAGGTATCAAACCACACATCGATGACCACCTAGCATGTGATATCTAAATAGATTGATTAGATTTGGCATTTATTTTGACCATGCTTTCTTTTTCGTGGTTCTTGTTAAAATAATTGGAGAGAATATGTTTGAGTGAGTTTAGATGACATATATGGCTATATTGACCTACTTTATAGCTTTAAACTTGATGTGGTTGTTGCCCTAATTACTTTAGATGTGCTATTGCAATATTTATGGAGATTTGGATGGATTTTACAAGTGTATAAAGTGAGTTCTCTAATGCATTTCCTTAGGAGTTCTAGGTTAGCAAATGAGGTAGTTTTTACTTGATTATATAGGATTATGTAGATGATTTATCTAAGAAATGTCAACCCACACGAAGCATAAGACCTATAAAAAGATATCAATTTAAAAATAGAGTTGGAGGACATGTTGGTCTAGGACCATATAGAGGGATCAGGACCAAATATTAAATTCTGACCAAACTGTATGGTCTTGACTAGGAGCAGGAAATAAGCCAAATGAAGTTTGGAGTTGATATACTAATGCTTTTCTATGTATTTTATGTATTATATTCTCATGATGTGTCAGCATGCTAGTGTGCAAGGATAAATGATACCAAGTGTAGTGACCCATTCCGAATGAGAAAAATGAAACAACACAAAGTAATACAAGTTTGGGATTTTTTCGAGTCATTTAAAAAGAATTTTGAGTTTTTAAAAAGGATTTAATTAAGCATTACCTAGTTAATCCTAAGGTCAGGCTCATACGCCCACAACACTACTTGTGATGGGAGAGAATAACTTTGAATGTTATTGGTCTCCTGCGTATCGTTAAAAGAATTGAATTTATTTAAATGAGTTCATTGTTTATTACTATGATGTAAATTTAATCTGGCTAACCAAGTTATTCCTTATAACGATTTAATTAATGTGACCCATTTATTTTCCGTGAATTATTTAAATTATTTAATTAATTTAATCCGGCTAACTTCTATAAGGTAAATTATCAATTAATTAACTTATGTAAGTTAAATGTTTTACATAATTAAATTGATTGATTCAATTTATGATAATTAAATGGATTTAATTACTTTCATAAACAATGGACCTTGGAAAGTGCTAAGTGGGAATGGAGAAGTTGTATTTATCATATCAAGAGTGCATAGTTAAATCAAGAGTTGTCAAAGTGCATATTACCAAATTTGAGTGTCTAGAGGAGGCCTTCTTCTTCCTCATGGACTCGACTCCAAGATCTCCAATAATATTTCTCTCGGACTATAGAAGTTACTTTATTTTTTACACCGCCTTATGCATTTCTTAATAATTTACCAAACCTTGTTTCTATTTCAGTTATCCCTTCAAACAATAAACTAAATATATTTCCCGTTTGTGTAAAATAGATCATGACATATGATACCACACTAAAAGTTCTATGCATATTGTAGGAGTCTGTTAGGAGTTTAAGATGGTGAAATGCCTTCCCTCCATACCTCATATCTACTTTATAAATCTTTCATGGATTTAGTAGAGGCCACAAAGAGTTCATTTTCTATTTCATTGAATGTTACATGAAAAAGTGAGGAAACTAAAATGGGTGTTGTTCTTTAATCTACTATAATTGATAGCTTAGTTTAAAAGTGAGTCTCAATATGTTCATTTGGCCCACATTTAGCCCCTTCATTCTTTTCAACACATGGATGGATATGGTGAGACAAGAATCTATGTCGGGTTGTGGTTAGAACAAGCATAATACTAAGAATAGTTAGATAAACAATCTCCAGAAAGTGTGTTTTGCATCTCCTTTGAAGGCTTGACTATTAGTGAACTATTGTGAATCAAAATTAGTTAGAAGAGATTTCCCTAGGTTTGGAGGCTGGCAAGATACCATTTGTTTGGGTTCTTTTTAATGATCCAATGTATGAGGCAAGATCAATGTTTCCTCTAGGATTCATGGAAACTACCTAGACCAGATATGTTTTTTTCGTGGTATTCATAGTCAGAGGTTATTTATCATCCCTTAATTGCATGTTTCATTACCTAGTGTGGATGAAATTATGTAATGGAGATTATCGCCATGGGAGTCCCAATTTTGTGCATCCTTTGCTCTGTAGCATAATTTATAATTTTCTTTCATGTGGTAGACACATAGTTTTGCAAATGCAAGTGACATTTACAACATCACCACCATATGGGATTTTTAAGGGATGTCGTACAAGGAAAGGAAATCTACTTGTCATTAAATATAGACAATACATCATATGTGTGTGTGCTGTGGGCGCGCACGCTTTAAAAAATTCATTTCCTTGAATCAAAAAATCACTTCCCTTGAATCATTCAGAAGTTGTGTACAATTCCACATGTTTTGATTACCTACAAATACAAACAAATTTGTACACTAAGATTTTTTAGCATAAGATTTATAGAATTTGAGGTTCAATGTACTATATTAATTATTCATTTTCTACTTTCTCATTTACGGTTTGAGAGACCAATCATTACAAATTAAGTGACAATTATATAGTTATGATTAACATCCACACAAGCAATTTACACACAGCTAATAAAATAACTTCAATATCAACCCTTTAGTTCTATATGAACTACTCATATTCCTAATTGCATTTTAGGTGTTAGTAGTGTGCATTGATGCTCGTCTTAGTAATAACTTCATTGATTATTGTTAATTAATTATTTGTAGAACATCTTAATTATTTATTTGTGATAATGAATAATAAATCCAAGGGTATTCATCGACATAACATTTGACGACATATTTGGAATCATTATGGCATTGTTTATCAATGTCATGCTAGAGAAATAGAGAAATTCAATTCATTATGTATGGGTGAGAAGGGAATGCAAAAAATTGGGAGGCCCTTGTAGTGGAAGGTTCACACCGCTAACAATGACACCCATTATGAGTCCATTTTTCCACCAAATTCACACACGAGAACTCTCAAAAGAAATGCATGGGCGTTTCAAGCTTTGTAATTTCACGCTTTATCTCTTTTTTTACAAACCAATTGTGATCAAACTTGAAAAATGTATATGGACGGTTCCTTGACATGGACATTACCATAAATGCCTTCCTTAAAGTCAATAGTTGTTCATGGGTGGATTAATTTCCTATATGAAACATCACCAATACAACCAAACTTGGATTTCCCTCACATCCTCCCATAGCAGATCTTTTTTTGCATTTTTTTTTCTCCTCTTCCTAATACTTCAATTTACTTACTTTTGATTTTTGTTAGATACTTTTTCTAACGCATAACTTGCTTACCCCTATCAGCATCTCCATTACAACTCCGAGATATGATTACTAGTAATTAAAACAAGTAGATTATTTTTTTTATTATTGAAAACAAATAAATTTTAATAATACATATTAAATATTAAAATTATTACTTCAATTTTATTTTATTTTTAAATATAGTTCAATTGATCAGCAGCGGAGTGGATATTTCCAGTTAAATTTTGACGTTATTTTGGTTTTTTTGATGAAAAGGATCTTATATTATATTAATTTTGGCATGATTTTGATTGTATATTATTCTTAAAAATTAGTTAGAATTTTAAAACAGTCCTTAATAAATATATATTTAATTCATAAAAATATAGAACTTATTGATATCTATATAAAATTCGTATATAAAAATTTAGAATTTACGGCTACGTGAAAGTGCTAATCTGCTAACAGATTTTGATTTGACGGGCACTGACAGTTTCTCCGCACATTTAAAGAGCTGAGCCGTCAACGAGTAATTATTTGGAAGTATGGCCATGAATATTGATTGGTTTGTTTCTGTCACTTTGGTGCTTATCCTGAATTTTCTATGACAGAAATGAAGGACTCACATAAAATGTACTGCCCATTCACTGTTAAACACATAAAAATGGTAAATACGTTCAAACAGCCAGGGCAAACCAGAATACAACAGAAACCGAATGAGGAAAAAGGGTAATACACTGTCTTTGAGAAGCTTAAAATTCAAAGAGATTCCACAACAGAGATACAGAACATCACAAGCAACCATTTTCATGAATATATTGAAATCTAAAACTACTTACAGCTATAAGATTCTTCCTCTTCATTTCTAAAGCATTCCCCTAACAAACGTTCGTCAAAATGTCACAATCCAAATGGCTCATAAACATGTCGTTACTCAATGTTTCAGTAACAAAACCTTACATATACACGTTGTAACCTGTGGCTTGCAAGTCACACAACCTACCACTGTGTTGTAATAATAATGCATATTATATTTAGGCTGTAAACCAGAAACATGCCATTACATAGCACACTGCATGTAGTCTTTAATCCCTTGTGTGTATACACACACAGAGTTTATAACCATATTTAAGATTCTACATGTTGAGAGAGAGTGGCATATACAGTACATTATATATCCTGACAGAAGAGAGAGAGAGAGCACCAGCCTAGTGAATACATTGCATTGCAATGGATCCACATTACATTTCTACTGAAACATGGAACCGTGATGTATGTACAATATATCCTCCATGGTTACAGGAGATTCCTTGTGCTTGAAAAGGGCAGTGTCAACTAAAATAAAACCTTCACGGTTGACACTCAACCTGAACAGCCCTTCATTTTTATCAATGCTCACCGTCGAACTCATCTTTCTTTCTCTTGAAAGTGGTAAATGTTCCATGCCTGGTTGGAAACTTATAGAAGCAGTAGAACACCCAAAATACATTGGTGATTTGATTAGATCGGATTGTGCGTACAGTGAGATCTGTGTATGTAAAAGAGAGATTCTTGAGCGCCCAATGGAATCATTTGTGTTGGGCCCACCCACTCTCCCAAAGCTGTCTGGGTATGTACTTATCTGTACTTGTTTCATCTTTTTAATGTTCTTCTCCATCACACTGAAACATTCCGTATTCAAGTAATTTTACTTGCACTCCTTTTTAAAAAAAAAAAAATAGAAGCAAAAACTATTTTAATGTAACACAAATTACTGGAAAGCCTTAAGTTGCCGGTATGCTCTAGAGTTGACAGCATTCATATAAGTAGTGTGTGTATGTATACCAGTTGGTGGGGCCTGTGCAGTTGGAAATGAGAAGTAGGTTTGAAATTTTTGCAGTAACTTGCTGGGAATACAAGATAAGTTACTGTCAACCCAAATTACATAACAGAGCAAAAGTATTCATATAGACAATCTAAGGTTATCCCTCGTATTTTAAGTAATTTGGCAATTAGTGTGGGAAATTTTTATTTTTTATTTATTTTTATGAGTAGTGCACTCATTGGGGCACTAGATTACGTAGATTGTTGACATCTCAGTTCATTCTGTGGAAGAATCATATAACAGATTTACAATTATGAGAAAGCGTACAACTAAATTAGTGATCACTTTCTGCTTAAACAGCTATGAGCAAGGTACATCCACACCTTGAACAATAATTTTTTTGCCCTCCTCCTAACATGTACTTCATAATTAAAAACTTAAGACTTTAATTGCTTGTAAATATATGACTATTAAGATAATATATAAACTCTAATATATTATTATTTTATTTGTGTGTGTGTTTTAATGTATCCCTCAAATTCTTATCGAAAAATTGATTGGTAGGCTCGATCTGCACCAAAACATATAAACCCGTATCATACCATAATGTACACCATAATAAAAATGACCCTTACATCGACAAAATCATTGATTCGCTGTGAGATGGATGTGTAAGTAGTTCTCTTTGTAATATACACATTAACAGTATTATTACAATATTGGTACGAATCAAAGGACATCTTTCATTTTTTTAATGTTATGTATGTATTTATTCCTAATATATAAACTTGCATAAAAATGTACACATTAGCGTGCACTATTGTTTAACATTAGAAAATGTATAAGACATCCTTCGTTATTTTAATATAATAAGTAATTATTCGTAATTTATATAAAAACAAAGGTTGTATATTGTTTTTGGGAGTTTTGCAAGATGTGTATGACGTACTTAGTTGGATCCCCGCCCATATTTTTAAATATTGGGAATCAAATATAGGCCTGCACAAAAGATATAGATATCAAAGGTGCTTAATAAGCGTAAGTGTCACAATTCTAGAGCACAATAGCCCTAACACGAAGATAGTTATAGATATCCAAGACCTATACCTAAAGTAAAGAAAGGCATCCTATTGGGATTAGGAATAAGGGTAGATCAAAATATGGATAAAGCCAAAGGGCATAACATAATATGACAAAGCAACATATTATTACAGACAAACATTTATCCTAACATATAATAATGATTGATCAATCATCCACACAACAATAAACATGAAACCAAGAACAAAGAAGGATTAGAGATACTTAAACTTGTGGTGTGACCACTAATGAATCCATCCTCCCTAGAGATAACAACACATAGAGAATCCAATGACTGAAGAAAGAAAATATCAAGACGAAGACCTTCAGTTCTAGCTCACTACAATGACCTAAATGCAAAAGGGAAAGCTTCAATAGATCAAGTTTAATAACTAGATGCAAATATGTTTGTGAAATTCCAATGAGCGAGTAAAGTGAAGTGTTTTGAGTAATGATTGATTAATACTAAAATGAAAAAAGAGGAGTATATATACCCAATGTGATCGCCCATGGGTTATCTCGTTGGCCATGAGAGAAACAAATCTTGATACAATCGACCATGGTCATTCATGCCAACTTTTTAGAAAATCTAAGGTCAAGGGGTGAGAGGTAATATGGAATGGAAGATATGGAAAATGTTGGGCATTGTGTCTATGTTGTTGTCATTGATGTCAAGTGTCACATTGATGTCAAAGGATGTTAACGTGGTTTAGGTGTCTCCATGATGTGTCATTCATTATCAAGATTGAAGGTTAATTAGTAGTGTCCAATCTTATTATCATGATATGGTGTTTTGGCATCAATTCATGGTGTCTTGGTAAGCATGCATGGTTGAGTACATGGTCATGGCTTATATGGTCATAATATGAGTTCCAAAGGTTGATATGAAGTCTATCATGCTTAGGGTGATGTGTCAAATATGTTACAGGGTCTGCATGATGATGATCAAGTCAGTTCATGATAAGTATGTGTTGGTTCAATCCTAACTAGGCCTAATCTTAGTCCTAGGTCAAGCAAGATGAGTTGGTAACATGATAAATGGAGCAGGGAACTCTGATATGAGCATGTATATGGTGTTTTGAGGTTCCATGGTAGGAGTAGAAGGTGTACATGATCAAGTTTTAGGTGTATAATGCATGTACAAGGTCCTTTTTGAAGCAAGTTTTTGAAGACTAGTCAAGTAAGCATGGGAAAACCAGATGGCATGGAGATTTTCAAGTATGGAAAAACATAAATGAGCAATGAGAAGCTTATAGTAGGTTTTTATAGAGGTGCATGCAAAGTTTTAGGTCAAGGCATTGAAGAAAAACAAGAAATATTGTTTTTGGCTCTACCGAGCTTTTAGAAAGCAAAATCCAGCTCAAAGGTCAACTTTCTAGTGCTCATTCACACCTGTAAAATTTGCATGGGAACCTAGGAAATTCATCATAGTTGAGACATGAAAGTAAGAGTGTTTTAGAATTGGAATGAAGTTAAATGATGTCCTGTGATTTATGAACGATTCCTAAGAAACTAAGGTCATTTGAAACCCTTGCAAAACCCTAGTTTCAGAGGGATAGGAGAGACATGATTTTTATGGGTATAAAATGGATTGGAAAATATAGTTTGATGATTTAGGGATGTAGAGGATTCTCCGGGGCTCTTTTTGGTGGCATTCGCATGCTCCAAGTCAATTGGGAAGATGAAGAAAAACCTTTGTTTTGAAGAGATTTGCAATTACAAAGGTGAGATGAATGTTTCATGATGCAAAACATATTGTTCCTTGTAGCTTGGGATGTGCTCCAAGTTTTCATGAAAATTTTCAAATAGGTTCAAAGGAGAGAATTGAAGTAATAAGTCTTCTAAGTCACCCTACTGCTTTAGGCCTAATGGTGTAAACAAGTCATGAAGGTTTGAAGTATGCTTTGATGTTTTGAATGATGTGACAGTGAATTTTGTGCTTAGACAGATGGTAGATGTATTATATGAAGTGTTTAAGCCCTTGGTTTGATAAGATGATGTGATTTTATGTTGAAACCCTAGTGGCCTAAAGTTGCCCTATTAGGCCTATTTAGAAGGTGTGATGGATCAAGTATGAAAGAGTAAATTTCTCCATGTGACATAAGGTTGTGAATGATTGGATAGGTGTATTAGGTTTCCCTTGATGTTTTCTAGGTAGTGGACGAGTTTGTAAGTTTCCTTGGATGTGTTAGAACATGTTTCTCTCAAGACTGATTTTTGAGACCTTATTGTTAGTTGAAGTAATTTTAGAGATGCATGAGTTTTGAGGTCTTGTGCCATGATTTTAAGGATATAATGAGTTGTTTCAGATGCCTAATATCAACATCTTCCTGATGATGTGTCATACGTGTGCTATGGTGAGGTGTTTTGGTATGGTAATTTTCTCGATCTTCGAGACTATTTTTCTAGGTGCTCAGACCTAGTTGAAGTTGCTTGCAATATTGGTGTGTTTCATGGTGGAGGTAGTTGATTTATAGGTTATTATGCTTTTTGATGGATTCTAGAGGATGTTGATGAACTATTCTGAGCCTGTGGATTCTTGGTGGAGTTGTTATATTCCCTTGAAGATCATGAATCTACCGCTAGTGTGTATTAGGCTTATTTGGGCTAGTTGTGTAAATTTGTGTTTGAAATGCTCATGACCAACCTATAGGGCCTTTGTATGAAATTTATATGATGTTTTAGATTTATTTTCATGATAGTATGACTGAAATTAATGATATTTTATGACCTAAGGTGTTTGTATCATAGTCAAGTATATAAAGGCTAGTGTATTAACTCATTATGACTAGTTGAAGATATAGATAGAGTTGAGTGAGCTGAAGGAAAAAAGAGTAGAGGTTAGAAGACTCTAGGGAAGAGCAAAGAAGAGCATGAAGAGGTGAGGAGAGAAGAGAAGAAGGATAACTAGGCCATTAGACCTAATTTGCACTATATGGTGCATGGATGAGAAAATGAGAGGAAGGCGTGTATTGAGAGAGCAAAGAAGAGCATGAAGAGGTGAGGAGAGAAGAGAAGAAGGATAACTAGGCCATTAGACCTAATTTGCACTATATGGTGCATGGATGAGAAAATGAGAGGAAGGCGTGTATTGAGAAGGTTATTGAGGTGTATGACCTAAATAGTGATCACAATCAGTTGTCTTATCAAAAAGGGAAAGTGGTATTCATCATCATGTGTTTAAGTGGGTTCTTGATCATTTTTTGGGTTATATATTTTATCCAAATAACTCTCCTAATTATCTAGATAGCTTATATTTTTTATCCTGACTCTGATGTTTCACATTTCAGGTTACGTGCACTCAAGTTTACTCCCTTAGCACAATTTTTTTGGCTGCAGTTTTCACGTGCCCTTCCTGCTTCCCCCCTTTTCCCTCTCCTTTCATTTTCCCTTTGTTCTTCCCTCTATGCACCCGCTTTCATTCCTATCCCATTGCGCACTCCATGTGCGCCACTACTACAAGGAGGGGTGTTTTGAGACAATAATAGAGACAATACTTAATCAAATTGTCTCTAATAGAGACAATAAAAAAGTTGTATATTGTCTCTATTATTGTCTCAAAGCGGGTGTCTCTAATATTGTCTCTAATTATTGTCTCTCCAGAGACAATATAGATTGATATCATCTTTGTCTCTTGAGAGACAATATCATTATTGTCTCCCTAGAGACTATAGAATACTAATTTTTTGTCACTCTAGAGACAATTCTAATTTCAATTTTTATTGTTTCTCTAGAGATGATACAAATTTAAAGAATAAAAAATCTGAATATCAAGAATAAATAATAATCAAATATCACATAGTGCAATCGACGACTACATATCATCTATGATGTTAGCGCGGGCTAATAATTAATATTAGAAATTAAAAACAATTTGATTTGAATCTTGTGCCCAACAAATGGGTCCACAAACATTTTATTAATATCAAATAAGATAAAATACAAAAGGGTGTCTAAATGCTGTTAACCCTTTAAATACAATGATAAACTAGAAAAGGGTGCCTAAATGTTGTTGTTAACCCTTTTCATACAATATTAACACCTTCTCTCCACCACCAGCTTCAAGCGATTTGTCTACTTCCTTGGTTCTACTTTGAGGTTCTTTCTCTTCACTTTTATTTTGAGCAACAGGCTCTCTGCCGATAGTTGTCATCTTCGTGTTCTTCACTTTGATTGTATCAACTTTGATACAATTCTCTATTATCGATAACAATAAAGGTGCATTGGATTATGAAATATTAAGAACACATATTTTACTCTAGTTCTGCGAAAAGTATTCACAAATTACTTTTAAACCAAGACAATAATTAAAACCTCACACAAAACGAATAAGCTAAGTTGTGCACTCATATACTTGTATGATAAAATACATGTTTTCCTGTCATTCCCAACACAAAAATATCCAGGTGATCAACTGTACCTGCCATCCAAGCAAAACTTTTGTTTCTTTGTTAATAGTCCTTGTAGAAAAATATTGAGTCTATAAATTAAAATGGCAGTGAGAAATAAGAGAAGCACACCGCTAAAAAGATATCCCTAGTGATTAGAGAGTATCCAGACTAGACAAGTGTACTTAGGGTGTTAAATAAGGATGTAAAAATGGCATAAACTCAACACTTTTGGTTCTAATAACAAGTACCTAAAAATAATATGAGAAAAGTCTGTATTGAACTACACAATCTAGAGAGCTTGAATAACTTCAGCAAAAATAACAGACCAAAAAGCAACCAAATTATTCTTTGAAAATGAATGGGTATATTTTGCATGGATGGAATTGATCATATCTAACTGTAAGAGTAGATTTCAAAGCAGCTTTCGAAATATATTTCAGTGTACAATGGACATTAAATTCAAACATGGCACTGCCTTTCATCTACAAACAGATCAAAAAAATGAAAATGTGAAGCAGACATTTGTTCATATGCTCAAAGGATACAATCAAAAACACCCAAAACCTCGAATGAGAGCCTGCCATTTCTGCAACATTCATATAGCTAAAAAGGAGGATGAACAAATCTTATTTCAAACATTTTTGGAATTCGTGTCCCAGACACCATTTGATGTGTATTTAGGAAAGATTATAGAGATGGAGCAGGAAAGGAGGAGAATGATCAATGAACAAGTCCAAGCCATCATGTTCATGGAAATAACTCAACGAGTTAATAAGTAGGTACAAGAGCACTTGCTTCAAGCTAAAGCCAATGAAAAATGACAAAGTAATTGTCTCCAAATAGCTCAAAGAAAACATGCTGCTGGCATATTTGAGTAAGGACCATCTCAAGGGGACATGAAAGAAGCTCTAGCCAAATAGATATAGTCCAATCAGAACTATCCAGCAAATATTGGGAAAAATCAAGCTGGAAATTCCCAGTTATATGAGCATGTACTCCATAATTAATATAGATTTTCTAAAGCAGTTAAAACCATCAATGTTGGAACAAGAAGTTGATATAGCACCCTTGCTTCCAGAAAAAGAAGAGTTGGCTCAAGATTTCAAAGCAGAGATGATAAAATCCACCCAACTGTTCTTCCAAAAACATCTTTGATTGATCATAACAAAATAAAAACATAAGTTGCAGCTCCATTCAGATGTTGTAGTTGCAACAAACCTTGTAGATATGCATGCAAAATGTGGAAGAATAGACAAGACAAATGAACTGTTTGAGAGAATGTCTCGAAGAGACGTGTTTGCGAGGACAACATTAATTTTAGGCTATGCACAAAATGGTTTTGTTGAAAAGGATTTAGAAATTTTCAAGCAAATACAATTGGCAGATTTATAGAAAAATTCCACCACCTTTGCCATCATCACAACAGCCTATGCCAAAATGGGGATTTTGGAATAGGCTATGAATATCGATATAAGCATAAAGGATTAGAGAATTTTGTTAGATGTTGTCGTTGCAAATGCCCTGGTAGACATGCATGCAAAATGTGGAAGCATAGACAAGAAAAGTGAATTGTTTGACAAAATGATGAGAAGTGTTTGCGTGGATGAACCTGGTCGCATGCTATGCACAAAATGGATATGTTAAAAATGATTTAGAAAATTTCAAGCAAATGCAATTAGAAGATTTAAAACCAAATTCAACAACCTTTTCCAACATACTACCTTCCTGTGCCAGAATTCTACGTGAAGGAAAGTGTTGGCTATCCTGGTGTTAAGGTGCAGATTTTATGTGTATGCATGCATAGAATATATATCAAATCAGTTGAAAAATGAAATATATATTTCAAACTCAAATAAGTTTTATGTGTAAAGTCACAAGTTTGAATCATGCTGCAATATTGTATGTATGTTCCACACAAAAAGAGACATCCTACGGCCACAATAACCACAACTATGAAAGTTATGGAGATGTTTACATAAAATTATCTTCATAAATTAAATTCCCTAGAGAGTTAGCACTTACACCCCTCTTTTTTTAATTTTGGCAGTGCTTGGCAAAGGTTTGGGGAGAAGGCAATCTTTTCATACATTTGTTTGGAGGTAGCCTCTTGGAGAGTGGACCCTTTGAGCCACCTCATAGTATCCCAAAATTCATTGTTATCCTCCATAATTAGTCTAGTAGAGGGAGTTGTGAAAGCATTTATGGGCATTGTATACATTCTGAAATGAGATTGAGGAAGCTTATAGAAAGCTTTAAGATCTGTCCATTCCATCCACTTCCCAAATCTGTACAAGTCATGTAATATTTTAATTACTTTCTCAAACCAAAGGAGGGCAGAGCAGCCTCTTGTCAAGGCAAGGATCTTGTCAATGGAAGGATCCTTGCCTTGACAAAAGGCTACTCTCCCTCTTTTGGTTTGAGAAAGGAATAAAAATATTACATGACTTGTACATATTTGGGAGGTGGATGGAATGCACAGACCTTAAAGCTTTCTATAAGTTTCCTGAATCTCAGTTCAAAATGTATACAATGCTCAGTTCACATCTCCCTCTATTGGACTAATTATGGAGCATGAGAATGATAGCTAGGATACTATAAGGTGGCTCAAAGGGCACCCTCTCACAAATTTTTAAGATTTAAGACATTTATTTAAAAGCACAGCTGGGTATTTTTCAGATTCAAGACACTAATCTAGATTCTAGAGTATATCATATTCATTTGTCATGCATCCATGCTTAAAAATTATAGTTGTAACATGTTTCATTGTATTCATTTGATTGAGGATTCCAATGGAAAATTCTATTCTACGGAGCAGTAATAGACTGACTCAAAACCTGCTTTCTAGCCTAATATTCTGACACAAACTATCTTTAGGCTTGTTTAATGTGCCTCCTTGTTAGTATACTGACTTAAAAAGGTTTTAGAACCAAAGTTTATTATGCCAGAGGCGTGTTTCTACCTCCGGTTCATCTATTGCAACTACGCTCTCCTACTTGAGTGGCTTCGACCTTCCTGTCATGGTGCAGCCACCTGTCGCCCAGTCCCCATTGCAGGAATGTGCACCTCCTTGTAGGTGTCTGCGGATGCCAAGTTTGGGTTTGGGTTATCTTTTGTTTTCCCGGCATCTGTTTTCCTTTCTGGACGTTGCTTTTTCCTGCTCTGCTTTCATGGTTGGCGTTGTTTCCTTCTACCTCTGCTTTCATTACTAGTAAGGTTGTTTCCTTCCTTCCATTTGTTGTTCTACATATTGCAAATGTGGGCCATTGTTGGTGTTTCCCTGGGTTGTAGTGTTCAAGTCAGTCAAAACTGCAGATAATGAAAACTTTTCACAGAAAATAAATTCAGGTGTGTAACAATCCATTGTTAACTACTCGAAGAATGCTAAAATAGACATGGATGGACACAAATTTCATCCCTTTATTGAAGAAAGTTGGTTTGATCTAACTTATGGTAGGAAATCCACAAGGCTTTTTCGTGAAAAAATGTCTGTCTCAGAAACCTCTGGTGATGTTCCTCAAGGAGCACAAAAGACAGAGGTTCCAACTCTTGTCACATCCACGGAAGTTGTGTAATGGCAGGTATAGCTTCTTGTTCAACTGGAAGCTTAAGCTCCTCTCGGATTTTTTTAAATTTTCTTTGAACTCACAAAAGTGTTCATATATGATGCAAGGAAATAGAGGTCCTTTAAACAACACAAGACCAATTGTCATTCATATTCAAAATGATTTATTACAGTGTGGAAATGTTTCTTTGCAAAATTTGATGAAAGAGGAGCAACTGTTTGAAAAAGAGTTGGAAGAAGCACGAGAGCATAGAAGTAGGTGTGAAAGGGAAGAAAAACTTGCTTGGAAAGCTTATCAGAAGGCCCAAACTGTTGTTTAAGCTGCGAATCAGAGGTGTGTGGATCTTCACAAGAAGAGGGAAATTTTGTCTGCTCAAGTTCGAGCTGTTGCAATGAGAGATTACTCTTCTCAAGGATATCCAGAGCGAGTTGAGGAGAGAAAATAAGGGTTTTATGGACCTCAAATCTTTTTAGGTCATAAGAACTTAAGCAATATGGCTGACATCACTCCTCTCCAGGACCGCTTGGAGGCTTCAGAACATCCAGGTTGCAAGCTTAATGAACATGGCTCCATTGTGGACTATGTTATTATCTCTTCATCACAACCGTGCATTGGTAATAATTCGTCTTCAAGTAAGTATGGATATCAATCTGTTGAGTAGAACTCCAATGGTAGACTCTCTATGGCTGATGTTGTTCCCAACGCAGCAAAGGAATCATGCATGGCTGAGAAAAATTTAGACCAGGGTAAGATTTATGGTTCTGTAAGTTCAGGAGTAGCAGCTGACCAGGACCAAAACATCATCTCATGTGAACCTGAAATATTGCTTGAGGCCAGTGTAGGAATAAATGAAATGGAAGGAAAGCACACTTTTAGTAGGGAAGCAACATTGAAAGTGACCAAAGCCTTTCAAAGACAACAATCAAAGGTTACAGAGATTATGGAAGTATGCAAAGGCGGTGAGGATGGTTTGAGAAGAGACGACAATATATTGGACAGTATTATAGACACTAATCCTGAAAATGATGAAAATTGTGAACTTGTGTCAAAATCGTCTATCACTCCTGAAATTTTGCCAGTTGAAAAAAAGTTAGTGGTGGATAAGACTGGAGAACCAGATTTTGAACAAGCTACTACAGAACGTAATTGTTTAGCTCAAAAGAGGAAATGTCTAACCTAATTTCAGCTTCTGAATGTGGTGCCGATGGTCATGCAAAATTTTCACGTACATCAGTTTCAAAGCTGAATTCGGGGGATTCTTTGTCCTTAACAGAGAAAACCAAAGAAGAGGGCACTGCAAGTCCACACGCAGAAACAAGCTCAAAGACATTACATGGTCAAAATTATGATCAAGAGTATAATATTCAGTTCCCAGGTATGGCTATGTTGTAATATTCTCTTTCAATTTAGGTGCATGAACTAGAATATTGAGATGCCATCTTGCTATACATTGCAGTTCGTTACATTGTTACTGGAGGTGCTATTATTTACCGTGTCTATGGTCATTGGTCACTGCCCAGAAAAAAAAAATTGTTTTAAATAGGGACTTCACTACTTAGCATCTCTTGTTTGCTAGGGTCTAATTGTTAGTTTGTTTTGATAGCTGTTACAGGGAATATGTAGTCTGTTCCACTAAAAATACATTTTTTAAAATCCACCATAAGTTGAAAATGACCATGGAAATATTTTCCCTCAAGATTAGTCCATTTGAATATAGCATTCTTTATTTTTTTCATAGATTGATTTGATTGACATGCAGTGCTAAAACATGAAGAGTTTTCATATGCTTGCTCCGAATCCCTTGAGAGGATTCTTGAAGTGCCTGAAGAGGTATCATTCTAACATTTTTCTTATAGTTATTATTTTGCTTGTTATTATGTTATTTCTTTCTAACTTATATTTTTTTGTGCTTTTAACTGAGAATAGGTTGTGAAGACAAATACTGTTCGACACCTGACATATAATGTTGTGAAGACACCTAAAATGCAATTAGGAATATGAGTAGTTCATATAGAACTAAAGGGTTGATATTGAAGTTATTTTATTAGCTGTGTGTAAATTGCTTGTGTGGATGTTAATCATAACTGTATAATTGTCACTTAAGTTGTAATGATTGGTCTGTCAAACCGTAAATGAGAAAGTAGAAAATGAATAATTAATATAGTACATTGAACCTCAAATTCTATAAATCTTATGCTAAAAAATCTTAGTGTACAAATTTGTTTGTATTTGTAGGTAATCAAAACATGTGAAATTGTACACAACTTCTTAATGATTCAAGGAAAGTGATTTTTTGATTGAAGGAAATGAATTTTTTAAAGCGTGCGCGCCCACAACACACACACATATGATGTATTGTCTATATTTAATGACAAGTAGATTTCCTTTCCTTGTACGACATCCCTTAAAAATCCCATATGGTGGTGATGTTGTAAATGCCACTTGCATTTGCAAAACTATGTGTCTACCACATGAAAGAAAATTATAAATTATGCTACAGAGCAAAGGATGCACAAAATTGGGACTCCCATGGCGATAATCTCCATTACATAATTTCATCCACACTAGGTCATGAAACATGCAATTAAGGGATGATAAATAACCTCTGACTATGAATACCACGAAAAAAACATATCTGGCCTAGGTATTTTCCATGAATCCTAGAGGAAACATTGATCTTGCCTCATACATTGGATCATTAAAAAGAAACCAAACAAATGGTATCTTGCCAGCCTCCAAACCTAGGAATGAAATTTGTGTCCATCCATGTCTATTTTAGCATTCTTCGAGTAGTTAACAATGGATTGTTAAACACCTGAATTTATTTTCTGTGAAAAGTTTTCATTATCCGCAGTTTTGACTGACTTGAACACTACAACCCAGGAAAACACCAACAATGGCCCACATTTGCAATATGTAGAACAATAAATGGAAGGAAGGAAACAACCTTACTAGTAATGAAAGCAGAGGTAGAAGGAAACAACGCCAACCATGAAAGCAGAGCAGGAAAAAACAACGTCCAGAAAGGAAAACAGATGCTGGGAAAACAAAAGATAACCCAAACCCAAACTTGGCATCCGCAGACACCTACAAGGAGGTGCACATTCCTGCAACGGGGACTGGGCGACAGGTGGCTGCACCATGACAGGAAGGTCGAAGCCACTCAAGTAGGAGAGCGTAGTTGCAATAGATGAACCGGAGGTAGAAACACGCCTCTGGCATAATAAACTTTGGTTCTAAAACCTTTTTAAGTCAGTATACTAACAAGGAGGCACATTAAACAAGCCTAAAGATAGTTTGTGTCAGAATATTAGGCTAGAAAGCAGGTTTTGAGTCAGTCTATTACTGCTCCGTAGAATAGAATTTTCCATTGGAATCCTCAATCAAATGAATACAATGAAACATGTTACAACTATAATTTTTAAGCATGGATGCATGACAAATGAATATGATATACTCTAGAATCTAGATTAGTGTCTTGAATCTAAAAAATACCCAGCTGTGCTTTTAAATAAATGTCTTAAATCTTAAAAATTTGTGAGAGGGTGCCCTTTGAGCCACCTTATAGTATCCTAGATATCATTCTCATGCTCCATAATTAGTCCAATAGAGGGAGATGTGAACTGAGCATTGTATACATTTTGAACTGAGATTCAGGAAACTTATAGAAAGCTTTAAGGTCTGTGCATTCCATCCACCTCCCAAATATGTACAAGTCATGTAATATTTTTATTCCTTTCTCAAACCAAAAGAGGGAGAGCAGCCTTTTTTCAAGGCAAGGATCCTTCCATTGACAAGATCCTTGCCTTGACAAGAGGCTGCTCTGCCCTCCTTTGGTTTGAGAAAAGAATTAAAATATTACATGACTTGTACAGATTTGGGAAGTGGATGGAATGGACAGATCTTAAAGCTTTCTATAAGCTTCCTCAATCTCATTTCAGAATGTATACAATGCCCATAAATGCTTTCACAACTCCCTCTACTAGACTAATTATGGAGGATAACAATGAATTTTGGGATACTATGAGGTGGCTCAAAGGGTCCACTCTCCAAGAGGCTACCTCCAAACAAATGTATGAAAAGATTGCCTTCTCCCCAAACCTTTGCCAAGCACTGCCAAAATTAAAAAAAGAGGGGTGTAAGTGCTAACTCTCTAGGGAATTTAATTTATGAAGATATTTTTTTGTAAACATCTCCATAACTTTCATAGTTGTGGTTATTGTGGCCGTAGGATGTCTCTTTTTGTGTGGAACATACATACAATATTGCAGCATGACTCAAACTTGTGACTTTACACATAAAAATTATTTGAGTTTGAAATATATATTTCATTTTTCAACTGATTTGATATATATTCTATGCATGCATACACATAAAATCTGCACCTTAACACCAGGATAGCCAACACTTTCCTTCACGTAGAATTCTGGCACAGCAAGGTAGTATGTTGGAAAAGGTTGTTGAATTTGGTTTTAAATCTTCTAATTGCATTTGCTTGAAATTTTCTAAATCATTTTTAACATATCCATTTTGTGCATAGCATGCGACCAGGTTCATCCACGCAAACACTTCTCATCATTTTGTCAAACAATTCACTTTTCTTGTCTATGCTTCCACATTTTGCATGCATGTCTACCAGGGCATTTGCAACGACAACATATAACAAAATTATCTAATCCTTTATGCTTATATCGATATTCATAGCCTATTCCAAAATCCCCATTTTGGCATAGGCTGTTGTGATGATGGCAAAGGTGGTGGAATTTTTCTATAAATCTGCCAATTGTATTTGCTTGAAAATTTCTAAATCCTTTTCAACAAAACCATTCTGTGCATAGCCTAAAATTAATGTTGTCCTCGCAAACACGTCTCTTCGAGACATTCTCTCAAACAGTTCATTTGTCTTGTCTATTCTTCCACATTTTGCATGCATATCTACAAGGTTTGTTGCAACTACAACATCTGAATGGAGCTGCAACTTATGTTTTTATTTTGTTATGATCAATCAAAGATGTTTTTGGAAGAACAGTTGGGTGGATTTTATCATCTCTGCTTTGAAATCTTGAGCCAACTCTTCTTTTTCTGGAAGCAAGGGTGCTATATCAACTTCTTGTTCCAACATTGATGGTTCTAACTACTTTAGAAAATCTATATTAATTATGGAGTACATGCTCATATAACTGGGAATTTCCAGCTTGATTTTTCCCAATATTTGCTGGATAGTTCTGATTGGACTATATCTATTTGGCTAGAGCTTCTTTCATGTCCCCTTGAGATGGTCCTTACTCAAATATGCCAGCAACATGTTTTCTTTGAGCTATTTGGAGACAATTACTTTGTCATTTTTCATTGGCTTTAGCTTGAAGCAAGTGCTCTTGTACCTACTTATTAACTCGTTGAGTTATTTCCATGAACATGATGGCTTGGACTTGTTCATTGATCATTCTCCTCCTTTCCTGCTCCATCTCTATAATCTTTCCTAAATACACATGAAATGGTGTCTGGGACACGAATTCCAAAAATGTTTGAAATAAGATTTGTTCATCCTCCTTTTTAGCTATATGAATGTTGCAGAAATGGCAGGATCTCATTCGAGGTTTTGGGTGTTTTTGATTGTATCCTTTGAGCATATGAACAAATTTTTGCTTCACATTTTCATTTTTTTGATCTATTTGTAGATGAAAGACAGTGCCATGTTTGAATTTAATGTCCATTGTACACTGAAATATATTTCGAAAGATGCTTTGAAATCGACTCTTACAGCTAGATATGATCAATTCCATCCATGCAAAATATACCCATTCATTTTCAAAGAATAATTTGGTTGCTTTTTGGTCTGTTATTTTTGCTGAAGTTATTCAAGCTCTCTAGATTGTGTAGTTCAATACAGACTTTTCTCATATTATTTTTGGTACTTGTTATTAGAACCAAAAGTGTTGAGTTTATGCCATTTTTACATCCTTATTTAACACCCTAAGTACACTTGTCTAGTCTGGATACTCTCTAATCACTAGGGATATCTTTTTAGCGGTGTGCTTCTCTTATTTCTCACTGCCATTTTAATTTATAGACTCAATATTTTTCTACAAGGACTATTAACAAAGAAACAAAAGTTTTGCTTGGATGGTAGGTACAGTTGATCACCTGGATATTTTTGTGTTGGGAATGACAGGAAAACATGTATTTTATCATACAAGTATATGAGTGCACAACTTAGCTTATTCGTTTTGTGCGAGGTTTTAATTATTGTCTTGGTTTAAAAGTAATTTGTGAATACTTTTCACAAAACTAGAGTAAAATATGTGTTCTTAATATTTCATAATCCAATGCACCTTTATTGTTATCGATAATAGAGAATTATAAAAAAATTAATACAATCAAAGTGAAGAACACGAAGATGACAACTATCGGCAGAGAGCCTGTTGCTCAAAATAAAAGTGAAGAGAAAGAACCTCAAAGTAGAACCAAGGAAGTAGACAAATCGCTTGAAGCTGGTGGTGGAGAGAAGGTGTTAATATTGTATGAAAAGGGTTAACAACAACATTTAGGCACCCTTTTCTAGTTTATCATTGTATTTAAAGGGTTAACGGCATTTAGACACCCTTTTATATTTTATCTTATTTGATATTAATAAAATGTTTGTGGACCCATTTGTTGGGCACAAGATTCAAATCAAATTGTTTTTAATTTCTAATATTAATTATTAGCCCGCGCTAACATCATAGATGATATGTAGTCGTCGATTGCACTATGTGATATTTGATTATTATTTATTCTTGATATTCAGATTTTTTATTCTTTAAATTTGTATCATCTCTAGAGAGACAATAAAAATTGAAATTAGAATTGTCTCTAGAGTGACAAAAAATCAGTATTCTATAGTCTCTAGGGAGACAATAATGATATTGTCTCTCAAGAGACAAAAATGATATCAATCTATATTGTCTTTGGAGAGACAATAATTAGAGACAATATTAGAGACACCCGCTTTGAGACAATAATAGAGACAGTATACAACTTTTTTATTGTCTCTATTAGAAACAATTTGATTAAGTATTGTCTCTATTATTGTCTCAAAACACCCCTCCTTGTAGTAGTGGCGCACATGGAGTACGTGATGGGATAGGAATGAAAGCGGGTGCATAGAGGGAAGAACAAAGGGAAAATGAAAGGAGAGGGAAAAGGGGGGAAGCAGGAAGGGCACGTGAAAACTGCAGCCAAAAAAATTGTGCTAAGGGAGTAAACTTGAGTGCACGTAACCTGAAATGTGAAACATCAGAGTCAGGATAAAAAATATAAGCTATCTAGATAATTAGGAGAGTTATTTGGATAAAATATATAACCCAAAAAATGATCAAGAAACCCACTTAAACACATGATGATGAATACCACTTTCCCTTTTTGATAAGACAAACTGATTGTGATCACTATTTAGGTCATACACCTCAATAACCTTCTCAATACACGCCTTCCTCTCATTTGCTCATCCATGCACCATATAGTGTAGATTAGGTCTAATGGCCTAGTTATCCTTCTTCTCTTCTCTCCTCACCTCTTCATGCTCTTCTTTGCTCTTCCCTAGAGCCTTCTAACCTCTACTCTTTTTTCCTTCAGCTCACTCAACTCTATCTATATCTTCAACTAGTCATTAATGAGTTAATACACTAGCCTTTATATACTTGACTATGATACAAACACCTTAGGTTCATAAAATATCATGAATTTCAGTCATACTATCATGAAAATAAATCTAAAACATCATATAAATTTCATACAAAGGCCCTATAGGTTGGTCATGAGCATTTCAAACACAAATTTACACAACTAGACATGGGGAAGCACATCTAACAACCTTGCAGGTGGATTTTTAGGCATTTATCCCTTGTTGTTGGTGGTTGCAAATTTGAATACGAGTTTCCATCATTTTCTCCTTCTCTTCGCTCCTCCTATAAATAGCAAAGTTCTGCTTTGTAAAAATGATCTATAAACTCTTCAACTTTGGAATTATCCACATAATCAAAAATTAACACTGTTGTTCTACTTTCTATTAGAAAATGACATAGATAACTAGTGAATGAATTATGCTTATGCTTAGAATCTATAATTGCAGGAGAGGAAATAATTTAAGCTCATAAACACCAACAAATTTTATCTTGGAAATCTCCAGAGGAGGAAAACCAGCCGGGAAGGGAAATTGCTCTTTCTTCTCACTTTTATTGGCCAATTCAAAATAACAAGTACAAAATTTTACAATAAGTATGAAAGAGAAGTAGATAATATCTCACACTTCCTCCCAAATCTTTGTTTGCTCTGTCTCAACACTCATTTCTTCTACAAAACACAATTCCAACACTAATAACTTCTTGATCACTTGCTTTAATGCTTCGATGATCCTATTCTCTTCTACATACATGCATTTATAGCCTTTCTCATGTCCTCCTATGCACTGGAGAATGGGAAAGGTCGTGGAGGAGAAGAGACAAGGAGAAGCTTCCAAATTATGGGTTATTCATTTCATATTTTTGTTTTCTATCCAAAAGAGCTAGGACCACTACCCAAAGTAGACTGGCAGTCCCAAGACTGCCACCCTATTTGGGCGGTGGTTCTGTAACCACCACTCTACACAAAGCAGTGGTCATGTGACTATAAAGACATAACCTCTGTGTATTATTTTTCCTTCTTTGTGCTGACTGATTTGATGAAGTAGAGTCATTTTGGATCCCTATGGATCACACCTCCCTTGTTGAGGAGGCTTTTGGTCCCACAAAAGCTTAGTGGGGGAGTAGATGAGGAAATAATTTCCCCACTTTCTCCTTTGAGTACTATCGGGCTTGCCTTGGCGTCTTTCCTTCTAGTCCAATATGCCAAGATTCCTGCGGACCTCTCCTAGTCTCTCTGACCTTTTGTTGCAGCATTACATCTTCCTCTAATTCACTTCATGAGTCTAAGACACAATCCTCAATGGAAGGTAGCAACTGTAGTCCTTCATCTTCATCTAGCATGGATGGCTCATATAGGTGCAAGTTCTCACAGTTTATTACATATTACATCCTCATAAATGATGGCAAGTCAATTTGAAAAGCATTTTCTCCAACCTGCTCCAATATGGTGAAGGGCCTATATCGTAGTGGTTTGATTTTCTATGATTGACCTTGTAGTCTCTCCTTTCTCAAGTAAATCCAAACTCAATCTCCAACATGAAGCTTATATTCCCTCCTATGTTGATCGTGCATAACTTTGTACTTGGCTTAAGATTTCTCTACCTGTTATTTGACTTTGAGATGGATTTTCTGGATCGTATCAATAAATTTGTTTTCTCTAGTCACCTCTATGTCTCTTGTCCCCTCCTCATCCTATTGTCCAATTGTTATGTCCAACGGATTTTTAGGTAGATATCCCAAGCATGCTTCAAATGGTGACTTCATAGTGGATGTGTGTACTTCCTGGTTATAGGAATGTTGAATGTAGGCTAAGTGACTCATCCCAAGTCCTGGGGTATTTGCTGTTATACCCTCTGATCAACTGTACCAAATTCATGTTCACCACCTTTATCTATCGATCTATCTGTGGATGGAAAGTTGTGCTCCTCTGCAACCTGGTATCCATATTGTCCCACAAAATAGTCCAAAACTTCCCCAAGAACCTAGAATCTTCTGTCAGAAACAATAGACTTTGGAAAACCAAAATGCACCCATACATTAGCAAAGAAAAGATCTTTTGCCTCATGTGCTTTTACTATCTTTTTTACATACCATACGAATACACATCTTATTGAATCTATCGACAATGACATAGAGATAGTCATGGACATGTTTAGACATAGGTAATCCTCCTAAAAAATCCATACAAATGTCCTCCCATAGACGAGTAGGTACTGGTAAAGGCATATACAAACCCTCCTTCCAAGTCTTAGGCTTGTTGGTACAACAATGTTTACATCCACGTATAAATTTTGATACTTCTTCTTGCATATTGGACCAATACACGTACCTTTGCAAGTGGGCTAGGGTCTTACCAACACTGAAATGTCCCACTACTTTCGAGATATGTGCTTCCCTCATCAATAAAAGTCTTTCTTATTAAGGCACATACAACTTCCCCCATCGATAGAGCAGCTATTCCTTGAGATAACAATATTCAATCCTGGTCCTTTCAGTCCTTGGGACTGCAACTATTGAAATGTCACCTGAAAGTCTTTGTCTTGGGCATATGCCTCTTCATAAGCTTCCTTCATGAAGGGCTTGATCTGAGAGATAGTGGCCAGATAGGAAAACTTGTCCCTATGTGGGTGGCCTAGACAACATGTTTGCCACCAGATTTGTACTACCCTTATTGTATTTGATCACCAGATGCAACTGCTGAAGGAACCCCATCCACTTGTAGTGCCTTGTCTACTACAATTTAGACTTTGCTTGCAAATATTGGAGAGGTTTGTGGACAGTGTGTAAAATAGTTTCTTTACCCAACAAATAACGATTCCATTTTTTAAATTCCTGAACTAGTGCATACATTTCCTTATCATATACTGAATATCCTTTAACTGCTGAAGTGAAAGTTTCATAATGATAACATATGGGTTTACCTCCTTGAAGAAACACTGCACCCATGGCGTAATCACTGGCATAATATCTCTTCTTTAAAAGGATACTACAAATTAGGAAGAGCAAGTATTGGAGCATGACTAATCTCATATTTTAATAACTCAAAGGATTTGTATTGTTCCTTACCCCAATCAAAATCCTTACTTTTTATGGCCATTGTACTGCTCCCACAAAACTCCTAGTCTCTATGGCTCTTGTTGGTGTTGGTCAATTAGTGATGGCTTCCACCTTCTTTGGATCCACTCATAGCTCTCCTCCTCCAACCACGTGCCCAAGATAGACAAGTGACTGTTTGGTAAATTCACATTTCTTTATATTACAAATTAGCTTTTTCTTCATGAGAACTTGCAAGTCTTGTTGTAAATGAGTTAAATGTTCTTCCCATGTGGCACTAAAAATAAATATATCATCTAGATATACAATGACACATGAATCTATGAAATCCCACAATACATCATTCATCAATCTCATAAATGTAGCAGGTGCATTACATAACCCAAAAGGAAGTACTAACCATTCATACAAACCTTGTTTTGTCTTGAAGGTAGTCTTCAGTATATCCTCCTCCTTCATTCTGACTTGGTGATAACCGGACTTGAGATCCAGATTCATGAAAAATTTGGCATGCTGAAGGTGGTCCAAGAGATCATCTATGTGGGGAAGTGGATATCTGTTCTTTATGGTGATCTTGTTCAAAGAGTGGTAGTATATGCACATTCTCCAAGAACCATCCTTCTTTGGCACCATCACAATAGGTGAACCACATGGTGAGGTGCTTGGAGGTATCACCCCTTGTTCTAGTAGTTCTTGGAGTTTTTTCTTTACTTCAGTACTCTCAAGAAAGGATTTCCTATACAACTCGATGTTTGGTAGAGGGGACTTTGGCAATAGATGAATCTCATGCTCTACTTCTTGTTTTGGTGGTAACCCACTAGGAGCCTGAAATACTTCCTAAAAATACTAAATAATACTATCCAAATCATGTTTTCCCTAGTTATAAATCTCTGAAACTAGTACCCCTTCTTGTTATGCTTTAACAAAAGTAAACAAAACTGATTATGATTGTCCTAAATAAGTCATTTTCCTTGGTTAGCATTCAACACAATAAATCGTGTCTTTCATTGGTGTGCTCAGATTTTGTAGTTGATCCCATCCTTTACCCATCTGTATTTTTTTTCCCTTCTCATAAATATAGCATCCCTAATATACAAGGACTCCCAAATACAACATCAAAAGCATCAAGTGGGATAACGTCAGCTTCCAAAGCATCAATATACTAGGAATTTACCCCAAACTTGACCTTACATCTTCTTGTTACTTGAATTTGAACACCCTTCTTCACCCAACCCAAAGGATAAGGGTGTGGATGCTCGTAAGTCTCAAGACCAAGCTTCTTTACAACAGCTTCAAAAATCAAGTTAGACTGAGAACTGGTGTCAACCAAAGCATTTGCCTTAGTTCTCTTGATCTAGATTTTGGTCTCGAGTAGTCTACTCATCTCCTCTTCCTGGTTGTGCCATGTTGGTGGCCGTGCATCCAAGACTTTTCATCTACATCAGAGTCATCTTCAATTTCCACCTCCCCTTCTATTCTTACAGTTGTCATGGACTTCTTCGAGTCCTTGGTTTGGTTCTTTGGATGTAACTCCGGATGAAACTTCCAACATGTAGCGTCAATATGACCATTAATATCACAATTATTGCAAAAATTCTAGGGATCTTTACAAGTATTTAGAGTAGTGGCATCTTGTTTACCTTTCCCTTTCCACTTAACCTTGTTACTTCTTTGCCCATACTCTTTTTACTGCTGATTTGTTGAATGCTTTTCCCTTGGCTCTGTTTCTCCTTACTTCTTTTCATCAACTATGTAGTGTGTCCTATGCACACACACCTCATTGAGATCTTTGGGAATGGTGGAGATGAATTTTCATCGAAGGTGAGTGTGAAGTCCTCCCAAGTACTTAGTCAGGATATCATCATCCTCCAAGTCCATGTTTAACAACATGTCCTTCCTCTGAAACTCCTTAGTATAGTCCCTACACACTTTAACTACTACCTTGTCTAAAATACCACCATTTAATCATTTGGTCAGTCTGTGTGGCCAATAGGATAGGAGTTAGCTCTAAGTAATTCTTTAAATTCTTGCCAAGATTTCACAATAGGATGCTTCTTCTTTTCACAAGTGGTTAGATGGGTTTCCCACCAAACCAAAACATTTCCCCTCCATTTTGAGACATGTCAAAAGGTGATCCTCTTTACCTCAGTGACATCGTGGATGCTAAATTATACTTCTAACTGTTTTAAACCATTTATCAAGAAACTCGGGATCTACTTATCCTTCAAAGATTTTGATATCTTTCGTCTCAACTTTAAAGGGAGTATGATTGGATTTTACCTTTTCTCTTGTGTTTGAAGTCTATTCTTGCATGCTCTTCCCCATAACTTTCCTCATGGTGGCTCCCTCTTATGCCAAACTTTTCAGTTAAGCCCCGAACCACTTAGTCCATGGAGTCCTGTTTGACAGAAGTTGTCTTCTACAAATCAGACAAGTTCTTCTTGCCTTCTGAACATCCCATCCATCATGGTTTCCAGCATCTTGATTCTACAGACCAAGTTCTCTTCCCTCCATTTGTCCTTGAATTCTCTATTTCCTCTTCTTTTTAGAAATCTTTGGATCGCAAGGTACAGCCTCTTCACCTTTAGACCTCGTCACTATCATACAAATCCAAGAATGAATACCATAGTCCTAGATACTTGTTAGCTCTGATACCAAAATGATTTGTAAAATATTCAACTTTGGAATTATCCACAAAATCAAAAAATAAATGTTGTTGTTCTACTTTCTATTAGAGAATGACAGAGATAGCTAGTGAATGAATTATGCTTATGCTTAGAATCTATAATTGTAGGAGAGGAAATAATTTAAGCTCATAAACACCAACAAATTTTATCTTGGAAATCTCCAAAGGAGGAAAACCAGCCGGGAAGGGAAATTTCTCTTTCTTCTCACTTTTATTGGCCAATTCAAAATAACAAGTACATAATTTACAATAAGTATGAAAGAGAAGTAGATAATATCTCACACTTCCTCCTAAATACTTGTTTGCTCTATCTCAACACTCCTTTCTTCTACAAAACACAATTCCAACACTAATAACTTATTGCTCACTTGCTTTCATGCTTCGATGATCCTATTCTCTTCTACATACATGTATTTATAGCCTTTCTCATGTCCTCTCATGCACTGGAGAATGGGAAAGGTCATGGAGGAGAAGAGACACGGACAACCTTCCAAATTCTGGGTTGTTCATTTCATAGTTTTGTTTTCTGTCTGAAAGAGCCAAGACCGCCACCCAAAGCAGACCGGTGGTCCCAGGACTGCCACCCTAGTTAGGTAGAGGTTTTGTAACTGCTACTCTACACAGAGCGGCGACCATGTTACTATAAAGATAGAACCTCTGTGTATTATTTTTCCTTCTTTGTGTTGATTGATTTGATGAAGTAGAGTCATTTTGGATCCCTATGGATAAAAAAAGGATCCCTCTCTCTTATAATGGTACCATGCCAAAATGGTGGCCAAATTCCCGGGTTTCAAACCTTGATGTGGTCTCTACAATGTATTCTCTCCTCCTACCATGAATGTAAATGATTGTGCATCCCTTAAGCAATTAAATCATGTTTTTTGGAACTCTTGTCTTCCCTTTCTTGTTTTCATTACATCTCACCTCCCTGTTTACATTTTCTAGCATGTTGTGTGTATTCCTACTTGTAATCCCCGTGTTCATGTGTTACGCATGCTAGAAGGCCAATCCTGCATGTTGATCTATGGTACGCTCCATCCGCCCTCTTCTCCCATTCCCTCTATGTTTCCTTCATCGCTTGTGGAGCGTGATCAACCCTTTCCCTGGCGCTATCACCTTCCTTAGCTTAGGATTTTCCTTTTCTACACATCCTTCTATCCTTGGTCCCTTGGCATGTTTATTCTAGGATTTTCTTTTAGCATTAGGAGTAGCAGTAGCATTAGAGGTAGATAGAGGAACTGGCCTTCTCTAGAGATTTGGCACAATCACGCAAGGTCCCATAACTTCATGATGGTTTCATTGTTTTTTCAAATAGCTTGGATCTTCTGGATCCAAGACGTGGGTACAAGTTTGAATGAATAATAGTTTCTGGCATGCCCAGTGGGACAAGTTTGAAGAGCTATACATCTTCACCTCAAAAAGTTTGATGTGGTTTGTTGAGATCCAACCTTTGGAGGCATATCTCAACACATCTGGTGACTCCAATGATCCAAACACACCCATTATTTCATTCACAAACCAATCTTCCCTCCTTTCATTCATTTCTCCCTTTTTCCATTGTTCCACCTTCTTATTTTGAAGTTTTGCAATCATGAATTATTTCCCTTCATGGAATTCTCATTTGCATCAGTAGAGCTATTTTTCTCCATCCACATAGTTTTAAAATCATCCTCCAAATCAGTTTTATAAGCCCCATTATCCTGAAAATGCATATAACCCATTTTTTTCTAACCAAAATGTTTATGAAGAACAATTTATGCAGATGTTGGTGGTGACTCCTTGGCTGAAGCTGATTTTGAGAGGCAAGTACAAAAGATGGAGATGGACATGATGCAACTCAAAGTCAAGTTCTCCATAAAGGTAGCTAAAGTTGGCTATAAGGTCCCTTGTCCATTGGTCGGCCTTATACTAGGTTGGTTTAGTGCCCAATAGAAGTTATACTTTATTGCTAAGATGCTGCCCTAGATTACAAAGTGGGAAGAGTTAATGGAGGCTCAAAAATATAGGGCACATAAACCCTATCAATGGGGAAACCCTGCACTACCATCTTATAACCTTCTTATTTCTTCACGCTAGCCTACATCATCTTAGCCTACTACACATGTTCCCAGATTCTTACGTGCTGCCCCCATTAATAATTCCTATCATCCATCCTCTCACCTTCATTTCTCTTCCATCACCCCTCTTGTGGAACTTCCATGCCTTTCGCACCCATCCTTACACCTTCTTCTGAGTCCCCTCTGTCTAAATGTACCATAAATGAACATTCCCCTACCAACACACCTTTCTAAATCAATGTCATCATGTTAAATGAATGCAGAACAATTGAAGAATGGCATGAATCATGCAAATCTGATTGCGAAGAGGAAATCATCAGGGTGCTTATTCTAGAAGAAAATCGGCTAGTTCCAGAGGGCGCAGTTTTGAAGGAGACTGATTTGATTGTAGAGGTTGAACCTCACGCACCCAACCTCTATGAGACCTAACCTATAAGCAGTCACCTTCAGAAGGAGATTCTGTAAGAAAATCCCATATGTGGGATTGAGCTTCAAAGTAATGAGAAAAGGGTCACACCATGCCCAATCAAATATTTGGCTAGTCTAGAGCTAAAGACAAAGTTGTCACCACTCATGCTCACTTCATAGCATGAGGTAGAGCATAAACGTGCCAAAGGTTAGTAGCAGCACCTCCCAGATCTAATCGCAGAATAACTTCATGAGGTATTTATTTTGTTTGTTGATACTTTGAGTAGGGTGAAAAACCATCTGCAAGTCATTTTTTCACTCTTGTTTCCGACCATGTTCAGCACCAAATCAATTACATGGTCACAATTTATGAGGAAGGGAAGATACTTCTCCCTGCCTCTTGCAGGTTTTACTTAAGTGCCCCTTGCCTATGGTTAGAGTAGGCTAGGTTAAGTTTTATTTTAGTAACAAAAGTGCTCATGCACACTCTACATATTCCTTTTGGGACATGTATGATTTTCATCTTTTTTACATGGTGTTGTGCTTATGTTTTGGCATGCTCCCTCTGGCTTCTTTCCTTTCCTGTTCCACCCATGTGTCCCTTTTTTTGTTGCTTCCTGGGATAGTAGTTAGATTTTGGTAGAGGCAGTTCCAATGTTCAATGCATAAATTTAACTCTCATCAATCCAATTTAGAACATCTTTATATGAGAGAAAATATCCAATTCAGAGTTCAGACAGACCTTCAAGTAACTCTAGGGTGTTCTTCAAGTTGCAAATCAAATCTTCAAGTTTAGTGCTTGAATTCAAGTCCAATGGACTTATAAGGCTACTAGTCTCTTTATCTAATAGGCATATGGCCCCAAAAAGTCACCAAAATTGTTATCCAAATAACTCTCCTAATTATTTGGATAACTTATATTGACTCTGATGTTTCACATTTTAGGTTGCGCACACTCAAGTTTTCTCCCTTGGCACAATTTTCTTAGCTACAGTTCTCACACTCCCTTCCTGCTTACCCCTTTTTTTTCCTCTCCTTTCATTTTCCCTTTGTGCCTTCCCTCTTCACACCCACTTTCATTCTTATCCTGTTGCACACTTCGTGCACGTACCTTTGTAGACTTGCCTTCCCAAATTGGCTAAGTCCCTCCCATGCCTTCATCCTTGCACGCCTTGCACTTCCTCTTTTCCTTGTGCTCCTTCATGTGCACCCTTTTCTTTCTGTCATCCTGAACCCTTCCTCAGTTGAATGCTCGCACCCCGCTTGCATACTTTTCTACTTCTACAAGTATGCCTTCTTTCCTGTTACGTGTGTTCACGTGCCTCTCCTTCACATGCACACCTTTGCACCTCTCACTTTCGTGCCTTTCATATTCTTCTTTAGTCACTGTGTCATGTCATCTGTTAGACTTGAATGTGTTACACATAACCTATCAAAGCATGCCAACAGGGTGCCAAATCTAGACAACCAACTAGTGCATGACACATGGCAGAAATGAAAAAAAAATGAACAGTTGTCTGAATCCTTCAGTCAATCTGCATACACCACGTGTCATTGCGTGTCAGAGTGACCTATAGAATTCTAATAGCCATAACTTATGTTGTAGTTCTCTGATTCCTACGTGCCTAGTCTCATTTGAAAAATTATGACAAAAGCTACACATTCGACTATTCAAGTTCAAATCTAGGTGGGATTTGGTAAGTGGAAAATAGGGAAATGTCTTTTTGATCATCAATGCACACATCTAATCGACCTCAACCACCAGATTTCAATCTGATCTTAATTTTTTCCTTCTTCCACATGTAAAAAAGATATGGGGAAGCACATCCAACAACCTTGCAGGTGGATTTCTAGGAATTTATCGCTTTTTGTTTTTGGATACATATTTGAATATGAGATTCCCTCCTTTTCTCCTCCTTCTATAAATAACAAAGTTCTACTTTGTAAAAAGGACCCCTCTATGTTGTAACAACACCATGCTAAAATGGTGGCCGAATTCCCATGGGTTTTAGACCTTGACGTGGTGTCTACAATGTATTCTCACCCCCTGTCATGAATATAAATGAATGTGCATCTCTTAAGAAATAAAAACGTGTTTTGTGGAACTCTTGTCTTCCCTTTCTCATTTTCATTGCATCTTGCCTCTCTTTTTGTGTTTTCTAGCATGTTGTGCATATTCCCACTTGTAGTCCCCATGTTCATGTGTTGCACACACTAGAAGGCCAAGCCCACGTGTTGATCTGTGGCACACTCTGTCTGCCCTCTCTTCACGTGCCCTCTCTATTTCCTTCATCACTCGTGGAGTGATCGACCCTTTCCCTAGCGCTATCACCTTCCTTAGCTTAGGATTTTCCCTTTCTACACATATTTTTAACTCTGGTCCCTTGGCATGTTTAGTCTAGAATTTTCTTTCAACAATAGGAATAACAATAACATTAGAGGTAGGTAGAGGAACATGACTTCTCCGAAGATCCGTTTCAAGCGCGCAAGGTCCCACAACTTGGAGATGGTTCCATTTTTGTCTCAAACAACTTGGTTCTCTTGGATCTGAGACATGGGTGCACATTTGAATGAACAACAATACGCTCCTTGTATAGTGGGTGTTATACAAAATAGGGGTTGGTGTTCCTTTTGAAGTGGGTGCTTCACTAAATAAATCTTGTGTGATGTGTAATATTCATAAAATTATTTTGAATTGAGTAATGTATTCAGAATTTTTAGTGGGTTTTATTTCCCTTGAGGGTTTCCCACTTATATTTGGTGTTCTTGTGTACTTTTGTTCTTAATTACTCTCATGGTTAATGTTGTATGCATTGTTTCTTAGTCTTAATACTTAATAATTCACCTATGTACATGATTGATTGATTTGAAAGTTTAAGAAGTATGATTCACCCCCATTCATTGTGCTTCCAAAAATTGGTATCATAGAAAGGTCCTTGTGAAGCAAGTTTAACAGCTTGAAGGATATCTTTGAAGCACAAGTATGGTAGGTCATCTAGTTCAATATGGGAAGACACTTTTGCTCATAATAAGAATTCTCTTAAAACTCTTAATGTTTGGCATATGATTGTCAGTTCTTGATGTCTCCACTACAATAGATATATATGATAAGGAGAGCTATGAAGATGATAAAGGAGACAAGAAGGAGAAATCTATGGTGTTAAGTCTTGTAAATGAGAAGATAGAACAAAAGGAAAAAGAAGAAGGATGCAAAATAGACAAAACTACTTTCCACACTAAAAATGAAAGTTTGATATGGTATATTGATAGTGGTTACTCTAGCCACATGATTGGTGACAAGAGTAATTTCATCTCATTGGAAAAACATGCATCTAGTTTAGTTAGATTTGGAGAAAATACAACTATAAACATTGTTGACAAAGGTTCATTAAGCTTAGAAAATGGAAAGACCATAACTAAAAATGTTTTGTATGCTGAGGGACTAAAACATAATCTTCTCATTGTGAGTCAAATGTGGAAATAAGGCTATACTATAGATTTTGATGATAAAGGGTGTAATATCATAAAAAGGAAACAAGTAAGCTAGTAGGAAAAGCTAAGAGGACTGAAAACATGTACATTTTGAAAGAGATAAAAAAGGAGAAATGTCTCATGAGAAATTTAGATGACATTTGGTTGTGGAATAGAAGATTAGGACATGCGAACTTTGACAATCTTGTCAAGATAATCTCCAAAAATTGTGTTAATAACATGCCAAAAATCAGCAAACCAGAAAACACTCTATGCAAAGCATGCTTACATGGGAAGTAGACAAGGAGAAATTTCAAGTCCAAAGAACATTACTCTACCACAAGGCCTTTACAGTTGATTCACATTGATCTTTTTGGACCCATGAGGAATGAAAGTACATCAGGATATTATTACTTTAAGTTACTAAGATACACTTGGGTTGTTTTTTTTAGGAACAAATAAGAATAACTAGACATAATCAAGATATTCAAGGAACTTGTTGAGAATGGGAAGAATGGAAGGATAAAAATCATTATATCAGATAGAGGGGGTAAGTTTTGGTATGATTTTTTTGATGATTTTTTTGAAACTCGTGGTATTAGGAGACAATTCTTAGCTTCTAGGACACCTCAGCAAAATGGTGTATTGGAAAGAAATACTAGGATTGTCTAGGAGATGGCTAGGACTATACTCAATGAATCCAACTTACCTGATGGATATTGGAAAGAGGAAATTTGTACATTTTTCTACATCCTTAATAGATGTCAGATAAGGATAAAAAGCGATAAGAATCCATATGAGTTATGGAATGACAGACCTACAAATATAGAACATTTTAGAGTTTTTGGGTACAAATGCTTCATTAAGAGGACTAAAGAAAACCTAGGAAATTTTGAATATATATCTGATGAGGGTATATTATTAGGGTATTCCTAAAATATTTTAGCTTACATATGTTACAATAAAAGGCTACAAACAATAGTTGAAAGTGCAAGTGTAAATTTTTATGAGTCTTATCCCATGATATCCAAATTCATGTCAAAAGAGACACTACAAGTAACAAAATCTAAAGTAGAAGAAGATGTTATAAATATAGTTGAAGAAGAAGGAGAAGATGAAAAAAAGTACAAGATACCAACACTCCTTCAAAGTAAATCAGAAAATATCATCATGAAATTCAAATTTGAGGTAAGAAGGATGCAGACATACCAACAAGAAGAAAAATGGTAATTCTTCAAAACCAAGAAAATATTACTCTATTATCTAAGTTTGAGCCTAAAAATCCCAAAGAAGAAAGAAAAGATGAGTGTTGGATCAATGCTATGAATGAATAAGTCTAGATCTGATTGAAAAGAACCTAGAACTTGGGAATTAGTACCTAGACCTAAGAACAAAAATGTCATTGGAACTAAATGGGTGTTCAGAAAAAAAAAACTTAATGTGGATGGTGAAGTTACAAGAAAAAAATATATGCTTGTCTGTAAAAGATATGCACATGTTAACTGAGGGATTTTATTTTGATGATAATTTTGCACCCAGTAGCTAGGATGGAAGCCATTAGATTGTTTTTAGAATATGTAGGATATAAAGGCTGTAAGGTGTACCAAATGGATGTTAAATTTGTTTTCTTGAATGAAAATCTAGAACAAGAGGTGTTCATTAAGATCAGTCTGATGGTATTTTCATTGACATATGAAAAATACTATGTATGTAAGAGTAAAAAAGGCACTTTATGGACTGAAGCAAGGGCACTAGGGCTATGAGTATGGGAGACTAGATAAGTATTTAACTAAGACAAGGCTTTCAGAAAGGTTGTAGCTAACATGTAAGTTTTTACATCAAGAATAGAAGGAGGACATCTATTGATTGTATTAGTTTATGTAGATGAAATCATAATTGGAGGGAATAATGTGAGCATATGACTACATGAGTTTGTATTAGTCATGAAGAAGCAATTTGAGATGTCCATGTTAGGGAGGGCTATCATTATTCCTAGGTTTTCATAAGTCAATCAATAAAAGGAACATCATATTTATATCTCAAGAGAAAGTATATAGAGGAGATGCTATTAAGACATTTAAAACGGAGGATTGACAAGCCTGTTGGGACACCCTATGGTCATATGATGTAAATTGAGGAAAGGAAGACAACTCGCCTAAAGTGAATCAAATATAATATCAAGTCAATGATTGGTAATTTATTATATGTCACTGCTTCTAGACCTGACATTTTGTAGGTAATAGGTCTTGTAGGAATTGTTTCAAGAAAACCCCAAGGAGACACACTTACAAGTAGTAAAGATGGATTTTTAGATATCTTAAGGGGACTATAAAGTATGGCTAATGGTATCCAAGGAGTGAGAAATTTGAATCAAAATCTTTTACTGATGTTGATTGGGCAATGAAGTAATGGTGATAAAATAAACACTAATGGAGGATCCTTAATTGTTGGTAAGTGTCATGTTTATTGGTTGATCAAGTAGCAATCTTTAGTATCTCTTTCCACATGTGAAGCTGAGTACATAGCAACAAAATTATGTTGTGTACATATTATTGTGGATGAGACAAACCCTAGAAGACTATAAGGTGGAACGTGATGGACCTATTCCTATCTATTATGTGATAGTACGAGTGCTATAAGTGTGTCTACTAACCATGTGTTTCATTCTAAAACATAAACATATTACAATCAAATATCATTTCTTAAGGGATCAGGTAAGTGAGGAAAAGGATTAAATTCAAACATGTGTCCACTAAGGAGGATATAGAAAACATCTTGACCAAACCACTTCCAAAACACAACATTTGAGCTCCTAAGGAAAATTTTTGGTATGATTCTTGCCCCTTTTAGACATTAAAATGGTCAATACATCAAGGGGAGTAAGGTAACATTACCAATCCATGCTCCAAGAATCTATGAAGAGTGTCAAGTAATGAAGTATTGTGTAAAGTGTGTTAGTGATGCATACTCATAGTTGTTGATCTTTGTGCTCTAAGTTGGTTTATTTTATCAATTAGTTGAGTGCATAAGGTCCAGGAGGAGCCTATTCTGGAGTTGCAAACAATTGTTATTTAGGAATGTGACAATGTGTTAGTGATGCATAATCATAAAGGGAACCTTTGTGCTTTAAGAATGTGATGGTAGAAGTGATTGAACAAGTAATAAAGATTCCAAAATGTTGTCTACAACAAGTGTAATTATCAAAGCGGGATGAATGAGTTAAACCAAAGATGAGTTTTGTCTCAGCTTGAGTGAGCTCAAATATGGTGTGTGATTGGGTCATGTATCATGTGTGAATATTGGTTGGTATAGAAGGAATAAGAAGTATGAGTCCATTTGAGAAGATGAGTGTAAATGATTCTGATATAATTTAGACTCAAGGAAGACAAGTATGATGAAGTAAGGAATGACACAAACATCAAATCAGTGTATGTTTTCTCAGGGGGATAAATGTGCATGTATGAAGATCAGGATCAAGTTCATTAGATTGTCTGTTAAGGTCAAGAAAGTGAGTGGGAAGACCAAGGGATATTGCAAGTAAGTAAGTTGAGTCTAAGCATAGTTGTTATTATGCCTTGTCAAGTTGTTTTTCATGTCAAATTTGTCATAGTAGCCTTTGTCATTAAATGTCAAAGGGCGTAGAGTATACTCAGAAAAATTAAAATAGATATCTGTAGAGATAAATCTGTGTAGGTGCTTGTCATGTGTTTGGTTTTCATCAATGTTTCTAAAGATGGTTACCATCAATGACAAAGGGGGGATATTGTTGGACATTAGTGTCTTAAGTTAATATCATCGATGTCATGTCAAATGGTACAAGTTGGTTTACGTGTCTCCATAAGGTTTCATTCATTATCAAGCTTGAAGGTTGATTGGTAGTGTCCAATCTTGTTATCATGATATGTGGTTTTAGTGTCAAGTCATGGTGTATTAGATAAAATTCATGGTTGAGTGCATGATTCTAGCTGTTATAGTTATGATATGAGTTCCAAAGGTTGATATGAGCTCTAACATGCTTAGGGGTGATGTGTCAAAAATGTTAGAGGGACTTCATGATGATGATCAAGTCATTTCATGGGAAGTATGTATTAGTTAAAGCCTAACTAGGCTGAAGCTTAGTCCTAGGCCAAACATGATGAGTTAGTAGCATAAGAAATAGAGAAGGGTATTCTGATATGAGCATGTATATGGTGTTTTGAGGTTCCATAGGAGTAGATTGTGTCTATGATCAATTTTCAAGTGTATAAAGCATGTATAAGGGTTTCTTTTTGAAACATGTTCTTGAAGACTAGTCAGGTAAGTATGGGAAAACCAAATGGCATAGAGTGTTTTTAGGTTTTTACATATACAAGCATAAATGAGCATTTTGAATATTATATGAGGTTTTTACAGAGGTTCATGCAAATTTTTAGTTCAACTCGTTGAACAAAAAACAAGAATTTTTTTTTTGGATCTATCGAGCTCTTAGAAAGAAAAAGCAGCTTGAAGGTCAACTTTTTAGTGCTCATTCACACATGAAAAATTTTCATTGGAACATGGGAAATTTATCATAGTTGAGGAATGGAACTAATTAGTTTTTAATAGTTTGAATGAAGTTAAATGATGTTTTGAAATTTATGGACGATTGTTAAGAAGCTAAGGTGGTTTGAAACCCTTATAAAACCCTAGTTTCAGAGGGATAAGAGAGATATGATTTGTATGGGCATAAAATGGATTAGGAAAGCTAGTTTTATGATTCAGTGATGTAGAGGATTTCTATAGGGATGCTTTTTATGGTATTTGCATATTCTAGGCCAGCTGGGAAGATGAAGAAAAACCTATGTTTTGAACATATTTACGGTTACAAAGGTGAGATGAAAGTGTCATGATACAAAACATATTACTCTCTATATATTGGTATGTGCTCCAAGTTTTCATGAAAAATGTTATATAGTTTCAAAGGAGAAAATTGAAGTATTAGGTCTTCTGAGTCACCCTACTCCTTGAGGCCTAATGGTGCAAAAACTAGTAATAAAGGTTTGAAGTATGATTATATGTTTTGAATGATATCACAGTGAAATTTGAGCTTGGAAAGATGGTAGATGTTTGATATGAAGTTTTTAAGCCCTTGGTTTGATAAGATGAAGTGGTTTCGTGTTGAAACCCTAGTGGCCTAAAACTACCCTATTAGGCATGTCAAGAATGTGTGACGGATTATATATGCAAGAGTGAATTTTCTCCATGTCAAATAGGGTTTTTTAATGCTTTGAGAAGTGTATTAGGTTTTCCTTCATGTTTTCCAGGTGGTGGAAGAGTCTGGAAGTTTCCTTGGATGTGTTAGACCAGGTTTCTCTTAAGATTGGTTCCTTGAGAAATTATTGTTAGTTATAGAAGTTTCAAAGATGCATTAGTTTTGGGGTCTTGTGCCATGAGTTGAAGGATCTAATGAGTTTTTTTAGATGGCTAACATACATATATTCTTGATGATGTGTTATATGTGCTATGGTGAGTTGTTTTGGTATGGTCAGTTGCTCGGTCTTGGAGATTGATTTTCTAGGTGCTCAGATGGTCCGAAAATAATCAAATTATTACTACCTGATCTCGGACCCTTTTAGGCTTTAATTATTTGCTGATGATTTTCTCCTTTTAAGTAATCAATTTAAAATAATGCAAGACAATAAGACAATTGCACACAGATTGATTACGGAGTTTGGAAATTGCCTACATCTCCAGGTTCGTGGTCGAACCGTTCCACTAGTCAAAACTTGTAAGTTATAATAGTACTTTCACAAGAAAACCTAATGGAATTTTACTTGCCTATCAGTACACCAAACCTTCAGACGAAAAGGGTGAAAAATAGCACCTGACTTCCACCTTCCTGGCATACAATCTCCTTCGGCTGTGATCGGCCTTCTCGACGCAAACAATGTGAAGCTAGCACTCCGGTCGACAATCCAGGATTTGCAAGTACTTGGTGTGGCGTTATGGGCCAACTAGGTAGTTTGAATAACTCCTAGCCACAAATATTTCATTTATTATTGCCTAACAAATAATAGGTCAATAATATAAAAATATACATTGCCTAAATAATTTAGGTCTTCACACAACAATTTCTCATTCTCCTCTTGGCTCGGACTTCACCTCCAGCAAGCTCTAGGAATGAGCTTCTCTCCAAGTTTGTGTGTAATGTGTGTCCTTACAATGAAATAGTTACCCTATTTATACATATTTAGGGTCCTCAAATATTGCAATACATATTATCCATAGGCTAATATTAGCCTAATCCCGTAGCATAGTTGATGGGATTACATATAATCCTAAGGCTATTTTTAACGTTAGCCTTACCCCGTGCATATTTAGGGGGATTTAATCCCATATGGAGCAGTCAAAAATTTATGTGGGTTTATCCCACATGGGGCGGCATTAGAAATCTTCAAAGGTTTTTAAACCTTTGATTATCCCTTACCTTACGTGGACTCCTCCACGCATGGGCTTAGGCCCCTCCACCGCTCCACATTTGATTACATGGGTGGTACGTGGCTGCTTTGGCTAATAAATGGGTCGCATAAATTGGTAAGGCTAGGGGTGTTGACCGCTTCACGTGCATGCTTGAATTGGTAAATGTGGTCTATTGACTCCGCTTGTTTATACGTGGTCCCACTCAATGAATAGAATTTGATCCATTCGATGATGTGTAATTCGAACGACATGGCCCCACTTGTCGAGTTGCAATTAGAAGATCGAACTCGTGGTGGCAAGCCACGTGGTGGCTTGTGGACCCACCACGTCGGTGAGAACCAATTAGTCCACTCGGCGGTCGGGCTCCCCTCCGTTATAAAAGTTGAGCCCCTTATTCCCACACATAATTTTTACGACCATTGAAGATTGGTGATCAAAAACCAACAAAAAAATCCCCTTTGCCTTTTGCCACGTGTCGCAGTGCAATTGGTCCAATGTTGACCAGTTGACCATAGTTGACTTTCCTATTGACTAAACTTTGGCCGAACATATCTAGAGCTCCCGATGTCCGTTTGTCGCATTCTCACAGTCGTTGGAAAGCTCTCGAGATGATCTTCTACACTGAAACCATTTAGAGATGTTTAGGGAACTTTTAGAAATGATCCCCTGATCACACCTCCCCACTGAGAAAAGCTTTTTGTCCCAAAAAGCTTCCATACTGTCCTGAATCTGAAAAACTCTGTTGCCACCCTCGGAAGTGCTGTTGTAGTAGACCCTTGGGTCTTCTCCTCCAACCTTCTCACTTCGAAAAACTCTGCTCCAATCCTGGGCCCTGTGGGTTATGGGTCCACGATGCTTCCGCTGCGCCACTTTGATATCCGAAGAAGACCTCCACGCCTCCGCTTTATGGTGTTAAGTTTCTGAATAAAACCTCAACGCTCCTTTTGTGCGGTGCTAAGCTTCTTGATATCTGACAACAAGGATCTTCTTTTACTCTATAACACAGCTCCTGGCTCCAAGTTGATTCCATAGAATCCAAACTGGTTTGAAGGAACTCCATGTTACATAGAGATTTGATTGATCCGATGTCAATGATGGACAATGCCTTGTCCCTTTACAGACCTCAATGCCTCCGATGCATGATGCTAAGCCTCTTTCAAGACCTTGAGCCTTCGATGCACGATGCTAAGTTTGTTACAGACCTCAACACCTCCGATGCATGATGCTAAGCCTCTTTCAAGACCTCGAGCCTCCAATGCATGATGCTAAGTATTTGTAGACCTCAACGGCTCCGATACATGATGCTAAGCCTCTTTTTCAAGACCTCGAGCCTCCGATGTATGATGCTAAGTCTGTTGATCAGCTACCATTCGTATGTGTAGTCGCAATGCCTTGACACCGAATGACGTTCCGAGCTGATCCTTTGAGAGCTCTTCTTGTTGACATACTAATATCAGGTACCATTCTGCTGCACGGTCGCAATGCCTCTACACAGAATGAAGTTCCGACCCGACGTCAATGCCAATGGTGATTCAACTACCATCCTGCTGCACGGTCACAATGCCTCTACACAGAATGAAGTTCCGAGCTGATCTCTGTGAACTCTACTATCTGCACAAATGGCAGATCATTCTCCAAGCTTTATATGAGTCAAATCCTGTATCCAAGCTATAACAGGTACTCACACGTTGATTAGGAGATATGTTAGGAGCATTAATCAAATTTTCTAAGTAAGAAAATCCACTAAGTATTGTAAACCTTTCTCTCAGCATTTTCTCACAAAATCTGATCTCCAAACTTAATACTGCATACGATTCCTCAATCTGAATTATGCAATATATAATTGATAAATTGTTGACTTACCCATTTGAAAGGACTTTCACTTTCAGGTATTACCTGGTCCTGGGTTGAATTTTCAACTGGTGGTGACGTAGAAACCTCTTCTGCCTTTGCAATAGGCCTCCATTCCATCTTTGGCTTGCCATTACTCTGATGGCGAGATGGATGCAGTTTCCAGCAATTTTCCACCCGATGCCCATTCCTCTGGTAATGAGCACAAAAATTCCTCTTAATCTCCTTTTTCTGGGATGAGGAACTCTTTCTGCCATTTCTTGACTCTACATGACGAGATTGGTCTTTTTGATTTGCCGTGTTCCTGACGAACGGCACCAAATTCTTCATCAGTGTCCTTCTCTTCCAGCATCTGGCCACTGAATGATTATACAATCCACAAAAAGTACATGGAAAAGAATTCCACATCTTCTGAAAATCATAACCATACTTCTTAAGCTGAAAAAGTGGATCAGAAGTTTTATTGTGCCTATGATTATGGTAAGAAACTGGAGGTGGAATCTCATTACCTCTTCGTTGATTTCTCTTACCACATCTTGCCTGTGACAACGAAGCACAACTTTCCTGCTCATAATCTTCTTGCAGGACTAGTGGGGTAATCACTTTGCTTTCGGAAGCTTATCTCCCGTTAGCGTTCTTGGAGCATTCTCCAATTTCCATTCCGCACTAGGATAACCCAAACCTGCAAAATGAGGACGATCCTCGACCTGTATTGGGTTAGAAATACCTTGGCCATTTTTACCAAGGCCTCTTCCATCAAATCCCATTTTATCTAGTAACTTGGATCCAATGCCTCTAGTATGCTTTTCAAACAAACCAAAGACTTTATTACCTGAATCCAAAACCGAATGGGAGCAAGAAGAAGATTCCTGTGGTGAACAACTTACAGTGCAATCATCTCCCATGGCCTCTTCATCTGAAGTTGAAGGTATTTCCTTCCTCTGATCACCACATTGCAACCTTGCTAAGAGCTCATCCTTGGTTTGCAATTCTGATTTTAAGCGAGCATTCTCTTCTTCCAAGGAGGAATACATTGATCGCAGGAGAGAGTTCTCTTCTTGGATCTGGTGATTATAAGCTTCAATCTCTTTGAGCTTTGCCTGTTTAGACATCTTGCCCATAATGCACTTGTACCCTGTTCACACAAATTGAACCAACTGCACCAATCTTGAAGCAATCACTTTGTTAATCAGATTTACTGAAAAACAAATATGGAGCTAAACCAGCTCTGATACCAAACGTGATCCGAAAATAATCAGATTATTACTACCTGATCTCGGACCCTTATAGGCTTTAATTATTTGCCGATGATTTTCTCCTTTTAAGTAATCAATTTAAAATAATGCAAGACAATAAGACAATTGCACACAGATTGATTACGGAGTTCGGCAATTGCCTACGTCTCCGGGTTCGTGGTCCAACCATTCCACTAGTCAAAACTTGTAAGTTACAATAGTACTTTCACAAGAAAACCTAATGGAATTTTACTTGCCTATCAGTACACCAGTTCTTCGGACGACAAGGGTGAAAAATAGCACCCGACTTCCACCTTCCTGGCATACAATCTCCTTCGGCTGTGATCGGCCTTCCCGACGCAAACAATGCGAAGCTAGCACTCCGGTCGACAATCCAGGATTTGCAAGTACTTGGTGTGTGCTCAATGGGCCTATTGGGTAGTTTATAATTTACTCCTAATCACAAATATTTAATCTAATATTGCCTAAAATAATAGGCCAATAGACAATAAAAATTACACGTCCCACAAATAAGCTTAACAAATAATAAGCTTGGGTTGTGTCGGTCACCTTTTCCAGCGCTCTAGCAATGAGCTCTCTCCAAGATTTGTGTGTTTTGTGTGTGTCCCTTACAATAGAAATGGGTTCCCTATTTATACAAAATTAGGGCCCAAAAAATATGCACTACACAATTATCCATAGGCTAATATTAGCCTTCACCCGTAGCATAGTTGATGGGATTACATATAATCCTAAGGCTATTTTTAACGTTAGCCTTACCCGTGCATATTTAGGGGGATTTAATCCCATATGGAGCGGTCAACAATTTATGTGGGTTTATCCCACATGGGGTGGCATTAGAAATCTTCAAAGGTTTTTAAACCTTTGATTATCCCTTACCTTACGTGGACTCCTCCACGCATGGGCTTAGGCCCCTCCACCACTCCACATTTGATTGCATGGGTGGTACGTGGCTACTTTGGCTAATAAATGGGTCACATAAATTGGTAAGGTTGGGTGTGTTGACCGCTTCACGTGCATGCTTGAATTGGTAAATGCGGTCTATTGACTCCGCTTGTTTATATGTGGTCCTACTCAATGAATAGAATTTGATCCATTCGATGATGTGTAATTCAAACGACATGGCCCCACTTGTTGAGTTGTAATTAGAAGATCGAACTCATGGTGGAAAGCCACGTGGTGGCTTGTGGACCCACCACGTTGGTGAAGACCAATTAGTCCACACGGCGGCCGGGCTCCCCTCTGTTATAAAAGTTGAGCCTCTTACTCCCACGCATAATTTTTATGACCATCGAAGACCGGTGATCAAAAACCAACAAGCAACTCCCCTTTTCCTTTTGCCACGTGTCGCAGTGCAATTGGTCCAATGTTGACCAGTTGACCATAGTTGACTTTCTTGTTGACTGAACTTTGACCGAACATATCTAGAGGCTCCCGATGTCCGTTTGTCGCGTTCTCACAGTCGTCGGAAATCTCTCGAGATGATCTTCTACACTGACACCATTTAGAGATGTTTAGGGAACTTTCAGAAATGATCCCCTGATCAATGTGCCTTATTTCCTCCCTCACCACTCATTCAAGAACCATTCTTATTACCAAATCCTCCTTTGTTCACATCAAATATCATGACCACACAACCATTTGTTCTTACACACTTACCTCATAATCATCTTCTCATCCAATTACACTTTCACATCATTTTAATTTTCATCCACATTCTAATTTGTTTGACATCCATTCTTACATACCCCTGTAGACACCCTAAATTACACACCTATTTCCATTTTATCCCAGTTCACTTATAATTATTCACATATTTTATGATTGATTGAATTAATTATCATTTATTAATTAAATGATTAATTAACTAGTGTGCACATCCTAGCCAACTGCCACTCAGATTCTCGATCAACAGCCACATGGACTCCACTTCACCCGTCTATTCAACTCAGGTTCTGGAATCCTAGAAAGGTGGGGGCAGTTGAATTACACATATAACCACCTTTCCAAATGTAACTTTTACTAATAAATTCCTTTACGACCCCTAAATGGCATTTACCTTCCTAGAACTGTTGCAACTTCCTCAAGTGCTAAAAATAGTGTGTGCATTCATCTATTTGTAACCAACTTCCAACCACTTCTACCTCTATAAAATGTAGGATCATACTCTTACAAATCCTCTGGGATTTAAGCATAATTACTTTGTCAAATTTTCTCCAGTATTTGTATATTGGCTCCCAAAAGTTGTGGTCCAATTACATGTGAAGTGGGGTGCTTCACTAAAGAAATACTTGGAGGCCATTCAATAGCACCACAATATGCATTTCAAAAGGTTACACAAGCTCCAAATCTTCACATAATCTTACCCGAGGTTGTTTGGAAAACTACAAGGAGGTTTGCAAGTCATTATTTTATTTTCTATTACTGTAGTTTTGTCATCGCATTCATTTTGGCATGCCCTAGGACCACACCCATCTTCTTTCGTTTTTGTTTCATTTTTTATTTTCACAGTAAGATCTATTTTTTGATGTGCACCCTAAATCATTCTTACTTCCATGTGTAGCTGTTCACAAGTTCTAAGATGATAAAAAGTGATGTGCAGACTAGGAATTCACAAGTATAATTGAACATAATGTTCTAGGTAACATGTGAATTTATTTGTAAACTTTAAATAAAAGTTTTGCTATAGTAACTTTGTTGTATAAAGTTTGGGACATTCAACATATGTTTACAGGTGTTTTAGTCTAGCCCAGTAGTAATTCATGTATGATAAAATCCCAATCTTGACAATATTGTTGTTGTTTTTGTAGATTATTAAGGCACATGCTCAGAAGGATAATGCATCAACAATCCTTACATAAGAGAAAAGGTTAAAAAAATTTAAAATGAGGTGTATACATATGAACCTAACTGAAAATCCTGTCATTTAACACAACAGTGAAACATGAAATGATCTTCACAAAAATAATAATGCAATGCTTGAAATAAAGAATTAAAAGCTAGAAATGAAGTAATGATGGAAGATTGGAAGTGTGGGAAAGAAATGATGAACTCCCAAAAATTAAATATACTTACCTTCCGACATTTCTTAACTTTTCTTTAGTTAGTCCAAAAATGGATTCTCAAAACCTTAAAGAAGAAAGAAAAGAAAGAAATACTAGAAGATAATTAGTAAACTAAGACATAAATATACTAGCTAGGAGGCCATGAGAAGGACAAAAAATTTCATAAATATGGAAAAATATGTGTAAATAAAGAGAATGATAGTTTGGGGGTGGATAACAATGCTAAAGAGCACAACCCAAAATAATGGGTAAATGTTTTGAATATGATAGAAAGGAAAAAAATGCTAACCCCAAGACACAATGTTATGGAGTTAAGAGGTTTGTATATATAGATATATAGATTACCAAATTTCCAAGATAGGAGACAATGTTCATAGAGACCCAAACGGGATTAAATTAGAGTAAATAATGGGTTGATAACATAGTTAATTTGGATAATGTTGTCATCTATGAGGTGCTAACAATGGAAGGATAGTGCATGTGGCTATGACATGTGAGGTGGCATGCCTATCTAAGTGCACAAGGAAAACATACATGTGAGTGGGTATGCTCTCAAAGAGGAGGTGTTATTCTTTGAAGATTTCTTGGAGTTGAATTTGTAATTTTAAGGTAAGGTGGGCACCATGAGGTTCCCTAAAGTTTGGTGTGAAGAAAGAAGTGGAATCATGAGATGCCTCAAAAGAAGTGTTATCATGTTGATTTTATTGTTAAAGGTATGCATTCTATCTAATTTCTGTTGATAATTGAGTGCATTGTGTCTATACTATGCTTATGACATGGTGTAATCCTCTTGATATGAGGGTATAATAGTGCACTTAGGAATGTTAGTGCCATTAAGGTAAATAGTGTCGAAAGAAGACTCTTTGATAGATATGCGCAACCTACTGAAATATATGGAAGGGAGAGAGAGGTAGATGGTCTTGGAATATTTTGGCAATATTGAATTCATTACTTTCAAAGAGATCCTCTTTAAGGTTGTAAGAGAGGTTGGTATCATTAATAAGATGATCCTCATATGATAATATGAGAGGAAATTGGTCCCAAGGTAAAATAATCAGAGGAACTCAATTGGTGATGAATTTTGGTAGATGGTTCTTGTTAACTTATTTTTATAGTTCATTAGGTGTAACATCGTCTAAGTCAAAAAGTAGGTTTAATCAAGATCAGTTTTGTAGTCACAAAACTCAAGATATGGAAGACTACACATTATAGGTCTAGTAGAAATGCAAAAAGGCTTATTGGAGAAGGGTATAGGCATGTCCTGTAAGGAAATTACAAGTTCTCAATATGATTATTAACTACTAGTTTATACCATCTTATATATACCATATGTATGCAATGTAAACCACCTAGGCTGGCCTACTAAGCATGTGAAAGTATGTATAAATGTGATGTGACATGTTAAGAGATTATATTAGCCATAGGTTGGATATATATCCCAGTATATGACCAATGATTAAGGGCATATCATGATCCTCCCCTTCAAAGCAACATTATCCCCAATGTTGGAAATATCTAGGCATTACTTCAAACACATGTATTTCTCCATGTTGATGATCTATTGATGCCAGTACTAGACATATTCCTCCTACCATATTGCAAATTAATTTCCTTGTTCCTTCCACTTGATTATATACTCATTAATTAATCTCTTCTTCACCCACTTAGTGCATAATTGAATATTTTTCTCATGTTGCAAATTGATTTTTCCTTCTTTATCTAGATCAAGAAACACTTTCTAGGATGAAACATTTGTTTTAATGAAATTGTCTAAGAAAAACATGTGACTGGTATGCGACAGTGGAAAAATCTATTTGAGAGTAGAGAGAAATCAAATAATCTAACACTTGAATCTTATTACCATCCACTTGAACTTCCTTTATATTCTTTTCTTGAACATGTAGATCTTGAGCTACAACCACATTGAAGAATTTATACTTGATGTTTGAGTTAATGGAAATAATTACCTTTTCCCTTTGAATGCACTCTTCAAACTGAAATAATGAACTAACCATCTTTAGAGCTACACTATTTGAAATTATATCCTTTATTTTTTATTTATCTTGATCCTTTTCCTATCCTTTTACATTACTAGTAGCCTCTTCTTCTTCTTCTTCTTCTTCTTCTTCATGTCATTATCGTTCTCCTTCTCCTTCTCATTATTTTTCTCTTACTTCTCCTTCTCCTTCTTATTATCCTTATTCTAATTCTCCTTATCCTTATCCTTCTTCTGGAACTAATAGAAAAGGTTAAAATTAAAGGAATTTTACAGTTTTTCGGTAGGATGAAAGATATGATGAGTGGGTTATGAGAAATAACACTTTGATTATTGTTTTTTGAAGAGGTATGTGTCATAAATTTATCTTTATAAATGGCAGGAGGATTGATGACGTTTTATATTTATTAAAGGGTGTTATAAGGCTTAGATTGTTATTTAAATTAATGCATATGGTAATCTTGCCACTTAGCCTGCTTAAGAGCCTCTTCCAATGTGGTGGGAGATATATATGAACTTGTATTAGAGATTTCATAAAAGATCCTTTAGAAATATTTGTTAAAGATATTGATTATCAAGATGATGGTTGAATTGATTAAATAAAATCTTCTATCACTTGATGAAATCATGAGCTGATTCATTAGGGTTTTGTTTTAAGTTGATGAATTTTTAAAATGCATTTTAAGGGATATCATGTTGTTGAAATCCATTTACTAAATATAACATAGGTATTGGTTTGAATTCACTCCTCATACATGTTTCTTGTAACACCCATGTTATGATCATCCAAATCAAGGGGGGTTTTTTAACATGCCCTTAATGTTCAACTAATTCTATCAATGATTGACATTATAATTCAACTTATTAAATAATCCAACATTATTTAAATATTTATAATACATCCGATAACATATGATAACCATGTGTAGTTGTAAGGGTTTATCTAGATCTCCACAATCTCCCTTAAATAAATCTACCTGAGTGTGTATACTATGTATACTTGGTTAAAAATTAAATTACAAGTTATGAGAACTATGAAAATCTCCTAAGTTCCTACCTAGAAGATAATCATTTAGCTTCCATCCGGTATCTAACACTAACAAATTAGCGGATTGGTGAATAGATAATGTAGTCAGTTAATACATTACTTTGGCCAAATTTTCAAGCATTTTTTTGTAAGCTTAGTTTTGAGGCCATACACAATCCTACGAAACTTGTCTTCTGCCACCACACAACCATGTCAACACAGTTATCTAGATTCCTTGTTATTTTTTAAGAATCTAAATTATTTAAGAATAGGGAGAGTCCATTATTGGCTCATTTCCTTAAATGAAGAGAATCCTTTCCGTACCATCTTAGGATCCCTATGGGAAAAATAGTGACCATGTAATGATTACCCATCATTATGTCCTCACTACCCTTCCCATATCCATCTTAAGTTGGCATGAAGAAAGATTATAGTGAGATGATGTAGAATCAATATGCCATACACTCCTTATACTTATGTTTTCTTAGTTAATTAAAATAACTAAGTCTTCCTTAGTAAGATGTTTAAAATTATTTTTTACAGTGTTTAATAGGTTCACATAAGAGGGTCATAGTAACTCATCTAGTTACTATCTAGATTTAGTTCCTCTGACATGATTTTAATCAACTTAGGAAGTATCGTTAGGTGTAGGTAACTTACCCGTATTGATTAATTCTTTCATACCATAAAGTAAATAATCATATTTATCTCATTTCCTATGTTTCCTTTTGGTTCATCCCATTATTAACTTGTATTTAATTTTCGATTGGAAATTAATGACATCATAAATAATCACATTCTTAAGAATTTATCAACTTACTTGATAAATCAACTTATAAGTAGAGTATCTATCTTTTTAGATAAAATACTAAGATGATTCAGAAACCAGATGAGTCCTAACATTTGATTTCAAGTAAGGGAGAAAAATTAGTCTTTAATTATAACTATTTACAAAAATAAGAAAGAATAATACATTGGGCTGCATGCCCATTATATGTTGCGATGATATCTTGATTACATTATCAATTGATTACAATAATATTTTTTAGATTTATAGATCACAATAGACTCAAGACTTAAAAATAATAAATAATCTAATCTAATCAATTATTTCGTGTATCTCAGTATTTCCTGCAAAACTATAGGAGATAGATAGATATGGGTCAGTTCATAAGAAATGGAATAAGTCTACATACTCTTATTCGATGATGTAATTATAATGAAATAACATAATAATAAATGGTTGATATCACTCTTAATAATTAAGTTATATATGTAAATTCCCTAACTCACATTAAGAGATCTATCTCATTAACAAATAATAACAAACTTCATAATTATATAAAAATAATGTGTTCATTATCACTGTATGACCAACCTATTATAACTTAGTCATTCAGAAAATAATGGGACATATGCTACATCATCAATAAACATTTAAAAATGTAAAAAATCACAAATTTATCCAACTACCTTCAAAACTACCATGCTTGGCTATTACAGAATGAAACTATTGTGCAAATCTATTAGTAGAGGTAATCCAAAGGTTGTCTCAACTTAATTATAAACATATTGTATGAAAAGGTTGCTTTCATTACTAATGCATCAAGTAATGGAATTGAACGTTGTCTTTTATTTCCTTTTTCAAAAAATTGAAGCATCATTCATCTAAAAAAAAGACAATTCACGTTTATTAACACCTTCGTTCTCTTCAAGTTTCTAAATAACCAACAAAACTGACCTTATTTTCTATAAACCAAACAATCATAATGGTAACATCAAGGATCAAAGGAGTAGCTTAAAAATTTAATTGCTTTTTCCAAGACCAAAAGAAAACAAAATGTATTCTATAAAGGAATAATAACATCAACATTTTGAGAAGGGGTTATTAACCAAAACGATAACAGTTATGCTCACAAAAGGAGCTATGGACTATATGATAACAACAATGCTCTGAAAGAGATATAATAATAAATATAACAACAATGCTCAAATAGAGAGCCATAACAAAAAAAGTTTGTGTTTTACTTTACTCAACCTTTTAATCATTTTCCAAATCTATTAATAACCCAAACCAGAAGCATATTCCCTTTCCATTTTTCACATCTCAATTAAACCAAAAATCGTATTCACAATGTAAACAACAATGCTCAAGAAAGAACCATGAAAAATAACTCATTTTTTTCTAAATTTTGAAACCCAGATCCAAAAATGAGTTCAAAGAAGGAATGAAACAATAATTCTATAGGAGAGAGCTATAAAACTACCTTTTATTTCTTTCTTTTTTGTATATTTCAACAAAATATTTAAAACCCAAAACGTATGAAAAATGATAGCAGTAATTCTCAAGATAGATTTTTATCTTAATCTTATCTCATTATCCAAATTCATAAATAAATCTGCAATAAGACGTATTCATTTTACCTATTTCAAACAATGACCAAAAACCCAAAATGTATCTATTTTCATATTTCCCCTAATAACCTATAAATGAATGTATTCTTTTTCCAAATCTCATAAAATGATCAAACCTATAATGTTTTCAAACTTCAAATGATAAATAAGAACCAAATGCATTCCAACTCATTATTTCTAGATTTCACAATAAACCAAAGAAACATATACAAATTTCAAACAGTAATCCCAAGCCAAGGAAAAACATATCCATATTTCTTTTTAATAGATCAAAGCAAAACATATCCAGTGATTTCATCATAATAACAACAAAGAGTCAAATTATAAAAACCCATGCATGTATTTATTACCTCTAATCTTCCCTACAATCTTCTTCCAAGTTGTAAAATTCCAATTCGAAATCTTCATAAACACTACCAATCTTCTAACAACATATTCATATAGTAAAACTTCCAAGTTTAACGGGCATGAGAAATAGTAAATTTTCCATGCAATCACCCTAAACAACTTTGCGTTAAAAAATTATATGCACGGATCCAAACTAAGCTTCCTAAAAAAACAAATGAAATGAAACAAATATCAATGCATGCCTTAGCTTCCCAAAGAAACTTCCTGTTTCCAAGGATTTGCCATTATTTCCCACCTACTCCTCTTAACTTCTCATGCCATCTCATGGCTAAAACTAAAACCTTATCTGTTATCCATTCCAAAATTCCATGTAACTTAGGTTATAAACTAAGTTAAATATAGTTACAAACCAACCAAAATTGCATAGTGGGCATCACATTGCCACGTAACCCAAGCCAAAAAATTAACCAATTAACATTTCCAAGAAATCTACAATTTAAACTTAACTCCATAACAAATATCTTATGCCTTAGTGGTCTATTGACCAATATACATGTCATATGTTAACAAAACAAATATATGTATGTATATATGTATGTATATGTAGGTAGATAGGTATGTATGTATCTATATAATACATATACATACATATATATAATCATTAAGTTATCATCAACACACACACGTGTGTGTGTGTGTGTGTGTGTGTGTGTGTGTGTGTGTGTGTGTGTGTGTGTGTGTGTGTGTAATTTATTTATTAAATTATGACCAACACTTTTTTATTTGAAAAGTAATAATGATCTTAATAATTCAACAAATGTATTTAATTAAGTTGAGGATGTCACATACTTCCCCTCTAAAAATAATCACTGTCCTGATGATTTTATTACAAACATTGCTAACATATCAATCGTGAGCAAATTTAAAAATAACACTGAAGAGTAAAATTTAGTTTTTCATGATCAATTAATTTTTTTCCCATAATTTAACCTAATCAAGGTTCTAAAACTTGGTTGTATCAACCTTATTCGAGAAATTTAATTCCCAAAAATTATTTAAATATGGCTTAAATTACCATTTATTCAAAATAAGTATTGAATATTTTTCATCAAATCCATCAAAATTATTAAAAAAAACAACTATTTTGTTTACTTAAACAAGGAAGGAAAAGTAGTCATCATATCATCCATATTCTCGCAATTTGTGATGTTCTCAGAATCTTGGTCCCATTGGACTTGACATTGAGTAACTTCTTGATTTCTAAGACATAATTTGTGAGTTCCTATCACTATTATTGGTTCAACTATGAAAATTCCTAGGTCGTGACTCTGTAATGAGTTCTAATTAATAATATGTGATATATCAAAAACATACTTTTAAGCAAATATATATGAAAAATATTATGCATCATGGACAATGCAATAGGTAAAGCTAATCTGTAAGCCACTGGACTTATACATCTTAGGACTTCAAAGGGTCCTACATATCTAAGTGATAACTTGAATCTTTTCCAAATGAAATAAAGATCTTTTGGGTTTTACCCTCAAAATACCTTGTCTCCTTGCTCAAATTTGATGTCAATTCTTTTTCAATTAGCGTAGCTTTTCCGCCTATCAGTGACTTCTTTCAACGACTCAAGTATGAGCTTAACTTGTTCTTACATTTCATTCAACATTTCCTAACTCACCACCTCTTTGTCCTCCGTGTTATCCTAGATAATAGGATTTCTACACTTTCTTCCATACAATGCTTCAAATGGATACATTTACAATTATGAATGGTAAGTGTTATTATAAGAAAATGCATCTAGTGATAGATATTCCTCTCATTTGTATTGTTGATCCTTACAATACCTTTTGATCATATCTTCCATAATTTGGTTCAATCTTTCCATTTTTCCATCTGTTTCAAGATGGTAAGCCAAACTAAAATTCAATTTTGTTCCCAACGGGGAGTTAAATGTTTTCCAAAACTGAGATGTCATCCTTGGATCCCTGTCTGAAATTATTAGTTGCGTGGAATTCCATGCAAGCAAAAAATATCATGCAAAAACATTTTTATAATTATTGGAGGATCATCTTTAAGATTTCCTGATATGAAATGAGATAATTTGGTTAGTTTGTCAACTACTACCAAAATCATATCATGTTTATTTTTGGATATTGGAATTACTTACACAAAATCCATGTTGATTACCTACCATTTATATTGTGGAATATTATGAGGATATAATAGACCAGTGGGATGTAAGTGTTCTTACTTTACATGTTGGCATTCCAAACAATGTGCAACATAATTTATTATATCCTTCTTCATTCCTTTCTAAAAATATTGTTGTTTAACATCAGCCGACAACTTTGTTACTCATAGATGCCCAAAATATGGTGCATCATGAAATTATTGCAAGAATTTCACTCTAAGATCACTACCCAAGGGCACATATACTTTATTGTTATATCATAAATTTCCTTCATTATCAAACTTAAAATCCTTTTACATTCTATCATTTAGATTTGTTTCTAATGTAGTTTTCACTTGTTGATAGTAAGAATATGCTTGAATTTGTTTCTTAGCTTTTCTTTCTTAAAGTGAGTTCTAAGGGTCACAATTGCGGAAATATGCTTCTTGTGGCTTAGTGCATCAACCACTCGATTGTCTTTTCCTTTAATGTGACTAATATCAAAGTCACATTTGGATAGAAATTTTATCCACCTACGTTGTTTTGTGTTTAAATTGGGCTACGTAGAAATATATTTCAGCCCCAAATGATTTTTTTTTAGTTCAGATGGATATCCTATCAAATAATGCCTCCATATTTGTAAGGCATGGACTATGAAAAAAAGCTCTAAGTCATAGGGAGCGTAGTTCTTCTCATGATCCTTCAATTTTATACTTTTATTAGCAACTGTGTAGTCATTTTGAAGAATTATTTCTCCTAATCCTTCACCTAAGGCATCAGTAATGACATTAAATTTTCCATTAGGATCTAGAACCTTTAATATATGTGCATATTTAAGTTTTTATTTAAGAAAGATATATGCACTCTCACATTTTTCAGTCCATACAAAATTTTTATCCTTTTTCTGCAATGAAGTAATTGGTCCAGACACTCTTGAAATTTTTTTAACAAATTTTCTGTAATACCTAGCCAGTCCCATAAAACTTCTTACCTCATGTACGTTTTTAGGTGCTGACCACTCAATAATAACTTTGATTTTTGATGGGTCAACAAAAATCCCATCCTTGTTGATGATATGGCCAAGATATTATACTTCATTTTGATAAAAAAGAACATTTTGAAATATTACCACATAGTTTCCTTTTTCTCATTACCTGCAACACTATTCTTAAGTGTTCATTATGTTCATTCATGTTTTTTGAGTAAAGCAGAATATCATCAAGAAAAACTAGAACAAACTTATCTAAATATTCTTGAAAAATACTATTCATAAGGTTCATAAATGTTGATGGTGCATTAGTGAGTCCAAATGGAAAAACAATAAACTCATAATGCCCATAGCATGTTTTGAATGTTATTTTTTGATTACCTTCATATTTTATTCTTAATTGATGATAACCATATCATAAATCAATATTAGATTAAATAAATGCATCTCTCATCTAATCAAAGAGATCATTAATTCTTGGAAAAGGATATCTATTATTTATTGTTTATTTGTTAAGAATTTGATAGTCAATACATAACCTTGACATTCCATCCTTCTTTTTAACAAAAATGATCGGTGCTCCCAAAGGAGACACTCTAGGTTGAACTAAACCTTATAAACAAAGGTCATTTAGTTTTCCTTTTAGTTATACTAGCTCTATTTTTGTCATTATATAAAGTCCTTTTGATATTGGTTATGTTCCATGTTTAATTAAAATTGTAAAGATAAACTCTCTTTTAGGAGGAATTCTAGGAAATTATTCTAGAAATACATCTTTAGACTCATGTAAAACTTGAAAATATTCCAAATATGTCTTACCTTCCTCACTAAAAGGTGAGATCTTAATAGCATACAACATGCAACCTTTGTTTTTGGCTTTCTTTAGTTTCATTGCAGATATTTTTCTAACTTCAAAATCTTTCTTAATTCCCTATATGATAGTTGTTTTTTGCATTTCATCAAAACATTCTACACATTTCTCAAAGTTTTCCACTATTTATTTGTATTTGGACAACTAGTTTACTACTATTATGATGGCATAAGACCCTAAGGGAGTCACATAAAGGTTAAGTTCAGTGGTAGAATTAGGTAATTCCAATGTTGCTTCAAACATACATTAGTCCACTAGATGAATAACATCATTCTCGTATTGGAGAGTCCAAGTGTTTTCCATAAATCCATCTCCCTTAGATAATTTTCTAGCTAACTTACTATAAATAAATCACTCGATATCATTATTTTCAAATAAAACAGTAACTGGAAAACCATAAAGCTTACCTAGCACTTCTATTGGGGTATCCTATTTTTCTACTTAGAAATTACCCATTACAACATAAATTATTTTATTTTGGTTATTGGGGATGGTAGTTTGTATAATCATCATCACCGCATTTAAAACATTCCCTAATACGCCCTTTTCTTTCAAATTTATTTTTACCAAAACAACATTGTTTTGCTCATTCTTGCTTACGTTTACAGTAGGTTTAGTTTTTGCACTTCTCCTGGAAGTCTTTAGTTTTCTTCCCTCTTTCTTCCACAAATTTTTCATATGAGCAATTGGTGCATGTGAGCTAACACTCTTCCTATGTTTCTCTTCCCTAAAGGGTGAAATTGCTTGCAATTTCTATTCCTGCCTTATAGCCTTTTCAACACTTCCATTGTAGATGGTCCATAAACATCTACTTCACCTCCTTTGTTTGGGTTTAGTCCCATGATGAACTTACGAATCCTAAAATTTTCATCTTTTTGGTATTGGGGCATGTGTACTATAATATTTTAGTGAAACATTCCCAATACTCTACAACTGAAAGGAACGATAAGAATATTGTTCCAAGCCGCGATCTCAAATGATAATAACACACCACATTAGATTTGCAAAGCAGAAGAGCTAAAATACCATATATGGAAATTCATCATAATCCATAATGCTCAATACATTACAATAGAATGACTTGAATTATTCAATAAGAAAGATGTACATATAGGAGGAGGGAAGTGCAACTACTACCTAAATCAATGGTGAAGAACTCCCACTAACTGATACTGGTAGTTAAGTTAACTCTAAAAGACTAGTAAACTAACTCGACATAACTGAAAAGCTAACTCCACACAACTAGTACACCTAAGCAAGCTAACCCAACAAGTGTAGGGCTAACACAAGTGTAAGAATTATCCTAATAAATAAATAAAAGGATAAATAATAACCTACATTAATACACTCCCGTAAGCATAGATTAGGTGGGTGGAAAAGAAGGTACTTTACCAGTAACAAGTCCTGATGAGGTACCCACGTACAACAACTGGGAAAAATGGACACTGCAAGGTACCCAAAACTAGTAATAACAAAGTAGAGAGAAAAATCCTGCTGCACGATATCCTCAGAAGCTCGACTCCAAAAACTTATACAATACTGAAGAAGTGTGGTGCACACTATGGTTTGAATCCATTACTCGATCATATAACTCAAAAACAACTGACACTCGGGCTTCACCAGAATAGCTCCATGCAAGGAGACTATCAATGGAGTGATGTCTTGAAAAGTGAAAAACAAACACCAAACATAATTTGATCAATTGGCAACAAATAGGTGTGCCACGATCCAAGAAAAACCAAGGTAACAAGGCAAGGACACGAGATCCAAATAAATAGGAGTGCCATGATCCAAGAAAAAACCAAGGTAACAAGGCAAGGGCACGAAACCCGAAGAAACAGTATCAACACCACACCATCCCATACTGCAGAATGGGTAGAGTGACACCACGGATCTATATGAGTTACCAAAATCAACTACTCAAACACTGACAAACTAACATTGGGCTCCACCATAATAGCCCCCCCACAAGTTAAAGACTGTTAACATGCCAAAAAAGTGTCGAAAATACAGATCCAAAATATCTCAACAAACAAGAGAGATATAAATGTATCCACCCATAGATACAAGAATGCAATACCCAAAATTTTAGGACATCGAGCACAACCAAAAATGCATCCACAAGTGATCACAACACCCTCCCACATTTGGCACTTTATAATTGAGTGCATGTAAATATTACAATGAGTAAAAAAACCTTTTACATTTGAAATATGTGTTATAAAAATTTCACCAATGCATAGATCTCGAAAAAATACACAATTTCAAAAAAAAGATCACCTTAATCCGAGCTACAGATCAAAAGTTATGAGCTCTACAAGGTTTTGCTATTAAAATAATATTTTAATGCTGACTTTTTTAAAAGGTACACGTGACACCCAAATGTCTAAAGGGTAAAAGAGTGCATCCACACTGATACATGCTTGTGACCAAAGGATAAAAGCCTGTGCCCAAAACCTAAAATGTCCAGAGGGTAAATCATTGTGTCCACAGGGTACACGCTTATATCCAATGGATAAAAGAATGCACCCATTAGGGTACAAAGATGTGCATCTAGTGGATAAAAGACTGCATCCAAAACCAAAATACCCAGAGGGTAAAAGAATGCATCTGGAAGGTATACGCTTATATCCAATGGATAAAAGAATACACCCATAGGGTACAAATCTGCGTCCAGTGGATAAAAGAATACATCCAAAACTAAAATACCTAGAGGGTAAAAGAATGCATCTGGAAGGTACATGCTTATATCCAATGAATAAAAGAATGCACCCATAGGGTACAGATCTGCGTCCAGTGGATAAAAGATTACATCCAAAACTGAAATACCTAGAGGCTAAAAGAATGCATCCAGAAGGTACACGCTTATATCTAATAGATAAAAGAATGCATCCAAAGGGTACATATCTGCATCATAGTGGATAAAAGACTGTATCCAAAACTCGAAATACCCAGAGGGTAAAAGAATGTGTCCAGAAGGTGACACACTTATATCCAATGGATAAAAGAATGCACCCAGATTTGATTGTCTCAAAACATGGTCGAGTTTACAGTCGATTCTAGGGTTTTGACACCTTCCAAATCCAATTCCACACTCCGTTTTACATAAAAATGCATGCTGCAAAAATTGCTAACAAATTCCATATACATGAAAAAATAAACTCTTGCTTGTAAAGAAAAACTTACAAATGGATGTCTACATCATCTATAGCTCTAATACCATGAAAGGAACGATAATAATATTGTTCCAAGTTGTGATCTTAGATGATAATAACACACCACATTAGATTTGCAAAACAGAAGAGCTAAAATACCGTATATGGAAATCCATCATAATCCATAATGCTCAATACATTACAATAGAATGACTTGAATTATTCAATAAGAAAAATGTACATATAAGAGGAGGGAAGTGCAAATACTACCTAAATCAATGATGAAGAATTCCCACTAACTGATATTGGTAGTTAAGTTAACTCCATTAAAGACTAGTAAGCTAACTCGACATAATTGAGAAGCTAACTCCACACAACTAGTACACCTAAGCAAGCTAACCCAACAAGTGTAGGGCTAACAAAAGTGTAAGAATTATCCTAATAAATAAATAAAAGGATAAATAATAACCTACACTAACAACAACACTTTGGTTTCCTTGAGTTAAGTTCTAAAATTCAGACATATTTTGATCAAAATAGAGTTGAGGCAACCAACATTGATGTAAATATACCATGAAATACTCCCAAGTGATGGATTGTAATATCTAATCCCGATTCCATTTTACAGTTATTCCATCATGAAGATTTTTTGTTAGAGAGTTGGAAAACACCCCATACTAATTTCATTTCCTTTAAAAATACCTTATTTCAAAGTACTTCTCCATCTCACTTAACCATTTTTCATCACCACCCCCAAGGTTGTTCCATTGTATTTGGGTGGGGTTGATCCTTTTTATGTCTCTAGACAGTTCAATAGCCAAATAAGATATTTTATCCCCTCGCCCGTTATTAGTGTTATGTTGTTCATGAATATCTTCCTCATACTATTCAAGTTTCTCTTCCTCATGCTCTTCAGGTTATTCTTCCTAATTTTCACCCACTACCTAATACTCAATTACAACTATCTCGTTACGAGTGTCCTAAAGGATTTTATAATTTCATCTAACTTCTCATCCATTGAACCTTTAGCATTAGTGGGATCAGTTCCATCATCATGGTTCGCCCTTCTTCTAACCATTGTACCCCAATAACAAAAGGATAATATGTTCATTCATGTTATGAGCCCATTGAGTCCAAGAGCTGATAAACCTACAAATCTGATACAAAACTCTAACACCCATGTTATGATCATCCAAATTAAGGGGATTTTTTTTAAACATACCCTTAATGTTAAACTAATGTTATTAATGATTAACATTATTATTCAGCTTGCTACTAAATAATCCACCATTATTTTAATCTTCATAATCCATCTGATAACATATCATACCCATGTGCAGTTGTAAGGGTATATCCAAATCTCCATTATCTTCCTTAAATCACTCTACTTGAGTGTGTATACTATATATACTTGGTTAAGCCTTGTACAAGTTATGAGATGTGCATCTCCTAAGTCCTTACCTAGAATATAATTATACAGCTTCCATCTGGTATCTGACACTAATAAATTATGGGATTAGTGAACAAATAATGTAGTCATCTAATACATTATTTTGGCCAAAATTTCAATCATTTCCTTACAATATTAGTTCTAATACCGCACACAAGCCTGTAAAACTCATCTTCCATCACCACACAACCATCTCAACAATGTTATATGGATTCCTATTTATTGCTTAAGAAGTTATATTAGTTAAGAATAGGGAGATTCCATTATTGGCTCATTTCCCTAAAAGAAGAGAATCCTTTCCATACCATCTTAGGATTCTTATGGGAAATATAGGGACCATGCAATGATTTACCATCATTACATCCTCGCTACCCTCCCTATATCCATCCTAAGTTGTCACAAAGCAAGATTATATCAAGATGAATAAGTCTTCCTTAGAAAGATGTTTAAAAGTATTATATTACAATGTTTAATAGGTTCGCAAAAGATGATCATAGTAACTCATCGAGTTACTATCTAGATTTAGTTTCTTTTGATGTGCTTTTAATCAAATTAGCAACTATCGTTACATGTAGGTAACTTACTCGTCTTGATTAATTCCTTCATACCATAAAGTACATAACCATATTTATCTTTTTTCTTGTGTTTCCTTTTGGTTCATCTCTTTATTCACTTGCATTGATTTTTCTATCAGAAATGAATGATATCATAAATAATCACATTCTTAAAAATTTATCAACATACTTAATAAATCATCTTATAAGTAAAGTATCTATCTATTCAGTTCATATAATAAGATAATTCATAAACTAGATAAGTCATAACATCTAATTGCAAGTAGGGGAGAAACCTTAATTTAATTTATAATGATATACAACAGTAAGAAAGAATAATGCATTAGATCTCAACATGCTTTATATGTTGTGATGATATTTCAATCACATTATAAATTGATTACAGTAATCATTTTTGGATTTATATCAAAATAGACCCAAGATGTAAAAATAATCAATAATCTAATTCAATCAGTTACTTTTAGTATGTTAGCCTTTCCTGTAAAATTGTAGGAGAGAGATAGACATGGTTCAGTTCATAAGAACTAGCATGATTCTTATACTCTTAATATATCATGTAATTATAATGAAATAATTGAATAATAAATGGCTAAGATCACTCTTAATCATTTATTTATATTCATAAACTCCCTAGTTCACATTAAGAGATTTATCTCATTAACCAATAATAAAAAACTTCATAATTATATACAAAAAAGTGTTCATTATCACAATATGCAATCGACCTATTATAACTTATTCATTCAAGTAATAATGGAACATATATTACATCACAAATTAGCATTTACAGATATAATAAATCACAAAGTTATCTAATTGTCTTCAAAATGTTTGGACGTGGAGATATAAGTATTCTTTGTATGTTTTTAGCTTGATGTATTCATAGCTTGTGCTGTTTAGAATTTTTGAAGTATATGTCTAAAGAATTGGTATCAGAGCCGAGAAAAAGAATCCTTTAGATTATCAGAGCTGAGCAAAAGTATCTTATGGAATTGAGTTCAAAATTATAATCAGATTTTGGTCATCAGTATTTATAAACTGGTTTTGTCATCATTCAATGGTTAGAAGATCTTTCTAGGATCTAAGAAGGTGTAAAGTGGTTGTCTGTGAATCCTGAGTTCAAACTAGCATCAAAGCAGGCTAAGAGGTGAGGGTCCCGTCAAGTAAGTCGTCGGGTGGTGTGTGCGCAGTTTAGGTTGACCCGATAACGTAAGCCCTGTCCGCAAAGTTTCTCAGTAGTAACAGTCTAAAATGGCCACTGAAGCTCGCCCTAGTTTATCTTCCTTGAATATTGAAGATGAAGATTTGGTAAGCCTTTCTGATGTTTGGCCCGTAAATTCTGATATATCTGTTCTTGAAGAACCAGAACCATTACCTGCCTGGAAACTTCCCCAAAAAATATCATATGATCAAGTCTATTCTAAGATTAATAAGTTCCATCTTGATAGCTAGTCCACTGTCTTTAAGACTAGAGAGTCTGTGATTCAAGTACCTCATACTTCGTCCTTGTGAATATAATATACCTCTAATAGATAAAGCTGATATTAAGAGTCTTAAAGAAACAAAATGTCTATCAGTTTGCCCATATAGGATGTGTACAGATAGGTATCACTCCTCTTTTCCGCCATGGTCTTAAATGCGTCTGTTTTGTGTTGTCTTCTTGATCTCCCGATTCGACAACTTTAAAGATTCATTGCTTGCAGCTATACAAACTGGTTTTCCATTCTGGACCAATCTCTTTTGAAGTATATCCTAACTATCCTGTTTCGTTAACTAAAGATGATTTGTTACAGGATGTGTTAAAGCTTCATTTGGCTACTACAGGATTGAACATGCGTCCTGGATCTTGTCCACTCACCTATTCATTACAAAGTGATTTATCGCCTTGTCAACACCATGTACCCTGCAGTCAAGCATGGTGTTACCAAGGGCAGCAGCGTGGTGAGTCATGTGAATATAGAAAGTCAAAAAATAGAACCAGAGTTAATTTCTTGGTCCCAGATACGTGTTCCAAAAGAATGGACACTGTCTAAAAAGTTCATTCAGCAAAACCAGCCCAAGCTACAAAATGCTACAGCAGTTGATGAGTCTAAAAATGATGTAAAGTTATCTTTAGGTCTAATTCTAGATTAACCTTACCTAGATCTAGTTCTGTAAAGTCTGACAGTTCTTATTTTTCAGTCGGTGAGTCTAGTCAGAGTCAGTCTAGTCAGAGTCAGTCAGTCCCTACTCAGAAGTCAAAAGAGAAAATATTCTTGTGCAGTCACAATTCTTTGGTGCATGATCCAAATACTGATTTCTTATGGTGTAATGACTGTGAGAAATTAGTACAGCAGAAGTATGTTCCAGAAAATGGCCCAGCCATTAATATGGCATCAGGAAGCCATAACTCTTTTCCTCCAACAGAGAGTTATGAATTGATTTCTCCAGATGAAAAGCAGAAAGCAGTACATTGGTACCAGAGGACAGTAGATCGACAGATTGAGCCATCTGAAAGTTCAAAGATGCTCAACTGGACCAATAAAGCAGTCAAGTCTACATATGATAAAGTTTCCTCTTATGATGCAAGACTTGCAGAGATGGAGAAGAATCTCAAGGCCTTGGAACTCAGAAGAAAAGGTGATACTGCTGGAGCCTTAAAGCTTTTGAATACAAGAGTAGAAGACTTAGAAAAGTCTGTAAAAAGGTAGAAACTTTGGTGCAGAATAATCATAAGGTAGTCATTGAAGAATTGCCCAAAGTAATTTCTCAGAATGTTGCTGATATTGTACAGCCTTTAGTAGATCATACTGTTAGCATAAAGTCTAATGTTGCTAACCAATTGATTCATACACATGAGCTAGTAGAAAGTAGTTTAACTCATGCTCATGATTCTTTAGAAAAGATGGATCATAAAATTGACCAGATCACAGAATCTGTTGAAGATATTCCTGCAGTTGTATCTGATGTTCAGAAGATCAAAAAGGAGAGTACTGCATGAAGCAGAAGGAGACTGGAGTAATATAGTCTCCATGAAGCAAGTAGAAGATCTGGCAAATCCATCAAAGAAGCAGCCTCATAAAGAGTTGATATCCCAGCACAAGCCATTATTCTTTGACAAAAAGAATGTTGGAATGGTCAAAATGAGAAGCACCAGCAAGCTGAAGCCATGATTATTGGTGAAACATCAAATCCCAAACCAGAGCCGTTACAAGGTATGGCTAGAGTTCAAACCCTGCAACCAAATTGGTATAAATTAGAATGCAGATCTATTGATGAAATAAAAGAAATGATACATGGTATGATAGGATGGGGAAATTCTCAAGCAGAAATATATAGAAAAGATCCTCATGCTATAGCATCTGCAATAGCCAATGGTTTTGTAGGAATAGTAAAAGAATGGTGGGATACTGTTCCAAATCAAGAATGAAATAAAACAAAGTGGTTATATGGGTTTAACTGCTGCTATTATAAAAGAATTCATTGGTAATATAGAAGATGATAAAGAAAAGAATACAGCTTTATTCTTAAGAGCCAGATTATGTGATATGAGTCCCAGAGTTAAAGAATATCAATGTTATATGCAAAATCTATATTATAATTCTGGCAATATAAATGATGAAACCATGAGATTGAGATATATAGAGTCTTTTCCTCCATATTTTGCTAACAGAATATAAAAAGACTATGCATGGAATGAGAACTGAAGATCTCAGTTTTGGAATGATCAATCAAATTATTGATCAGACTAATATTAAGCTGTGCAGAGACAAGTGGGAAAGAAACAAGCTTTGAAAGAATGAAAAATCTCTTGGTAAGAAATTTTGTGCTATGTATGCAATTGAACCCTTTGGGTGTGATCCTTGTCCTCAAACAACCAAGTCATCTTGCCATGGTTGTTCTCAAAAAAGGGGGAAGGGAAGGTATAAGCACAATAAGTATAAGAAAAAGCTGTATCATAAAAAGTATAGAAAGTATTATTCTGATACTAACAGAAGACCTTTCAAGAAAAGGTATGTCTTCAGGAAAAAGAAATATGTGGGAGGTAAAAGGATGCCTACATGTTTCATCTGTAAAGGTCCGCATTATGCAGATAAATGCCCTCAGAGAAGCAGTGAAAAAGGAAAAGCAAAGGTGAATGCCCTTGCAGCAAAAGGAATAACAGAAGAAGACTATATGTATGTAAGTGATTCAGAAAGTCTTTCTTCTGATGTATCATATTATTCTGAAGGATGAAGTTCAATGTAATATAGCTAATGCTCCTGACAGTAGTTCAGATAGTTCTGATAGCAGTGGTGGTTATGATAGTCTTCCATCATTTGTAAATATGGTTAGAGTTAACATGTTTGCTAGTTTCAAGCACCCTCTTGCTCCACCAAATGCTGAAGTTCTTAAACAGCAATTGGATTTATATCAAAGTGAGTTTAATTCGTGTCCCCCATGGGATACTACCAGAAGATCAGTACTGTTGAAAAGAGTTCAAGAATTCCAGCAAAAATATACACAGCAGTACCAGATAGAGCAAGCTCAGCTCCAGAAGATCCATGAAGAAGAAGCAGAGCAAGAAGCCGAGCCTCTATCTGTAATGAAGAACCATATTCTCCATACGCCCTCCATTTCAGCAAAATCAGACAAAGACAAATCCCTGTCAGAGGCAGAGGAAGTCCATGGAGAGGAAGAGGAGAGCAGAGGTAGAGGATTTCAGAATCCTCCAAGAAGTTATCCATTTCTCTTCCCAGAAGAGAATATTGCTGAACAGATGGATCAGAGACATCCTGATCCTAATATCTACAGAAAATGGAGAAGGAACCGTATAGAGTTCCTTGATAAAGTCATAAAGAAAGCCACTGAGGAGTTTTCCAGACTCCTTGAAGAAGAAAAATGAAGAGAAAAAAGATGACATTGAAGAAGCATATCAAGAAATCTTGGCTCAAGATTCAAGAAGAAATGTTCAGATCAGCCCAGACCAGCAGAGGTATGTACTGTCTCTAGTACACAAAATCCTTTCATAGCAATCACTATTTGCATTCCAAATATGAAGCCATATTGTTTAGATGCTATGATTGATACTGGTGCTGATATTAGTATGCTAAGAAGCCAAGCTATTCCTCCTGATTGTTGGGAACAAACCAACATAAGAATAAGATTTGATAAGAAAGAAGTCATCTCTCAATTTGTGGCTGAAATAAGAAATATCATATGTGGCATATATAAGACTATAAGATTTTACCAGCATGACATGGAGGCATATGATTGTTTACTAGGAGTTGATTTTCTGCATGCTTGTGGCAGTTTCAGTATAGATAGAGATTTCATTACTCTATTCAAAGCCCAGCATAAGATTCCTAGAAGGTATACATATCAGAAGATTGTGCCTTTACCTAAGCCTGCCAAAGAATCCAAGTCTGAATGGATTCATAAGTCTATTGCCGCATGTAAAAGTAATATTGATGATATTGTTGAGAAAATTCGTAAGGATTTATGTTCAGATAATCCACATGCATTTGTGGATAGGAAAAAACATATATGTTCACTTGAATTGCAGATCCTGAAGGATAAAGAAGGCAAAGAGCTCATTCCCAAATTCAGAGCTCATCACAGAGGAATGATTCCTTCTGAAAGGAAGGAATGCCATGAAGAAATCCAGAAGTTATTGAAAGGTGGATTTATTCAAGAATCCAATTCACCATGGTCCTGTGCAGCCTTCTACGTGAATAAGAGAAGTGAACAAATCAGACAGAAGAAGAGGCTTGTGGTAGACTACAAGCCATTGAACAAATATATAGCTGCTGTTCAACATCCAATACCTGCTCGTGATGATTTGCTTGCCAGAATCAAAGGATCTAAGGTATACTCAAAGTTTGATTTAAAATCTGGTTTTTGGCAAATATTCTTACAGCCTGAAGATTGCTATAAGACAGCTTTTGTTGTACCTGGAGGCCAGTATGAATGGAAGGTATTACCCTTTGGCCTTAAAACAGCTCCATCTATATTTCAGAAAAAGATGGACAGTATCTTCAAAGATTTAGCTGATTTTTTATTGTATACATTGATGATATTCTCATATTCAGCAAATCTCCTAAAGAACATATAGAACATTTGCAGAAGTTCTATGATACTGTTTATACTAATGGATTATGTCTATCTCCTACAAAAATTGAAGTATTCAAAGATGAGATAGATTTTCTTGGTATCAAAGATAAAAGATGGAAGCAATAGAAATGCAAAAGCATGTTGTATCTAAGATACAGGAGTTCCCAGATGAACTCAAGGAAAAGGAACAACTTCAAAGGTTCCTTGGCTGTGTAAATTATGTAGCAGGCTTCTACAAGAATATAGCAGCAGACAGAATCCTCCTGAATAAGAGGTTGAAGAAGAATGCTCCCGCATGGAGTCCAGAAATGACTTCTGCAGTAAAGCGCATCAAGCAACAGGTATTGAATCTTCCACCTATGTCCCTTCCTGGAACTGGTATGAAGATTATTGAATGTGATGCATCTGAAAATTATTGGGGAGCTATATTAAAAGAAAAAATAGAGAATGGTAAAGAAAAGATTTGTAGATATGCATCTGGATCTTTTCAAGGTTCAGAATTAAAATACCATTCTTCTCATAAAGAAATACTGGCGGCAAAGAAAGCAATCAAAGCATTCTTATTCTTTATTCAGAATGATCACTTCATTCTCAGAAGTGATTTAAAAGATTTTAAAGCCAGATTGAACAATGGAGACCCTGCACATAAAACTGCATTTAATAGATTGCAAAGATGGGGTCTATGGTTTGACAACTTCGACTTTGAAGTTGAACATATTGAAGGAAAGAAAAATTCTCTTGCTGACTTTGCAAGCAGAGAATTGAATCTGGTAAGGTCTGTAAATGTTACGCAGATCATTCATGAACCTGTCTGTGGAACCTGGGATGTAAATAATTGCCAAAGACAAATTCAATCTCTCAGAGAAAATGATGCAAGAATGTCCAGAGAAGCTGAAGGACATTTGATATACAGAGATTATATATCTACCTCTCATTATAATATGACAGAAGTAGCAGCAAGGTTTGTTGATCCAGAAATGCCTTATACTGAATTTCACACTCTTCAAGATCCTTGTGTTTTATGTACATTAAAATGGCCTTGGCGTCATTCAAGATATCAGGAACAGCCTGATCCTTTGCCAATACAAGGACATCGCCTGACACAGCTCATTCTCAGGCCTAATACTTTATGGAAGTTCAGTTTTGCTAAGTTATGGACAGAGGAACATCCTCTGCATTTTGATCTCTGGAACAGACCCAGCACGCAAGGAGATAGGAAGTACATTCTCAAAGATTTCAAGTATTTCTTAGCTAAGTATCTTCCTACAAAAATCTCTGATTCTCCATTGCTTGATATTTCTCCTGACTTGGCTAGAAATATTTTAATTCAGTGTAAAATTCCTTGGTATGTAAAAGTTGTATATTATGCCAAGCCTAACATTTTCAGGGGACATCATAATAATCCCAATGGACAATATGGAGAAAAATCTATCTGCATCATACAATGGCAATTCATCCTCCTGCACCTGGATACGCTCTACGTATTCCAGATCATTACATGTATCCTACCAGGCCACATCTTAGACCAGATAATGATGGCACTGCATCAACTTCAAGGCCCTACATGGAAAGAATCACGAGAAATCTGGAGCCAGCTCCTTTAAGGACTGATGAGACTTCTTCCTCATCAGATGATGATACTCCTGGACCCGCAGTGCTTTATGATAGCACTTGACAGCTATGATAGTGGGCTTGTCACTATCATGTTTGCTTTCGGCTATGTCGGCAGGCCTGTTGCCGATCGTGTCAATAAAGTAAAGATAAGATTCTTCTAAGGTCTTATCTGGAAGCATGGTGGACCTCTCCACTTTAAAAAAGGTGTTATCATGGGTGGCATGTACCCATGGTCCGTGTGTCCGTGTCATTCTCACTTTTGTGTTAGTGGGAATCTTTTGGTTACCGGAGTCACCGGTTGTGTGTTACCCGGTCATTCAGTCTTCGGTGAAAAGCTATCCAAAAATCCTATAAATTGGGATGATTGGTTTCATTCACTACACGGAAGATTGGAGATTCACATGAAGAGGATTGATCAAGAAAGTCTTAGAGTCAAGAGTCTTTAGCAAGTCTGTAAGTGATATGTTCAATACAGTCTATGTCTTTGTTCTTGTAAATGGTGAGCATTATCTTCTGATAATAAATTCCTTTTCTGAGTTTGAAGAATATTATGAGTCTGTGATGTTTATGATATTGTATTAAGTGTTGTATATGGTATGTTTTTAGCTTGATGTATTCATAGCTTGTGCTGTTTAGAATTTTTGAAAGGTATAAGCACAAGAAATATAGTAAAAATCCGTATAGAAGAATGTATAAAGGAAAGTATTATTCTGATTCTTTCACTAACAGAAATCCTTTCAAGAAGTTTGTCTTCAGGTAAAAGAAATATGTGGGAGGTAAAAGGATGCCTACATGTTTTATCTGTAAAGGACCACATTATGCAGATAAATGCCCACAAAGAAGCAGTGATAAAGGTAAAGCAAAGGTTAACGCCCTTGCAGAAAAAGGAATAACAGAAGAAGACTATATACTTGTAAGTGATTCAGATAGCCTTTCTTCTGATGTATCATATTACTCTGAAGATGAAGCTTTGTGTAATATAGCTAATGCTCCTAACAGTAGTTCAGAAGAATCTAATAGTAGCAGTGGTGGTTATGATAGTCTACCATCATTTGTAAATATGGTTAGAGTGAACATGTTTGCTAGTTTTAAGAACCCTCTTGCTCCACCAAATACTGAAGTTTTGAAGCAGCAATTAGATTTATATTAGAGTGAGCTGAATTCATGTCCCCCATGGGATACAACCAGAAGAACAGTACTGTTGAAAAGAGTTCAAGAATTCCAACAAAAATATAGTCAACAGTATCAGATAGAACAAGCTCAGTTGCAAAAGATTCAAGAAGAAGAAGCAGAGCAAGAAGCCAGCCTCTATTGCAATGAAGAACCATTCTCTCCTCCTATGTAGCAGATTGTAAGACATAAGCAGATTCCTATCAGAGGAAGAGGAAGTCCATGGAGAATGCGAGGAAGCAGAGGCAGAGGATTTCAGAATCCTCCAAGAAGTTATCCATTTCTCTTCCCAGAAGAGAATATTGCAGAACAGATGGATCAGAGACATCCTGATCCAAACATTTACAGAAAGTGGAGAAGGAACCGTATAGAGTTCCTTGATAAGGTTATAAAGAAAGCCACATAGGATTTTTCTAGACTCCTTGTTGAAGAAGAAAAAGGAGATAACATTGAAGAAGCATATCAAGAAATCTTGGCCCAAGATGTGTAAGAAGAACATGCAGATCAGTCCAGACCAGCAGAGGTATGTACTGTCTCCAGTACTCAAAATCCTTTCATAGCAATCACTATTTGCATTCCAAATATGAAGCCATATTGTTTAGATGCTATGATAGATACTGGTGCTGATATCAGTATGCTAAGAAGCCAAGCTATTCCTCCTGATTGTTGGGAACAAACCAACATAAGAATAAGATTTGATAAGAAAGAGGTTATCTCTAAATTTGTGGCTGAAATACAGATTATCATATGTGGCATATATAAGACTATAAGGTTCTACCAGCATGACATGGAGGCCTATGATTGTCTTTTAGGAGTTGATTTTCTGCATGCTTGTGGCAGTTTTAGTATAGATAAAGATTTCATTACTTTGTTCAAAGCCCAGCATAAAATTCCTAGAAGATATACATTTCAGAAGATAGTGCCTTTATCAATACCTGTCAAAGAATCCAAGTCAGAATGGATTCATAAGTCTATTGCCGCATGTAAAAGTAATATTGATGATATTATAGAAAAGATTCGTAGAAATCTATGTTCTGACAATCCACATGCATTTGTGGAAAGAAAAAGACATGTATGTTCACTTGAATTACAGATCAAAAAGGATAAAGAAGGAAAAGAGCTCATTCCAAAATTCAGAGCTCATCACAGAGGAATGATTCCTTCTGAAAGGAAGGAATGCCATGAAGAAATTCAGAAGCTATTACAAGGTGGATTTATTCAAGAATCCAATTCATCATGGTCCTGTGCAGCCTTCTACGTGAACAAAAGAAGTGAACAAATCAGGCAGAAGAAGAGGCTTGTGGTAGATTACAAGCCATTGAACAAATATATAGCTGTTGTTCAGCATCCAATACCTGCACGTGATGATTTTCTTACCAGATTAAAAGGATCTAAGGTATACTCTAAGTTTGATTTAAAATCTGGTTTTTGGCAAATATTCTTACAGCCTGAAGATTGCTATAAGATAGCTTTTGTAGTCCCTGGAGGCCAATATGAATGGAAGGTATTACCCTTTGGCCTTAAAACAGCTCCATCTATATTTCAGAAAAAGATGGACAGTATCTTCAAAGATTTAGCTGATTTCTTAATTGTATACATTGATGATATTCTCATATTCAGCAAATGTCCTAAAGAGCATATAGAACATTTACAGAATTTCTATGATACTGTTTATACTAATGGTTTATGTCTATCTCCTACAAAAATGGAAGTATTCAAGGATGAGATAGATTTTCTTGGTATCAAGATAAAAGATGAAACAATTGAAATGCAAAAGCATGTTATATCTAAAATACAAGAGTTCCCTGATGAACTCAAGGAAAAGGAACAACTTCAGAGGTTCCTTGGCTGTGTAAACTATGTAGCAGGATTTTACAAGAATATAGCAGCAGACAGAATCCTCCTGAATAAGAGGTTAAAAAAGAATGCTCTCGCATGGAGTCCACAAATGACTTCAGCAGTAAAGCGCATCAAAAAACAGGTATTAAATCTTCCACCAATGTCACTTCCAGGAACTGGTATGAAGATTATTGAATGTGATGCATCTGAAAATTATTGGGGGGCAATATTGAAAGAAAAAATAGAGAATGGTAAAGAAAATATATGTAGATATGCATCTGGATCTTTTCAAGGTTCAGAATTAAAATACCATTCTTCTCATAAGGAAATCCTAGCTGAAAAGAAAGCCATCAACTCATTCTTATTTTTTATTCAGAATGATCACTTTATTCTTAGAAGTGATTTAAAGGATTTTAAAGCTAGGTTGAACAATGGAGACCCTGCACATAAAACTACATTTAATAGATTACAAAGATGGGGTCTATGGTTTGATAATTTTGACTTTGAAGTTGAACACATAGAAGGGAAAAAGAATTCTCTTGCTGATTTTGCAAGCAGAGAATTGAATCTGGTAAAAAATGTGAACGTAACCCAAATCATACATGAGCTTGTTTGTGGAACCTGGGATGTAAATAATTGTCGAAGACAAATCCATTCTCTCAGAGAAAATGATGCAAGAATGTCCAGAGAAGCTGAAGGACATTTGATATATAGAGATTATATCTACACCTCTCATTATAATATGACAGAGGTTGCAGTAAGGTTTGTTGATCCAGATATGCCTTATACTGAATTCTACACTCTTCAAGATCCTTGTGTTTTATGCACATTGCAATGGCTGTGGCGTCATTCAAGATATCAGGAACAACCTGATCCTTTGCCAGTACAAGGACATCGCCTGACTCAACTCATCCTCAGGCCCAATACTTTATGGAAGTTTAGTTTTGCTAAACTATGGACAGAGGAACATCCTCTGCATTTTGATTTCTGGAAAAAACCCAGCACACAAGGAGATAGGAAGTACATTCTGAAAGACTTCAAGTATTTCTTAGCTAAGTATCTTCCTACAAAGATCTCTGATTCTCCATTGCTTGATATTTCTCCTGACTTGGCTAGAAATATTTTAATTCAATGTAAAATTCAATGGTTTGTTAAATTTTAGTATTATGCCAAGCCTAACATTTTCAGGGGACACCATAATAATCCCAATGGACAAATATGGAGAAAGATCTATCTGCATCATACAATGGCAATTCAGCCTCCTGCACCTGGATACGCTCTACGTATTCTAGATCATTATATGTATCCTACCAGGCCACATCTTAGATCAGACAATGATGGTACTGCATCAACTTCAAGGCCCTACATGGAAAGAATCACGAGAAATCTGGAGCCCTCTCCTTTAACGACTGATGAGACTTCTTCCTTATCAGATGATGATACTCCTGGACCCAGAGTGCTTTATGACAGCACTTGATAGCTATGATAGTGGGCTTGTCACTATCGTGTTTGCTTTCGGCTATGTCAGCAGGCCTGTTGCCGATTGTGTCAATAAAGTAAAGATAAGATTCCTCTAAGGTCTTATCTGGAAGCATGGTGGACCGCTCCATTTTAAAAAAGGTGTTATCATGGGTGGCATATACCCATGGTGTGTGTCCGTGTCATTCTCACTTTTGTGGTAGTGGGAATCTTTTGGTCTATCGGAGTCACCGATTGTGTGTTACCCGGTCATTCAGTCTTCGCTGAAAAGCTATCCAAAAATCTTATAAATTGGGATGCTTGGTTTCATTCACTACACGGAAGATTCGAGATTGATCAAGGAGTTTCTAGAGTCATAAGCAAGTCTGTAAGTGATATGTTTAATAGAGTCTATGTCTTTGTTCTTGTAAATGGTTTTCATTATCTTCTTATAATAAATTCATTCTCTGAGTTTGAAGAATATTATGAGTCTGTGGATGTTTATGATATTGTATTAAGTGTTGTATATGAAACGTTTGGACGTGGAGATATAAGTATTCTTTGTATGTTTTTAGCTTGATGTATTCATAGCTTGTGTTGTTTAGAATTTTTGAAGTATATGTCTAAGAATTGGTATCAGAGCCAAGAAAAAGAATCCTTTGGATTATCAGAGCTGAGAAAAAGTATCTTATGGAATTGAGTTCAAAATTATAATCAGATTTTGGTCATCAATATTTATAAACTGGTTTTGTCATCATTCAATGGTTAGTAGATCTTGCTAGGATCTAAGAAGTCTAAGTTGTCATCTGTGAAAGGAGAGTTCATACAACATATTGCAGGAAAAGAGGCGAGGTCCCGCAAGTAAGTCGCCGTGTGTGTGCGCAGTTTAGGTAGACCCGATACCGTAAGCCCTGTTCGCAAAGTTTCTCCTCAGTAACAGTTAAAATGGCTGCTGAAGCTCGCCCTAGCTTATCTTCTTTGAATATTGAAGATGAAGATTTGGTAAGCCTTTCTAAAGTTTGGCCCGTAAATTATGATATATCTGTTCTTGAAGAACCTGAACCATTACCTGCTTGGAAGCTCCCTAAGATTTCCTATGATCAAGTCTATTCTAAGATCAATAAGTTTCATTTGATAGCTAGTACATTTTTTAAGACTAGAGAGTCAGTCATTCAAGTCCCTCATACTTCTTCCTATGAATATAATATCCCTCTTATAGATAGAGCTGATATAAAGAGTCTGAAAAAAAAAAGTGTCTATCAGTTTGCCCATATAGGATGTGTACAAATAGGTATCACTCCGCTTTTCCACCGTGGTCTTAATGCGTCTATTTTATGTTACCTCCTTTATCTCCGATTTGACAATTTTAAAGATTCATTGCTTGCAGCAATACAAACTGGTTTACATTCCGGACCAATATCTTTTGAAGTTTATCCTAATTATCCTGTGTCTCTCACTAAGGATGATTTGTTATCCGATGTGTTAAAACTTCATATGGCTACTACAGGATTGAACATGCGTCCTGGATCATGTCCACTCGCTATACATTATAAGGTCATTTATCGCCTTGTCAACACCATGTACCCTGCAGTCAAACACGGTGTTACCAAGGGCAGCAGCGTGGTGAGTCATGTGAATATAGAAAGTCAAAAAATAGAGCTGGAGTTAATTTCCTGGTCCCAGATTTGTGTTCCAAAAGAATGGACACTATTCAAAAAATTCATCCAGCAAAACCAGCCCAAGCTACAAAATGCCACAACAGTTGATGAATCCAAAAACAATGTAAAGTTAACCTTTAGATCTAATTCTAGATTAAGTTTGCCTAGATCTGATTCTGTAAAGTCTGACAGTTCTTATTTTTCAGTTGGTGAGTCTAGTCAGAGTCAGTCTGTGCCTAGTCAGTCAGTCCCTACTCAGAAGTCAAAAGAGAAAATATTCTTGTGCAGTCATAATTCCTTGGTGCATGATCCGAATACTGATTTCTTATGGTGTAATGACTGTGAGAAGTTAATACAAAAAAAGTATGTTCCTGAGAATGGCCCAGCCATTAATATGGCATCATGAAGTCTTAACTCTTTTCCTCCAACAGAGAGTTATGAATTGGTTTCTCCAGATGAAAAGTAGAAACAGTACATTGGTACCAGAGGACGGTGGATCGTCAGATCGAACCTTCTGAAAGTTCGAAGATGCTCAACTGGACCAATAAAGCAGTAAAGTCTACATATGATAAAGTTTCATCATATGAGCTGAGACTTGCAGAGATGGAGAAGAATCTAAAGGCCTTGGAACTCAAAAGAAAAGGTGATACTGCTGGAGCCTTAAAACTTTTGAATACAAGAGTAGAAGACTTAGAGAAGTCTGTTAAAAAGGTAGAAAATTTGGTGCATACTAATCATAAGGAAGTTGTTGAAGTATTTCCCAGAGTAATTTCTCAAAATGTTGCTGACATTATACAGCCTTTAGTAGAGCATACAGTTAGCATAAAGTCTAATGTTGCTAACCAATTAGTTCATACACATGAGCTAGTAGAAAGTAGTTTAGCTCATGCTCATGATTCTTTAGAAAAGATGGATCGTAAGATAGATCAAATATCAGAATCTGTTGAAGATGTTTCTGCAGTTGTATATGATGTTCAGTAGATTAAAGCAGAGATTGTGCCAAAAGCAGAAGGAGACTGGAGCAATGTTGTCTCCATGAAGCAAGTAGAAGATCTAGCAAATCCATCAAAGAAGCAGCCGCATAAAGAGTTGATAACCCAGCATAAGCCATTATTCTTCGATAAGAAGAATGTTGGAATGGTAAAGGTTGAGAAGCACCAGCAAGCAGAAGCCATGATAATTAGAGAGACATCTAATCCAAAACCAGAACCACTACAAGGTATGGCTAGAGTTCAAACCCTACAACCAAATTGGTATAAATTAGAATGCAGATCTATTGAAGAAATAAAATAAATGATACATGGAATGATAGGATGGGGAAATTCTCAAGCTGAGATTTATAGAAAATATCCTTATGCCATAGCATCTGCAATAGCCAATGGTTTTGTAGGAATAGTAAAGGAATGGTGGGATTCTCTTCCAAATCAAAATGAAATAAAGCAAAGTGGATATATGGGTTTAACAGCTGCAATTATAAAAGAATTCATTGGTAATATAGAAGATGATAAAGAGAAGAATACGGCATTATTTTTAAGAGCCAGATTATGTGATATGTCCAGAGTTAAGGAATATCAGTGTTATATGCAAAATCTGTATTATAATTATGGCAATATAAATGATGAAACCATGAGATTGAGATATATAGAGTCTTTTCCGCCTTATTTTGCAACAGAGTATAAAAATACTATGCATGGAATGAAAACTAAAGATCTCAGTTTTGGTATGATCAATCAGATTATTGATCAGACTAATATTAAACTCTGTAGAGACAAGTGGGAAAGGAAACAAGCTCTGAAAAATGAAAAATCTCTTGGTAAGAAATTTTGTGCTATGTACGCCATTGAACCTTTTGGCTGTGATCCTTGTCCTCAAACAACCAAGTCATCTTGCCATGGTTGTTCTCAAAAAAGGGGGAAGGGAAGGTATAAGCACAAGCAATATAGTAAAAAGCCGTATAGAAGAAGTATAAAGGTTAACTTTACATTGTTTTTGGATTCATCAAACCATTGTGAAAATATATTAACATAGGTAATCCAAAGACTATCTCAACTTAATTATAAACATAATGTATGAAAATTTTGTTTTCATTATTAATGCAGCAAGTAATGGAATTGAACGTTGTCCTTTATTTCCATATTCCAAATACTCAAGCATAATTCAACTAAAAATAAGACAATTAACATTTATTAAAACCTTCATTCTCTTCAAGTTTCCAAAAAACCAACAAAACCGACCTTACTTTTTATAAACCAAACAAGGAGGATGGTAACAAAAAGGATCAAAGGAGTAGCTCAAAACTCTTTTTTCTTTTTACAATACTAAAACAAAACAATAATTATTCTATAAAGGAATAATAACAACAACGTTTCAAGAAGGGAAGCTAATCACTCAAATGATCACAACTATGCTCAAAAAAGGATCTATAGATTATATGATAACATCAACGCTTTGAAAGAGATATAATAATAAATATAACAACAATTCTCAAAAGAGAGATCCATAACAAAACAAGTTTGTTTTTATTTTACTCAACCTTATAATCATTTTCCAGATCTATAATTAACCTAAACCAGAAGTGTATTCCATTTCCAGTATTCAAATCGTAATCAAACCAAAAAATGTATTCATAATGTAAATAACAATGCTCAAGAAAAATCCATGAAAACTAACTCACTTTTTTCCAAATCTTAAAACCCAAATCCAAAAATGAGTTCAAAAAAGGAATGAAATATTAATGCTCTAGGAGAGAGCTATAAAACTACCTTTTATTTATTTTTTTAGATTTCACCAAAATAATTAAAACCCAAAACGTATGTAACATGATAGTAGTAATGTTCAAGACATAGATGTATCTAACTCTTATCTCATTGTCCAGATACATAACTAACTCTGCAATAAGACGTATTCATTTTCCCTATTTCAAACAATGACCAAAAACCCAAAACGTATCTGTTTTTAGATTTCCCCTAATAACCCATAAATGAACATATTATTTTTCCAAATCTCATAAAATGATCAAACCCAAAACTTTTTCAAACTTCAAATAAGAAACCAGAACTAAGCACATTCCAAATCCTCATTATTTCCATATTTCACAATAACCCAATGAAACGTATATATATATATATATATATATATATATATATTTCAAACAATAATCCCAAGCCAAAGAAAAAGATATCCAAATTTATTTTTAATAGATCAAACAAGAACATATCCAGTGATTTTAGCATAATACCAACAAAGAGTAAAAGTATAAAATCCCATTCATGTATTTCGTACCTCCAATCTTCCCTGCAATCTACTTCCAAGTTGCAAATTTCCAATTCAAAATATTTAAAAACACTCCCAGTCTTCTAACAACATATTCATATAGTAAAAATGCCATATTTAACGGGAATTAACAATAGTAAGCCATGCATAGTCACCCAAAACATTCTTCCCTTAAAAACCTCCAAGCACAACTCCAACCGGAGCTTCCAAAAACCAAAACAAATGAAAAAAAAACAAAGATCAATGCATGCCTTAGCTTCCCAAAGAATCTTCTTATTTCTAAGGAGTTACATTTATTTCCCACCTACTCCTCTTAATTGCCCATGCCATCTCATGGCTAAACTTGTTTGCAATCCTTTCCAAATTTCCGTGAAACTTAGGTTATAAACTAAGTTAAATAAACTTATAAAACAACCAATATTGCATGGTGGGCATCACATTGCCACATAACCAAAGCCAAAAAATTAACCAATTAACATTGCTAAGCAATCTACTAACCAAACTTAACTCCATAACACATAGCTTATGCATTAGTGGTCTATTGACCAATTTACATGCCATCTATTAACATAACACACACACACACACACACACACGCACCCACACACACACACACACACACACACACACACACACACACACACACACACACACACACACGTGTGTGTGTGTGTGTGTGTGTGTGTGTGTGTGTGTGTGTGTGTGTGTGTGTGTGTGTGTGTGTGTGTGTGTGTGTGTGTGTGTGTGTGTGCGTGCGTGTGTGCGTGTGCGCGTGTATACTTATATATATTTATTAAATCAATAATTCATCATCAACACATATATATGTTTATATGTATATATATATTATTAATTTATTAAATTATCAACAACACTTCATTATTAGACAAGTAATAATGGTCTTAATAATTCAACAAAAGTATTTAATTAAGTCGATGATGTTACATTTCTAAACTTCTGAAAATAGATTTTCAAATTAAATGAACCATCATAAGCAATAGCAATAGATTTATCCCCCATATATCCATGGAAGCTATGTAAAGAGCTAAGCATTCATTTTGTAGTGTTTGAAGAACTTTCTTGCAGATTGGAGGAGGAGGGATGTTATTTCCATTAGCATCTAAAGGAAGAGGAGGTGTCAAAGATTAATTAAGACTAATGGGGAAATGTGTTGAATCATTATCCATTTTTACGATTTTAGATTTCATTCAAAACATGCTAGAGGTGGTGGAAGATCCCATCTTGTCCATTTGATCCAATAACTTGATAATCATGATATTGCGATTAGGTGGTGGATTAGGGCCACTAGAGGGAGAACATTTTGTATTGTAGTTTTGTAAAGGAGTTTTTAGAAATAATTTGGTGGATTTAATATTTTTAGGAGGATTGTTACATGATTAATGGGTTTCAAGTGCATCTTTAGGACTATCTCTTCCATGAGAGATATATCTTGAGAAACTATGATTAATCATCCATCCTTATTGGGTTTGAAATATTCATTATCTATAGATTTTGATGATATGTATAGGATTAATTTCTAAAATTTATAACATATTAAAAATCATTTGTAATATTAAGCCTCAATTGGATTGATCGTGGTAGTGCATAGGGGATGATTATGTCAGGTTGAGTAGGAGTCAAGTTATACATGATTGGCCCTGGTGCAATACATTGGCTAATGGCATCATTCTAGGAAGTTATGTAGAAGCTATAGATATTGATGTTTTTGTTTTCCAAAATAAACCCTTAGTTATTTTGACAACTTGTAATTATATTATAGCTCTAGTTCAAGTTTCCAAGTTGTGTATGCCTTTAGCTTTCTTCCTTACTGCATTTCATTGGTTGTAGTTCTTCACACATGACCTTGCATTCTTCCCTTCTTTTTCCTCTTCCTTCACTTCCTTTTGCGCATCTTCCACACACTCTCACTTTCCTTGCATTTTTCTATCTCCCTTCATTTCCCTTTTGTGTGCACTCTTTGCACAATTTGATTTTACTTATTAGTCATTGTGCACTCTTTCATGCACACCTTCAAACTTGTTTTCCATTTTTGAAAGTCCTCTAAATGATTTCCTTGCACATTCCTTTCTTCCCAAGTCTCGCACATCACTACACACACACTAGGTCCTCTTTTATTTCTTCCCTCATAGGTTGTACCTTCACGCACCATCTCCCTCTAAGATTTCACATTTCCTCTTATCTAATATTTCTCCTCTCCTTGCATATTTTCATGTCTTAACAATTAATCACCCTTTTTCCTCTCCTCGTGCACTCTCTTGCACGCACTTGAAGAATTCTATATTATTTCTTCTCATGCCTCCTAATTCCGTGTATACACCCAAGGCTATGATCTTCACACCAATCTTGTCACACCATGTGTCCACTCTGAGGACTTATCAGATAAAGTACACCTCACAACAAAAAATTAAAAGGTGACATTTGTGCACTAAATATTTATGTCGAATGAGCATGCAACACGTGGAAGAGATGAACCAATAGATAATAAGCCAACTCTCACGACCAATCAGGTCACGCCAGGTGTCTTGTATATTACTCATGCACCTCAAATAACCATAACTTCCTCCACATGTCTCGAAATCATGCACACCTAGTCTTCTTGGAAAGTTATTAATGTGGACTATATTCTAGAATCTTTAAAATTAGATTTTGGTGGGATTTGGTAGGTGAAAATGGGAAAACGTGACCCAGTTCATTAATGCAAACTTCTAGTTGATTCAACCACCTAGATTTCATGGGATTTGTCTCCTTTCCTTATTTCACAAGAAAACTAATGTGGGTAGAAGGATTTGACAGATCTACAGATAGAATTACAAGAATTTATTGCATGATGTTGGTGGTTTGTGATTGGAAATCTGATTTTTCCCTTTATTTTCCCTCCCCTTATCTCCTATTCTTCTATATATTGTTGAATAATGCATAATTGTAAAGGTTGGACCCTCTTAGATTGCAAGAGCATTATTCATAGTAGTTTATTCTTTGCATTTTGAGTTGTAGGCCTCAGATATAGCTCACTGCATTATATTATCACCTCCTTCCACCATTGTAATTGACTATGCATACTTTTGTAGTAATAAAATTCTATTTTGTGGCTATTATATGCCATAGGCTACATTTTATTGCATTTTCTTTCCTTTCCTTTGCAATATTGGTATGTTGTGCATGTTTTACATCTCTTTCAAGTTTTATTTTCCATTATGCTCCATGAAAATGAGATCTTGAATGTTGTTTTGGACTATGGTAGGCATGTCTACACTTTCCTTTACACATTTTCCCTCATTTTCACTCATCTGAGAGTGTTCATCCCCTTCTTTCTAGTGTTATCACCTCCCTTTATCTTAGGATTTTTTTATGCATCTCCTTCTCACACTGGTCCCTTTGGAATCATAGAGTAGAGTTAGATAGTTTCATTTCCCTTCCTAGGATTAGTTGTAGCAGTAGAAATAAGTAGAGGAATCTTGGCCTTCTCTGGAGGTTTGTCTCAAGCGGAAGGTCCTACAACTTGGAGGCAGTCCCATGTTGCCTCAAAACCCCAAATCATCTTAATTTGGGATGGGTTCAATTTTGAGCTCCAAAAGTTTTGGCACATGCCCTGCTGGGATAAGTATTGAAAGCTCACATTTCATCATTGCTAATTTTTAGTGTGTGACTTAGTGATTTTGAGCCTTTGGAGACTTGTTTTAAACACATCTAGTGACTCCCACCATCCAAATCTACTAATTTTAGCAGTCTTTGTATTGTATTTCATGAGAAGGATTCAAACTAGACAGAGTGCAACAATTGGTGAATCCTTTGAATATCTTTGTTGTTATCTCCAAGAATGAAGAAGTAGCAGGGAGGAGCATACATCTCCATCTCTCACACACATAGATCAGTTTCCACTCCCCCTCTTGGTAAAACATTTCACATTCTCTTCCAGGGTATCTAAGACCCATCTTAGCATGGAAGAGCAGATAAATCTACCCATTTGTAACCTTCAATGGTGGTAGTATTTTGGCCCTTGGTGGCAACATGATATACTAGTGGTTACACTCAAAAGTATTCCATTTTTCACTTGTGAGAATCAAACTACCCCTATTGATCATATTCAAGACATTCCAAATGTCTACTAAGTTCATCTAGTCATAGAAGATGATGTAGTCAGTAAGGATGCTAGTCTTCTTCACTCAAAGGTAAAATCACTTCAATGGTATAGAATCTTAAGAATCTTCCTCTATTCACAACTAAGATGCTCTTGGAACTTCACTTTGTAGTCAGTTTGAGGAGAAAGAGATAATATATCCTTGTTACAATAACTAACAACCATTAAGAGAGCTCCCAATGAGCTCATGGCTTATTTCAAGTTCATATTTCAAAAGACATGGGGACAAAATTCCTCTTCTCTTAAGACCATCCCGACAAGGAGTCTTAATTTACTTCTTAAGAGCATTAAATTATGAAATTCTTGTCATGATATAGTACTACGGTGTATTGCACAACTTCTTGATGCCTATCTAATATGCCATTAGGGAAGAAAATTATCTAATCAAAGATAGCCCCTAGATCACTTATGCCTTTGTTTCCTGAATTTCCTCAAACACCTCAGCCTTCCATTGCTCCCATTTCATAGAAAAGTTCCAACCCATTTCCTCCACATCCTTATCTCTCCAAAAGTAGAAAGAAGATGAAGAGATGAATGCCTTGATTAGAAATTTAGTCAAAAATGTCATATCTTTAAAAAATCAAGAAGTACAAGCCTTTAGAAATAAATATAATCAAGAATTCAGTCAAATCCATCAACCCTTTAAAAATCAATATCACTGACTTCAGTTAAATGGATGTTGGTGTTTTTTATAAAAAGTTCTGTGACTTTTATTCAATGATAGATAATAGTTTGGTCATAATTCATACATTCATTCCTCTTCAAAAACATTAATGTTGCACTAATCAGTTTGAACCCCTTCCATAAACAACATTAATGTTCAAGAAAAACATTGAGTATAAAATTACAATTTAACAAATGAATTTGAAGAAAATGATAGAAATGGTCACTCATTGTGAACTTGAAATTTTGTAGAACATGATTTCTATTTCCAACTTGTAAATTCCTTGTAAGGTCAATCTTATAGTTTCACCTTTTTTACAAAATGTGAAATCCAATACATCTAGTCTATTATCTAGTATTTATTCATGTAAAAAATCAAATAATAAAGAATATGAGAAGTCAATTATAAAACAAAATCAATTATGTTCTTAAACAAGAAAACTTCTTAAAAAAGAAACGAAAAAAACCATTAAAAATTAGAATTAATGGATTTTTTTTATTTTATCATGAGATGTGCATATATTTATCTTAACACAAGTTATTAAGAAGATTCTATTATTTGGACTTTATTTACATGTCCAATTTTTTTATTCTTAATTTATGTTATATTTGTCACGACTCTCACAAAATTATACATAGTGTTTATTTAATCATAATTTATTAATTTTCAATATATATATATATATAAGATTAATTTTAAATATACATGTCATGAGGTTTAAATTATATATTTACCTGTTAATCATGACAATCATATTTTAAAAGTGACCTTGCTTTGACATCTAAAATGAGTAAAAACGTCTAAACGCCTTGTAAAATTGAGCACTTTTATGTGTGACCCAAGATGCCTCTTCTCAGCATTTGATCAATCAATAAAATAAAATGTTACACCTCAAATGCACAAATTCAATGGGTATTCCATTCAACATTGTGGATCCAATGAAGAAGAAAACTGTAGATTTCATAATGTGGGATGCCTTGGCTATTACATCACAATGTGACCTCCTCGCATGAAGCTCTTGCACAAGTTCAGTGCATTGATCCAGCCATTTAAAGAATTCAAGATGTTGTCAATCCATGCCAAGAAAAAGAGAAAAAAGTAAGAAAAATTATCAAACACCCCCCTTTTATATGTCCTTGATAGTAGGAAAACATCTGGTGCACAATTGCATGATTGACTCAGGGGCTAGTACTTTTTTCATGCCTAAGAACATTAATGATATCCTATGTATTAAGTAAAAACTTGTCTCAAAAGGATTCTTGCAACATGATGGCTCAACTAGGAGTATTTTAGGATTCATTGAGGATCTTGAGTTAACCCTTCTTTCTTGTCTAATTCTAACTATAACTCAAGATGTGTCAGTCATTGACTTACATCCTTTGTTTTCCATTTTCCTATCAAAATATTTCACAACCAAAGTGGGTGGCTACTTGTCTTCTGATTGGTCTCATATACTCCTAAGAACTAGGTATGATACCAGATTTACCAAACAATATAAGCCTACATTTTCCTATCATGTTGATTCATATGACCCCACTCACTCTCCAATATAATTGCCTAATCCAAGAAGTCCAAGAGCAAGAGTCATTTTCAAAATAGAAACCTATTTCTCCTTCAGTACTTGATTTATTATTAGATGAATAGGCTAAGGATCATTATGAATTTTATCATAATGATACATGTGTTAAAACTAGACTTGGAACCTATTTCATTCTTAAAGAATAAGCCACTGTTTCCGATTCTGCTCAAGAAAGAAAAATATAATGCTTTTGGACTATGAAAAATGTTCTTTGATGGCTCTAGAAGTAGAAATGGCATAGGCATAGGTGTTTTTCTCATTTATCCTAAGGAAAAGAAGTTATTTTTCATGCATAGGTTGTAGTTTGCATGCTCCAATAATGTAGCACAATATGAAGCATTGGTGCATGGTATTCTTATTACTGACAAGATACATATCAAGGAATTCATATCTTTGGAGATATTGAGTTGGTCATGTAGCAGGTCATAAAAAAGTACGCATTAAATAACAAGCTTATTAAATATTATAAACATGGATTTTGGGACCTCTTTAAGAGTTTTGATGTTCTCAATCTGCAGGTGGTTCCAAGAAAGATTGAACAAATAAGTCATATTAGATGGAATCCCTTAGGGTCACAGTTATCACCAGCTGAGGATCTTGTCTAAGGAAATACATAGCACATCAACATTATAATTATGCCATCAATTCCAGACAATAAAACCAACAGGTAAGTGTGTTTGACAGTGATGTGAAAATTGTGTAATTCATCCAGAATGAAGTTGATTTTTCCTCAAAAATGTAATCTAATTTACATGAAAATTATAGTGATCAAGTGATTCAATTGAAAAAAAAAATCCAATATGGATTGGTCACCTTACAGAATATAGTTCAGTCTTGATGATGATTTCAAGGGTGAAGAAAAGAACATGTGTGCAACATAAGAAGACTACCAGCTAGTCACTATTGTGTGAGGAAAAGTGTTTTTATTTGGTCAAGGTTTTACATGCAAGAGGAAAAACAAGCCTTCATCTCATTATGTTAGAAATATAGTGACATTTTCTCATGGTACTATGAAGACCTCAAGAGATTTGATGCATTAACCTTGATCCTAGCATCAAGCCTATCAAACAAAAGTAAAGGCATGTCAATCCTAAGATAGAGGCTCTCATGAGGAAGGAGTTACCCAAAATCATTAAATAAAATATTATATTTCCTATCAAGTAATCAACTTGAGTATTAAATATGATCTAGGTGCGTAAAAAGAATGGTGATATCAGACTTTGTGTTAATTTCATAGATTTTAACAAAGTGTCATTGAAGGATCAATATCCTTTGCTTTCAATGTAGAATATTTTACACATTGTGGAAGGTGTGGAAAGGTTCTTTATGCTTGATAGCTACTCAGGTTTCAATCAGATTATGGTCAAGGAAGAGGATTAATATAAGATTGCATTCACAATAGGGAAAATTTCAGTGGCGAATATTTATAATTTAGCGAATATTCCATATTTGTAAAATTTGAAAAGGAAAATTTTTCAAGTATAACAGTGTACTTTTCACCTAAATTTTCTAGTATAAATTTTTTTAGGTGTTGGCTTCACCTACTATTGAAAAATCCTCCTCTATAATCATAGGTAGTTCGAGAGGTAGTATACTAGTAACTTACTAGTAAGGTACCATCTGAAGTATAACCAAGTAACTGTGCAAACAAGTGACAAGGAGTGTAGAAACATGAAAACAAATAAGTAAATATGTGCAATAAGAAATAAGTTAAAATGCATGACTAGGGTGAAGTCACGTGATAGGAGATTTACTATCACATGACAAATAAATTGTATTCATGAGACATGAGATTTGTTGTAGTACAACATCTGCTTTCCTGTCCTGCGACTTGAAAGTTGTAGTCGTGTGATAATTATATTCGCAAATCCTAGGAAATTATCCTATGTCCCAAAAAAATTTCTCGGGATATTTTCCAAGGATATCCCACCTCTAATTTCTTAGAGGCCTCTAAATATTTTCCTTGATTCAAAACCAAATGGGGAACATATGTATATGAAAAAAATTCCTTTTGGTTTATCAAATGTAGGCACCACATTCTAAAGAGTAATGTACATTTCCTTCAAAGGATACATCAATGAGTTCATCCTAGTTTAATTGAATGACATGATTGTATTCTCAAAGTATAGTGTAGATCACATCAAAAATATCGAGAAAGTCTTTGAGAGATTTACAAAGTTTGGGGTATCTCTTAACATTAAGAAGTGTAACTTTCCAATTGTGCAAGGCAATATTTTGATACATGTTGTCTCAAAGTATGGTATTTTCATTGACCCTAAGAAAACATTATCCATGGTCTCTCTCCTTTCTAGCAAACAAGATATCCTTTCAATCATTCTTACGAACGACTAACTTTGTTAGGACATTCATTCATAACTTTTTAGGTTTGGTTAGGCCTATCACTGTTGTGATTAAGAAGGAAATAATCTTCAAGTAGATATCAGAAGGAAAGGAAAGCTTCAATAATACCAAGAAATATATTGTACACACCCCTACACTTATCAATCTAGATTACTTTAAGGATTTCATTCTTTATGCATATGGAGCTTATACAAGTGTTGTTGTTGTCATGAACCGAGATAATGAGCAAGGAATGGAAAAGTAATTTGATTTCTTTAGCCAAACACTAAAGGATTATGAATTGAAAGAAATTCACATGGAAAAAAAGTCTTTTCCATCATGTACGAGCTAAAAACGTTCAAGATTATTCTCACCACTAATCATGTCAAAGTTCTAGTTTCACACTCTAATGTGAGAGACTTCATCATGGGAGTAGAAATTAGTGAAAAAAAAATATAGATGGGTGACCAAAATTATGGAATATGATCTTGACTATCAAATCCACAAATTTAGTTAGATGAAACACAATTTGTAAGCAAAATACTAAGAGCATACAAATTCATCAATAGACATATTTTTTATCATATGAGGAAGCTATACGTGATGAAGCATAGAAAATTGAAAATTCTAATGTGTGCAACAATATTTAATTAATTACAATGTTCCTATCTTCGAGTGCATACCCTCTTGGTTTGATAAAGAAAAGAGAAGACATCTCAAGTTGCATTCCATTCCCTATGCACTCATTGAAGGTGTTCTCTTCCAAAGAAACATTAATAATGTGTTTCTGAGATGTATCGATGGCGTGGCGTGTAGGTCAATAAAGTGTTAGCATAATTTCACAATGGATTCTCTGGTGGATACTTCCCTTCTAATGCAAAAATGATGAAGATCATTAAGGTAAGATACTTTTGGCCTACTTTGTTTTCAAATGTGCACATGTGGGTCATAAAATGTAAATAATGTGTTTTCTTTGTAAGAAAAAGTAAATTGGTTGTGCTTCCCATTTGTCCAGCACAAGCTAATAATCCTATTGCACAATGGTTTCTTGACATAAAAAATAAACCAAATAGTGGTTTGACTAAAATACTAGAGCTCAGGTCTTCACATTAGGTGATCTAGTCTTGAAATGGGATGTTGACAGAGCTGAAAAAGGGCACCATTCAAATTTTTATGCACTCTAGAGTAGGTCATATATCATCAATTCTTATAAGTAGGTGAACTCTTTTAAGTTTCCTCACCTTAATGGAGATACACTATCAATCCCACTCAATGGGATTTACCTAAAACATTTCCATTAAGTATTTTTTCTGGATCATGTGCATAGTAGATTAGTTTCAATTCCTCTGAGTGTGCCTTACACATGCAGTGTTTTGTTGGTGGTGTAGGTCTCTTTATTGTCACTCTTCTGCATGCTCTGTTGTTGCTTATGAGGATGGCGGTTCCTGTGCTCACATGGTTATTAGCTCAAAGAAGGCAGTATCCAATAGTTTCCCACTCTCACAAAATTAAAATCTAAAATATCTTCATGATTGAGATGGCATTGTTCAATTCAGAGTTCAGATATGTGCTTCAAGTGACTTCAAGGGTGAATTCTTAAAGTTACAGATCAAAATCTTCATGTTTTTAGGTTAACTCCATGCCCAATGGATGTTTTAAGGCCACTGGTAATCCTATCATCTAGCAGGTAGATGTCCCTAAAAATTCACTAAACATATTGTCCAAAATAACCCCCATGAGTTATTTTGACAACTTGCAATTCCATCCTGGCTCCAGTTCAAATATCTAGGTCATGCACACCTCCAGATTTCTTCCTTGGTTGTATTTCTTCACATGTGCCCTTGCATGATTCCCTTAATCTTCCCATTCGTTCACTTCCTTGAACTTTCTACGCATCTTCCACACACTCTTTCCTTCCTTGCTTGCATTATTCTTTCTCCCTTTTATGCACACTATTCACTTTTACTTCCTAATTGTTGCGCACTCTTTCACACACACTTACATACTTGATTTCCTTTTTTTCGAGTCTCTAACATACTTTCCTTGTGCTTTCCTTTCTTTCTCGAGTCCCACACTACACTACACACATACTAGGTCCTCTTCACTTTCTTCCCTCACGCATTATACCTTTGCGCGCCATCTCCCTCTGAGATCTCGTACTTCCTCTTTTTGGATATTTTACCTATCCTTACATACTTGCATGCCTTAGCAAGTATGTACCTTTCTTCCTCTCCTCACACACTCTCTTGCATGCACTTGCATACTTCTACATTCTTTCCTCTTGCGCCCCCTTCTTCCGTGCATGCACCCAAGGATGCGACGTTTGCGACATGTGTCCACTCTGAGGACTTATCAGATGAAATGCACCTCACAATGAAAAATAGAAAGTGACATCTATGTACTGAATTTTAATGGCGAATGAGCGTGTTGTTACAGATCGCAAGCACTCAGAGGGGGGGTGAATAAATGCAAATTAAAACAATTACACTCTTGATTCAATTTTATATTCTTTACCAATCTATATGTATGAGCAATAGACAATGAAGAAAATATTCATCATACACATAAATATTGAACACAAATATTTACAGTGGGAAACTCTTTCGAGAGAAAAAACCACCAAAACCATTTCTTATATTACACAAATAAAGGACTTATAAGAATATAACACATCTTACAAGATTTGTTTAGTGAGACACCAATCCCACAAGGAGCACCAACCCATACACCTATACTGATATTACACACAACAAAGGACTCAAGTGAATATTACGCATCATAAGAGATTTCTTTCTGTAGGTACCCACCCACAAGGAAGCTACAACTCCCTAAATGTGCTAAGCTACAACTTAGACTTCGTTACTTATACATTTTGATCATGTAGTTAACACAATTGCTGATACAATGAATTATGATTACTTTCCTAGCTCAATCTGTGTTCTTTGTCTATCACACTCTTCTGGTTATTCATTCTGCTCTCCTTTTCTCATTCAAATTGCCATTGTTATGATCTACTTATTTGATCACATTATTCATTATTTGCTTGATCTTACCATTTTCTCTTCTTCACCATTGTAGCTCTTTTCATCTTGATTTCATCGTATTTTATTCTCTCTGCCTCTTTCGCTCTTTTGGCTCTAGTGCCTTAGTTCTTTATCATGAGAAACCACACTCGAATTAACTTGGAGTTTTTATTTTTATTTCACAAAATGACTCAAAATATTGCTTCGAAATTTTCATTGTGTACTCTACCTTATTTGTTGCCTGTGAATTCGGATCATTAAATTTTTCAGCTGAGTCCAAATTTTATTCTTTCCTTGTTCGGATTCATTCCTCCTTCTTCCATACATTTGACAAACCAATTTATCGGCCAACTTCCAAAATTAGAAAACTTTCATTGTTTGGAATTTGCTTCATGAAATTAAAATAGTAACCCATCTTCTTTGCATTATTTTAATTTGCCTTGAAATCAGGAATATCCATCGAGCTTATAACCAATTTTTCTCTTTGTCAATCATCCATTAATTGTTGGTAGTTGGGACAGAGAATTTCATTGGTCTATGCAAAATTCCAGTTTTACTTGTAGTTGCATTTTTTTGTCAATCAAATCTCCTTTGAAATTTGAATGTAAATGTTCACTCTTTCAATTTGAACTCTAACTAAGTTTCCTTGATCCACTCTAGCTGAATTTGATCATTCTATGGCTTCCTTTGGAATCTTTGATCTTTTCCTTCATATCATGGCTTCTCCTTTTGTCCTTTGTCTTTTCCCTTATTTATGTGGTTTTTAGTTATCCACGACATCTGTATGTATTGTGTGAATTTTCAACTTCTCGTAGATTCCTCCTTATTTTCTACCTTCTGTGGCTTTTCTCATTTTCTAGTTCTACGCGGCTTTCCTTCTATCTACGGAAAACTTCTATTCTTATCAGAGTTTCTGCTTATCCATGTTTTTGCATCTTTTCCCTTTATACGCATCATTATCCAAATCTTCATACCCACGGCTTTACCTTCTGACCTTCTTCACTCTGCAGAACTCTCCTTCCTTCAACAACTTCTTTTGGAGCTTTTCTTTAGTCTGTGGTTCCTTTTTGAGATTCTTTATTCTGCGGATCTCTATTTACTTGGCGGTTGATACCTTATATCTGTGGATTGCTCAAATGTTGTCTAAGTCCTTTAGGGATTATCCTTGATCATCTCAAAGCCTCTATGAGTTGACACTACCAATCAACCTTCATCTTTTCAGCTTGCTCACTTTACCAAATGACTCCTTTTTCCATCAATGCAATTGGATATCCACTCATCTATTTTGACATCAATGACAACATATATAATAATGACAAATATTCAACAATATCCCACTTTGTCATTGATGGCAACACTCCAACCTATAAAAACCTTTATATCCTTATAACCTTTTGATGGAAAAATGATTACATACCTGAATCTACCTTTCTCCTATTCTTATATGTCTCCAGGCTAGTTTCTGGTTTCTTCATTTCTTCCTTTTTTGTTCTGTGAGCCATTGGTTTCTGAATTCCAACTTTTATCCCCCTTTGAAAACAATGACAAAGGGCCATCTAAGCCGCATATTACTTATAAGTTGGTTTCTTCATGTGCTTCCCTCATGAAGCTCCCCCTAGGCTTATGCTTCTTATCCATCTGTTATGGTGTTTGCATGGCAATGCTCCCCCTAAGCTGATGTAAAATTTGAGCTAATAGATTAGCTCCCCCTCACTTTGGCACTGTGTTTAGGAGCAAATAATACCCGAGTGTTATGTTTGTGGAGCCTATTTGCATGTTAGAATGTGGTACACCTTCTATGTGTTACACTCAGGTATTTTTACGGCGGTCCCGCTCGCCGGTGAGTGGGTTAGGGGGTTTCGGGGGCGAAGCCCCCAAAGAAAATTTTCATGGGTGGTTTATTAACCCATGGGTAATGGGTAACCATTATGGGCTGTTTTTGGGCCCATGGTTTTTTTCTGTCTTTTGCCCATTGTTTTAATACCCATGGTTTTGCCCTTGGTTTTGATACCCACGGTTTTGTATCAAACTGCTTAAGCAGTTGTCTAGTTATATGGTCTTATGCATATGATAGATGTACAAGTAAATGTATTTCAGATGTGTTTTGAATTCGGGTGTGAATTCTGTAGAGTTTGTTGAGCATAGCTCCAAATGGATCTGGGTATTGTATTGAAAGAGTGGAGGCTTGTAATAAAATCTGAGCAATTGATTCCTAGTGGACGTAGCCCAAATTGGGTGAACCATGTTAAATCTTGTCTCTCTGTGTTGTGTTATTCATTCTGCACTTTTATTTGAGATCTATAATATTTTCTGCATATTAGTTTCTACTATTGCGATTCTGTAAGGGATTATTCTGCATATTTTATCTCTTATTTCCTAACACTGAGAATGATCCTTTCCTTCTCTACACACCCTCTAATTGTTTGCAGGATCAAGAATGACCCCTAATTCATTCCTTAGGTGTTAAAATGTTGCTCTTAGCAACATCTTAGTCATTATGTCCGCAATTTCTTCTTTAGTGCTCACATATTCTAGACTGATCTTCATGTCATTCACTTGTTCCCTCAAGAAATGATATCTTATAGGTATATGATTCATCTTTGAGTGGAACACTGGATTCTTAGAGACACTTATTGTACTTGTATTGTCAAGTAGCAAAGAAATTGGATTTTCAGATTTTACCTTGTAATATTCCAATGTCTTCTTCAGCCATAGAACTTGAGTGCAACATATCGTGGTAGCTATATACTCTACTTCACATGTTGAGAGAGCCACTAATGATTGTTTCTTGCTTAGCCAAAATACCAAGTAGTTTCCAATAAATAATGCTCCTCAACTTGTGCTCTTTCTATCGTCAACACTTACTACCCAATCTGCATCTGTATATGCTCTTATGATAAAGTCATTGATTTTGGGGTACCATAATCCATATTCAACTATTCCCATGAGATATCGCATAACTCTCTTGACCACCTTGAGGTGTGTTTTCTTTGGATCTTTTTGAAATCTTCCAACCAATCCTACCGCCTACATGATATTTGGTCTTGGTGTTGTGGAGTAAAGTAAAGTGCTTATCATTGATCTATACAATGTTTTGTCTACCTTTGGTGAGTTATCATCTCTACTTAGCTTGCATCCAACTTCCATTGGTGTCCCAATAGGTTTACAGTCTTCTATCCTAAATCTTTTCAACATATATTTTATATACTTGCTTTGGGAGATGAATATACCTTGATTTGATTGATTGATATGTAGTCCCAAAAAGAAAGACAGATCTCCCAACATTGACATCTCAAATTCTTATTTCATCGTGTCTCCAAACTCGTATGTCATCTTGTCATGATATCCACCAAAAATGATGTCATCCAAGTATACTATTATAATGAGAAGATGTTCTCCTTCTTTTTTCATGTATAGATTGTTGTCCATGACTCCTTTTTTGAAACCTTGCTCAATGAGGTATGAGGCTAATCTTTTATACCAAGCTCTAGGAGCTTTCTTTAATCCATACAGATCTTTCTTCAACCTACACACATAATATTTATCTTCAATCAGTGAGAATCCATCTGGTTATTCAATGAATACCTCTTCATTCAGGAAACCATTTAAGAAGGTTAATTTCACATCCATCTGGAACACTATGATCTTCTTGTATGCCACAAAAGCTAGAAACATCATTATTGACTCCATTCTTGTAACTGGTGCAAATGTCTCATCAAATTTAATCCCTTCCATTTTTATGTAGCCTTTGCATACTAGTCTGGCCTTGTTGTGCATAACTTCTCCTTTCTCATTTAACTTATTCCTAAAGACCCACTTGGTTCCAATAACATTCTTGTTTTGTGCCCTGGGTATGAGTTCCCATGTCTCATTCTTTTTTATCTAATCCAACTCTTCATTCATGGTGTCTACCCAATGTTGATCTTTGTTTGCTTCTGCAACATTTTTGGGCTCTATCATGGACTGGAGAGTTATATCTTCATGATTCTACTTCTCTCTGAGTCTCCTTCTTGTTAGGATGAAGCCATCCTTGTGTCCAATGATTTGATTTGTAGGATAATCCTTCTTGAATTACTTGGAGGGTTCCTTAGTGTCTGGCCTTTCTTCTACTTATTTTTCTTCTTCACACAGACTATTCAAGTCTTCATCATCTTCTTGTTCTTCATTTCTACCCGTATGTTGAGTGCTGGTTTTTCCATATTGTGCCTCATCCACCTTCATATTAGTTCTTGCCATTATCTTTTGTAACTTCTTGTTTTAGCATCTGTAGGTCATGCTAACCACTGAGTATCCACAAAATATACCTTCATCGCTCCTTGAGTCAAAATTTCCTAAGTTTTCTTCATCCCTTCTAATGTAGCATTTTCTTCCAAACACTCTGATGTGCTTCAAATTGCAGACATCTTCTTCCATAGTTCATAAGGAGTCTTATCACTGTTTACTCTCAGCTGATATTTGTTAAAAAGATAAACAACTATATATATTGCTTCACTCCAATACATGTATCGGAGTTTGGATTCATTTAGCATGGTCCTTGCCATCTCTTGCACTGTTATGTTCTTCCTTTTAACAACTCCATTCTACTGAGGATTCTGCATGGCTAAGAATTGTCTCATGATTCCATGTTCATCACATAACTCATCAAACTTATTTGACGATAATTCATCACCTTGGTCTAATCTTAGGCATTTGATTTTCTTGATCTTCTCATTTTCATCTATTGCCTTAAAATTCTTAAATCTATCTGGGCCTTCAAACTTTTGTTTTAAATATGATACCCATGTCATTCTTGTATAATCATCTATAAGCAACATAAAATATACTTCACTTGATATTCCTTCACTTCTGGTAGGGCTGCACAGGTCTGTATGAATCAATTCCAATGGTCTTTTTGTAGAGTACTCCTTTGACTTGAATGACCTCCTTGTCTATTTTCTCTGTAAACATGCCTTGCATAGTGTATTCATGGGTTCGGTAATCTTAGGCATGTGTCTCACACACCCTTTAGCACTCAATTTAACTAAATTCTCAAAACTCATAAGTCCAAGTCTTTTGTGCCATAGCCAACTATGAACAACTTTTCCTATGAAGCATTTCTTGTTGTTTATGTCATTCAACACATACATGTTGTTCTTTGTTCACTTTTCCTTTGCAAATATTTCACCTGTATTGTTGATGATAATATCACATCCTCGGTCATGAAATATGACATTGTATCTTATTTTACACATATGACTCACACTCAACGGGCTATATTTCAAGCCTTCAACATATAGAACATTTTCTGTAATATTCTTCCCATTATCTAAACTTAATGTCCCTTTTCTAACTATGTTGGAAAAGTTGTCACCAAATCTCACAACACCTAATGCATTATTTGAAAAAGAAATAATTTTACTTTTATCACCTGTCATGTGACTGGAGCATCCACTGTCAAAATATCAAATTTAATCATCATTTTATACATGGAATGTGGTTCGTACTACTAAGCAACATTATTTTCTCTTATTCGCATCTTTCTTTACATATATCCACTTTTGTTGCTTAGGCGGCTCTTGTTTCCTTACTGGTGGATTATTTATTTTCTTGTGATAGGTATACTGAGAAGCATTAAAGTTTGAACTGGTGTAAGATGGGCCAAATTTCTTCTATAGCCTCTAGAGTTCTTTCTACAATTTGTGGCTTTATGTCTAAACTAATTGCAAGAAAAAAAATACCCATTAAAGGAATATGTGTACCTCATTGCATAGGTGATTCTAGGAACAATGTTTCTTCTTCTCGCGGGTTTATAGATACCTTTATTTGCAGCAGAGGAAGTACTTGGTGTAGCCGCAAACTTATTTTCTTCAGTCTTTGTTGACTCTTTCTCCTTTCCTTCTCCCTTGAATCCAATTCCAGACTTCTCAATTGTATTTCGTTGGCCACTAAGTATATCAGTTAGCACAATAGCGATCTTTTCTATATTTTCATACATAGCTAGTTTCTTGAACATTTGGTCCATCTCATATTTCAACTCTTCCAATTTTGTGTTCAACTTTGAGCACTCATCCTATTTTGATTTGTAGGACTTAGAGATCTTCTCCAACTAAGTTTGAAGTTCCTTTAGCTCATTTTCCTCCTCTTCTTCTTTACGTTCTTGTCTTTTCTCAAATATGGGGATTTGTTCCTCATAATCCTTTAATGTGCATCTTAATTTCTAATTTTTCTTTCTGCATAGTTGTAGTTATTCAAGTGCACTTACCAACTCTACTTCAAGATTTACCTCAGCTTCCTCTTCATCAGAATCTTCATATTCAACTGATTTCTTCCCTCTATAGTTACTTTCTTCATCTGCATCCATAGTCATAAACAGACATTCTGATTGATCTTCATTTTCTAAGTTTTTGTGTTTCTCAACTCCGATTCAGTAGATTCTTCTTTAGAATAGAAGTTTATTTTGTTCTTGAAAACTTTCTTCTTGTTATACTCAGTTTCTCTTATGTTGTGTTTATGACTATGCTCTTCATGTTCTGACTGATTGTCTTTATTTTTGTTTGTGCATTTGTTGGAAAAATTACCTACCTTTCTGCAAGCAAAGCATTTGAATGGGATTTTCCCTCTATACTTATCATAACCTCTTTTCAATTTCCTTACGAACAATGCCTCAATTTTTTATTCATCCAGATCATCTATAGAACCTGAATCTTCTTCATCTTCTTGACTGGATTTTATTTCTTTCTTGACCTTGAAAGCCACTTCTTTCTTGGTGGTCTTGGTTCCAACAAGTCTCATCTCATATGCAACAAGGCTGATTTGTAGCTCTGTATACATCTATTTTCGGTATAGCGCCCCTTCGTCATCTCACATTCATCTAATTTCCATTCTCGCATCTCTTTCTCTTAAATTAAATAAAATCCTATCTATTTTCTCACATTATTTGATTTATTATCAAATGGGCTCCATATGGACCCATTTGATAATTCAATTTTTGGCATCATCCCCCATCTCTTCATAAATTATTTAATTCATGGGTATGCATACACCCAACTGACACTCTTTTTTAAAAAAATGGAATCTTATCACCCACCATACCCCCCCCACTACATCTAATAATTCAAGACATGGTCCCCATGTGATCACATCATATCCCTAACTCAGGTTACTTTACTTCACCCTAGGTATCATTTAACCTGCAGTTTAGTCTCACATCTAAGCTATAAATATGGGGTTTTCCCCCATATTTTGAAGGAGGAGATAGATTTTTCAAAGATCGACGAAGAAGACCTGGAGATACCTAGGCCTAGAGAAGAGAATAAAGAGCTTAGCGAAGTTCTTCTAGTTTCAAGGAGAAATATCTCTGTCATGGTTCATTATCTTTCCATCTTGATGTATGGTTCCATCTCCATAACAGAGCGCAAGCTAAGTCCTCTTGTTATTTCAGTTGCTTGTCATTTTATATTCTATTACTACTGTTCACGATCTATTATTATCTTGTCTGACACGAGGGATTGAAATCCTCTAAGGGATTTGAAATCCTCTTGGAGCCAGCACTATCTGGGAAACTCCCGCATATTATGATCTAATCTAATTTGTTTTAGTTTTGCAAATCTAGTTTCTTGATATCATGCATCTGTTTTCTCTGCGCACCTGTACATCATCCATATTTACATCTTCAAGGTACTAAGCCTTTGTATACATTCGGACATTATCTCGTTTTATTTGCATTACTCATACAATTCATCTACGCAGGAAGCTAGAAATGCAGATCAACATTTGGCACGCCCGGAGGGACTAGATCCTAGATCTGTTCGTTTTATTTGTTATTTGATTCATTTTTTTTTTCTAACTGTGCTTGTTTGCAAGATCCTAGTATTTTTCGATTTCAGGTCAGTACAATCACTCATTGAAATCACCTAGGAGGTTCATGCTCTTTTTGTTTTATGTTGAAATCTACTCACATGGGAATGAATTTAGAAATTAACCTTATATTTTTTATATATTTTCAAGTTTGATTGTGTAATTTATTATTTTCCTAGTTGTTGTCATGTAATATTTGTTGTAAATATTTTGTTTTCCTAACTAACCTGGTTACACAAGTTTTGAATCCTATTGTCCCTTCTATGTGGTGTCATCTTTACATTTAATAGGTCTCGGTCATCTTAGATGGTACAGTGCTTCTAGGTTCTCCATCGAGCTTCATTGATAATCATTATGCGAGTACATTTTTATTATTAAACATAATGGTGATCTAGATATAACTTGGCATAATTATACAATTAACATTAAAAAAAACAAGCGTATTTTTAGTATTAATTATACATTAAGATTTTAATTAATTATTATTTATTTACCTATACACTCCCCATCTCCACCGACCTCCCTCTCCTCTCCACTCCCCTTGACTTCAAATTATCCACTGTTATTATCCTAACTCCTGACTCTCCAGATAACTCACTTCTCGCCTCTCGAACCGACCTTCCTCACTCGTGTTGTTCTCCCATCTCCTGGCCAGCTCACGAGCTCGCTTTCTCCTCACAAATTTACTATCACACAACTGAGCTACCATTATCTCCCCATCCAAAATCACCTCATTTGTCTTGCGAGCCACTTCTTCTTCCCATGAACCTGTGTTACTACCACCTTGCCAACTCGGCTCGGCCACAACTCACTTTGTAGCCGATCATGATTCCTCCTATCTGATCTACTCCACTTATCCAATCACACTCTCCATACTGAGCTCCCACTGACTATTTCATTCCCCCATCCAACTCCCCATCTCCCAACTCAGCCTCCAAAAATTCCTCACTATAGCACAGCCCTCCTTGAGCTCTCCATCCTCACCTCATCTCGAGATCCATCTCGCCCACTCACCACACTGAGTCTTCCATACTAACCCCTTCTCTCCACATTACTTCTGCTACTCAACTCCTCCATAATGTTACTCCCATCTTCCTTTACCCTCAGCTCGTGTCCTTCAGCTCCTCTCAACTCTTCACTACTCCTTCGCATTCTCCAGCTATCTCCCATCCACCCATCTCCCACAGCTACCGTATACCCACTCCAATCTCCTCATTGACTGCTGCCTCACTGTCTCCTTCCTCACATGACTTCCTCACTGAGTTCCTACCAACATCCCATCTCAACTCCATACTCCATGTGCTGCTCTTCCATGTCCTCTCCCTAACGAGCTCCACTTTCTCCTCACAACTCCACATCCACATCTGAAGCTCTCTCCCACGCATACCCTCGAACACTCAACCATCTGACCCGCTTTCTCCTTAACACTGAGCTGTACACCTTGCCTACCATATCCACACAAACTTTCCATATGTCCGACACATGCTGCATCCAACGGTTTCTAGCTTAGCTTCAAATTCATGCAAGCTTTGTATGCATTGACTGTCACGTTCCTCTGCCTCACTATCTCCAACTCAATTCCAACTTCATGAAAGCTTTGTCAATAGTGACTATGCGGTCTCTTAATTGCAATTGATTTCTAATCCTTTAGAACACATTTAACAACATAATTTGGTGACTGTATCTTTACAGCAATTAGTTTGTAATAATTTAGAACACATTTTCTTGTTTTTAAAAAATGCGTGTGTGCAGTGCTTTTATTAGAATGACGTGTTTATAACAGTTCCTTTTATACAAACTACTCATAGCACTATTGCCAATTATATATGTATTTTTTAGATGTTATGTGAAGAGCCAGATCCATGTGCAATATAACTAACCATATTCCATCTACCCATCCTCCTAGATTCAAATTTTGACTTTGTTGTTCCTAAAAGCACAGATTTGATTTGATTTACTTTTCCATCAAAATGATCCATCATCTTTGTAAATTGATTTACCTTTTGGAAACACTGTTCCCCACGTAAGATGACCCCTTGGTGCTTGCTGTGGTGGGAAGTCAATTTATTGATCCCGCACATGTGGGTGACTAAAGTTGAGACACGTTTTGCATGTCTAACTGAAAATAATCCAACTATAGCATAGACACCATCAACAATCTATAAAACGCCCGCGTTGTTCCACTTGAAGAACTAGATGCATTCCTTGTCTCAAATTGATTTTGAATCAATTAATGTACTCCAAATTCTTTTCGTCATATCCATTTCATAGGTTCTTGCATAGATTATTATTATTATTATTACAGATAGTTTATAATATACCTTAGCATTTAATCATTTATTTCGCCATTTGTTTTCAATGTTTATTAGTTCATAATCATTTATCAAGAATACCAGTTCTTTGTTTATCCCTTATTTTATAGTCTATGAATAGCTTTCATAGCTTATTTCCTTTTATTGTATGCAAATATCGGTCTATAATCTTTTTCTTAATTAATTAGATTCATTATTATTATCTTACTTTTTTGGATGAAGTAACTTTTTGACAACATCTATATCTTCTTTCTTAACCATATCAACTAATTATATTTATCTTATTTTCCAAGTGAAATTAACAAATTCACGATTATCCAACAACATCGTTAGATATCACTTGCTTTCCAAAACAAAACAAAAAAAGAAATGCTCAAATTTACTAGCCTCATCTGCAATTCTAAACGGTGCCATTTCAGGGTACCCAGGCGTTTCAAGTCACTAACCGGCGCTTCTAAAAACACCATCATCAAGTACAATCACATAACACCAACAAGCTTTTTTCCAGGTATTTCTCATTTTTCTCTATTTTCTCTTTTCTACATCGAATGACACATTTCATTTTGGTTTAAAATGAACCTTCTGCATCCTGCTTGATCACATAGCTGAAGTAAAGAATTTAACTCTCTGCATGTCACCTATCACACAGTACTTGAGACTGCAAAAACATAATTAACACATCTAAACATTCCTCTCATCTCGTTAACTGATTGGGACCTGAACACCCAACAGGAAACTGTCTCAGACATCTCCCAATCCATAACTACTTGAAACCAGCCTTAGGCTCCTTCATTACTTAGTTTTCTTTTCTGTTCACATCCTCTAAATTAATCATGATGCTAAAAAAATTCTACTTGATTTGTTTGTCAACAACATACATAAACAGATTTTTCTCTATTTCACACCTATTGTCACTCTCTCTCAATTCAAGAAAAAATAACAATCTACTCTATCTAATGAAGTTGCTTCCTCTAATTATCTCACTCAATAGGATTTTAAACTCAAAACCACGCCTTCAGTCACCCAATATCCAGTTTCCATGGTCTCACCTCATGAGAACCATGTCATAAAAAATTCTCCCCACCTTGACACCAACCCTCCTATCCCCCATCAAGCCAGTCTTCCTAATTCAATCACAACACCATCTCCTGCTCCTCTAGATACACTCAAATCTCCTCATAACCCCATACATTATTTCTTACTCAAATCATCTTCTACAATCTCTCAATCCTCCCAATCTCCAAAATTAGTGGATCACATTCCACTCACATCCCATTTTGACAATTCCATTAATAGGCCTGCCCAACCATCTCCAATTCTTAACACACATGTCCCCGCTTATTCTCATGCCTCTATTGCTCAACACCATCCTATACAACAATCCCAACCTATGACACATATTAGTATTTCCCAAGTGACTCCCCAAGCACCTACATATCCAAAAATTAATCAACTGACTTATCAAACCGTTCCACAAACATCCTATCCACAAACTTATCAAACACTTCCTCAACTACCCACACACCCATAAACTTATCAACCACCTTATCAGATGCTTCACCAAACACCCTCACACCCACAAACACATCATTCCCATTATCAAATACTTTTCAAACCACATAGCCAAACCAATCTCCACCTTATAACATCTCGTGTGATTCAATTCATTCCCTAATGAATCGGTTTGCCAGTTTAGAAACCGTTACCCTATCACCCAAGAACAACTTATCCTATGAACAAATTTGTAATGAACCCATTCATCCGTTGGTTCCAATTAAACCCTACCCTCCTCATTGGAAGCTTCCTGTATTTAAGAAATTCAACAATAAATAATATCCCCAACAACATCTCCTATCATTTAAACATGCATGTTGTCTTATTGCGCATGATCATGATTTACATCTTCACACTTTCCCCGTGTCTTTTTCTGGGCCCAGGCTAAAGTGGTATAACAGTATCCCATAACATTCCATATTCTCTTTCACCCAACTTGCATAGTTGTTCTTAGAACAATTTTCTATCAATATCACATGCAAGACCACTATCGCTGATCTATTTACCATTCGATAGTATGGAGATGAGCCCATCGCCAACTTCATCGCACGGTGGCATGATGTTATAAACCAACTATCCTTCACTATCCCATAAACCAAACTCATCGACTTATTCTTGCATTCATGTGCCAAACATATATCATCCACTTTGAATATCTAATGATTCTAAACCTTTCATGAAGCTTTCACAATGGCTCGCAAGCTTGAAACCTGTGCCATTGAGTAGGGTCATCTTAAATTAAGTTCAATTAAATAAAAATTTAAATCCACCAAACCATATACACATAACGATAAATTTAAAGGTGTGGCCCACACTGTGGTCATTAAACCCTCATCCCCATCTACACCAAGCACATGGTCTCAACAAAAATCTCACCAATCAATAACCAACTACACTCCTTTAGGAGAATCATACAATTCTATATTTGATAAGTTGATGAGTGTAAACTCTATCCAACTACCTCCCATACGACCCATAGACAACTCGCAAGCCAAGCCTATTTAATATCATGAGGCCCACTTTTGTAAATATCATCGAGTCAAAGGTCGTGAAATTGAGAGATGTCGTTCCTTTAAATATCGTGTCCAATAAGTTGTAAATCGAGGGGATATCCAAATTGATACCTCCACTGTGTAAACTAATCAACCACCAAAAAATCACGTCACCCCCTTTACATCTCAACTATCAAACACTTGTGTGGTTAACACCGTCAATCAAGATCTTATCTTATCACCAACTCCGCATGTCCCTATAGTAGACATTATTCCCACCTCTTATTCAAAACATGTAACACCTACATCAACTTTCACTACCTATCTTGAACCTGTACCTTCTCCTATCCTTGCCACATCCTCATCAAATTCAACTATATCATCCATTTCCACCACTTCAAGTACACCCCAATCTACCACATTACATTCATCCTTATCACTTATTTCAGCTCCACTCGTATCCACACATATCCCCGCATCTCTCACACCTATTCATTCACTGACATCTTCATCAAATACACCTGTTAATACACCTACATTATTCACAACCATCGTAACAAAACTTAGTTCTACTACATGCACCCTTACAACCCCACCTTTGACATCAACCCCATTAGCTAACATATCATTCTTACCCCTCGAAACATTTATGAAACAACCAATCTCTTCTAATTCTACATTTGCTGCACTACCCTTACCCATAAGGTATATTCCATCGGTTATCACATCACTCACATCTATGCATATTCCAAAAGTGCCTACATCTTTATTTATCCCAGCGACCCCTATACCTATTATACCAATAATTTCACCTATCCTAACCTTGACAACCTTGCCCATGGCCACAGCACCTAGTCTACCCCAATACTCGTTACCTAATCCTTCTATCGCACCAACCAAATCCTCTCAATCTGTAACCCTATCAAATATACCCCTTGAATCATCTACTAAACCGAAACATCTACCTAAATCAAATAAACATGCTTTACCTTCTCCCTCTAAAAAATCATCTCTTTCCATGCCAAAATCAAAACAATCCATGTCTCACATAGATATCATTAATCGCATCATACAAACACTTATCTCTTCATTAACATATTTATCTTGTTTTAGAATAGTTTCTCCATTAATGACCACACCACCGCTATCAGATCCTCTGGTTGAAATTATTGTCATCCCTGCTAAAGGTAAATCTTCTCATTTTAAGTCTAAGGCTCGGGGAAAACATCCCCGATAGTCCCCTGCGCATCTACAGAAATATTCAGGTTTTCCCTCTTCTCAACAATCCAATGCCACAACATCCATGTTAGGATCAGTTTTTCCATCTACGACATCTTGCAATAATCAAACCACATCCAAACAATACCATCCTTCAACCAAATTTTATTTGTCCTCCAAAACATGAAATTCACACATCCAATCTACATCCATGTTTTCTCCTAACTCCAAACTGAGACATCCTATCAAAACCCATAAGAGTTACCTTCCCCATGACACTTCAATAGGGTCATACGCAGATATCTTTCAACATTTAACTTGAACATCTTCCATCAAACTTCCTCATATTAAATCCTTTAATCCTTATGGTCCCAAGCCATCATGGTTCAATCCTAATTGTAATTACACCTATCAGCGTACCCCAGGCCATGATATTGAACATTGTAAGGAATTTCAGTCAATCATCAACAACCTTATTGAGAAAGATGATTTCCTCATTCAGGGGAAAGTTCCTTCTACATCTACTTTGAATTCAATCCATATGCCATCTGTTAGATCTCCCATGATCCCTCCATCCACATCATCCTTTAATATCCATCCAGCCCATCTCATTCCTCCTAAGGAATTCCCTCCATCGTACATCAATGTCGCTTATCTTACTAAGCACACTTGTGGTCTCCAATTGTTTACCCCATCCAAATCTAAAACAATCTCATCTAAGCTCTTTCAACATCCTTTACCTCCTTCACATTTAACTTATTGGGGGAATAACCTTCGCTCGCCCTTGAACACATCATCCGTACAAATAGATTTTTACTAGGGGACTTCGCTCTTTGACATTGTTTTGTTTACTTTCTTCACATCCATCCAATCTAAATTAATTATATTCAGATCCTCATCTCATTATAAGTCCTCCTTTGAGGCCATATTTTTTATTTTATGTTTGTGCTCCTTTTGGGAGTATCATCTTTTTCATTGAAGCCCTCCTTTAAGGCCATGTTTGTCTCTCCATTAAGGGATCCCTTTTCACCAAGTCCACCTTTGTGGCTATATTTTTGTCTCTTCTAGGGCACCATCTATTTCAAAGTCCACCATTGTGGCTATATGTGTGTCTCTTTTGGGACACCGTTTATTTCATCAAGCCCTCCTTTGAGGCCATGATTTTCCTTCTATGTTTATGTCTCTCTTGGGGCATCATCATTTATTTTCATTTAAATCCACCATTGTCGTCATATGTTAGTTTTGGTTTCCTACTTGGCTATCATCTCATATTATTGCAACTTCACTTTCTTCCCTCTCGTGGTGGTAACCCAGATATGGAACCTCTTAATGCATTGCACTTGTGACCAGTCTACTGTTAGCATATCTACCAATGAGAACTTAGCTATATCCTTATATTTTTCTGCCATCTTTATCCCCTTCCATTTTTCATTGTAATAATCTAAATTATGTAGTCTGCCTTCACTACTTTGATGTGACCCCGTGACCATTACATTCTTCACCTTCTCATTCTCTTATTGCAGCCATGCGAAGGGTCCAGGGTGTCTCTTGTACATTCCTTATCCTCTCTTAAGTGGTTTACTTAGCTATTCTCAGCTCTCTCCCATGTGAAGCTCAAATTCAAGTATGTAAAGGCAAAATCAAAGTTATAAAAAATAGGCTGATCCCTTGAAGGATAGTTGTTCATGTAAAATACAAAAGAAAAAAAAATTACACAAATCAAAATCCAAAACAAAATCAAAAGAAATATACTGATTCCTTGAAGGACGGCTATCATATTATTCTTTTCATCTATATTATGTATAAAGTAGAGCATATCTTTGAAGGATGGATACTCTATTATTATGTCATCTGGAAGGTTTTCCACATTAATCAACCTTCATTTTATCAACATTTTCCAAAAGCTTCCTGCATTTATCATCTTTCTACTATTGTTCTTTCCCTTTTCCAGAGCTGGGGCATAGACTTAAGGAACGCCACTTTTGGATATCCCTCTTCCCGCGTACAAGTCACATCTTCAATCCCTTTGTCATGTTAACATTAGGATTATAAGAGTCTTTCATCCATATCCCCCTCATGATCTTTTGGTATAACTAACTATTGGCTACAAGTGCAATGCCTTGGGTGGTAACCTTTTCTTGTTTATCTCCAATCCAGTTCGAAACATAGTTTCCTTGTATGCCCTTGCTACATCTATGTTCCATTCATCTCATCCAGATCATATTTTATAAAAACCATATCAAATTGAAAACTATGAATTCTATATCCATCTGTCATCTCCATGAATACATTTACAAATACACTTTTTAGTTTATGAATTCTACTTGATCACCGTTGTAGTTTACGAATCCTACTTGAGGATACTTCTCAAGGCAAGTTCATTATCCTGTAGCTCCTTATCTCTCAACATGTTCAACACTTTCTTTGATCCATTGATCCTCACTCTCCATTTCCACTCATCACCATTTGTCTCCACATCATCCTTCTCACCTTTCTGTCCCCTTACATGACTCTAAATATCTTACTCGTCTTTCCTCTTGAGTTTCTCTTTTATTCTTCTACTTTCAGTTTGACAATCTTGCTTAACCATCCATATAGCCAGAGAACCTTAGTTAAGGTATATCTTCTTCCTTGGATCCTCCCACTGTAGAATCTTCTCCACCATTTCCTCTTTCAACAAACAATAATCACCACCACAAACATCTTTCCACTCCTCCTTTTCCGCTTAACACTCTTGCATCATCACTACCACCACATGGGCATCCCAGTTAAGGATTTCCCTTACACTCTCCATCTACACGACATATGTTCTTACATCCATTCATGTCACACACTCCTCTATTTCCTTGTTATCACTTTGATATCACCTTCTTTCATCTCTTGTTCCATTTTGGTATACACTGGTCAGTATTTTCATCATTCTTCTTCTTCTTCAATTTGGTGATCCTACTTAATCATCTCCATCATAGGGAAATATTACTTAAGAGTTTCTCTTAAGAATCGTTTGCCATCTAATCCTTCCATCTCCCATCATCTCTTCCTCATCTTCTATCTCCTGCCTCTCATCATATCCATTCACTCCAACCTATCATTCCACACCTGCATCCAATATAATGGTGTCTTTCTCTTTCCATATCATCACTTCCGGTTTGGTGATCTTACTTAAATCCTCCTACGGCATGGAAATCTTACTTAAGAGTCCCTCTTAAGCATGATTTGTCATCCTGCACACCCCCACTACCCCACATTCTCTCCGTCTACATTTTATTGGCATTCCCCATCATTTCATCCTCTCACCTCCTCTTCCATTCACGCAAACACCACTTCTTACTAGTCCCTTTTTCATCTCCATCATCCATCACTAGGTAATCTTACTTAACTGTTTCTTCTTTGTTCATTTCGTGTCTTGTTTCTTCATTTTTCTCTCATTCATTCTCATCCACTGGATCCTCTCCTCGCCTTCATCTTCCTACACATCGTTATCCCTCCTTTCTTTACTCTTTCCACTTGGTGTTCTAGATTTCTCCCACATATCTACCCCCATATTTACCCATCTTTGGCATTGGTCTCTCTCTAACATTCTTTCATCATCATCTTCTATTTCCGTGCTAGTAATTATTGGTGGACTTCTCCTAAAAATCACTCATCCCCATTCCACACAGCCTGAATCTTTTTCTTTGACCTCCTCCATTCTATCCTCATTCCTTCCTTCCTTTGTGTCCTCTTATCATTATCGGAGGACTTCTCCTAACGTCCCTTCATTAGCGTTCCCCCTCCCATTTTTTGTTTAATTTCTGCCTTGTCTCATCTTTTGTCCCATCTTTTCCTACTAATCATTATCGATGGATTTCTCCTAACATCCATTCACTGGCATTGCCTTTCCTATCCCATCCTTTTTTTTCCTCGCCACCTCTACATCTTCCATTCTTCCTTGCCAATTTCTTCATTGTCTTCATCATACACCTTCTCTCTATTTTCTCATCATCAGCATATACTCATCTCATGCATCTCCATTTCTTTTCCAATCGATGTCATTCCTTCCCTCAATTTTCTCTTTACATTCCTGATGCTTCTCACTCTTTACCAAATATCTTCATTCTTGGCTCACTTCCTTCAACATGATTTTCTTCATTGTCTTCTCCTCCTTTCTGACCTTCGTCTTATTTCACTTCCTTGACATCTTCCTTCTTCCCATTTTACCTCGCCCTTCTTCCTTACTTCCCCATCGAAAACCTGACTCTTCAGCATTACCCCATTTCCTTTATCATCTCATCATCCACATGCATTTCCATGCGGTCAGTTCCATATTCTTTGCCTTGGATTTCCTCACTATGATCTATTTCCTTCAATTTTCTTTGCTCTATCATCTCTTTTGTTTTCCATTACCTCTCTTCTTTCCTCTGCTCCAATCTTCATCACACCTTTCATCTTGAATAACTTTCTCCCTTTTTCATAATTTCATCCTCTGCTTTGTTCTTTTCTTTTCATCTCTTTTTTTTTCCTTCTTCATTTCCCCCTTTCTCTATAATCCTTCTTTGTTATCTTCTTCCTCCCCTTTCATTCCTTATTTTCTCCTCCTTCGTCTCCATCCCTCTATTCCATATCCTTGTCACCTTCATATTCAATCTTTCTTTCTCTTCCCATAATCAACCAATCCTCCTGTCTATTCCCTTTACTCTTTCTCAACATCCCTTACATCTGGCATTCATAGTCAATGCCAATGTTTCTCCGTTTACATATTGCCATCCATCCCCTTCATTACCGTTCTTGTTCTTTTCTTCACCACATTGACCTCTTCTCTTTTTGAGAACCCTGTCACATCTTTTATCTTTGTTAGTCCTCTCGCAGGGACATCATCATATCCATTTCTAATAATCTCTTCCCATCTTCTTTTGACATTTTTGTCTTGGAAGATACCATAACGACCATCACCTATCTAATCTTGTTCTCTTCCATGAATATTTGCTTTGCTTTTGTTTTGTCACAAAAATACCTCTATCATACTTGTCGAAGAAATAAGACTTTTTTTTTTCTTCTTCACCTTCTAATTTGCTAACACTTATGCATCTTTCCTATAAAACATGATTGTAATCATATTTATTACAATTTTTAGGGCATTTTATCTCACCTTTCTATCCTATCTGCTCATCTTGTCCACATTTATGATTATTCTATCTATGTCTTATGTTGGGGCACCTTTTCATCCTTGTACTTGTCAACACATATAGCTCACTTTGTGTCCTTCTTGTGCCCTGTGTTGGGATATCTTTATCTTCGTCTTCATCGCTTTTGCGGACGCATGATTTTTTTCACATGATTCCTCGCAAACAAAGGCTTGTGCACATATTTCGCATTTAGATGCACATATTTTGATGTTTTCCAATGACCCATTGGTCATCTTGGTTTACATCCATACTGCAATGGTCTTCATCCACTCACTGGTCTATAGAACATTATCATCTGTCTCCGTTGAGACAATTTTCCTCTACCGATGTGATATTGGAGTCACCGCCATACTTTTTTTTATTGTTATTGCAATCCTTTTATGCCTGAGATATCTTCTCTTTGGTCATGTCTTCATCCGTCCTTGAACATATCTTTCATCTAACCCTTTTTTTTCTCATGGCTTGCTATCGCAAACCACTCAACAAAAAGGGGCAAATGTAGACATCTATTTTTGGTATAACACCCCTTCGTCATCTCACATTCATCTAATTTCCATTCTCGCATCTCTTTCTCTTAAATTAAATAAAATCTTATTTATTTGCTCACATTATTTTATTAATTATCAAATGGGCTCCATGTAGACTCATTTGATAATTCAAATTTTGGCATATCCTCATCCTTCACAAATTATTTAATTCATGGGTATTAATACACCCATCTGACACCCTTTTTTAAGAAATGGAATCTTCTCATCCACCATACCCCCCCACTACATCTAATAATTCAAGCCATGGTCCCCATGTGATCACATCATATCCCTAACTCAGGTTACTTTACTCCACCTTAGGTATCATTTAACCTATAGTTTAGTCTCACATCTAAGCTATAAATATGGGGTTTCCCCCCATATTTTGAAGGAGGAGATAGATTTTTCAAAGACCGACAAAGAAGACCTGGAGATACTTAGGCCTAGAGAAGAGAAGAAAGAGCTTAACTAAGTTCTGATAGTTTGAAGGAGAAATATTTTTCATAATTTGTTATCTGACCATCTTGATGCTCTCAGTTCATCCTTGTAATAGAGCACCAAGCTAAGTGGTGTCGTCATTTTAGTTGCTTGTCATTTTATATTCTATTGTACTGATGTGTTATTATATTTCTTACATGGGGGTTGACCCTCCAAGGGAGTCAAAATCCTCTTGTGTAATCATACCATCCGGGAAACAATTTAGGTGGGTAATTTATCTATTTCCATCTTGAGATCTAGGGTTTCTCACATGGTCTAATTTCTATGTTCATATAAGAAATCCATATGTGCATATGATCCTAAGCCCTCTATCATTCAGAGTTGCTCAGTGGATTGTCTGTTTCTCATACATATAGATTGGTAAAGAATATAAAATTGAATCAAGAGTGTAAAAGTTTTAATCTGTGCTGATTCACCCCCCCCTCTCAGTGCTTGTGATCTATAATAATTGGTATCAGAGTGAGTCATTTTTGCAAAACCCTAAAATCTTCAAGGAGATCCTCCTATCACAAGAATGACGTCAAATCAGGCATAATGATGTTTATCTCTATCTAAATCACCTCTATTTATAGGTACAAATTACACTTTCTAGAGAATAAGAATGAAGACATATCTAATGTCACTCGGTTTAGATATGACATCTGGGAGTGCATCAAAAAAGTATATACAACTCCACCCACACCGATAACCTCTTTAGTGGATAATACTGAATATGAGTGCAACTTAAGAGCTATGAATGTAATTTTATGTGGCTTGACTGAGACAAAATTCGTGAAGGTAATGCACTACACAACATAGAAAAAGGCAATATGGAACAAATTGTATAGCATCTATGAAGGAGATGAGAAATTTAAACTAGAAAAGTTACAAACTTACACTACACCTATGTTGATATTACACATAGCAAAGGACTCAACTAAATATTACACATCACAAGATATTTCTTTTTGTAGGCACCCACCTACAAGGAAGCTACAACTCCCTAAATGTGTTAAGCTACAACTTAGAATTCTTTACTTATACATTTTGATCATGTAGTTACAAAAATTGTTGATACAATGAATTATGATCACTTTCCTAGCTCGATATGTGTTCTTTCTCTGTCACATTCTTCTGCTCATTTGTTTTTCTCTCTTTTTCTCATTCAAGCTATCGTTGTTATGCTCTACTTATCTTATCATGTTCTTCATTATTTGCTTGATCTTACCCATTTCTCTTCTTCATCGTTGTAACTCATCTTAGCTTGATTTCTTCGTATTTTCTTCTCTCTATCTCTATTGCTCTTTTTGCTTTAGTGTCTTAGTTATTTTTCATGAGTAACCACACCAAAATTAACTTAAGAGTTTTTTCTTTTTATTTCACAAAATGAATCAAAATCTTGCTTCGAAATTTGCATCATGTACTCTTCCTGATTTGTCACCTATGAATCTGAATCATTAAATTTTTCAGCTGAGTCTTGATTTTATTATTTCCTTTTTCGGCTTCATTCCTCCTTCCATGCATATGAAAAAACCAATTTATCATCCGACTTCCAAAATTAGAAAACTTGCATTGTTTAGAATTTGCATCGTGAAATTAAAAAAATAACCCATCTTCTTTGCATTATTTTAATTCACCTTGAAATCAAGATTCTCCATCGAGCTTATAACCAAATTTCCTCTTGGTCAATCATCCATTAATTGTTGGTAGTTGGAATAGTAATTTCATTGTTCTGTGCGAAGGTCCAATTTTACTTGCAGTTACATTTTTTTCAATCAAATCTCCTTCAAAATCTGAATGCAAACATTCACTCTTTCAATTTGAACTCTAACTAATTGTCCTTGATCCACTACAGTTCACTTTGATCATTCCACAGCTTCCTTTGGCATCTTTGATCTTTTCCTTCATATCGTGGCTTCTGCTTTTGTCCTTGAGATTTTCCCTTCTTTATGTAGTTTTTAGCTATCCACAACATTTGTATACATTGTGCAACTTTTTAAATTCTCATGGATTCCTCCTTGTTTTTTACCTTTTTCGGTTTTTCTCCTTTTCTAGTTCTTCACGGCTTTCCTTCTATCTGAGGAAAAATTCTATTCTTAGCGACTTTTCTATTTATTCACAGTTTTGCATCTTTTCCTTTTATACATAGCATTATCCAAATCTTCATACTCACGGATTTACCTTCTAACCTTCTTCACTCTACGGCACTCTCCTGCCTTCAGCGGATTCCTTTGGAGCTTTCTTTTAGTCTGTGGTTCCTTCTTTTAACTTCTTTACTCCGCGTCTCTCTATTTACTTGGTGGTTGACACCTTATATCTGTTGCTTGCTCAAATGTTGTCTAAGTCCTTTAGGGCTTATCCTTGATCATCTCAAAGCATCTGTGGGTTAACACTACCAATCAGCCTTCATCATTTCAACTTCCTCACTTTACTAAATGAATCCTTTTGCCATCAATGCAATTGGATATCAACTCATCCATCTTGACATCAATGAAAACATATATGATAATGAAAATATTCAATACAAGTGACACGCGGTCTAGATGAACCAACAAAAAATCAGTGGACTATGGAGACCAATTAGGTCATGCCACATGTTTTTTGTGTTCCTCTTGCACTACAAAACTTCAAATAACCATAACTTCCTCCACAGAGCTCGAAATCATGTGCACTTGGTCTTGTTGGAAATATGTTGACGTGGGCTACATTCTAAACTCTTCAAAATTATATTTTTTTAGGATTTGGTATGTGAAAATGAGAAAATGCGATTCAAGTCATTAATGCACACTTCTAGTCAATTTAACCACCTAGATTTCATGGAATTTGGCTCCTTTCCTTCTTCCACAAGAAAATTGACGTGGGTAGGTGGATTTGACAAAGCTACATGTGGATTTACAGGAATTTATTTCATGTTATTGGTGGTTGTGATTAGAAATCTAATTTTTCCCTCTGTTTTCCCTCTCCTTCTCTCATATTCTACTATATATTATTGAATAATGGACATTTATAAAGGTTGGACCCTCTTGGAATGCAAGATCATTATTTAGAGTGGTGTATTATTTGCATTTTGAGTTTTTGGCCTTATATATGACTCACTGCATATAAATTCTTACCTCCTTTCACAATCGTAATCAATTGTGCATACTTTTAAAGAAATAAAAGTTTGTTTTGTGGCTATTCTCTACCCTAGCTCTCGTTTTATTGAATTTTATTTTTTTTTCCTTTGAAATATTGGTATTTTGTGCATGTTTTGCATCTCTTGCAGGGTTTCTTCTCTATTGTGTTCCATGAAAATGAGCTCCTGAATGTAGTTGTGACTCTGGCATGCATTTCTTACCTTTATCTACACATTTTCCCTCATTTTCTCTCATCTGAGAGTGTTCATCCTTTTATTTTTGGTGTTATCACCTCTCTTTAACTTAGGATTTCATTTTATCCATCTCCTTGTCACCCTATTCCCTTGGAATCATAACATTTCCCTTCTTATGAGTAGTTGTAGCAATAGAAATAAGAAGAGGAAGTTGGCCTTCTTTGGAGGTTTGTCTCAAGCGCTAGGTCCCACAACTTAGAGACAGTACCATGTTGCCTCAAAGCCACAGATCATCTTGATTTGGGACGGGTGCAATTTTGAGTTGCAACAGTTTCCAAATGGAGATGCAGGAATTATATAACAACCCATACTATATTATAAAAGGGTTCATATTGGAAAGGAAACTCCTAACTGGAGACATGATGAAAGGATGAATATGAATTTTAAAAAGATATATTTTTTCCCAAACCCTTACAAGAGTAGTTATGCATAGAATCACATGGGTTTATTGTTTTAGGTAAGAGGAGATTTCATAGTATGATAATTACTTGATGGGATAAGTCATGTAAGTGTTTGCATAGGGGTATATTACATAAGGTTAAGAAGATTGAAATTTAGGATCAGCCATGTAAATGAACCTACAAAGTAGTTGATCACGTAGGATATGCGGAGGATAATTAAAAATTAGAGTGAATGTAGCTTGATCTAGGTAAGAATAAGATTTACGTAGGTTTCACTACAATGTGTGATGGGTTAAAATGGAACCCTACTTATTATTTTGAGTATTAGGGATTGAATCTAGACCTCCACATAAGATATAGATATGAAAGGTATTCAAGTGACACAATTCTAGAGGATAATAGACAACCTTGAGATAGATATAGGTTTCCAAGGCCTATACCTAAAGTAAAGAAATATATCTTACTAGGATTTAGAATAATTGTAGGTCAAAAGAAGGATAAAGCCAACATGCACACATGGTAAGATAAAGTAATAGACTAAAGAAAACATACATCTACCCTAATATAGTATAATGATTTATAAATCATCCAAAAAAAATAGACATGAACCAAAGGATAAAATAAGGTTTATATATAATTACTTGTGGTGTTACTACTCATGCATTGATCCTCCCCAAAGATAATAACACTAATAGAGAATCACTATGGGACAAAAAGATGATCCAAAAATGAGATTTTATACAAACTCACTCACTTTCTCTAATTTCAAATACCTTAAATTTTTTCTTTAATTTTCCTTCTATACATTACAAATTGGCTAAAGTAATTAAAAATAAGTATTAAAGAACTGAAATTAAAGTAAGAACTGATAAAACAAAGATAAAATCACTATAAATGGATAACAAAGTTCACCCGTACGTGCTACGTTTATAGGTCCTCTTCAATACATGAACCTATCCATTAAATACACAAAGTATACTTTCCATTTACTTTACATGCATAAATGGTCTTCAATCTGCAAACAATCCCTTCCTCTATCTATAAGAAGTCTCTACCATGAGTTTTATGACCTTTAATGGATTCTTCCTACAAATCAATAAATGTATACTTATTTTTTCTCTCCCCAAAAGAGGCTAAAAGTTCATTTCAAATAAGTATTCATTCTTCTTAAAATGTTTTCGGGCTCTATGGCATATTAGCTAAGCCACTTATCCATTTTTCCAAAGACTAGGATTTTGGATCCCCTTCCTGCGCCTTCCCTTTTGCTTGGATTTTTTGTTTTTAAAGCATATATAACATATATTTTGTTATGCTCACAAAAAATAGGCATATCACACTTGGTAAGAGCCTAAAATAGGTAGCATGGGGTGATGAGGTTAAGCCCTCATCCTACACACTATCCTTTTCTTAGGATTAGGCACCTTGTTTTGTGCCTTGGATAATGCATTAATACCACATTAAATGGGATATGCAATAAAGAAGGGTTTTTTAATTACAAATTTCACACCTTGTAATGTGGTCAAGAGACTATCCATGTTATGACAAATGAGTTCAGGCTTGGCTATTGTGTTTTCCTTGGTGCATAGAAAATGTGTTTGAAATAGTCTTGGATGACTTGGGAACTTGGAAGGTTCTTGAACAATTGGTGTTTTGTGAGGATGTCATGTGGTGGCTTGAGATCTATCCACATGAAATTAAGCAGTAAGCTTTGTAAATATGAGGAATTTTAATCCCACATGTATTGTGGGAAGTCTTTCAAAACAATTTATATACAAAACACTCATATAGTTATGTGAAGAAAACGTGATAGGGTCCCTTCCTTGCAAAAAGAGGACCCCAGTGGTCAATGAGCCCCCAACTTGAAAATAGTGGGGAGCCCACACTCAACTTTCCAAGACCAAAGGCCAAAACCCAAACAAACCCATTTTCTCCTCTCTACCATGTATCATCATAGGAGTTATACACATGGGAGGATGTGAATGGACCACTTGCGTAATTTCATACATCATGTTGGCAGGGTTCTTCATTGCATTTTGAGATAGCCACGGAGTCAATGAAATAGCCACTGAAGTCAGTAAATAGTCACAGAGAGTTGGATCAAGTTGCGAACGAAAGAGGAAAGTCGTGAGATAAGGAAGAAAGTTGTGGTAAACTAGATAAAGTTGCAAGACATGGAGAAAGCCATGAGATACTAGAAAAAGTCACAGGAAGCCACGGAAGCCGACATGAAGCCATGGAATGAAGAAAAACCAAGTTAGAACACAACAGAAGCCGACAGAGGCACGAATCAAAAGAAGTGACTTTTTAATGTTATGTATTTTGTATATTTATTGTAATTAACTTTTTGTATATGAGACACGTCACAAGAAATGGATATGTGAGTGCCATATCGAGAGAATTATATAAGGAATGAATTGTATGAGAGAGAATGAGAAGAATATGAATGTAGTTGAGACTAATGTAATGATTTTAGATAAATGAATAAAGATTGAGTTTTGGGATGAAATTTGTTATGTGTCTTCTATTTTTGTTAGTAGTTTAGATCCATTTACTTTTCCTACATACATCCTTAACTTAAGGTCAAACATCCTAAATCCCACATTGGTGTTAGGGTTTTAGGCCAAATTATCACATAAGTGTAAGTAGCTTATATTAGAATACAACAATATAATCGTATTGTTAAACCATATTATCTAATTTTAGCTCATTTTGTTTAACTATGACCTATCAAATAATTCTTAGTTCTTGATTATACTGTAATCTCATTATGGTGGATTATCCAAACCTTATGAATGTTGATTTTATAAGGATAGCAATATAAATATTTTAATTCATACTTTAGATGATATATTATATTCGGTAAACATAAATATCCTCCCTAGAGACTTATTTTGCTCTCAATTACTATTGCTTCTTTGAAAACATGTTATAATTCAAAAGACACCTCATATTATAAGTACATTTCTACATTGCTACTTATCCATAACGAATACCTTTAAGCATTCATAATGAACTATCATACGTGTTTTACGCGAAGTAGTTGTCATACCCCTAGGGTAATATATTCAGCGAATTGTATTACATGTATGATTGGTTTCCCCAAGAGTGGGATTGTTGTTATAGTATTCAGCATTACGTTGCATATCTTTGTATGCTTAAACTTATATTCCTATCTTCACTTTGTATTCTATTAATTTCCTTAAATTTATAACTCATATTTTCCATACAAAGTCCACTAATCAAACTGCTTCCACTAATCAAACTGCTTTGTTTAAATGATAATTCATAATAAATGCATATGGTTTTGCATCAAGACAAGTAAGTCACACAACGCCATTGTAGCCATTTATATATAACTCCTTTTTTAATCATTGATACATAGACAAAGGAGAGACTGTAGAAGATAATCACGTATATACATTGGGCTCAAGGCATTTTATACATCACAAAGGAAAATCCTTCACTTTCCATCAAAGGCTAACACTTTCTTTTCATTCAGATAAGTATAAGATAATTAACACAATTCAAGTTATCCATGCTTTATCAACTCGAAATTTTCCCTCAATCCTGCAATTGAATAAATGCAACATACATTTACAGGGTCAGCTCATGTGAACTGGCATGGAATAATCAACCCATATTCATGTTATTATGTTTCAAACTACATGATCATAATATGGTTATCTTATTCCTAAATAAATTCTTAATTGAAGAACTATAAAAGAAGAAACAGATCTCTTTACACAAGAAAGTATAGACATATACCCTAATCTGATAAACATTCAACATTCCATCAAAGTCTAGTTGACATTCTGGTATTATTTAAGATTGATGTAAAGAAATACGTAAGTTCCATAGCACTTTAACAAGCCCCATATCCCAATAAGAACTTTTTTTAAAAATGAAACTATCCTTAGAAAGGATTGAAAAGCATTGAAGGATTTAACATTAAAATTTGGGACACTCTATACCCCATCTCCAAAAAGTACAAGTCTTCCAAAAAGGATCAATTTAAGACTCAGGCTTACTTATCTGTTTCCCTGCGTAATTGTAAGTATAACTACTCAGAGATGAAATTCAACTACTTCCTTCACAAAAGCAACGAAGCAATACTTAATACCGAGGCATGCAATCCCATTAAGGGAGAATATACGTATAATTTCTCCACTCAATCTTACAGCCTCTGATTAATTCTAATTTCTGACGGTTCCATGGGTAAGCCCAGGTATGATAAAATTGTTTTATAGGCCCTAGGTGTATTTCAAAGCCACCGTAATACCATCAATCCCAATAAATCGAATACCTTCTAGATTCTCTATTCTATGGAATAACACTGAAAACCCACACCCCAAATCCCCTCTAAAAATACCATATGCAAAACATGAATCTGAAAGATTCGTCATTCAATTAAAGAGTTCTGACGAAGTATTAAACTGGAAATAATACTTCCAAACTCATTTGCGTTAAACGAGCACTTTTTTTTTGTTTACGAGCTTAAGGCTTCACATGAGACAATCATAAAGGAAGATATATTGATTCCGTAATTTATATCAGGCTTTTTACCTTTGGTTTTCAGACCGAGATTTATTTCGCAATCTACTTTAGAATAAGAGAAAAGATTTCATCAACTCGGACCCTATTTACCTAAATACAATACAAATGTGTATTCTGAAAAAGAAGGCAAAATTCCGCAAATGATTTGTCCCCTTTTTGGGTGATATGATTTGTCACTAACAGTGATTCCAAATGGAAATGAAATAATCTACTGTGGGTAACTAAACCCAGTTTAATTAATTATTAGAGTAGTTAGAATTTTCCCCGAATTCCCATTGCCCAAAATCCATTTCCTCTCAATATTCAAACCGAGAACAATACAAGACATACTTAAGTGTGCAATTAAAATCCCTTTTCACAGAACTAAATGATTTCCCCACAGAAAATTAATTTCGCAAAGAACATCCGAAAACCCATTCCATATTTTCTTTCTAACATTTACCATAGAAGAAAGCCATATGATTTTCATATATTTCAAAACATAATATCAAAAAATATACAGTTGACTAATCCATGCCTGTGAGCATTTGCAAATATTGATGGAAACAAAAGCAAGTTCATTCCAGCAGCCTCAGACAGTAGCCTCATATTTTCACCCCGAATCTCCAAGCCACTACCTCTTTAAAACAGTTCCAAACTCGCAGTTTATAGATGCACAACCAAGTTTACTTCCTTGCATGGCTTCCTTAGTATTCTTGCATGCAACTAGACTTCAACCCAGGATTTCCCAAGGGAAAACGGATACAAAGCTCCAAAGGAGACAAACGACGAAGAAAGTGTGCATATCCTTTTCAGGATATGCATACACACTTGTGGCTGCATATATAGCTACGGAACACGGTTTATCATCCGGTCCGTGTAACCCACTCTTAATTTATGACTCATCCTCTTTTCGACAAAACAAACCAAAATTGTGGGATGTGACACACAAAGGTACTTCACACCACCCCTTGGTGACGTCCTCACTCTTCTGTCAAGAATAACATTTTCCTACAACTCATCACGATATTAAGGAGGAAACACATTAATATAAGGAACCTGAACACTCTCATCTTGATCTATGATCATAGGATGCTCATATAATTTCATGTTTTCAACATATACTCCATAATACAGATATGCATGTATGGAGTTGTCCTTGTTTCTCTCTCTTGGATACTGAATGCTCAAACTAAAACCTACAAATCCAAGTTATAAAGAGATTTCATGACTTCCTCTCATATCGACGAATAACCTTCTTGCCTTGGTGTCTTGGCCTTCTTCTTGGTGGATGCTCTATCCCACTTCAATCCATGTATTTTAGGATAGAGTGAATCTTTCCCATTAATAGATGTTGTTTGCATTCTCCTCATTGCTCAATATTCTCAACAAGGGAAGAAAATTATATTGCATAATAACAATTTTACCTTCTCGGGGTCTTACAATCAAATACAACATACATGGATTGTAAACAAAATTCCATTAACAAAACATTTCCCAAATCTGGGTATTTACAAAATGTGCATACAAATAATTGCACATACATTGAAAGAACATTTTTCAATGAAAGAAAATAAAATCCACCATGCATCCAAAAAAAATAGTTCTCTTACTGAATGCTACTTGCCTTAGAAGCACTTCTCATTTTTATTGCATGCCACTTCATCTCCCTCTTAGAAGAGAAATTTGGCCTACTAAAACATCTCTCAACTTTTGTCTAACTTCGAGAACAGTTTCTTGTATTTCTATCTCAATGAAGTTCCTCTTCACCTATCTTTCTAAATTAATGTGATTCTCTACTTGGATGGCTACTTCATATTTCAACCTTTATGAGTGATCTACCTCCGCACTTACTCATTCAAATGGGGTTAGTTTCCTTCATGTTTCTTCAACAATATAAACACAAGAAGTGATTGAGAGGAGCTACATAAGAATTCTAAACTAAACCAAGCTATGCAAATATGTTATTTATGAAACCAAATATTTTTAACCGATCCAATCTGATGGATCCTCTTCTTTACGTTTCTCCCTCTTGATTGGATCTTCTTTGCATAGGTGGGCTTATTCATGGGCTACCTCTTGGACTCTTGATTCTTGACCAACTCCTTAATGTGCAACCTCTTACTTGGTAGGGGTTTGCACAACTTCCTTGCTTGTACATTATTGAATAACTTCCTTCTTACATGTATTTGGAAGAAGATGTGGATGAAGATTCCAACACTTACCAACCCGATGGAAACTCATATTACAATGAGAGAAATAGTTCTATTTAATTTTATTAAACAATATGCCCTTCTTGTCATTCTCCACATTTGACTTAGAAAGTGTTATTTACAACTTTCCTCCTTCTTAAAGGACATATGATTCCTTTGGATGGAATTTCTCTTCCAACACATGGCCACACAATGGATATTCATTCCAAAAAAAGAAAATGGATATGCATGCCAAAATTTTGTGTTACAAGGCCATTTTTCTCATAATCAAAGTAAACATTAGAATACTTATACTTTCCATACCTTTTAGGGTTGTCCTTTTTGCATGTCTAATGAAGGGAAAATGTGTTACCTCCTCATTTAGGATGTTCAAATCTGTTTGGAGATTCGTTGCATTCTTTCTAGATGTTTTCCCCATGATTGAAATGTTGTCCCCTTCTTGATCTAACTTGCATTCACTCACACCATTTAGGAGAGCTAATGTGTTGTCTCTTTATTTTTGGAGTTGTTGTCCTCTTTTTGGAAACTCTTCCTTGGCCCTTATTGGTTTCTCAATGCTAGCTTCCTCTTCATGATAGGCCTACCCATTCGTTAGAGAAATAATATCCTTGTTAGTTTTGACAAATAAATTAGTTCCATTACCTTGCATGGGTAGTTTTTGTAGAGCTAGTTTCTTCATCGCTTTTCTTTCATAAGTTTTTCTTGCTTCAGATGTCTCGGAGAATTCTCCATCTTCTCATTTTCCACTAACATATCCCAAATGTGCATAACAAGGTATTTACTCAACCTATATGGGATTAATCATTTCATGTCCATTAATTTCAAGGCCCTTTCATCAAAACCCATCTTGGTTTGTAACTTGGAGCTAATACTCCCAATTATGCTTCTCAAATTTACCAAAATAAGTATCTCCATCTCGGTGGGAAGAAAGAGAAAATAGATAACTTCTTAGTATACATACCTTAGTCATAGGTTGTGCATCTTTGGTAGAGGATGGTATCCTTTACATGGTATACTCTTACTTCACTTCTACTCCACCATTTTGGAATTTTTCCAAAATATCTTTCTTGGCTTGCAACTCAAGTTGACCCTCTTGAATGATTCATATGAGAAATTATCCATGGAATATCAATATATCTTGTAGTTCTTTCTTATCATCCTCTAAGGGCTGCAATGTTTGTCTTAGCTCATAGTTTTCCTCATGAGTATACCAGTTTATGCTTTGGAGATCTCAAAGCCTTTATCTCTTCAGAGCTTTTCCCATAGTTGTAACTTTATAACTAAGGAGCCTTGCACTTCCAAACTATAAATTAAACAAATTGAAGAATTTAACGCAAAGTGAAAAAGGTGTTAACAAACCCCTTAGAAAAATTCTCTGATACCAAACTTGATATGAAAATGGGCGTAAATGAAAACTAACTCATTTTCTCCGATTTCGAAGACTTTAACAATTTTCTATCTTTATGTTAAAAATTGGATCAAGTAATTAAAAATAAATATTTAAGAACTGAAATTAAAGAAATAATTTATAAAAGAGATAAAAACACTATAAATTAATAACGAATTTCACCAGTAAGGGATACGTCTCCAAGTTCATTTCAATACACAAACTAATCCATTAAAAATTCTATGTAAAGTACACTTTCCGTTTACTTTATATGCATAAATGGTCTTCTATATGTAAAAAATCCATGTCTCTATCTTTAGGGATTCTCTAGCATAGGGTCTATGACCTTTAATGGATTTTTCATACAAATCAATGGACATATACTTGCTTGTTTTCTCCCCAAATGAGGCAAAATGATTATTTCAAATAGAAATTCATCATTTTTATAATGTTTTCAAGCTCTTTTGCATATTGGCTAAGACACTTATTATTTTTTCCAAATATTGGGGTTTTGATCCCCCTTCCTACTCCTTCCTTTTCACTTGGAGGACTAAGTTTAAAAGGACATATAGCATATCTTTCGTTATGTTGACCAAAAATAGGTGTAGCACAATTGGTAAGATCTTAAATTAGGTAACCTAGGATGATGAGGTCGATCCCTACTCTCATGCATTTGCATTTTCTTAGGATTAGGTTCCTCTTTTACACTTTAGATAAGGGTTTAATCCCACATTCAATGGGATATGCAATAAATAAGGTTTTAAAAAAATTCCCTACCTTGTAACTCGATCAAGAGACCATTTATGTTATGATTTCAGCTTGGTTGTTATGTTAGGCTTGGTGGATAGATTAGGTTCCTTTTTTCACTTTGGATAAGGTTTTAATCCCACATTTAATGGGATATGCAATAAATAAGGTTTTAAAAAAATTCCCTACCTTGTAACTCGATCAAGAGACCATTTATGTTATGATTTCAGCTTGGTTGTTATGTTAGGCTTGGTGGATAGTAAATGCATTAGACTTAGCATTAGTGACTTGAGAGCTTGGAAGGTAACTGAAGAGTTAGTGCTTTGTGAGAATGCAACATGGTGGCTTGAGATATCTCCACATGGATTTAGGTGCTAAGATTTGTAAATGTGAGGAATTTTAATCCCACATGTATTGTGAGAAGGCTTTCAAAGAAATTTATATACAAATAACTCCCTTATTGATGTGAAGAAACGGTGGAAATGTCTCCCTTCTTACCAAAAGAGGACTCCATCGCTTGATGGGCCCCTAATGGAAAACTGTCATGGGCCCCACACTCAATTGTTGATGACTAAAGGCCAAAAACCAAACAAACCCATTTTCTCCTCTCTGTCATGTGCAACATAGGATTTCTCCACATGTTAGGATGTGATTAGACCACTTGTAAAATTCTATACATCATGATGACATCAATTTATATCTTGCCCATATTTATTTTACATGTTTTCCTTTAACTTTAACGGTCCATAACTTTTGTATAAAAATTTGGATCAACCCTATTCAAATTGCATTGAAAAGATATCGACAAAATATTCGATGTGAAAGATATTTTATCATGACTGTAGACCATTTTATCAAATAAATGTGGGTATCCTCCTAGATCACTCCTCCCCACTAAAAATATTTTGTACCACCGAAAGTCTGTTTCATTTAGAAAACAAGTAAAGGTACAACTCCCTCACTTTTTAATTTTCATGCATCATGATTTATTTGGATGCACCCATTTTAGACCCACATCAAGGTACTCCACATCACCTCTTCATTAATTCTCCACTCTTCTATCAATAATAACATGTTTCTATAAATCATCAGGATATTTAGGAGGAAAATCATTAATAGAAGGAACATGAACACTCTCACCCTGATCTATGATCATAAGAGGCTCATATAGTTTCAAGTTTTCAGCATTTACCAAAGAATACATCTTCATGTATGGAGGTATCTTTAATTCTCTCTCTTGGAGAGTGACTTCACAAACTCAAACCTACAAACCCAGTTTACAAAGAGATTTCATAACTCAATCCCAACTTTACCAAAGGACCTTCTAGCACTCTTGGTGTCTTGGCATTATTCGAAGTGGATTTTCCTAGCCTCTTTAATGAATTTCTTGTAGGCTAGATTTAAGCTCTCTAATTAATATATATTTTTATCATTATCCTTGTTGTTCAATATTCTCAATAAGGGAAGAAAATTAAATTGCATAATAAGTGGTGTTATAAGAGGTAACTACGTCTACAATTTTCCCTTCTTGGGGACTTATAATTGAATGCAACATACATGGATTGTAAACACAATTCCATTTACAAGAATTTCCTAAATTTTGGTCTATAAAATGTGCATACAAACATATATTGAAATAACCTTTTGCAATGAAAGAAAAAGGATGTCAACATACATCTATAAAACAAAGATGCTCTAATTGATTTCTACTCACCACAGAAGAAATTCTCATGTTAGTTTCATTCCACTTCCTCTCCCTCTTGAAGAAAACTTCATCGTATAAACATGTCTCTCAAATATTGTCTATCTTGGTGAACCTTTGCTTGTACTTCTCTCTCAATGAAGTGCCTCTTCACCCATCTTTCCAAATCAATGTTCTTCTCGACTTGATGTTTGCTTTATAATTCACCCTTAATGAATTATCTACTTCCACACTTTCTAATAAAAATGGGGTTAGTTTCCTTCATGCTTCTTCAAAAGTGGAAACCCAATAAGTGATTTGGAGGTGCTACATAAGCATTCTAAACTAAACTCAACAATGCAAATATGTTATTTATTAAATGAAATAATTTCTTACAAATCCAATCTGATGGATTCTCCTCTTTGGGTTATTCCCTGTTAATGGGATCTTCTTTGGATAGGTGGTATTATTCATAGGTTTCCTCTTGGAATGTTGGTGCTTTACCCACTCCTTGATGTGCTACCTCTTTTTTGGTAGGGGTTTGCATAACTTCCTTTCTTGTAGGCGCTTGCAAAACTTCCTTCTTGTAGGTATTTGGAAAAAGTTGTGGATGAATCTTCCAACACTTTTTAATCATATGTCTGCTCATATTACAATTAGAGAAAAAATTATTGCCCATTTTATTAGACGATAAAACTTTCTTTCCTTTCTCCACGTTTTAACTTGGAAAGTTGTCCTTACAACTTACATTATTCTTCTTAAAAGGACATAGGATTTCTTTGGATGGAATTTATTTTCCAGAACATGGCCATACAATTGTTATTCATTCCACAAAAATAATATGGATATGAATACTAAAACATTATGTGTTACAAGGCCATTTTTCTCATAATCAAAGTGGAAATTTGAATACTTATAATTTCCATACCTTTTAGGGGTTTCCTTTGTGAAAGTATAATGAGGGTAAAATAAATTACCTCCTCCTTTGTGATGTTCATATCTCTTTAGAGATTATTTGAATTATTTTTTATGTTTTTCCCAAGATTGAAAGGTTGTCCCATTATTTATTATAGCTTGCATTCACTCTCACCATCATTGAGTGACAATGTGCCATCTCCTTCTTTTTGGATTTGTTGTCTTCTTTTTAGAAACTCTTCTGTGGCCCTTGTTTATTGTTCAATGATACCTTCTTCTTCATGATAGGACTATCCATTCTTTAGAGAATTAGTATCCTCATTATTTTTGACAAAATAATTGTTGACATTACCTTGCATGGGTGGTTTTTTATTGAGCTAGTATCTTAAGTCCTTTTCTTTTAAAATTTTGTCTCTATTATCTAGTCATAGTTTATCTACTACACTTCACACTCTGTAAATCTTTCCTAGCATCGAGTCTTAATCACATACAGTACCTTCACCACTCAATGATGCACTCTTGTTCTATAGTTTATACTTGAATTTTGAGGGCACAATTCCTAAATGAACCTCACATCACACACATCCGCTGGGGGGAAACATGTCCCCTCCCATCTACACATATTACATATCACATCACACCATCACTTTCACACACCATCTATACATCTTGGTTGTATTTACTGTTATTATCTTATACTACTTACATGTTTAACTTTGTTTCCTATGGTAGTCAAATACTTAGTATGTCATTCTCTTTTGTTATACACACATGTGCGTTCACATGGTATCTTGAGGTGAATGAAAGACTTTCACTGATTCTTACATGATGCATGATGCTTGAGATTGCTCTTTACCAGTCCCACTGAAGTTCCTAGGGGAATATACATTTAGTATTCTCCTCCTCCACATAATAGGTGTTATAGCTACAATATTTACTAATTTTTGATATTATCACTTACATTTCGCTGATCTATATATGATTTGACATACTATTTATCTTTCTAACATGCTAACAAGTGCTTCATGTGTAGAATTTTCCTTTTAGGATTCTATACAACCATGGTTATCTATTACTTCTTGCTTGTTATTGTTTGTCATTATTTGCGGGCTATGCCCTATGTCTAGCTTGATCATTGTATGCTTATGGAAGCTTTGGCAATGATTTTCTTGTGACATTATAAGTAATTTCCCATGTATGCAACTTGATTTTTGCAGTCACTCTTTTTTCCATAGTTGTTTGATAAATTGTATTCCATTGTATGTTAGCTCTTCTACACTAACACTTGTAGCCTAGCTTGTTTTCATGTGCCTTGTTTTCTACCATGCACATCCCCTACCCCTTGTAGGTAACCAATCTCTAATATGTATATCAACTTCAAGTCCTCTCGTTTATGTTTTATGATATGTCACACGCACCCTAAATGAGTGGGGAAACTATTGGGTGAACAAATCACTCTTCTAGCAACACAAAGCTCCATAAGAGAACAACACAATACAGAATTGGTAAAGACACACAATTATAAAGTGGTCCAGAATCATACTTGGATCATCAACATAGAGTAGAAACTAGTACTCAGTATCAGACAGTAATGGTGGGCGCTCATGTCCCACCTAGGCACTTATGTCTTGGGGAAAAATCAAACAGTCTCTCAGTTCAGCACAATTTCCTATAGTTTACAATATGGGTCTACAATATCAAGCTCTTTTCTTTAGTTACATAAATCAGTCATTCAGTTACAATTTGGTTACAAATAATTTACAATACGGTTATAATTTGGTTACAAATTAGTTATAAATCAGGAACGTGTCAATGTGTAGTGGAACTTATTATTTGAGAAGCGTCATGGAAGTAGATAGAAAAAAAAATCTCTCCTTAACACTCTTCTCTTCGCATGAGATCGCCCAAAAAAACACATCCTTAGTGTGAGATCGCCCAAAAATCTCACTCTTGGCATGAGATCTCCCAAAAACCTCACCCTTTATGGCAGGACTCTCAAGCCTGACAACATCTCCAAGACAAACAGGAAAAAATTTCTATATTATACTCTCTCATACATCAAGTGCACTTTTTCCTTAGCTACTTCTTTCTACTAATTTTACATAATTAAATACGTATGTTACTATGATCTTTCACATACAGGACTTTCATTACTCTCTTTTCCTTCTTTTGCACGTCCATCCTTACAAGAAAAAAGAATAAAATCACGTCAACAAGCATGCTACTACGCACATGATTCACCCCTAGGGTCTACCTCCATATTGTAGTTGCCACTGTTCACATTACGATCACTTCTTGTTTCACATAACTACTTTTTCACTCGGTACACTATCGGCTACACTCCTCTTCAGTTTATAAGGTACGCATATTCTATCTACTTTATGCTATCGAGTATTCACTCAATAACATAAAGTGGGGGAAAATGTAGACACAAAATCTATGCACTTGGGTACATTTCTAGGTCTTAAAGCATACTAATGTATACATGATTCCTAAGCAAGAAAGCTAGTGGTCAACAACTCTTTTTTTCTTTTATCTCTTTCACTTTATTGTTTATGAGCTTGATTGAACATCCTTTCAGATTTACACATCCTATAATTTTGTCGATACTTAATTGATTTATCCTTTAATGGCCTCAAACACTAGTGCTCAATCAGGAAAGAAGCGCCTAAGTGCTCCTATCCCTCTTGGGTGCTCCCATCCCTCTCTTTATTCCTCTTACTCTTTTGGCTAATTTTCACTTATTGGTCACCTTTTAACTTTTTGGGTCGGCCTTTCAGTTTTCAATTACGAAATTCAAACAAGGGAATCATATATATACTTAGTTACTTCTTCCAAATAAAGGGGCAAGCATAATAAGCATTATTTATCATCACCCAAGCTTACACAAAGGCACAAGAGCACTAAAAATCATATATCTAGGACATCCATACAAGGGATAAGGGTTGCATTGGTCTACATACACTACATAGGAGGGGAGTTCATTCTATTCCATAAAACACATTTTGCATGCTTAGGAAGAATCTAGATCTATCCCACTATCATCATGCAAATTTCATGATGGTAATTGTACGTCTTAAAATCAACATGTGATCTTAAATGCACGTGACCTCCTGAGGTTGTGTCAGGATAGCTGCAATAGAATGAATAGCTAGATATGGAATGGGCTAAATAAGGTGAATAGGTAGAATACACGAAAATGGGAAAGAAATGACTAACAAGTGATCGAAGGCAATCTAATGTCTTCAATGGGACACTGTAGGAACTCTGCTCGTCTAAAGCAATGAATGCTTGCCTCACTTGGGTGGGCATAATGGAACGGTTCAAGGAGAATGGACACATGAAGAATTCTATCGATGTCATATGTCACCAAACACTCTCTAAACCGGATGTGGAATGTGCGGGGGACCGTCCTACGTTTGCCTTGTAGAAGTCTCCAAACAAGGTCACGGAGGTGTAGGAGGAAACATGAATGAATAGGAAAAATGGGTGAATTGTGGGAACTAGTTGCGACCAATTTAACTTTGCCAAAACTCGTAAGCATTGTCTACTTCGATGTTTAATGCTATCAACTATGCGATGATAACATGTAGAAGCGGGGTGGTCTGGAAAACAAGATATCTAAGGCCTTGGTCAACGTCTGCTAATTGCAGTGCTAGGTTTGGTTGTGGTACCATCAAATCATAAACATGAAATCTTTTGGTTGTCTAGGGACTTGAATGAGTCATGTGGGATGTGTGAACTACTAAAGCAAAGAAACAAACAATCTCGTAAAGAAGACCGCAATATGGCAAGGTTAATCCTAAGCCAACTAGAGATACGTGGGGAGATGTGTTAATTCCTTTCTAATCAACTCAATGTTCGTAATTTAACAAATGAAAACAAACAGATTTAAATCAACTCAATTCAATTACATTTTTCTGAATTTAATTAAATTTGTGTGTCGCCAGTAGCTAATTATCGAATGAAAGTCTAACTGATTGAACAAAGGAAACAACTAATCTATTTGTTTTTGTATATTTTCCAATGATTTTGAATAAAATGAAATAAAACAAACAAATAACTAATTAATCTAATGTTTTTTGTATTTTTGGATGCTTACTGTAAAATAAAATAAATACGCAAAGAAAAATTAAATTTATTCTAATTATTTAAAATTGATTTTACACTAAGGCTAATAGAACTAAATAATTAAACAACTGGATGTGGCTATTTACCTATGCATAGTGGATCTAATCTATTCTTATTAAAAAGAAATTTTCCAATTTGTACTTGTGGATATACAACTTCCTGTGTTCTTTCCTTAGAGTCTCAAGAAGAATGAAAAAAAATCTCAGAAGTTATTCTTCCTTTGAAACTCCCCCAGTAGAAACAATAGGATCTATGGAAGCTTACAAAAATGAAGGGAAATTATAACTAACATTAAACAGATGTAGAAGCATCTTCGAGACAAAACTCCCATGCAAACCCATAAGGATAGGCATGGAAGAAGGTTTTAATAGAAGCTATGTGAAAATAAAGGAAAGCTACAGTAATTGTATTTATTTGAATTAATATACTCTAATAGATTATGGAATAAAGACAATGAAAGCTTCAAGAATCCAAATGAATCGCAAACCTAGAAATGTAGAACTGTGATAGTTCCACTGCTGGTTTTTCTTTGTTGTCCCCTCAGCTTATTTTCAATTTGGTTTTCAAACAATTCCAGAAAACTATGTTGGCTTATGTGGAAGAAATGTTGGAGCTAGAATGGATTGCAAGAAATCTAGTAACAATGCAAACAAGAGAATAATAAGGCAAGAGAATTGATTGTGTTTGTGTATTTCTTAGTAGGATTAAAGGGTAACATAATAGTGCAATTCAAAACAATAATCTCCAAAAAATTCTCTAGATAGAAGCTTGGATCTTATAGAAAAATGGCAATGAAATGGTCTAAGCCATTTGGTAGCCAAGGGATGCCACATTACTCAAAAAAATGGCAGTTAACTCACAATTAATAGCGGGAAGGGAAGGAGAAGTTGGTATGCATCAAATGAGCTCTAGAACAACCAATTTGGTCAAGAAATGTGAGCTAAAATGAGATTAAATAAGTTGACACACATTCTGAACACGCTAAAAGAGTCTCGATTAAAATGCACACGGTACTGTCACTCTACATAGACTAGAGGTTACACAACCATCACGATGGTTACACAATTACTGCTGAGGGAAGACTAGTGGTTACGTAACCACTGAGGTAGCTGTGTAACCATTGAGGTAGTTTCATGAATTAAATTCAAAATCCAAGGAAAAAGATAGCAAAATGATAAAGGAAAGCGGGAAAAGCATGAAAATGGAAAAGGGAAACATTATAGGCTACAAATATACATAGCAAATGAGAAATTGGACTCAAACACCATTGGAAAAGATATTAATCATCATTGGGAATTTTTAACCGTTTCGACAATGTAGCACATACAAATTTGGGTGTGTATATATTGCCCCCTCGGAGAAACGTTTTACCCATGAATAGGCATAAAACATAGAGTCTAAGTATGGCACTCCCAAATGGGAGGGTTGAAAAAATTACATGACACACCCACACCTATGTGTTGAAATGGTGTCAATCCAAGCTTCCCGCCACCTACAAGAAGTAAAAGAGAATCAATTGTAGATAAATGTAAAATCAAAACAATGTATTAAAATCAAAATGAACAAGAGGACTTACCATATCCACAGGGATAGAAAATATATATGCGCCAGTGCTCTAGCCATGTAAAACACACACACTCAAAACAAAGTTAAAAACCGATATATATAACCAAAAGCACTATTTTTAGAAATCATTTTCGGTCACCCACATGGAGATTTTTGAGCTCTAGATCACCTGTGATAGTTTCGTGTGCAATTACAATCAAATAGAAGAGTACTCAAACATGATGGCAGCCCCACCAGCAAGAAGAGCACCAGCTCAGAGACAAGTGAGTTATTTTTATTTTTATTTTTAACCTATGATGTGAAAAAGATGAAAAATTAATCGTAGGGGGGGTTATTTTTACTAATTTCCTAGTCAAAATGTTCACTAAGGGGCGCCACACGGGATGTGGTTTTTTATTTTTTAAAAAATAGTGTCTTTTTTTAGGTTTTTGGGTCCTAGGGTATGGCGTACCCTCTGTGGACAGAACCGTCACTCTATTGTAGGTGGTGGTTATGCAACCACCCCTCTATGTAGATGGGTGGTTGTACAAATGTCACTCTGCACAGAGGGGTGGTTACGTAATTATTGAGGGAGAGGCTAAAATTGACCAAGTGTGAAGATTGTGTTTAGTTTTTGTGTTGTTTTATGATGTTTTTGATGAGTTTATTATGTATTGAATGTATCTAATTTGCTCTTTTTGGTGTTTTGGTGAATGCCGAGTTCATACATCAGATGGAGCCAAGCCATAGAATGTGATTGGCTTCCTTCCATATTGTATTCACTATCTCAGGAGGAGAGAAAATTATTACACAGGGATAGGATATGGATAGTATCCAAGACTCAGTTAGTAGCACCAGCAAGTCACCTATTGTGTGACTTATTGAGCTATTGGGACATAGACCATAACACTTTCTGGTTTCCTGGGGTCCAAGGATAGTGTACCATCATATTGGAGGATGTACATAAGATTATGGGTGTTCTTGTTACAGGCAGAAGGTTGACTTTGGATAGTGTATGATTAGTTGTAGTATCTTGGAAATGGGCTACCTATATAGGAGATGGATTAGCACACCATTTTGGTGCTAAGCAGGGTATGAGATTACAATCATTTTCCTATGCCCCCATCCGTACCTTACGCAAGGCCATTATTGGTATCTTGGCTTCGAGCTTGGTTGGAGATAAGGGGGGTACAAGCTACTTTACTATTGAGCCCCCATCATTTAGAGCAATAGATCGGCATGGTCGCATATATACATGGGGTGTTGACATCTTGGGGGCTACGTACCATGATCTTTTCAAGGTTTTTCAACTACAGGTCAATGCCCTTAGTCATCTTACATTGATGATGTGTTAGGTGTATGAGTGCATGGTCCCCTATCAAAGGGGAGGTGAGATAGCCGACCCTAGGGCTATTAGGGTAGTCATATGGATAGTTATGGCCCCACTCAAGGAGAATCATCAGTCAGTAGCTACTCTTACCACAAATGACATGATTGAACATCCATAACAAGATATGGACAAACTATTGGGGGATGAGAGGGTGATGATGATTATATGTAGTACAACCCTCCAACTAGTAGACATTCATACCGGCAAGGTTGAAACTCACCCTATAGGTAGACTTTCGCAACAGTTTGATTTATCTTATGTCTAGTGGTTCCTACAATTTACCATGGAGTTCGAGAGGTTAGAGCCAACCCTAAGGGCCTTCTCAAATGGATAAGTGTTACTCCTCGGGTCCCGATTTGTACATCATGGGTTGCCCCAGATCCAACTAGGCCAAAGGTGATTTTATAGATTGAGGCTACTCCTGCACATAGTGGGGAGGAGGAGGATGAGGCCTAGGTAGGGACAAAAACTAAGGAGGAGGCCGAGGAGGAGGCCAGGGAGGAGGGACATGAGGAGGGTGATGAGGATAGTGATAGTGCATGGAGAGTTACTGGAGCGGCCTCCGCAGCAGCCAAGGCTGAGGAAGATGCGGAGAATGTGAGGAGTAGACTCTTCATTCAAAGTAACCTCTTTCACGTGAGAGGGGGGTGATGAACAATTTTTTATGGTACAATGAGTGGCTTTAGATGATATTGTAGCCAGGGAGTAGGTTCCTGCAACAGCCCCACCATTACCGGCAACACCAGTAGATCTGAGTAAGTGAGCACTCTTCTCTTGACTCTACTACTTAGACTAGAAATTTTAGTGAATCATGCACTATGTATATATTTTTTTGTTTTTCAAAATTTTTCTAACTCGTCATTTCCTTCTTTTTTACTTTTCATCCACTATTGGTGTTTCACGAGATCTTATTCACAACATTCTCGTATATACCTTCGCACATCCCATAGGCATGAAACAAGATAAGCTTCTCTTAGACTTAGGTAAATTGGTCATGGCCGGGAAACACACCGACATGTTTGCTCCAGTGTGGATTACATTGAGAGCTATGACCAAGATGAGGACCGATTTTTCTACATATCAGTGGGCCAAGAGGAGACAATGGATAGAGCATTCCTGCAAGCGAGGAAAGCACTGGAAGATCACCTGTTTCATTGTCTCATGGTCATTATCATAGGTCTAGGCATTGAGGTTCTCACTCCCATCACAGGAGCCACATCAGGAGTCCTAATCATGTACCTTCATCTGGATCCCATAGAAAGGGATAGGCCATGGGCATTTATTACTTTGGATCTTTTTTTATTGTGTAAATCAATTTTTTGGATTTTTTTCTCATTGCGAGCATTTTGACCACACTTTTTAGTGTGACGAAATTGTATACAAAATTGACTATTACATATATATACATATACATTTATTTTTGGCTTGAATATCTTGTGTAAGATTTTACTCGTTCATGACTTGTTTCATCTGTGTACTCTTAGATGTGTAGAATCTCTATTGTTTTTATATGCTTTTATGAATGTATGTATGGATGATGATGATGATGATGTAAATGTGTAGCAGAAAGATTTATTTCTATATTTTTTGTATTTTTTATATAGATGGGATGCATATGAGGAAAATTTTCAAACTTAAAACTTAGGTTTTCAAGCAACATTTGATATTCATGTTTTGTTGGAAAACTTGATGAAAGTGATATAATAATAAGATGAACCCACTCCATTCTTAACCCCACACAACTAGTAAGATGCGAGGGATCAAAACCGAGATCCAAAAAGGATGTGATTTATATGACCTTGATGAATGAAAGTGGTGATATGAAGACAAGATTTTGACAAAGACCCAGTTAGGAAACTACAACTCAACTCTAGGGAAGGCTAACTATCCAGTTTAAAATGTAGTTTGCTTACAAGTTTAACTAAACTTAAACCCGTAGATGGAGTCCTGATTGAAAAAATATGGTTTTATAGATTAACTCTCTTATAACTTATACATCTAACTCATTTTACGATGATTTCAAAGGACTCAAAGTAGTTTTTTGATTGTTGACTTGTTTACAACTTATTGATTTATTTGTAAGGACCCACGTGTCTTGCCCCATGCTACCAGTAACAAGCATGGGCTCATCACCAAGGAAAAGGCATGGGTGAGTACATAAAATTCCATCCTTTCCCAGTTTCATGCTACCTATAGGAAGCATGGGCTCACCACTGAAGACTGGTAGGGGAAAGAAGTGTAGTTTTATTGGTAAAATGAAATTGTTTTGTAATTATTTTTTGTTTATCCCTTTTTAATTGATTCTTAAACCTTGTGATTTTTGGGAAGGAATAATTTCCCCTAGCCTCAACCCCACACAACCAGTAAGATACGAGGGCTCATCACCGAGGGTTGAAATAGGCAAACAAGTAATCTAGGTGAAATGCTTTAGATTGTTGTTGTCAAAAGAGATATTTCTAAGGAAATAAGTAACACCAAGAAGCTTCTAGTACATAGTATGGGAAAAATACCTAAGTTAGAAGCAACCATGAATATGATTATGCAATGATATGTGGTGGATGTAGTAGTGTACATTTGGAAATGTAAATGAACTATGCATAGAAGTGTTTAAGGTGAAGAGAATTGACTGATTCACAAATTTCCTCATCTTCTAAGGTACACAGATGATATGCACCATTCATATATTCCTTCATGACTTGATATGGAACTAACCACTTATGCTTGAAATTTCTTCCTTCGTTGGTCTTCTTGTTAATCTAGCTATCGATTCTCAACACTAGATCCCCTACATGTATTTCATGCTCGTAAAATTTATTATTATACTGAAGACACATCTTGTCAACATAAACACTATGTCAATGTTAAGCTTTGAGTTGAGTTTCATCGAGGGTTTCTACTTGAACTAGTCATTCCTCTCAAAACCCATCTTCATCTAGGATGCCTTACAAGGATATGCAGAGGCTAGGAAACTCTACCTCGAGTGGTAAAACTGCTTCAGATCCCAAGACTAAATAATATGGGGTTGCCCCTGTGGGTATTCTCACGAATGTTATATAGGCCCACAAGGTCGGAAATAACTTTAAATGCTAGTCACGCTTGTTCTCCTTGACTATTTTGAGGAGAATGGACTTCAATGTTTTATTTGTCACCTTAGCCTGTCTATTGGCCTGAGGGTAATACAAAGAGATTGTGTGATGCAAGATTTTGAATTGTGAGAACAAATCATACGCCTCTTCATTCTCAAAGTATGTGCCATTATCTGAGATAATGACATGTAGGACTCCATACCTGTAGATAATCTGATTCAAAATGAACTTGCCAATCACAGATCTAAGTATAGTAGTGAGATGCATGGCCTCGACCCACTTTATAAAATATTTTGTGGCCGTAATGTTAAAGTTGTGGCCATCTGTTGATGGGGGAGAAAACTTCCCTATCAAATCCAAGATCCAAGTAGAAAAGGGCCAGGGTGTCACAATGGGCTTTAGAGCCTGAGCAGGGATGTGTATCTCATGTAGGAATACTTAACATTTATGGCACCTGTGTACATATTCTACAAAATCATGCTCTAATGTGGTCCAGAAATAACCCATTCAAGGAATTTTCTAAGAGGTAACATGCCCTCCATAGTGACCCCCATAGAATCCATTGTGGGATTCGAAGAGAATATTTTCCGAATCTTCATCATTCACACACCTAAAAATCATGTCGTCGAAGGCTCTGCGATAGAGCACCTCTTCTAAAATTTCATATTTGGCAGCTATGATATGTAGCCGCCTCCTTTGTTGTGAGGTTACTCCCTCATGATACATATGGTCAAATATATGATTAATAATATCATAATACCAGGGACACGATGTAATGAGAGGCCTTATTTCCACATGAAATACACACTCATCAGGGAAATCTAGGTCTACTAGGTTTCCACAATCTATCAGGTTGTTCGTCAACCAATCTATAATTATTTTTCCTTTAATGAACTTCTAGTTGATGAAGGTGAGTTCAAATTCACCCATCAACGTAAGAAAACATCCATAATTTTTGGATAAGGCACCTTGAGTCAAACATGTCCGTATCTGGTCAGACTTGACGATCACTCGCATTTCCTAGTTGATCATGTAATGCCTTAACCTTTTCATTGCAAAAACTATCGCCAGACATTCTTTCTCTTCCTACATATAACATGTCTCGTATTCACATAGAATGTGACAAATGAAATAAATGACACATTCAGGGTTATCATCATCCTCTTGTGCCAACATACAAGCTAGCGAGACCTCAGTGGATCGAGAATATAAGATCAAAGGATGGTCAAATTTGGGTGGCATGAGTGTAGGTGGTGGCATGAGAAAACGTTTGACTAACTCAACACTTCGTGACATTCAGAAGTCCACTCTTTACTACACTCCTTCTTTAGCAAGTTGTTAATGGGATGAACGACACAAGTTAGATCGGGAATAAACCTATGGATTACCCTAAGTTTACCTAGAAAAGACCTAATGCGTGATTCGTCTGAAGGTGGAGTCATATCCAAAACCATCTAAATCTTTACTGGATCTGCATCAATTTCTCGAGAATAAATGATAGACCCCAATATTTTTCCCTCCATCACTCTGAATATGCACTTTTATGGATTTGACATTACACTATGTTGGATAAAACAAGAGAGGATAATGCAAAACACCTCAGGGTGTTCACAACATTTCTTATCCTTAGGCATCAAATCATCAACCTAATATTCCACAATCTTATGAAGAAGACAATGGAAGACATATGTTATTGTTCATTGGTAGGTGGCTTCGGCATTTTTCAAGCCAAACAACATGATCGCGTAGCAAAAGGTCTCCTAAGGAGTAGTAAAGATAGTCTTTGTTTGATCCTCCTTGGAGATCCTTATTTGATTGTAACAGGAGAATCAATCCATAAGTTACAATAACTCATAGCCAGTCCTTACATCTATAATGACATCAATGGAAGGAAATGGAAAGTCATCCTTAGGACAGTCTTTGTTGATGTCTCTAAATTTGATACAAATGTGTATCTTCCTATTCTTTTTAAGGACCATGATGATGTTAGACACCCACATTGAATAGTCCACTGGTTTAATGAAACCGACTTGAAGAAGCTTCATTACTTACTCCTTAGCCATTAAAGCCACCTTTGGCTTCATGGGTCATGACTTCTGCTCATGGGCTTGGCATCAGGCTTCATGACAAGGTTATGAACCACCATGTCAAGAGCAATTCATGTCATTTCCTTATAACTAAAGGTGAAGGATTTCAGATGTTCTTTGATAACCTTCGTATGTGCTTCTATCTCATCTGGAGTAAGAGAAGAATTGAGTTTCAAGATCTTAGGTTCCTCCTTTGTCCCTATATTGATATCTATGGTTCCTTCAATCAAAGAGGTGTCACCCTCTTCAAAATTAGGCGGGACTGGTGGTAGTTTCAACTCTTCTTCCCCTATCTCGTAGATCTCAATACCCTCCGATGAGGAAGGATACAAAGTGGGATCTCCAAAGTAGGAAGAAGGGTGAGGTATGAAAGAAAATCCCCTCTTATGGTTTGAGGGATGAAGATCATTGTATGCATTGAGGTATCCTAGGATTACCTCATCATTCTCCAAGTATTCCAAAGTGGTGGGCTCATTCTCGGTCTAAACATATGTCAGAATCATGTTGGTTGGCATTTTTCAAACCAAGGGTTCAGATTGAACTAAGACCATAAACTTTGTTTCTTTCAAGCCCTCGTTTGGGACAAAACCATAAGGAAGATGTAGCCATTGAATCAGGCTAGTTGATTCTTCTCTTTAGGTATGGATTTGATAGAAATGAATTTAAAATCCTTGCTAAGCTCAAGGATGGTGGTCTTGTAAGATTTGTAGGTGTTCCACTCTAGTCTCATAAACTTTCAAGACTTGATTAGTGACAAGTTGGGAGTGACCGAGAACTCGTACATTGTTGATGCCCATCCTCTTGGCTATGATGAGACCAATAAGAAGATCCTCGTACTCTACGAAATTGTTTGTACATTCAAAGTTTAACCTAAAGGTAAAAGGCATGACCCTCCCTTCTGGTAAAGTAAGGATCACCCCTGCCCCAATGCCGTAGCGATATTTTACACTGTCATAGTTGAGATTCCAACAGTCATTGGGGAAGATAGAAGTTTGATCATTCATGGAATATTCCTCTTTGACTTCTAAAACCTCAACTATGAAAATCTCTTCAAAGCCATCAGATGGAAGAGTAGTGATTCCAAGAGCATGGCCTATGCCTAAGGAATCAAAAGGAAGAATGATAAGATAATCATTCTCCAGAATCTTAACTATCTAAGCTGTAGTTTTCATTGATACAGTTTCTACTATGGAAGGATTTTTTTTTGTCAGGATTTACCCCTTTGATTACCTTAGGGGCTTCCAACTCAGTCGTAGGGACAAGTTGGGACTCATATTTCAAACCCTAAGGCTTGTTTAACTGATTGGCTGGGAGTTCGAATTCAGATATGAGCCCTTGGTTTCTTCTTTAGATTGGCTAAATGGATTCAAATGGGTCACCATGAGCTATGAAAACCTTACCTAAGTGCAAGAATATGACCTCTTGGAACAAGGTGGAAGGGATTTCCTTCATTCTATGAATCCAAGGTTGAACAAAAATCATATTATAGTTGGTTTCCCGATCTATAATGTAAAACTTAGTCAACACAGTCTTTGGTCCAAGGGTAACCAAAATCACTATAGTCCCAATGTGCAGTTTCCTTGAGGCTATCATAGCCTCTCAACATATTTTGCATTGAATAAAAATTGGTTTCTCCATAGCCTAGCTTCTAAAGAAACAAGAAAGGGACTATATTGATAGCAATTTTCATCTATCATTATACATTTAACATAGTTGTTGTAGATCCAAACCTGGAGGTACAACGCACGGTCACCTCTTTATGCCAACTTAACATCTATTGACATCTTGCTAATGTCAAATACAAACTCCACATCCCTCTCAGGCTGCCCTATAGGATAGACATCAAAGTCTATATGATTAACTTGGGCCTCCAGAGGAGGGGTGCCGTGAATTAGATGGCCAAGTCCTAATGCTTCTAATAAATTCACTCAATGTGCAAGTGAATTCTTCAACAAATCCAAAAAGGAAATGTGAGAAAAGGTCTTGGCCAAATCCATGATTAAATCATATGCCCCTACTAGTTTAGGAGCCATCAGTGCATCATCTGACATTGAGGGGTAGACTAGAAGAGGTTGTGAGGAATAATCTCAAGTACGGGTTGTTGCGTTAACTTCGGGTTTGGTTTCTTTCTCCACCAAGCCCAAAATCTTAGTTTGATTCTGATTGTCTAAAGGGGAAGCGATCAAAGGATTTGTAAATGTAGATGCCTCATGATCATTTTTTCCAATGGGCATCCCCTTGTTAGTACCATGAGGATTGAGCTTTCCATTCTTGGGACATGTTAGAAGGGGGTCTCTATAAACCCCAAGAGTAGAATTCTAAGGGGAAACAGGTCCCATGTGAGCATTTTGTGTTGGTGTCATAGGATTAGCCAAAAAATCTTCTCCTTCGGAAGTCTTTGTATAAATTTGTTGTAATCACGACACATACGAGCATCATGTCCTCTAACCCTATGAAAACCACAATACAAATAAAGGATCGTAGTCATAAGGTATTTGATTCTGGTTCTAATGTGGTCTATATTTTCTATTGTTGTTTTGTTGTTGGTTGTTATAATTGACAGTTCGGTGGCCTCTGGCCCTGGTTCTGATACTAATTTTGGAATTGATTCAGATACTAGTTTGAGTATTGAGCTAGGTCCTGGGCCTAGACCTTCTGTGGAGGTGGAGGAGGAAAACTAAATTCCACCACATTAACATAAGGAGTGAAATTGTTACTCCTTTGGTTGTTCACATTGGCATTATTGTTACCGTTATTCACATTTTTGGTGTTAACAATGTTCGGCTTCTTGGATTGGTTAGTTACGCCATCTTTCATAGCACCACGATTATTATTGAGGACTTTTGGTCCTTGATTATTGTTGTTTAAACCATTTGGGTAATTTGAATTACCCTAAGAGGGAGTGACCAATCTCCCATTTGAGTGTACATCTTTTGGCCACTATCAATTGTCACTTGGTCAATGTGGAGAGCACCCTCTAAAACCTCCTCATAACTCCTAAGAGGGAACTTTTGCACCTCCTCCTTGGTTTCTTGATTGAGGGAATGGAGGAACAAGTAACAAAGCTCCGTTTGGTCCATGTTTGGAGTGCTGAGCCGAGGAGTAGAGGACCTGCCACCATCTCTGAATGAAATGGGTGGAAGATTCATTATGCTCTTGCTTAATATGAAGGAATTATCTAATTCCTATCCTTAAAAGTTTTTTCATATCAAAATCCTTTATGAACTCTGAAATGAGTTACTTGAATGAATGATCGAGGCTTCTGGTATCCTGTAGTACCAATCAAGAGTGAATCCCTCGAGGGTCTTGGGGAAAATCTTAGCTACAACTATGTCCCATGGGAGTAGCTCTATGATGGCAGTTGTGTATGCTTTGATATGTGCATTTGGGTCCCCCTCCCCTTTGAACTTTGGCAAGTTGGGAAGAAGTCATGGAAGCATTACGCTTTGTATGGTAAAGTTAAGGGGCTCCTTGAGATATTCAACATATGTACCCAATGCATAAGACTCTACCATGGGATGACCCTTGATGGGGAGGTGGGGGAGGAATAGAAGGATGATATGGTGTAACATAAGAATTGTAGGGGCGTAAGGCATCCCCTAAGGCTAAGCATACGATCTAGGAAAGGAAAACATGTCCCCCTTGTAGTGATTTAGAATACATGTGGAGGTACGTGGGAACATTATTTTGGTACGGAGTAGTAGGTGTGAAATCAGGGAACACCACATTTCTAGTTGGAACGACATTTGAGAATGCACTTCCAGTCGGCACCTATGGAGGATATCCATATGAAGTGTGAGAGGGTATACCTAATGTGCCCGATCTGGTAAGGAGGTCTCCAGGGTTAGGAACACCCATGTAAACTAGAGGAGGTGAAGGTGCTGAGGGAACATAACCAAATTTCTGCGCATGGTGGGGGATCTTGCCTTGCCTTGTAAAAGGTGTAGCACGAGAAGGTTGGGAAAGCTCTAGTTCCCTAACTCTATCCACCAATGTTGAAATTACATTTCCTGCAAATGTTGTTGCATTTGACTTAGGCATATTTGGGTCTAGTTGGGAAATAAAGGCACATGATGTTTGTTATGGATTGATCTGTGGGAGGCCACCCCTCTTTAGATATATTGACTATTGTAGGAGGAGGGGTAGTAGAGTTGTTTTGAAGAAGAACATCAATGTACTCTTGCATCCGGTCCAAGGACTGGTCTATTACGTTAATAACGCTCATTAGATTTGGGTGAATCACACCAGGAGTTCATCATTTAGAAATAGGTAAGATGGGAATAGAACCAGATTACATGTTGATTTGTGGTCTTGACAAGACCCAAGGATTGAACCCTTGTTCTCCCGTGAGTGTTATGTTGTTTGAACCGAGAACCCAGGTTGCGGGCTATACGTAGGTTGATCAATCTCCTCGATCCTAACTGATGAACCATTTTTGGCACCTTGAGGAGGAGTGTGAGGGGAAGGTAAGTTGGATGAGTAATTATCAGCCCACACAGATAGTGAGGGTGATTGTTGCATACCCATATGGTAATAATACACTTTAAAGACCCAAAATGGGCTTGCTGTATTCCTATCTTGACATATTCGGGGGGTATATAAATACCCATAGAATAATGGGAGAGGAGAAGGATGGATGAAAGAAGGAAGAAACAATGGAAACAAAAAGGAACTAGTCCTTCATGTTGGGTTCAAAATTTTGTATGTCTTAAAATCAACATGTGATCTTAAGCGCACATGACCTCCCGAGGTCATGTCGGGAAAACCACAATGGAATGAATAGATGGCTATGGAATTGGATAAATAAAGAAGATAGGTGGAATAGATGAAAATGGGTAGGAAATGACTAATAAGTGGTCAAGGCAATCTAATGTCTTCAACGGGAACTAATAGGAATCTGCTAGTCTAAAGCAAAAAAATATTTTCCTCACCTGGGTGGGTGTAATGGAATGATCAAGGAGAATAGACACATGAAGAAGTATATCAATGTTAGTGTCACCAAAACTCTTCGAACTGGGTTATGGAATGTGGGGGAACTGTCCTACATTTTCCTCGTAGAAGTATCTAGACAAGGTCATGGAGGTGTGTGGGAGGAAACATGTGAATATGACAAATGGGTGAATTGTGGGAACTAAGTTGCGACCTAGTTGACTTTTCCAGAACTCGTAAGCACTGTCCGCTTTGATGTTCAAGGCTGTCAACTATGTGATGATAACAGGTGGAAGCGGTGTAGTTTAGAAAACAAGATATCTAAGGCCTTGGTCAATATCTGCCAATTGCGGTGCTAGGTTTTGTTGTGGTACCGTCGGATCACAAACATGTAATCTCTTGGTTGTCTAGGACCTTGAATGGTCATGTGGGATGTGTAAACTACTAAAGCAAAGAAATAAACAATCTAACAAATAAAACCACAAGAGGGAAAGGTTAATCCTAAGCCAACTAGGGATACATGGGGAGATGTGTTAATTCGTTTCTAATTAACTCTATGTTCCTAATTTAACAAATGGAAACAAACAAATTTAAATCAACTCAATTCAATTACTTTCCTCAAATTTAATTAAATCTACGTGTTGCGAACATCTAATTAACAAATGAAAGCTAACTAATTGAATAAAGGAAATAACTAATCTATTTGTTTTGTTATTTTTCCAATGATTTTGAATAAAATGAAATAAAACAAAAAAACTAACTGTTTAATCTAATGTTTTTGTATTTTTGGATGCTTACTGGAAAATAGAAGAAATACACACAGACAAATTAAATTTCTTCTTAATTAATTAAAATTGCTTCTACACTAAAACTTAACAGAACTAAACAAGTAAATAACCAGATGTGGTTATTTACCTATGTAGAGTGGATATAATCTATTCTAATTAAACAATTTTTTTCCAATTTGTACTTGTGGATATACAACTTCCTCTATTCTTTCCTTAGAGTTCATGGAAGAACGAAAAAGCTTCTCAGAAGCTATTCTTCCCTTGAAACTTCCCTTGTAGAAACAACAAGATCTATGGAAGCTTACAAAAATGAAGGGAAGTTACAACTAACACTAAAAAAATGCAAAATCTTCTTCCAGATAAAACCTTCCCGTGTAAACCCATAGGGATAGGTAGGGAAGCAACTTGCAGTAAAAGCTTTGTGTAAATAAAGGAAAGCTACAGTAATTGTATTTCTTTGAATTAATATGCTCTAATAGATTATGGAATAAAGACAAAGAAAGCTTCAAGAATCCAAATGCATCCCCAACCTGGAAATGTAGAAATGTGACAGTTCCAGTGCTGGTTTTGCTATGTTTTCCCCTCAGATTCTTTCCAATTTGGTGTTCAAATGAGTCCAGGGAACTGTGTTGGGAAGAAATGATGAAGAAATTTTGGAGCTGGAATGGCTTGTAAGCAATCTGGTAGTAACGTAGGCAAGATAATAACGAGGCAAGAGAATTGAGCTTGCTTGTGTATTTCTTGGCAAGATTATGGGAAACATAACAATGCAATTAAAAACAATAATCTCCAACCAATGCTCCGGATAGAAGCTTGGATCTTATAGGAAAAAGGTAGAGAAATGGTCTAATCCATTTGGCAGCCAAGAAATACCCACCTTTCTCAAAGAGGGGGGTAGTTAACTCACAATTAATAGCAGATAGGGAAGGAGAAGTTGGTACGCATCAAATGAGATAAAAAATAGCCAAATTGGTTAAGAAACATGCACTAAAAACAAGTTTGAAGAAGGTGATACACGTTTAAAAAATGTTAGAAGAGTCTTAGGAAAATGCACATGGAAATATTGGTCTACATAGATTGGCGGTTACGCAACCTCCATAGCGATTGCCTAACCGCCACTTAAGGCAGACTGATGGTTACGAAACCACCAGGGTGGTTCCGTAACTTAAAGCACAAAAGCTAAGTAAAAAAATGTGAAAGGAGATAAAGGAAAGTAGGAAAAATCATGGAAATGGTTAAGAGAAACATTCTAGGCTATAAATATACACTGCAAATGAGAAATTAGACTCGAACACCATTGGAAAATATATTAATCTGAATCATTGGGGATTTTGACCCATTTTGACAATGTAGCACGTGCAAGATTAGGTGCGTACAATAACCTAGGGTACGGGACATGGATACACAAACACACACACACAAAGAACTACATTGAGTCTGAGATGAAGTGCAATGCTAGGTTGTAAGTTCACTCTTTGAGTGACCACTGAGGTTAGTCCAACTCCACATTTTACTTCTTTTGTATTATATTTGATGTGGTTTATGGGCATGTGTAGGTAGTCATTTTCTTTGTAGGTTACAGTGTGATTGGAACCCTAAAAGTGAAACTAGAGTGATCAATACCAAAGATCTTCCAACCCAGAAAGGACTTGATTCCTAGCATCTGAGCAGACACAGGCACCCAAATCAGTCATTAGCACATGGGAAACTCCTTTCCTTGTGAGGGTGCTCCTATCTTGTACATTCCTAGGGTTTTTAACCCTCATTGAGCCATGTCGACAATGTTCCTAGCCAAATCTAACACCCAGATAGTCCCGATCATTCCTCAGTTGCATGGAATCAACTAAGTCATCATCCCTTCCTCAGTTTCTTAGGATATTACATATTTGAATGCTTATTTTCTTGTGCATTATTTTACTTAATTACTTGAATATCATTTGATATATTAGTTACTCTAAAATTAGATTTAATTCAATTTAGATTAAATCAGGAGCTCAAGTTGCAATTGTTGAATTATTCCCATGATAAATTCTCCATAGAACATCAATCTATCTTGCAACTCTTGCTTCTAATTCTCTAAGGGCTATAATATTTTTCATGTAATTCAAATCTTTCCTCTTTAATCTACCTATTTATGATTTTAAGCTTCTAAAGCCTTTCTCACTTCAGAGATATTCCTATGGTTGCACTTACAAACTACAAATTGACCAAATGGAAGAATATAACACAAAGTGTACAAGATGTTGGCAGGCCACTTAGAAAACCAATCTGATACTAAACATGATTTGAAAATTGGAGTTTATGTGAACTTAATTAGTTTCTCCAATTTCGAATACCTTAACAATTTTCTCAATTTTCCATCTTTCCATTAAAAATTGGCTTAAGTAATTGAAAGCTAGTATTTAAGAACTAAATTTAGATAAATAACTGATAAAGCATAGATAAAAACAATGCAAATTGATAACATAGTTCACATTTATGGGATATGTCTCTAGTTTTTCTTCAATTTACAAACCAATCCATTAAAAATCCTATGAAAAGTACACTTTCCTTTTACTTTACATGTAGTAATAATCTTCGATCTACAAACAATCCTTGTCATTATCTCTAAGAATTCTCTAGTATAGGTTCTATGACATTTAGTGGCTTCTTCTTACAAATCAATGGGCATATACTTGTTTGTTCTCTTTCCAAAAGAGGCTAAAACTTTGTTTCAAATAGAAATTCATCATTTTTATAATGTTGTTTGGATTTATGGCGTATTGGATAAACCACTTATCCTATTAGCCAAATACCAAGGGTTAGAATTCCCTTCAAATTCCTTCCTTTTTTCTTGGAGAACTAATTTTAAAAGCACATATAGCACATCTTTTGTTATGCTCACAAAAAATAGGCATAACACATTTGGTAAGATCCTAAAATAGGAAGCATGGGATAATGAGGGTGAGCCCTAATCCCATGCATTAGCCTTTTCTTAGGCTTAGGTTCCTTTTTGATAGGGAATAAGAGATAAAATATGTGGAATAATATCTCACAGAATCGTAACAGTAGAAACTAATATGCAGAAATTATTACAGATCTGAAATAAAATTGCAGAATAAAATAACACAACACAAAGAGACAGTATTTAACGTGGTTCACCCAATTTGGGCTACGTCCACCAAGAATCACTTGCTCAGATTTTATTACAAGCCACCGCTCTCTCAATACAATACCTAGATCTGTTTGGAGCTATGCTCAACAAACTCTACAGAATTCACAGCCGAATTCAAAACACCTCTGCAATACATTTGCTTGTACATCTATCATATGCATAAGACCATATAAATAGACAACTGCTTAAGCAGTTTTACAAAACCGTGGGTATCAAAACCATGGGAAAAACCCGTCCCATAAACCTATGGGTCAAAAAACTCGCCCATATGAGAAAAGCACGTTTCCCAATATTTCAGATGCATTTTCGAGGCCAAAAAATTTCTGCATGAAAAGTGTACAGTCTTCAACACTTGCACACATGAAAAATAGGCTCCACAACCTAACACTTTTCACACTTTGGATAATGGTTTAATCCCACATTCAATGGGATATACAATAAACAAGGATTTAAATTACACTTTCACACCTTGTAACTCGGTCAAGAGAAAATCCATGCTATGAATTTAAGCTTGGATGTTGTGTTTACCTTGGTATGTACCAAATGTGTTGGACTTGGTCTTGGATGGCTTGGGTTCTTTGAATGTTCTTGAATAATTAGTGTTTTGTGAGGATGCCAAGTGGTGGCTTGAAATCTCTCCACATGGATTTACGTGCTAAAATTTGTAAATGCGAGGAATTTTAATCCCACATGTATTGTGGGAAGGATTTCAAATATATTTATATACAAAACACTCCCATCGTGATATGAATAAAATGCAGTAGATTCCTCTTCCTTAAAAAAGAGGACCCCATCGAATGATGGGTCCTGAATTAACAAATAGTGTGCCCCCCACATTTGACCATAAAATATCGAAGTACAAAAACCAAATAAACCATTTTTGCTCCTCTTTTCCATGTGTCAGCATAAGATTAGTCCATGTTTTATGATGTGATATGACCACTTGTGCAATTTCATACCTCATGATGATGTCAACATTGTACCTTGTCCATATTTATTTTATCTATTTCCCTTCAATTTTCGTGAGCCATAACTTTTTCATGGGAAAATCGATTGACCGCATTCAATTTGAATTGGAAATCTCTCGATGAGATCTTCGATGTGAAAGTGGTTTCATCATGATTGTAAAATATTTGATCATAATGGTGAGGGGATTATCCTGGATCATAAGGGAAGGATGAAGAAAAAGGTATCCAGTCTCAGCTCACTATGGTGACCCAAATGAAAAAGGAAAAGCTCCAAAACCTCAAGTATAATAACTAGATGTAAATATGTAAAAAAAATCAATGATAAAGGAAAGTGAATTGTTTTTTAGTAATGATTGAATGATACTAAAATGAAAAAAGAGGAGCGGTACATATACCTGATGCAACAGCCTATGGGAAATCCCATTAGCCATGGTAGAAACAAATCCGGACACAATCAAACATGGTTGATCATGTCGACTTTAGTGGAAACCTAAGGTCAAGGAGTGAATAAAAATGGGTAATGGAAGATAAAGGAATAATTGAAGTGTGAAAAAAGTCCAACATGTTGTGGTTGTAATATTAAGTAGGAAATATGCTTAATAAAAACCCACCAAAGACTAAAAATCATGGTTTATGAATTTATAATATAAGCATGAACTTACTCGGCATTAAGAGTGACCCAAATTGGTCACCCGCCTTGTATAAAACAAGGTGATCTCATCAGAGATAAATTGTGAAATGATATAGAAAAATATGTGAGCAAGAAGTGTGAGTAGTGTAAAAGATCCATGAAGGTGTAAAAATTGTGGATCTTATGAAATACTAGGAGTATTGGGTGAAACTTATATTCTCAATAAAGATAAATGTTTCTCAGTGGATTTTTTACCTCTCATGGTTTTCCCACTTATATCTTATGTTCTTGTGTTGTGTTCATTTAATTTCATGTTCGTGTATGAAATCTAATATCTATTTCATACTATGATATAATTCATATTAATTTGTTGCTCAATCAATAAACTATAATTCTTGGCTTGTTTACTTTGGTGGATATATAAATATGTAATTTTATTTATCCCTGCATTTCCTGACATGGTATTAGAGCAAGATGTTTATGGTTGTGCAAGATGAACTTGACTTGTAGGTGTAAGATCCTCTATAGATTGGCCTAAAGAAGATGACTTGAAGTTTTCAAAACCCGCAGAGGTCTAACTATTTGCTTCATGGCCTTTTTCATGGTCTACAGGTGCAAAATTCCAATTCCCTGCTAAATTGGAAGTTTTGAAAGGTTAAATTAAGTTCGGAAGATCAAAACCTTGTGTGAACTTCAGTTTCTTCCTTCCGTAGCCTTCAGAGTGATTAGATTCATGTTTTTTGGTCATCTATGACCCTCCTTAAGCTTTTCTAACCTTATGTGGCTCTCTGCCTTATTCCATGGACTTTCTTTGTTTTGCGACCTTTTTCCTTTGTTCCGCGGAATTATTTTTTCTCGCGGACTTATTCCTTTGTCTTGCTACTTTTCATAGTCTTGTGCAACATGTTTTAGTATTGCGTGACATATTTTAGTGTTGTGAGGCATATTTTAGTGTTGTGCAACATATTTTAGCGTCTACATAAAGGAATAATATGAATGTCTAGGATTTGGACCATTGAGCCTTTATTAATAAACAACCTATATGTAGTGTCTCGGTTGATAGCAATTACCCTTGTAGTTGAGTTCTATTTTGATAAGGCAAATGTGGAGAATGCCCCGTGTGATATAATCACAAAAAAACTAAACAACTTTCATAGTACTCAGAATATTTTTTTCTTATGTTTGTCCTTTTCACCTCTAACTTCGACTATATCAATGCAAATGGGCCTATATATATGTAACGGTAATCACTTTGTTCCTCTAATTTTACTTCCCCTTGCTTTATCGTTGCATTTTCTAGTTAGAGTCTCTTCTTTTTATTTCAACAATATTGTAGCATGTCTTTCATTCCATGTCATACACCCCACTTCCTCCTCCAATATTTCACCTTCGCTCCTTCAATTTTATCTTCTTATATGCATCCCTATTAGTGTGTTCATTGGACTCCTCAAGAGGAATAAATGAAGCTACTAAAACATAACTTCATTTAAAGACCCTTAAAGATTAGTTCAACATTTTATATACATGGCTTTGGTATTTACCATTAACATTCAAATGTCAAGTCTTATGAAAATACCTACCTTGTAATGTGGAATATACAAAACATGAAATTCAATGTTTGAGGGACATAGGAATTGATTATACTTTATTTTAAAAAAAAAAATTCACCAACCAAAATTCTCCTATTCACCAAAAAGAAAGGGCTATAAATTCTGATTTGTCAACACCCCCAAAATAGGCAAAACCAAAACTTTGTTTTGAGTAGGTAGAAAACATGGCCATTTAACAAGACCTCTGTTAAATGGCCATGTGCCATGTGGAAAGTAACAAGAGCTCTGTTATGTTAAGGTACTACAAGGTCTTAATGAATATCTCATATGTGTGATTTTCAAAACAAAGATGTCTTGTGATTCAAATTTTTTATTTCTTTTTTTATATTAAAAAATGGGATACGTGTGAAAGAGACTTTGAATGTTGCTATTAAATCCTAAAAAATTGTCAACATCAACTAAACTGAAAGTTACCTTATATGAAATCTATTTGTTACCCAGTCCCCTTTGGGTGCCCACGACCTCTTTGTACATTGCTCGCATTTTTTTGGGTCTTTTCTAGTCATTTGGACATCTTGTTTTCTACTAGCCGTCCTTTTAGTGGTTAATTATGAAATTCAAACAAGGTAATTATATAAATAAAAAGATATGTGATCATAATAAGGACCAAGAACTATGCATCTACTATCTCCACCTAAGGTTGCATCCAAAGGAATTCACAAGAGCATTCAAACATCCATCTAGCATCCACACAAGGGAAAGTGACTTCCTTTTTTGCATACACTTCATAAGAGGGGAAGTTCATTTTTCCATGCACACATCTATCTACATTTTCTACATCTAGTTATTAATTGCTATCAAGTGCGACTTGCACAAGAGCCACCTAGGGCATGATCACACACACACACACACACACACACACACACACACACACACACACACACACACACACACACACACACACACACACGCACGCACGCACGCACGCACGCACGCACGCACGCACGCACGTGCACATAACTACATGGATTCTGAAATGTAGTGTAGCACCCCGGATCGTAAGTTCACTCAGTCAGGTGATCATTGGGTCAATTTGATTCCCCATTTACATCTTTTTATTTTTAGGATTTGCTGTGTTTGGGGGTTTTGCAAGGGCTCCTTTATTATTGTAGGTTTCATGTGAATAATAGTGAAGTGCAGAGTGACATACAGGTGATCAAAGGAGACAACCAAAAAACATCTTGTGACCCTATGAAATTAAGTTTTGCAACTTCTGAGCAGTCATAGGCACCCGAAACAGGTCTTTGGCACCCCAGGAGCCCCTGACCCTACATAGACACCTTGGTCATGGCATTTCCAACACTCCTACAATTGTCTAGGTATTATTATGACATCTTGCCTCTCTGTTTCAACAGTTATCTAGCTTTGCATACCTTCGGCATCACTACAAATCAACTAAGTCTTTTTATCTCTCCATTTACAACTAGGGTTTCAAATTTAAAATTCTTATTTTCTTGGATCAAACTTGTACTTAATTATTTATATCATTGTACTAACACATATTTAGATTTAGAATTTATTTATTTCAATATTTGCTTAATCAATTATAGGTGGTGCCAAATTTTTGTGAACACTAGTAATAGATAGAAAAGTTATGTTCCAAATTAGTGATAGGAACCAAAAGTTATAAAACTCCATTATTCACAGGTTTAAAACTATAAAAGGAAAGACCATATTTTACTATACCCTAACATGAGAACTTGTACAATTCTATACAAGAGTTATTTCCAGTTGTAGTCTCAGGCACAAAGAATTTCTAGGTTTATATCATCCCTTTCAACTAGTCTAGACACCTACATCACTTGTACGCCTCTTTTCACAACTAAGTTTTCATCCCTTCTCGTGTTTTACGCTATCATCACATTGTTATATCATTATTTACTATATTAATATCTATATTTTGGATTGTATGGTTAATGTGAATTAATTCATTGTATACTACCTATAGTATTCTTACACCCAATAATAAGGAAAGAATTCTTACCAAACCCTTGTACACTCACTATTGATTTTAGGGTGTTGTAAATACTCAAATTTGGTAATTTACCCTTTGACATTGTTGATTTTGACAATGCACTCTTCCTAAGACAAACACTCTCTTTCTATCATGTCTCAGTAAATCTCGAGGTCTCTTGACTAAATTATTTATTCATACACGCTGACATGTCAACATATTCTAAGAGTTAAATGCATAAAATCCATAGAGAAACTCCACTTGACAGGATGCAACCTTCAATTTTCATGTTTTTCACCCTGTTTAGAAATATCCAATTTTGTCATCTTGTGGAATCTGATCATGGATGACTTGTATGGTTTTGAACTGACATATCCTCCGTTTGATCTTTCAATATTATATTATTTGTTGAGTCATTTAATCCCTTTGAGTTGGCCTTTCTATGGGGTGGAAGCACAATGGTGTGTCCCACTTGTTCCAAAAACACAAGTGGGAGTTTGGGTAGGGTATAGATTAGGGGGTGTTCATGCGAAAAACTCCATTCGCGTGAACACCATTTTCGTGAACTGCCACATAAGCCACTTAATGGTGTTCGTGTGAACACCCTTCGTCGGAACTGCCACGTAAGCCGCTTAATGGTGTTCTCGTGAACACCCCATTCAAGCAAAGGGTGTTCACATGAACACCCTTCATGTGAACACCCTCTTTAGATATACTTTTCAGCGCAGAGGTTGCCATTTTTTTTCCTCCACCCGCCAACAGGTATTTGTGTTAACTAGAATATGCACAAGCTTTTTCCCGAATGAGCCTGCAACAACATCCCAACCTTGATTTCAGGTATTGTTTTAGGTTTTTTTTTCCTAAAAATTGAAAATCAAGGGGGGAGATTTTCAATTTTGTTTTGAAGAGAAATGAAAAAACATGAAATTTTAACATATTAGCGTTTAAGGTTTGTTCAAAATCAATTCTTACAAATTTAATGACTTGCTTTCAATTGTATTGTAGAATATTGTTTTGGAATTTTCAAATCAGTAATATTGTGTGTCAATGTAATGTATGAGGTTAGTTAAAGCATGGCATTCCTTGAACTAGTTGAGGCAAGATTAGATCATCTTAGAATTATGGATTTCTTGTTAATGATTGTGAAAGCTTCTTTTTTCCTTATAATATTTTTTTCGATATTTTTTAATTTATGTATTTAATTGAACAAAATTCTTTTCCTTCTCATATGTATTGAATCCCAAGTTGTTATTATAGTTTTGGACTTAGGGACTTTATTTTCATCTTTACTTATAGAACCATGAATAAAATGTTCTACAATAAATAGATCATGATTCTTCACTATCTTATTGTATAAAAAACAAAGACATAAAAAAAATGCATCTTCATATTTATGCAATTTATATTTGTATTTATCACTAGCTTATGGGTTTGTGATGTTAAATAAGGTGATGTTTTTTCATTATCTTACAAAGTTAAAATTCTCATTGATTTTTATTTATTGGTGAAATTTGAAAGCTAATCATAAACACATTTTAAAGAGATTTAGAATAGTGTCACTTTATTTTTATATATTTTAAATCTCTAGAGAAATGGTAACCAAGATGAAGGACATTTTATTTGAGATATGATAGTTGGATTGAAATGCATATCATATCGAGAGACAAAATAGATGGTTTTTAGAGATACAAAATACTTGTATTTTATATCATCTCTAGAGATAGAAAAATGAGTGTTTAGGGAGACATAATACTTTAATTAGGGAAAGGTTATGGAACCAAGGTATGAAAATGTGTTATTAAATGACTTAATATTCATTGTTGAAGGCCACGAGGTTTTATAAAAGTTTAGTCAAAGAACAAAAAAAAATTTATTTCGTCTATTCAATAATTTAATATAGATTTAGACTTCCAAAATAACTTGGAATGTCTAAGTTTTCCTTCCTCCCAATCCTTGTGATTATACATATGAATCAGTCCACTATTTCATTAGCATGCTCTACTTCATATCTTAGTATCCAAGTACTCTCTCCCCATGCTCTTCGTCACTTGTACCTTCATCAATAGAAAATCATATCCATTACATAATTTTAATCACCTCCAAATAGGATTTTAATCATCTTAGACCATCAGAAAATTACATAAGTATTGGTGCTTTATTTCTTCAATATAAGTTTCCTCTTTGCATGCCATGTTTTCTCTCCTCACAATACTTTGAGTAGGATTATGTGACCTTAACCTTGTACCCAATAGCATAAAATATTTTAAGATTCCTATAGTTATTTTCTACCCACACATTTAGTATGGAAAGTAAAAAATGTATAGTTTATTTACACATGTAAAATAGATTGATGCATATATCAATCTATTTAGAATCATTTAAAATTCCTTTCTCCAATATCATATGGATGCAGTTGTGGTTATAATTATTAAGGAAAATATTCCTTAGACCATATAAACAGTATTATAGTATAACTCACCAAAGCATGATCATGAGCACAAATCTTAGCCAAAAATAACATAATATTATTCCACTAGTCTAAGGACACATTATAGACTCATGTGCATTGGATTACACTTAAATGCATTTCTTATTATTAGATTTAAAAACAAGTGTTCTAATAATTTTAATTTTATGACATATCCTAAGATTGTAAATTTTGTAAGGATTACGCATAACCACACTCATCTCAATTCAAAAATATCACACTAGTTTCCTAAAATATACTTGATAGCAAGGTTCCTTACATGTTTATAACTCCATTATATTTATATAATCCATACGATATATAAAAAGGAATGAATATAACCTGAAGATTAAACATACCATATAAATATTCCTCATAAAGTCTTATATCACCATTTATCTTCTCATGAAATTCCCCATTATTGAGCTTAGTTGAATCAAATCTTTTAGTTGGTACGTAGCCATGAAGATTAGATCAATAACCATGTGTGTCTCCCTCTAGCTGCACCAATGTTGATATAATATCTTTATAGATGTATATCTCATCTTTGAAAAATATGAGTGATCCAAAATGTAAATATTCGCATAAATAATAATGTTTAGAATCCTAAATGGTTTGTTGAAACATCAAGTATCCTTCATTGATATTTGCAAACAGTGTTCATTTTAAGACTCCCCTCCAAAAAATTATTATAGAATGGGTGGAAAATTTGACAAAAAGGAAATTCACATGGTTGGCGAATGTAGGACATGAGGGTTTCACGATGACAACGCATGGACGTGTTTTGAAAGTCACCATTGGCGAGCATCCTTTTTTTGGTCTATTACAAATAGACACGTATGTAATGTTACTGGGTGGTATGTACAAAATACCACCAAACAAAAATAAAGGAAAATGTGTTACTGGTCAATAACACGTCCCACTTGTTCTCAAATGACAACACTGACACATGTGTTATCAGCCGGTAACAAAACACTAACATATGTGTTACCGGCTAGTAACAAAATAATGACACATGTGTAACTGGCTGAAAACAAACTACTGACACATGTGTTACCAGAAGGTAACACCAACACATGTTTTGTCAGATGCCAACATAGTGTTTCCAAAAGACAACAAAATTCCCCTGTTCCTAGACGGTAACATACTTTTAATTTCATTAGGTAATGTCATTCCCAGACAGTAGATTGTTAACTATGCATTGTCGTTTAGGAACATTTTTTTTGTTGACGTTTGAAATTGCAATTATATTTTGGGATGGTAATATGCCACATCCTTTTGTTGTCATTGTCACATGGTAATGCTTTTGGTTCTGTTGTCTTATGGATTTCCCTAGGCCACATGTCTTCCATCCTCGATCTATAAGCCATCTCCCACATCCCTTTACTTACATATATATGCGATAAAATATAGAAGTTTCAAATATGAATCATGATCTGTAAAAAATAAATGCAAGACTACAAAAAATAAAGATCATGCTACAGAACGGAAACACAACTTAATGCTATCATACGGTAACAAAACCTGACATTGTTGAACAACAACACAAAATGAATGTTACCAGATGGTAACATGGTAAAAATTTTGGAAGGAAACACAAAAATGTTGCCGGATGGTAACACAGAAAATGTTACAGGACTGTAACACAAATAGCTGTTATCATCCAATAACATGTTATTGTTGTCATTCGACATTACGCAGTCACATTAACTCATGACAACACAGATTAATTTTTCCATCCGGTAACAATTTTACAAAAAAACTTGATAGACAGACAATTCAATTTTTCAGTTACCTCTCTCTTATTCCTTCGGCTTTTTGGCAACTGGCTTATACTTTCAGCTTTTTCACTTATATTTTTAGATTTTTGAAAGTAAATGTGTATTACTATATTATGGCGAATATATAATAGTATGTTATAATATGAAGGCGAATATACTAATATTCGTCAGCCTTTAGTGGAAACATGAAGGAGAACTTATATTCAAAATGTTTTAGCACCCATAAAATTTTGGTGAACACGCTACCGTATGGTAGTACAAAAGTCACCAAATTCAAAATTAAAAATTCCTAATATTCGCCCCTAAAATAGACCTTGTTTACAAGTCTTTGTTACTTCAATGCAAAACAATAGTGTTCCATGGAAAGGAATCACTCACAATTCTTTTGTACAACATGAAAAATCCTTATGCGGTTAACTGCAATATTTATTAGCATTGTAAATGTTATTTAATGAATTTCAATATTGAGCATGAAAAAAATTAATGGTTTGGTATGATTTGAAATTTAAGGATATTATTAAGTGTACTTTCATACGTATTATGTAATAATGTGATTTTATATGCATTTTTGTACTAGTAACCTTGATATTAGTTTTCTAGCTCAAAAAGTAAGGGATAAGGTAGCATTTTATAGGATAATTTAATAATCATTATCTTAACTTTTTAAATTATTTATCTATATTAATTTGGTTCCCTATGTGATGAATATGTCAAATGAAGGCATGTAGGTGATATCATATTGGTACAGTGCATACAGAGATTTAATTTCTAAATTCATAAATAGTTTACTTTTTCATATTACTTTCTTTTTTAAAATAGTTTTTTGTTAAAATTGAAAAATAGGGGGAGGCTTTCAATTTTTTTTTTCGAAAAGAAATTTAAATTTATGTGAAATTATATCAATTTATGGTTTATAGTTTCTAAAAATGTATTTTAAATTGAATTTTACTTTCATTTCTTACAATTATGGCTTCTTCCTCTATTAATTTGTTTGAGAGGACTGATTTAGAGATAGCAAAACTATAATCTATTCTTCAGATTTTGAGTACAATTGGTAAATACAAAACAAATTGTGAAAATATATTTTAATATCTTCAAAAAATACAAATAAACTTGAAAACATACAACCCTTTCTAGCCCAAGTCACTAAAAAAAACATGGATGAATTAAAATCAAGTGTAACATGCGATGTCGGATATAATGAAGTTGTAGCTAGACTTCCTGATAAGGAAGCCATTATTATCTCATGTTGGGTGAGTTATGTAAGAAAAAAGAAAATCGGGGCATATTATGTAACCAAATGTACATTTCGCCTTTGGGAACCATTGATTTATCCCATATTTGTGGCCTCTTAAGGCCAATTTCCTAATAATTTCCAGTTACCATTATATTTCATTATGATGCTACATGCTGAGGTTCACCTAAACCTAATTATGAAATATTTAGGCATCCCTAGTTATTTTAGGAAGGGACGTGGCCGCATTAGCAACAATCCTACATATTGACAGGAAGGATCCCCTCTTGTTGTTGGTATATGACAACTTGTAGGGAGGCCATGACCTTTCTTACCTGGCTTTTAGGATGTCATTGTGCATATGATTATGAGTGCCCATGAGGGTGATATAGAGGTTCATGGGATCATTTCTTGCGAGACACAATTTTTCTCTTCCAATTGTGTGGGTCATTTCCTTAAGAGACGTGGTTGCAGTGGATGATCCAGTAACAATAATGATGAACATAGCGAGTTATACTCTCGTGCACATTTGATATCACCTGATGAGTTTGAGGTTGTTACAGATGTTACGCAGATACTTTGGTTGGGACACATCATGGATATAGACTTGTTGCGTGTATATGAGCTGATTGCATGTGACCATGACATTACACTATCAGTGGTTTTGGATTATATGGAACATAGTACTATTCAGGGTATTGTATCTTCTAATGAGGGTATTACTGCAGTTGCTACAATTAGACCTCATTTTGCTAGGATTGTAACACCCGATGTTCAACACTTTTCTATCCTAATGTGTGAAAATTAAACCTTAATTTAATAAAAAATCAATACATTATTACTTTTAAAATTTATTAATATTTAAATAGATATATAAGATCTAGTGTTGACATACAATATTGAACGTTTACTTGTGTGTTTAGGCTTCTGGTCTAGGGTATGCTAGTGAGCATTTTGGTGCTTCCCAACCCACAACATATCCATAGATAAAATATTCACAGCTCTTGAATGAGTCGAGCCATGATATATCGCTTGATGTTGAGGGGGCTCATTATTTGCTGGTGTTGATGTTGTGGGTCATCCTAACATACATTCTCTCGAGGTATACTTATATTGTGTTTTATATTTAATATTTAATCTAAATTGAAATTTTTGAAATGAATGTGTTATTCAAAAAACTTGTTTATCAACTTCTTACATTTAATTTAATTTTTTTCACACAAATCTATATGCCAAAGATCTACACATAGTGTAGATAATCCCAACAACCTCCTGCAAATATATATAAAGGTAATAAATTAAATAGTTATATGATATATTCAACTAATTAAGAAATTGTTGTAGAATTTTGCTTATAAATTTTAATATGGTATGCTATATATAGTTTTTGATGTGTATATTTTTTTAATAAATGCAGGGTGTAGAAGATCCTATTGAGGGATCTAATACTCACTCTACTAGATGGAAGAGACTATCTAGATAATACATTGCTCTCATTTTCATCATGTGCATTTATATAGTGTTTACACGATATTTTGATAATGATTATGCTAAAATGTAAAATTATAGCTCAATATAGACGTTGTAGCAACAATAAATAAGAGAATAATGAAATACTAAAATTAACCCAAGCAACTACGTAATAAACAATGAAACCCTAAATGTGAAGAGGGTTAGAAGAGCTTTACCTGATTCGTAGAAGTTTCTAGACCATGTCATAGTGATGACTGACTGAACATGAATGGAAGACCGCCGCATAGAATCCTGGAAAAATTTAGATCCAATAGATCTGACTAGACTAGGGTGCTTGGAAAGGGATGTGGGTACGTGTGGGCACCCTGTTATGGTTTCTAGGCACCCTGGTCTTCGTAGATGCTCAAGAAACCTCCTATGAGGTGTCGCAAGAGGTTCATACTTCTTCACCTTTGATATCTTGTATGTCGCACTTGGATCACCGAGGTCGCTGTAAAACTTGCATCAAAGAATACACCTGTAAAATCCTCAAATAGACATCAAATCCTAAAAAATAAAGATGTAAAATGAGAGGTTAGATTGTCCTCAGTTGTAACAATGATGGAATTACCACTGAGTGCTACACTACATCTCAGACCCAATGTAGTTATGTGTGTGCGGAATTGTGCCCTAGGTTTCTCTTGTTCATGTCACACTTGAAGTAGCAAACAATAGCTAGATTTAAAATATAAATAATGTGTGCATGGAAATAATAGACTCCCCTCCTATGAAGTGTGATGCAGATTAACCACCCTTTTTCCCTTGTGATGGAGCTAGATGGATGAAAATGGAGCTCTAGATGCCTTGATGGATGCAAGATTAGGCAGTGATAAGCAATGCTTAGTTCTTGGTCCCTTATTATGATCACATAACTTTATATTTATATGATCCCTTGCTTGAATTTCGTAATTAATCCCAAAAATTTTGATTACAAAAAAGATAATATGCTCAAATGGATAGAAAGGACCCAAAAAGTGTGACCAAAGTACAAAGAGGACAAGGGTGCCCAGAGGGGATGAGGGTGCCTGGTGATGGTGTCGTGGCTAGGTGCTGGTGTTTAGAATGGAAAATTTTGAAAGGTGAAAAGATAGACTAAGAAAGTAAGAGTGCAAGACTGAAAGTAGAAGCATAAAACAAATAAAGATGTCCAAAGACATGGGTTAATCATTACTTTTCATACTTAGGAATCATATGAATGGTAATAGGTAATCAGGACTAAATAAATAGCCAAAGTGCATGATTTTGTGTCTCCATTTATCCCCACTTTATGTTGGTGAGCATAATGCTCGCTAACATAAAGTAGATAGAGATGTGTATTTGATATCCATGTAGATTGATGTAGAAAGTGTGTCGAGGGACCAGAAAAAGAGTGGAGTGATAAAAATATGGAGCGTGGAGACTAAATATGAAAAAGTGTAAAAGGTGATGACAATGAACCTAGGGTGGAAATGCCTATGTAGATTTCGATGTGTGTGATGTACCCATTTTTGGTGTCAATGTGCATGATGTTGTTTTCAATGTTGACTACCTGGTTCCCATACGGATGGACCTACAAAAGAGAAGATGATCAAGTAGTCAAATATGCATGTATATGTAAAACAACACATGTAAGTATGCAAAATAAAATGTTGAAAAAGTGAAAAAGGAACATGTGCACCTGATCTGTGGTGAGGAAAGAGTGTAGAAAGGATCTTGTAGATGATGTCAATACATGCAAGTTTTTTGGGTGATCTCATGCCAATGTAATGGAAGAAGTGTAGGGAGAAACTATCTAGTGTCATCCTCTAACTTTTAAATTCTTCTCATTGTATAAAGCACCACTGCAAAATGGTGTGTACAAGTGCTAAGAACTGTCTGAAATGTAAAATCTACAATGTATAGATTTTTGTAGACTGTTATAAACTACCAATCATTGTGTGATATTCCCCCTCATCTCAGTTAATCTAGGAAAGGTTGTTGTGTGATATGCCACTTGGTCTCAGGAAATCCAGGAAAGGTCATTATGTCATGGACCCAAGTTTGATTTTGAGCCATGAAATCTGAAAAATATATTGTGATATGTTGTGTATACTTTTTATGGGGTGATTGATTCACCCAAATGATGCCCCTCCTCGTTTGGGGTGTATGCGGCATCGCTGAAGGAGAATGTGGCCCAAAGTAGGACTGACCGCTAAAATTGTTCCCTACAGGGGGAAGGGGATGTGTTTGGTAGAAACCAAGGAACACATAAACAAGTAGCTAGAATACAAGTGTTAGTACAATAAAATATTGGCATGCATGTATAAGATAAAGTGTAATCTAGAAAAAACAATGTGTAATCTATAACACATAAGAAGATAATGTATACCATGAAAAGTGGGGTGAAAACATGGGAGACCACTCATGGTGTCGCAAGACAATCAAGCCCATGGTAGCTGCAAAAAAACAAGTGTGCACACAAGAAAAATGGGACATCCCACATACAATGGCATACAATAATAAACAAATACATATAATGTAACAGATAACCATGGTGGAAAATATTCCTGCAAATAAAATGTTGTAAACGAAGCACTCGTTAACATGTTAGAAAGATAAAAAAATATGTCAAAGCATGTATAATTTGATGAATTAGTGTGCTATGAAATAAAATGAAACAATAAAACTTGTAGTGTATGAATGTGGATGCCTCCAGGAGCCATTGTGGGACATGTACTAGGTATTGTGATAAGCAGCCATGCTGGGTGTAATGGATTTGTAGAGTCTTTGATCACAACTAGAAATCAAGCGAACACACATGTGTGTATGATAAAGATAATGACATACAAGATATCTATCTAGCATGTGTAATAAAGTGAACATGTATAAGTAAATGTAAAAAAGAGTAAATACAACCAAGATATGTAATATGTTGTAAATGGATGGAATGAAATGCAAAGTGAATGATAGGATCCACGTGCCCCTTGAGTGAATGAAATTTTATGCAGTTAGGTTCATTTCTTTATGCCCCGTCAGCAATCAAGAATGAATTGTAAACGAGAATGCATCATCAGGAAATGGTTGAGCTATATGTTGTATGCATCGTAGTGTGGTGAATATGTAGTGATGATATGAGACATAGAAATGAGGTGTGGGAATGTGTGATGATTGATCCTAAAGCATATATCACTAAAGGATGCTAGAAGAAGTGATGATGTAACATAAAGCATATATCACAAGATAAATAGAATTGGTGATGATTTAACCTAAAGCGTATATAAATAGAGGATGCTAGATGAAGTGATGATGTAATGTACTTCCTTTATCATAGGATGAGTAGAATAGGTGATGATTTATCCTAAAGTGTATATCACTAGATGATGTTAGATGAAGTGATGATGTAGTGTAATGTGTATATCACAAGAATAGGTGATAATTTAACGTAAAGTGTATATCACTAGATGATACTAGATGAATTGATGATGTATCCTATGTCGTATATCACTAAATGATTCTGGAGGAAGTGATGATGTATCCTACAACATATATCATGAGATGAATGAAGAAGGCACTAGCTATAAAAGTCTCATGGTATGATAAAAAAATTTATTGATTGATTGAATGTATGAGTCGATGAAGTCCATTTAATATGTATACCCTCAGCAGTCAAGTATGGACCATGGGACTAGCATGCATCGTTAGGTAGTGAGTGTAACACATATAAGTAGATGAGTAAAATGTGTAATATGTATAATAGATGTAGTGATGAGAAGCGTGTAATGTGGTATGTGTAGTTTGTAATGCAAGATGAGTAAATTGTAAAATGGAATGTGTAGAATGTGTTCAATGTATGGGTGTACAAAGCACAAAGTGAGGATTATGCATAGTAGATAAAATATTGTATATGTATAAAATGTATGATGTATGAAGATGTGATTTGTAGTGTGTGAGGTTCATGTGTATGAGATTCCCTCAATAGTCAAGTGTGAACCATAACACAAGAGTGCATCATACGGTAGTGTTGACGCTAACGTGAGTGTTGTGAATGAATGTTGAATTGAGATGTGATCAAGATGCAATATGTTTGTTGTTTACTATAAGGGGTGGGGTAAGATAAATGTTATGCCTACCAAATGTGTGTAGGATGGGAATGATCAAGTGATGTCATCTACAAGTTGTCATTGTCAGGATCGAATCCAAAAGGTGATCCATCTGAAACTTGATAAGCAATAGTGTTGGGTTGGTCACGTAAGGAGCCAATGAAGTGTAAATTATACATGCCCACAACGTATTCCTCATCAGTGAATGGAGGGATTAGACAACTGTGTGTGTACCAGTGAGTGAGGTTTTGTGTATAGCAAATGAAAAAAATGTTGCAAATGAAAACATGACCAAAGGGCATAATAAATGAGATATCAGTATGGTTAGGATATAGCGTGCCCTCAATTTAATCAATCCAAGACTGTCCTAGCATAAGTGAAGAAGTACGAGGAGCACATGCAAGAAAAACTGTGAGATGGAAGACTTGAAGACCATAAGCATTAGTGATACAAACAAACCCATGGTAGAGATGAGGAGCATAAAGTGGAGGGAAAATGTCATCAAGTGCAAAGTCTAGCCAAGTTAACCCATTATGTGTGCATATAGACTTAGACAGAGTAGGATTTAATGGAATATGTTCCCAGCATGAGTCATTCATGAACAACGTACATGTAAATGGTGGCCGTGCTAATAGAGGTGGTGTATGTGAAGGGGCATGAGATAGATCAATGTCCGTGGATTAGACAAGACCCCGATAAAGAATCATAACGATAGTAATAGAAATTGGTGGTGGTGGTGTGGAAGAAACAACATCTATCATGCAAATAACACCTTTAACTGGTGGTAAATGATGCAGTTTGTCCATAGGTTGAGGGTCATTAATAATAGAAGTTTGTGGAGTAGGAAGTGTGGTATGAGGATCACTGTTACAATATTTATATGGATGACGGTCACAACAGATAGTATATTTGATACCCTCATGTATGAATTTCACATAATGATGTACTGTAGAGGAAATGACTTGTATGACATGGAGTCATGTCCTACCAAGTAAATAATTAAATGAGACCGGAAAGTCAATGAAAAAGAATAAGGTGTTAAGGGGTTTTGGCCCTACAGTGATAGGTAGAGTAATGTGACCTACACATGGACAAACATAACCATAATATACATGAAGAGAAAGGCATGTTGGATGAACATTAGTGGCTAAAAGACCTATCTTCTTAAGGAATGACATGGGACATAGGTTGAGTTTAAATCCATTATTAATTAAAGTACGCTTGATACCCATATTGTAAATGTTAATCATGATATACAAGGCTGGATCATTGTCGAAGATTATAAGGTCAACATGAGGATTAGATGGGAGTGTAATATGTTGAGAAAATTCATCAACAAATGATTGATAAACTAATTCTGGATGCATATCAGCAGGAATGCAAGTAGGAGCGAGGAGATGTTGGACTCTATGTATTAATTCAAGATTAACAAGCAAGAAATCATTAATTGAGATACTCATGATGACAAGATTCTAGAATTATAAGAAAAGAATGAGGATCCTAAGAGTGTGAAAATTGAGTTTGGGTTCACCAAAATTATTATGCTAAAATGTTAAATTATAGCCTAGTCTAAATGCTATAGTAGAAGTAAATAATAGAATAATGAAATACTGAATTTAACCCAACTAACTAAGTAATAAAGAATGAAACCCTAATTATGAAGACGTTTAGAAGAGCCTTAGTTGATTCAAAAAAAATTCTGGATCGTGTCACAGTGATGAATAGGAGTGGAAGACCGTTACATAGAAGCCTAGAAAAATGTAAATCTGGCATATCTGACTAGACTAGGGCGCTTGGAGAGGGACGAGGGCACCCTCGTCTAGTATCTAGGCCCCTTGGTTTACGTAGATACTCAAGAAACCTCCTCCAAGGTATCACAAGAGGTTTACACTTGTTCTCCTTTGATCTTTTATATATCACACTTGGATCATTGAGGTCGTTGAAGACCTGCAACAAAGGATACACCTGCAAAACCCCCAAATAGACATCAAATCCTTAAAAAAAGATGCTAAATGAGATTTTAGATTGTCCTCATCTTCCATAATGATGGAATTATGACTGATCCTTTCACTACATCTCAAACCCAATGTATTTCTACGTGTGTGTGAAATTATGCCCTAGGTTTCTCTTGTGTGTGCCGCACTTGAAGTAGCGATCAAGTAGCTATATGTAGAATATAAATAATGTGTGCATGGAAAAAATAAACTCCCCTCCTATGAAGTTTGATGCAAATGAACCAACCTTTTTCCCTTATGATGGAGTTAGATGGATGCAAATGGAGCTATAGATGCCTTGATGGATGCAACCTTAGGTGGTGATAAGTAGTATTTAGTGTTTAGTCCCTTATTATGATCACATAACTTTATATATATGATTCCCTTGCTTTAATATCATAATTAACCCCAAAAATGTCGACTACCAAAGATATAAGATGCTCAAATGACTAGAAAAGACCCAAAAGTGTGACCAAAGTTCAAAGAGGACAAGGGCACCCAGAGGGGATGGGGGCACTTGACACTAACATCATGGCTAAGCGTTGGTGTCTAGAATGGAAAATACCAAAAGGTGAAAAGATAGACTGAGAAATTAAGAGTGCAAGATTGAAAGAAAAAGCATAAAGGAAAGAAATATGGCCAAAGACATGGGTTAATCATTACTTTTTGTACTTAGGAATCATATGAATAGTAGTATGTAATCAAGACTAAATAAATACCCAAACTGCGTGATTTTTCGCTACAGATATGACTTAGACATGTGCATATATTTTTAGGATATTACTTGTATAAATATATTAATTTATCACATGTATCTTGTTGATCTATACACATGTATTTTATTGATCCACTTAGAAATGTGTTAAATGATTGATTTATTTATGAGTTGTGATTAAAATATGCAATGTGATGATAAGAATGGATTTAAGAACATGTTATTAACTTTGTAGGATGAGTCACTGATTTATGTGACTTTAGAGAAAATGATCATTTAATAGTATTTGTGTACTCAAGTAATGCATGAACCTAATACTCTCTAACATAGATATTATGAACCTAATGAAACATGAACCTCATCATAGTAATGGATATGATATTATGAACCTAATGAACATATTATTAACTCGTTCATTTCTACACGATATACTCATGCCATTAAATATTATAAATTCATCCTTCTAATTGACACTTAGATGATTAAAATTTTAATCCTCCTAAGAGTTAGAATGTGGTGCACAAATTCATTTTCAATAGACTCTATGATTCATTCAATAAGAAGGATACATTGACTCTAGAGTGAAACATTATCCCTAATACAATCACAGATCACTAATTATCATAACCCATAGTATTTTTCATACATAAGAAATAAGGATTATTTCATGTTGTGGTTCACCATGCTCCATCCTCTTTGACATGTATTATAGGAATCAAAGAACTTGGAAATATATCTCGATTCTATTAAATGGCCAAACACATGGCCAATATTTAGGAAGAGGTAACACATTTTTGGAAAGAGTAATTATTTTCACAATTTGAAAGGCAAATGACCCCATTAGTTACATGGAATTTGAAAATAAAAATAATAGTATGCTAAACCATTCGTAGGCTCAAGGAAGATATGAATTTTAAGATTTAACATATGTTTTGTAGGCAAGGGATAAGAAATATTCTCCGGCCTTAGGTTTAGATACAAGAAATTTATATATTATTAATATCAAAGGCTAATTAAAAAATAATATAGAACAAGTTACTTCCTAGAAAAGTAAGGTTTACAATTCCCAATTTAATGTTTTAAATGAGTCTACAAAATTGTGTAAATATTTTATAATGAAAACTAACAAATATCAATGAACATTTTCCAATGTTTCAACACACAAACTACAAAATTTTAACATGTATTTTCAAGATTCAATGGCTACCACTTCTAATATTATCTTAAAACAAGGTTACTCATATAATTATTATTCAAACTTTTCTTGTTCACATAATAAATAGATTTGACTATTCCTTCTCATGAAAATAAAATACATGTTATGTGTAGAGTAGAGATGGTTCAAGAAAATTTACATTCTAGTAGAGATGGTTTAAGAAAATTTACACAAAATTGTAACATTATAATTATAGCATTAAGTGATGCACCATCTTGGCTGCTCAAAAAGTTTCTTAAAGAGTTGGATTTATTTTTGTTCACAAATTACCCTTATAACCATTAATAAAAACCAGACACACTACGATATAGTGACCCATTATAATAAATATTACCATACAATTTCTAAAGGTAGCATACCATAAATGATCATGAAAGGTTTTATTGTGATAGCAACATTGATGATTTACCAAAGGCTATTCCCACATATCATTTTGATAGCCCCAACAAAATTTGAGAAATAGAGTTGAAAGTCAGTTTAGAACATCTTATGGAATTCTCAATTCTTGTACTTTTTAAATTCCTATTAAATGACACTCAAAATAAATAACCCCATAATTATAAACCAAATACATCACTTTTTTAGATTTTTCTTTGTTAGGGAAATAGTAAGGGGGAGTCAACAAAAAAATCAGCCCAAAGTATATTCATTTAGCCATACCATTATGAAAGGTGTTTATAAGGTTTGAAGGGGATGATTTGTAATCAACATGCAAAGGTGGATTTAATAATGATCTAAAATAGCTATACGACCTTGGGATAATATTTATGTACCTGAAAATATGTAAACATATTGATAAAGAGAAGGAAATTGTGTTATTGCACTATGGTAATACTTACTATAGGTATTTATTTCCTGTTTATTTCAAACTAGTTTTACAAGTTCAAGGATCTATTTTAGCATGATGAAGGATAAATTTATTCTTATAGGTACAACTTGTAAGGGTAACCTACTCAAAAGATGAGTCATTGATTTATGTGACTTTAGATAAAATGATCATTTAATATTATTTTTGCACTCAAGTAATGCATGAACCTAAAACTCTCTAACTTAAGATATTATGAACGTAATGAAACATGAACCTCATCATAGTAATGCATAGGATATTATGAACCTAATGAGCGTAACAAAACATAAAAAGTCTATTAAAAAAAACTTTCCAAGTTGGGATTGTAAAAAATAAAAAATATGATTACATGTTGGGCATACTTGATCAAAATAAAATCATTAAGGAGATAATGAGAAATTTCAATTTAGAAATGTCTTTAGATTTTCCACATCATCCAAGATCTCATAGGCACTTCAATGGGATGATCCTATTGACTATTGATCATGCTTTGTTTCCTCATCTTAACACTAAAATGTACATAATTTTAAAAAACATAGCTCATGTAATACCAGTTATACCATATGTATTAAAAGCACCCCTACTAATAATCATAACCCTATAGTATAAGCTTAAATTCATAGAAAGAAATTTTAATCCATAACATATAGGAGGAGGATAAAAATTTTAATTCATAGCAAGAAATTCATCAAATATATATGTCAAAGTGACAAATAAAATAGAGAAGATGTCAATATATAATATTATAGGGTCCTTTTATATAAGACCAATTGGCTCAACTCATTGTTCAATGACCTGTAAAATGTTTTCATGATCTTCTCCATCTAGTCTCCATTTTTTGTGTCCACTTGCATTCTTCACCTAATGCAATTGTAACCTGGTAGAAACTATGTGATGGGTGTAATGATATACCTTTTTGTCTAGCTCATAATTAACAAATTGAATCCCACTTGGGAGGACTTTCACTTGTCGTAAATATGTTCCTTGCACTACAACTGAGCCAGTACAAAATGTTGTCTCCTCACTTGTTATCTTTGTTATCTCTTTTGTGTAAAGCAACAAGTAGTACTCCACTTTCTCAAAATTCTCTTCTTCTGCAATGATTAAAAATACATCATCTACAACAAAATCATTATACAAACAAGTTTTTTTGTTACAATTAAATTCAAATAAATATTCAATGATATGTATACTATAAATTATATATATTAATTTAATGATCAAAGACAATCCTTTTAAACATAAAATATGGGTGAGTGCAACAAGTTGCTGGACAATTAAGTGGACATAAAACCTGAAATTTACGTACCGAGATAAAAAAATTTAAACCGCAATCGTGGAATTTTTTTATAGGTTTGGTGATTTCCGAACCTAAAACCATGATCGTGGTCCTCTGAGATAAAAAAACAGACCCGTGACTCCTCATTTTCCCCTACGAACCACGATTTATCCTAGACCTTTGGCACTCAAGATTTAAATACCCCCTGAAAATTGCTCCTCGGACTTCTGGATTATGAAATTTTAAAAAATGTTGCCAATGCGAAGAGGCAAGCCTCGATTTTGATCAAAATTCTTGCATTTCAGATTTTTTTGTGATTTTCATGGATTTTTCAATTTTTTGTTTATGTATACATTTTTTTTATTTTGTCGGTTGCTCAGAAAGCTCGTAATCCTGCAAACCATCCAAATATTCTTCAAAACCCTCCAAACATTCGTCAAAACACTGCTCCAAATGTAGATCCACCTCTTATGACTCCCTCTGTCCCCACGGAACCAATAGGAACACAAACTGATATCATTGGAAGAATTCGAAAAAATAGAATTTCCATTGAGAACCTTATTCAGATTGTAAAACAAAATCATGCCACAAATCCACCCCGCATGACTTTAGCCAACACATTGCAAACTTTGATTGGTGAATTCGACTCTGTAACCAACCAAATAGACAGATGGAATACCTTTAGAGGTGATTGTAGGCAGTGGTATGAGGATAAATTATCCCATGCAGCTGTAAGAGACAAAAAAATTGTAAAAGACCACATTTGTGCATTATTTACTAACCCGAGAACCAATGCCCCCCCCATACCTACTTGCAAACGGTTCCCAATCCATTGGTGCCATGATGATTGAATCAAGAACAATTTTTAGGAACGATGGTGAATGGTTTTTGATTATCCATCATGCAACAACAATGAAGTTCCTCTCTATTTTTTGAAGAAATTATATTACGAGTTCGTTCTTAATGAGGTCCCAAATTATTTTTAATTTTCTAAGTTTTCTGGGCAAGGAGGTGGCTCTACACAGAGTAGATCCGATGCATGCGTTGGTCAATCAAGGATCCCCCATGCCCCAAAACCCCTACTACCTTCAATTATCCCTCCTACAATGAAGGAGGTTGTGGAGATTGACACACTACATGCATTACGGGAGCTCATTGACACTCTGACCCAACATAGTTACATATGGTGATGTTGGTGAAGGCGATAGTTCTAGCACACCACACCATTGTGGATCATGTGGTGCCATACGCATTGTGGGTGAGACATCATTTGTTGGATCACATGATTTCTTTTCTCTATATGAGATGATGGTGGATGTGTTTAGAACTGTTGCAAATGATCTTGGTCTTTCACAGGTAAATGTCAAATAAATATTATATATATATATATATATATATATATACACAATAGTTTAATTCATTTGAGATTTTAATATATATGTATTTGATTACGTCATGTACTTACATGTAAAAATTATTTTTTTAAATTTTAAACAACAAGAGCTGGTGAAGGACACATCTGGCGTCAACATGACAACTACTGCAGCTGGGTGTGTTACAGACACAAGTTTCATGTTGTACTTACATTTCAAATTTCATTTGATTACACTTTTATTATTATAATGTTTCACGTGTACATGTACATATTAATATGTTTATCTTTTATACGTAGGAGCCTAGCGGGTCATCATCTGCTCTGGGCACTGAGGCTACTAGCATGCCTCACGTGAATTTTACACAGGTTAGTTTCTCTTTACACTTTGTTTCTAATTATGGAAGTTCAGTTGTGTATCTACTCTTGTAGGAATTTTGGAGACTCGAGTAACATCGAAGCTTCCCTAGAAGATCATTAAACCTAGATTCCTTGGTTCGTTTCTAATAGCAAATTAATATGTATTGGTATGTTATGTTTCGATTATGCTTTGGGTTTGTTATGTGGTAGTCATGTAGATTAATATTGATATGTACATGTTTTTTGTATAGATTATGATTTCCAGAGAGACTCCTCCATATATGCAGAATGTGGAGGCTACTGTAGATACTTCCATATCATCTGTATATCCACTAACTGAGGTACAATATTTCAAATTTGTTAAATTTTAGAGGAATTTTTTCTTATTACTTAAATCTACAATATCAAATTTTGTATATGAAATATTTAATTTGAACTATTTATTTGTATGTAGCTTACCCCTCATGATTCTATCGTTGACCCTACGATGCGTCGATGATAAATTGATAGGGATCATGAGATTGCGCGGTAAGATTTCACATGCATTAACTAAATTCTCAGTTTCTAAATTTTGAATGTATTTTTAAAAAATTGGTGTTAAAAACTTGTTGTTTATGAATGTGCAGGATAGGTTACAGGCCTGTTTAGAGACGCCTAGGACCACACGGATGAAATCCGTAGTGGCATCTCCCTCCACTACATCCCCAGGTCATGGACATGCTTTTTGTAGCAAGGCGAAGAGAGGGAAGATGTTTCATGATTATATTCATAGGACTTGGATACATACATACATACATACATACATACATATATATATATATATATATATATATAATGCCATCTGATCCTAGTTCATGATTCTTCATATATTCCATGTATATAGCCTTATGCGACCGCATGTGGTCCTATATGTATGACACACTTAGTTCAATACATGTTATGAACCTATATTTTCAGAGACACGTCCAACACACTTAGTTTGATACATTATATCCATGTTGGTTTTCATAACGATATTACTTATATGTTTTATTTGATTTCATTGCACATGATATCCTTCTATGTATGTTTTCATAACCATATTAGTTCTATATGTTTGATTTGATTTGATGACCTTGATTATGTGACCTTTATGGATATGATATATGATATGTTAAATGTTATTGTTAAATGATATATGATGTTATGTTATATAATGGTTTTGAATGTTCTTGGGTGTAAGATCATTTTTCTTAAGAGATTCAAGTGTGGACTTATATCAATTTTCTTATTTTAAGCGCGTGGTTAACACACTCCAAAGTGAGACAAAATGTACACAATTAAAAATGGTCTTGAGGGATTTATTACAAGTCATTTTATATGTTTTTAGTGTACTTACAATTTATTTTTTAAGTATTATTCCAAATTAAACTTGTTATTGATGTGTGTAAAAATAAGGTCCTAATTTGAATTCGCTTGTAAAAAATACATAAACATTGTCGAACTTAGTTGGCACAAGATATGAAAAAAATATTCTTAGGACTCTATTATGTATTAACATGATTTTAAAAGAGATCATTTAACAATCATTAGAGTATTTACATGGTAATGTGTTAAACTTGTTGCAATCTCATTGATGCGAGCCGAGTAGCACGAGAATTCATGCCCCGGGAGGTTGTGGTCGAGCAAACTATCATTGCCAACGTGTTCGATTAGGGGGTATATGCCTTCAAGTTCTATGGAGGGATCTAGGGAGGCCCAGTTTAAAGTCAGACCACCTGATATGAAGCCTTCCTGGCATTCCTTGAGCCTTCGTGGCATAATTGTTTACAAACTTCCTTTTCTAGGCAATATTAGCAAATGAACCAAGGCGAGTAGTGAGAAGTCATGCCTCAGGATGTCGTGGCACCAAACCAACTGCACCAACACATCTAGGTAGCCAAGTGAAATCTAGAGGAGTCATCATTTCAGTGAGCGACAACGTTGTTGCTTCTAGGCTACTTCATTCAGGCGTAGTCCCTTAAGAGCCCTGAGACCAAAAAATTGTTCAACTTCGATAGGTGACTAATCGGACTCTGTGGCACCTAGATATGTCTTGTTGGATTCTATAGGGACCCTATACAATAGCTTATCTTGGATTTTTCCATCTCCAATCAGTGCTCTTGTTGCCCTATTGTTTCCAAATGCGTGAAATAGTGAAGTTTGAGCTAGTGTAAGGCTGTCAAATGCTATATTTTGAAAATGGTGTGTCATGGAACAAAACCAACTACGCTAACACATCCGGGTGGCTAGGTGAATGCTAGAGGAGGCATCATTCTAGTGAATGACAACATCATTGCTTCCGGGCTACTTCGTTTGGGCGTAGTTCCTTAAAAGCCCTGAGACCAAAACACCATTCAACTTCGACAGGTGACTACTCAAACTCCGTGGAACCTAGAAATGTCTTGTTGGATCCTACACCTTAAAGTAGGGACCCTATACAATATCCTATCTCAGTTTTTTCTATCTCAAATCGGTGCTCTCACTTCCCTATTATTTCCAAAAGCGTGAAATAGTGCAGTTTGAGCCAATGTAAGGTTGTCAAATGCTATATTTTGAAAATGGTGTGTCATGGCACCAAAATGACTATACCAAAACATCCAAGTGGCCAGGTGAATGCTAGACGAGCCTTCATTTTGGTGCATGAAAATTTCATTGCTTCCAGGCTACTTCGCTTGGGTGTAGTCCCTTAAGAGCCCTAAGACCAAAGAACCATTCAACTTCGACAAGTGACTACTCAGACTTCGTGGCACCTAAAGATGTCTTGTCATATACTACACCTTGGCATGGGGACCCTCTATAATATCCTATCTCAGTTGTTTCTGTCTCCAATTGGTGCTCTCACTACCCTATTGTTTCCAAACACACAAAATAATGCAGTTTGAGCCAGTGTAAGGATGTCAAATGATATATTTTGCAAACGGTGGGTCATGGAACCAAACCGACTGTGGCGAAACATCTGGGGTGGCCAAGCGAATGCTATAGGAGGTTTCATTTTTGTGTGCAACAATGTCATTGCTTCCAGGATACTTCGTTCGAGCATAGTCCCTTAAGAGCCCTGAGACCAAAGAACTGTTCAACTTCAGTGGGTGACTACTCGAACTTCGTGGCACCAAGAGACGTCTCGTCATATCCTACACCTTGATGTAGGGACCATCTACAATAGATTGTATTAGTTTTTTCTATCTCCAATAAGTTTTCTCATTGCCCTATTGTTTCCAAATGCGTGAAATAGTGCAGTTTGTGCCAGTGTAAGGCTGTCAAATGCTATATTTAGACAACGGTGTGGCATGGAACCAAAATGACTATGCTAACACATCCGGGTGGCTAGGTGAATGCTAGAGGAGGCCTCGTTTTGGTGAAAGACAATGTCATTGCTTCTGGGCTACTTCATTCAAGCATAGTCCCTTAAGAGCCCGAAGACCAAAACACCATTCAACTTTGATGGGTGACTACTCAGACTCCATGGAACCTAGAGATGTCTCGTTGGATCCTACACCTTAATGTAGGGACCCTATACAATAGCCTTTCTCAGTTTTTCTGTCTCCAATTGGTACTCTTGATGCCCTATTATTTCCAAACGCGTGAAATAGTGTTGTTTGAGCTAGTGTAAGGTTGTCAAATGCTATATTTTGAAAACGGTGTGTCATGGCACCAAATCGACTGCGCCGAAACATCTGAGTGGCTAGGTGAATGATATAGGAGAATTAGTTTCAGTGCACGAAAATGTCGTTGCTTCTAGGATACTTCGTTTAGGCATAGTCCCTTAAGAGCCCTAAGACCAAAGAACTGTTTAACTTTAACGGGTGACTACTCAGACTCCGTTGCGCCTAGAGACATCTCGTAAGATCCTACACCTTTAGGTTCTGGGAACTTATGAGCTCAGGGAAACTCTTTCGGAAAACTTCTTTTCAAAAATTTCTTTTGGGAAAAATTTTCAGGGAAATTGGTCAGAAAAATTATTTCAAAGATTTCCTTTGGAAATTTTCGTTTATGATATTTCAGTTCGGGAAAATTTTCAGAGATTTCAGTTTGGGACAATTTTTAAGAGAAAGTTTTCAGATATTTCATTTCGGTGATTCCTTTTGGAACTTTTCAGTTCATAATTTTGAAATTTTTCTTTTCAGGTTTTCATAATTTCTACAACTTCAGCTTCTGAAACACAGGGCTTGATGTCTGCTTCCACTTCAAAGGGAAAAGAGAAGATGAAATACTTATTTCTTGGGGTTTCTCCTCACTCATACCTGTCCTCCGACTTAGAGAATATTGGGGACAATGATCTAGGAAAAATCAATTTTACAGATTTCTGGGAAACATTAAAGGCTCCAGAAAAGAAACCATGGATGCAGGCCATCTACAACAGTGGGCTTGCCCTTACCACCGGTTTTCCCACATCCATGCATTGCCCATAATGTTTTTTAGCTGCAGCAACCCAATTTGACAAAGACTCCATGTCAGTTAGAGATAGTGATAATAAGGTGGTAATCTATTTGGACCAAGACTTCTTCGAAGAATCTACTTTATAACTTCCCGATGTTCAAGATTACGCCACAATTTTACCAGAGATAACCGTGGAACATTAGGATAAGAAAGAGGAACCATGCTCAAAAATCATGATGAAATCTTATCTAGCCAAGAACTTTGCCAAATTACCCAAAAATATGCATCGGTTGGATTTTATTTAGGAAGTCAACGATCTTATTGTGTTGTTAAGCAAAGTTTTAGGTCTTTCTTTTGTAAAGGAATTCCAAGAATGGATGTTTTTGTACATCGCGACCATCAAGAAGAATGATGAGTTTATCCGATGGGGGGAGCATATTAGTAGCTCCACTTGCTATCAATTGGGTAGAGTGTCAGATATAAAGACTTTCTACATGACATCCTTCCTTGTGTATGCGGCTACTGCTATGGGGGATTTTGCTAGTTTGAACACCAGGGGTGTTCGCAGCACCTCCCAAATATATGACTTTTATCCCCAACTTACTCTTGATGACGGAAGCAGGAATTTCCATAGAGTCAATGACACTTTCTTCATTGTCATCCTTTATCATTTTGAAAAAGAACTATATAATTGGAGGGTTTCCGATGAAGCTTTCAAAGAAGTGTGGGAATGGGGAGCAATCTACTTTCATTTCCTACATTCACCTATATCCGAATTCTGGGTTTCATAGGTGCCCCAAGCAAATTGCCAAGGTGCCCTACTGACAAGTGGATTCTGTTGGAATTAGTTCAGAAGTTATTAGATTATCATCGAATCCAAAATAAGTGTCACAAAGTAGGAATGCATTTCCCTATTTCAATTGGTAGGTACTCTTCCCAAAATATTCACAAGGTGAAAAATTTTGACGCAGAAATGGCCGAGCTAACCATGCGGACCTTTCATCCGCTGACTAATTTTGATTATTGGGGTAAGTTTGGGGAAACAAGTCATTCCAATGCCCATGTGCCCCAATTGGAAGATATATGGATTCATTGTTGAGACGAATACATTGTGCGACAAAGGGATTATGAAAGATTAACCCTTAATGAGGTTCAGAAATTTGGTTTGGCCGATGTGCCAAAGGACATGTCGGATAATGATGAGGTTTTGGATTCATCATACAAGGACGATAATGTTTCCAATCAACCACTATCATGGATTGATTGGTATGTGGAAGAATGCAGCAATACAAAGGAGAGGGTGGGACCCATTTTAAAGAGGACTTTCAGTTGGTTGACCACTTTTGGAATCTCACCCAAAGGGGAAAATCAACCTACAAATACAGGAGCTATACCAGCAATAAGCCAACCAAAACCCACTAAGGGAAAAAGGTCAACTCAAAAGGCTCCTACAATCCCAAAGAAGATTTCATTTGTTGTTGTTGACTCATCTCTCTCCAAGGCTTATACTCCCAAGATCACATCTCCTGCAATGCCTATGATAGAAATGGTTGAAGTCAATGACTCTCCTAGTATTCTTTAGGATCCATCACACCTTCTTCTTCCTCCATTATCACTTCCAATATCAATTCCTTCCACTTCCACAATCATTTCTTCCTTCCCATCCCCTTCTTGTCCCAATTATTCTCATCACTTCCAGTTCTATCAGCTAGGAAAAATATTGGGTCACCCATTTCCTCTTCACTTCCTTTAACACTTCCATTTTCTTCAATCAGAACCCCCAACATTATTCTGTCAATTATTATGGTTGTTCCTACATCCACGCCTTCCATCATTACTACTTCTACTCAAATAGCATCTAGGGTTTCTAGTGATCTTTCTCTAATCGACGTTTTAGGTATTGGATCAGCTACTCCATCTTCATCAGCTCTATCCATACTAGAATGGATGTTTACGCAAAATCCCAAGAAAAAGAAGAAGGTTCCTCTAGGAGATGTTATAGATCTCAGCATATTGGAGCATATGCCCAAGAGACAGGCCAAGAGACCGAAAACCATGTCAAGTCTAACGGTTAACTCATCTAGAGAACATGTGATAGAGCTTGCCACCCCGGTTTAGGGGAAAACTAAAGAAACAATCAGAGTAGCAGATTACTGGATATGAAAATTATCATTGGGGAAGGTTACTCATGAAGGAGACAAGAAAGATGTACACACTTCTCTTGGGGCCCATTTGGAGAAATATGACAAAGATAAGGCCACCAAGGATGAGCTCAAATCCAAGGTCGAGTAGCTCACTACACTGCTATGCAAAGTAACCCAACCCACTCCATCCACTAAAGTCTCAACTACTACGGAGATGATAATTTTATCTACAATCGATGATATTTCTTATCACAAGCTCAAGAAGCAAGGCCAGATAGGGAGATTAGTGAGTGGATGGATGGAGAGAATTCTGTAGGAAGCCAATCCTTTGATCAAGGAAGTAGTTGAGATATATAATGATATGCAGGTTGCCAAAACCACCATTTCCAAGATGGATGAGGCCTTCTCTAAAGATAATAATAATTTAAATTTAAATTTGGCAACATGGAGTGATATCAGAGAAGAGGATTCCGAATTTCTTCTTCAGGAAGAGGTGATCGATGATGTCTCTAAATTATTTGAATATCAAAAGGCCATGGAATTCCAGTGTCAAGTATTGCAGGATCTGATTGAGAAATTAGAGGAGAAATGAGTGGAGATCACAGATGCCCTGAATGACATCTCAGAGGATTTTGATATCGCCAATTGCAAATTCTTCAATGAAAATATCGATGCTCTTCCTGAGGATCAAATTAAGGGAAATTTCAAAGATTTGGTGAAGTGTGATGATGAGGTCACCAAAAATTTCAATAGTGATTCCATTGACTGATTGGTCTTATGTCAAAATTTCATAGGGAAACTAAAGAAATTTACGAATAAACTTTGAATATTTCCAGCCAGGATCACAAAAGAGATAGAGACAATAGACGTAGTGAATCACTACACATGTGATCCCAGAGATGAAGAAATTCAGGGGATTATCAAGTGCTTCATTGAGTACAAACACCAAATGGCTGTGTGGGAAGAAGGGACAATAGAAAATTATAGGTGAGGGAGGTGTAGATGAACCAGGCCAAAGCTGAGTAGCCATGAAAGGAAAAGTCCAAGCTCCGGATTAGTCAAAGTTGTAGGGTTGACTGAGTCAATTTCTTGCAACAAATTTTCTATTTTCATGGGAGCATGTTCCCTTAATATTAATGACATTTCTATTTTTAGTTAAATGTTAGTTAAGGGCCCAGCTGTAATGGCTTAGCCTAAGAACTTATAAATAGTGGAATGCTTCCATTTGGTAGATAGATTTTTTTTCTAAGAGTTCCTCTTCAAACTTGGAAGAGTGCTGTAGAGATTTTAAGAAACCTTTTAATTACATTCAGAGTTGTACCTTGCTGTTGAGAATCTAATTTATTGTGTTGAATGTTGATCACTGTTTACTTTGTGAATTTACAATTCCTTAGTGATAGTGATTATCTTTCCCTTATTTTAGGTTTTCTATCTCATACTGTGAAGGAATAATACTACTATATTTTATGCCAGCTGTAAAAATATTATTTTCCTTCTGCATTAATTTTATGTCGTTATTATCCTTAGTCACAGAAATAGATGTTGATATATGCATGTGTGGTTTCCTTATGATGAATTAATTGTGTGTGAAATCTGATTTGATCTACCCTTATGTATACTCAAGTTTAACAGAGGAACGTCTACCCCTGGTTTGTAGTATTTTGTACCCATTCCAGTTGAGATAGGTGAAGGTGGTTAGTGATGCAAGCATACCTCCCACATTAACCCTTCCAGATGTTAAAAATTCCTTAATTTGGTGCATCACCACTTCTAGTATAGGATTTATTTCCTTGCAAATCTCTTTTCCTAATCCCATGAAATGTTAGCGTAGGACTAGATAGCCCTTTTTATCTCGCATTAGAAGTAGTGTTGTGTTTAGTTTAGGAAGAGGAAGCTGGCCTTCCCTAGAGGTTCACCTCAAGCCTAATTCCCATAGCTTGAGAGGTGATCCTATGTGTCCCAATCACACCAAACATTCCGTTCACATTTTGGCTATTGGAAGGGTGTAGTGATTTGGTGACAAATTTTTGGCATGCCCGGTGGGATAGAGAGTTGGTACTTCTCTTTTCATTCCATTAACAAAAAAGATACATGGCAACTCCATCTCTTTGGATTTCAAAGTTCAGTAAATCAACTTATGTGAAGAATTCACACAATAGATTCTTTTAGGTGGAAAAATTATATGCATACAAAGCTTTCTTTGTCTCCCCCAAGGAGAAGGGGAAGAAACCTTTCAGTATCATCAATCATCACTTTACCTCGTAGAGGGAATTCAACTCCTCTTGAAGGATATTTTCCCCCACCAAGACACAACCATATTTTGAATGTCATGTCAGCCAATGCTTTTCCAATGCCAACAGTCCTTTGTTGTTAGCACAAAGAGATGCCATACTAGTAGCTTCCTTAAAAAGTTTACCGTTTTACACTAGGGAGACTAATGTTTCACCTCGGGAGCACATACTGGATGTAGCTAGTATTTGTGTGGAACACAGTATTACAGAAGATAATGTGACAGTTCGAATCCTTGCTACTTCATTCAAAGGTAGAGAACTTCAATGGTTCTAAAGTTTAACTGCCAGATCTATTACCACTTGGAACGAGTTAGGCATGAATTTTTGTAAGTAGTTCAAAGACAAAAGTGATAATCTCTCACTTGTAGAACAATTCCATACTATTAAGAGGTCTCCCCAAGAGTATATGATTGATTTTAACCTCTATTTTGACAAGACATGGAAATGGATCCCAACACTCGTAAGGCCATCTCTAGATAGCGCATTTCTATATTACTTACGGGCATTGAATAGTGATGTCACCGTCATGATTTAATCCATGCAAGGAACCATTATCCCTGATGCTTACGAATTGTTGTAAGAGTTAAAAATTTCTTGATTCAAGCAGGTAAATTTACTCCTAGACCTCCCATACCTGTGTTTGCAGAGCTTGTAGGCCAACAACTAGTCATTGCCCTAGTTCCAGAAGCTTCTAGTCTGATAGCTACACATGCATCCAATTCCTCAAATGATCTAGCTGTGGTAAATTCATTGTTACAAAATTTTGGGAATGAACTCATGGCGATGAAGAAGCAGCCGTCCCAATATGCTCATCCCTTTTAACCCCAATATCAAACAATCCGTCCTCCATTTCTAAGAAACGGTCAGTCACAAAATCAGGCCATAAGCCAAGCTACGAATGTAAAACCTTTGAAATTTCAAAACCCTTATGATGCCAGTTCTTCCAGAGATATAGTCCGAGTCCAGAACAACCTCATCTAAGACTATGAATGGTGCTACCCTTGTTCTCAGCCCCATAATCATAATCTCTACCCAAATGGAGTTTTGAGTTAAGCCCTTATGGTCTAAAGCATAACCACTCTACATGAATCATCTGCCAGACCATCCACTCCTGAAAGTCAAGACCAACCTCCTGATAAAACCACATTACTAAATTGGCAGGTAAAAGACTTTTGTGGTTTGAATACCAATTCCTCCACTATAGCATCCAACACACGTTCCAAGAAAAGGGCAATATATTCATAGTCTTCTAATACTGATCAGGAATCTACTTCTCAGGCCCCAACACAAATACTAGATGATAAAGGAACGAGAAAGAAATCATCATAAATATCCGTTGATTAGTCTACAAAGAAAGATGGGACTTTGAGTATCACAATTCCCAATAAGCATTTTCCAAAAGAGGACCCCAATGTCCCAAAAGGAATTAGCAAAGTGGGAGCAATTTCATTCAGTATCATGGAGCAAATGAAGAAGACAAATTTGAGTGTCACAATGTGGGATGCACTCTCGATTCCTTCTTAGAGGAACTTGCTACGAGAGGCTTTGAACAACTTTGGCACCACTAACAGATCATCAAGTCAAGAAGTAGCAGTGACAACCAGCTTATGCCAACCCGAAACAAAAATATATGCTAAGCCTAACAAACCTCCACCATTCTATATCTCATTGATTATTGGTGACCATTTGGTGCACAATTGTATGATCGATTCTGGAGCCAGTAGTTCCGTGATGCCCAAGCAGGTCACAGATGTTCTGCAAATTCCATATACTCCAATTTTAAGAGGGGTTGTTCAACTAGATGAACTACAGTCCAAACTATGGGGGTCATTAAGGGGTTTCAACTTACTATCTACACATGTCCTAGTTTAACATTCACACAGGAAATATCTATCATTGATCTCCCTCCCCTCTTTGCCATCTACTTATCACGGGATTTCATCACAAAAATGGGTGGTTATTTGTCATCAGACTGGTCGCATATGATCCTAAAGACCCAGTATGGGACTAAGGTAACTATAAGGGTAGAACCAATCTGTCACAATCACATGGAACCTTACACAGCCAAACCAATAAACGGTAACTATGCCATTTGTGATCACGAAGATGAGGATGCAGATCATGAGCCAACTACTCTCATAGAAGAGGTTTCAGATACAATTCTTGATGAGGTGAGTATAGATCATCAATATGACCCCTATGCTAATGCATTGGCAAATGAAGAATCTGGTATGTTGTTTTTGGAAGAGATTGAATTAGGTACATATTGCATTCATGAAGAAGATGTTATCATACCTCAACTGGTTAAGGCATCAAGCGATACAAACAGACTGTGGTAGATGTTCTTTGATGGCTCACGAAGTAAAAATGGATCTGGTACAGGGGTTATGTTAATTTCTCTAGAAGGAAACAAATATTTCTCTTCCTTTTAGTTGTAGTTCAGTTGTACTAATAATGTTGCTAAATATGAAGCTCTTATACAAGGAATTCAGTTGGCCCAAAGAAGAGGAATCCAAACCTTGAATCTCTTTGGCGATAGTGAATTGGTTGTGCACCAAGTTACAACCCATAGTGCATCAAATAATGATCTACAATGGTCATAAAAAAATTGGGTTTGGGATCTGATAGAATATTTCAAGGCTTTCGGAATTCATGCAATCCCTAGGAAGAAAAATCAAGATGTTGAAAAGCTGGAAACTGACATACCTACGGACATCATGAAAGAAGGGAAATAGATAGTCAAAATGGTGGTCCTTCCTGCAGTACCAGATAATGTGATTAGTTGGCAGGTGTTTGGTAGTGATCAACAAATTGTTCTCTTTCTACAACAAGAAGTAGAGTTTGCTGCCAAACATCAAGATAAACTCCAAAATTCTTATGGCGATCAAATTATATAGCTGAAAGGAAACAATGCCAAAGGCCTGGTTACATTGGAATCCATATTCAATTCGGATGATCAAGCCAAACAGAGCACTAATATGGTGGTCAAAGAGGAGGATTTTGAAGAGGTTGAGGTGACAAATGAAAATCTTCTAAAAATTGGTAAGGTATGCACTGCTCAGGAGAAGGAAGCTTTCGTCAAATTATGTCAGGAATACCATGATATTTTCACATGGAGCTACAAGGACTTGCGTGGTTTTCATCCTGACTTAGCTCAACATACTATTGAACTGGATCCAAACTCCAAGCCAGTTTGTCAAAAATATAGGCCAATTAATCCCAAAATCAAACCACTGATGAGGAAAGAGTTGACCAATCTTATCGAGGCCTGCATAATTTTTCCTATTAAGCATTCTTCGTGGGTAGCTAATCTGGTACCTGTAAGGAAAAAGAACAGTGAAATCTGGCTGTGCGTAAATTTCAAGGATCTGAACCATGCCTCGTTGAAGGATCACTACCCTCTCCCCTAAATGGATAAAATCCTCTAAATAGTGGCAAGGGCTCAAATATTTTCTTTTCTTGATGGATATTCAAGATATAATCAGATTCTGGTTTAAGAATCTAATCAATTCAAAATGGCTTTCACCACCAAATGGGACACATGCGCTTACAAAAAGATGCCTTTTGGATTATCCAATGCATGGGATACCATTCAGAGAGACATGGATATGGTGTTTAAAGGACTCATCAAAGACATGATCTTGGTTTACCTTGACAACATCACTTTCTACTCCAAACATAATGAGGACCATATCACTCATCTAAGGAATTTTTTTTGAAGGTGTAGAGAATATGGTGTCTCATTGAACCCGAAGAAGTGAATTTTTGTAGTGCAGGAAGGAAAGTTTTTGGGAAATATTGTTTCAATAGAAGGTTTGTCTATTGACCCAACTAGGATTAAGTCAATTATGTCCTTATCTCTCCCAAGTCATAAAAAGGGTCTCCAGAGTTTTTTAGCTACTATAAATTTTGTTCAGAGATTTATTCCTTAGTTTGCAACATTGGAAAAACTGTTGACGGCCATGCTTATAAATAATATCCTATTTTCATGGATGAAGGAGGGAAGAGAAACTTTGAAGCCATCAAGACAGCTATCTCCCAAGCTCCTACACTGTTGAATCCCTGGTTTGACAGGGATTTCATTCTCTATTCTTTTGTAGGTCAGGAAAGTATTTCAAGAATTCTCACCCAGCAAAATGATGACCTGATGGAGCAGCCCATTTCATTTTTCAGTCAGTCTCTTAAGGCATACAAACTCAAATATTCCTTCATTGAAAAATAGGTCTTTGCGGTCATTTAAACCCTCAAGAAGTTTAGGCATATGTTGTCTAACAACAAAATCCATTTAATGGTTTCTCATCCTGGCGTCAAAGAGTTTTTGTTGAATAAAGAGATGAATGAGAAACGCACTGGGTGGATTACGAAAGTAATGGAGTATGATGTACACATCAAGGTCACTAATCTTGTCAAGGGAAAATGGTTATGTCAGCAGTTGGTTGCAGACACAGATTCAAAATATACAGAAGATTTCATGCTTTTGAATGTTGATGAAGGAAATGATCAGATTAATTGGTCAACTAAGATGCAAAACTTCCTTCTTTCTGGGATATATCCTCCAAACATGGATAAAGTCCAAAGACGTACTTTCCATCTTTAGTCTATTATGTATGTCTTGATAGATAATGTTCTCTTTCAAAAGGATCTAAATGGTATTATTCTATGTTGCATCAAGCCAGAAAAGGTGAACAAGGTATTAAAGGAATTCCACAATGGCTTGTCTGGAGGACATTACTCTGCATGAACAACCACCACCCAGATCATGCAAGCTAGTTATTACTGGCCAAACTTGTTCAAAGACTCTCATATCTAGGTGAGGAAATTTCAGGAGTGTGCTCTTTTCACTAGAAAACAGAGGTTGTTAGCTCTCCCATTACGCCCCATTCAAGTAGATCAACCCTTCGTTCAGTGGGGATTAGATTTCATTGGGATGATCAATCCTCTATCCAGCGAGGGGCATAAATGGGTCCTTACTGCAACATATTATTTCCCTCACTAGAAAGAGGTAGTGGCCCTAAAGGAGAGTAATGAAAATGCCATTCTGGATTTTCTAGAAAATTTGATGACAATGTTCGGTGTTCCTTTTACTATTATCTCAGATAATGTTATGTCTTTCCTCGGGATGAAGATAAGTGAATGGGCCATCAAGAACGGAGTTTACCTTAAGACTTCATCTAACTATTACCCACATGGGAACTAGTTGGTTGAATCCAGCAACAAGAATCTCATAAGAATCATTAAGTGCATGATGGAGGCCAATACAAGGACCTAGCATACGTAACTCAAGACTACCCTATGGGCTGACATAATAACACCTAAAAAGGCCATCGAGGTTTCTCCTTTTATGCTTGTTTATGGAAGGGAAGAAAAACTTCCACTTTCCTTGGAGATGCCTTCTTTGGACTTGGCTTATCGGCTTGAAGTTATGGAGGATGAGGCCTTATTAGTGAGGTTTTCTGAACTCATGAATCTGGAGGAAATTCGAAACACCACCATGAATATGCTGACAGAACATTGAGATCAAGTTAAGAAATCCTTCGACAAAAAATCCTCTGATAATCTATTCAGGGAGGGAGATTTGGTTCTAAAATGGGACAAAGATCACGCCAAACCTGGCAGGCACGCCAAGTTCGATGCATTGTAGAGCAGTCACTATGTTATTACAAGCTACAAAGAGGTAAATTCATGTTGCCTATCCAGACTCAATGGAATAGAATCGTCCATTCATGTGAATGGTATACACCTCAAAGATTTCTTTTGAGGATGTTCCACCATGTACAGTGTTTTGTCTTTTCCTCCAAGTTCTTTGCACATCATTTTCTTTTCTTTTCTTTTTCTTGCGTGTTTTCTATTTTAGTTTTTAGTTTTTTAGACTCCTTTGCCAAATGTTTTGCTTAAGGCTACTAGTCTGAAAGCTTAGTAGGCAAGCATTCCCTAGAGATCACCAAAAATGTTAACCATTGAACCTACCTTGAAGGAAAAATATGTGTTAGACAATTTTTGTAGAAAATCCTTGTATAATGCAATTTTCCAAGACCGAAATCCAAATTTTTCAATTTTTAGACTTCGGATATTTTTTCTCTTTTGAAATTTTATTGCTCGGACTCGAGATTGCTCTTTTAGCTCTCTGCAGTCCAAAACCCTGAAATTATGAATTTTCAGACTTTTAAGCTTACAGGTTTCAGGACTTTTGGCCCCTTTTGTTTAAATCCCTCTCAGACTTCCGAAGTCCAAATGTCTAAAAACCCAAAAATTTGGGCTTTCGGGGTTTCGGAGTTCTCCAAGTTTTTTTTAGGATTTTTACTTGAAAATTTCCGAAGTTCGAATGTCTAAAAATCCAAATTTTTGGGTTTTTGGTTTTCAGAATTTTCCATCGCCAATTTGTTTTCTCGTCTCCCACTCTCTTAAGTCTAAAACCCTGAAATTTTGAGTTTTGGGCTTTTAGGTTTCATATTTTCGGAGGTCCTCTATGCAATCAATTTTCACCTACCTCTATACAGATCGAATTTCTGCCATTAATATCAGGTTTTCTATTTAAACTTAGTTTTTTACTCGTCATTTTTACCTGACACTTTTTCTCTGACATTTCATTTCTTGTACTTTGTGATGTCCTTTTCAAGGTATGGTAATTTGTTTATTTTCTTTTGGTTTTAGGTCTTTTTTCTTTGTTTCCTTCTCATTTTGGTTCTCCTTTTGGTCTCTCTTTGTGTTTTTCAAAATGTCAACTGCTTGGTTCACCATGTTTCGTATTTTGAGTTTCTTCAGGTATTCAGATTTGTTTGAAGGATCTTCTTGATTCTCTTTTTCTAGAATTTGGGAGTTAGTGATTGTTTGGAAAAGTCCTCTTTTCTTTCAGGTTTTTGAAACTCTTTTCGGAGGAACTTGTTCATAAATATTGTTCGGGAGGTTTTTCCTTCGGTTTTTTATAACTTCTAACTTCGAGGAAACTCTTTTGGAAAACTTCTTTTTGGAAATTTCTTTTGGGAAAATTTTTCAGGGAAATTGGTCAGAAAAATTATTTCGGAGATTTCCTTTAGAACTTTTGATTTTGAAGATTTAAGTTCAGGAAACTTTTCGAAGATTTCAGTTCGGGAAAAATTTTCGAAGAAATTTTTTAGAGATTTCAGTTTGGTGATTCCTTTCGGAACTTTTCAGTTAGGAATTTTGAAATTTTTCTTTTTCAGGTTTTCAGAATTTCTACAAATTCAGCTTCTGAAACACAAGGCTTGATGTTTGCTTCCACTTCAAAGGGAAACGAGAAGATGAAATACTTATTTCTTGGGGTTTCTCCTCACTCCTACCTGTCCTCCGACTTAGGGAATATTGGGGACAATGATCTAGGACAAATCAATTTTCTAGATTTATGGGAAAGGTTAAAGGCTCCACAAAAGAAACCATGGATGCAGGCCATCTACGACAGTGGAATTTCCCTTACCGCCGGTCTTCCCACATCCATGCATTACCCAGAATTTGTTTCAGCTGTAGCAACCCAATTTGACAAAGACTCCATGTCAGTTAGAGATAGTGATGATAACGTGGTAATCCGTTTGGACCCAAACTTCTTTGAATATCTTCTTAAATTTCCCGACGTTCAAGATTAGGCCAAAATTTCACCAGAGATAATAGTGGAACGTTGGGATAAGAAAGAGGAAGTATGCTCAAAAATCATGATGAAATCTTATCTGGCCAAAAACTTTGCCAAATTACCCAAAACTATGCATAAGTCAGATTTTATTTAGAAATTCAATGATCTTATTGTGCTATTAAGTAGAGTTTCAGGTCTTTCTTCTGCAAAGGAATTCCAGGAATGGATGTTCTTGTACATCGCAACCATCAAGAAGAATGACAAGTTTATCCGATGGGAGGAGCATATTAGTAGCTCCATTTACTATCAATTGGGTAGAGTGTCAGATACGAAGACTATCTACATGACATCCTTCCTGGTGTATGTAGCTACTACTATGGGGGATTTTGCTAGTTTGAACACTAGGGGTGTTTGCAGCACCTCCCAAATATATGAATTTTATCCCCAACTTACTCTTGATGAGGGAAGAAGGAATTTCCTTAGAGTCAACAAAACTTTCTTCGTTGTCATCTTTTATCGTTTTGAAAAATAACTACATAATCGGAGGATTTCCGATGAAGTTTTCAAAGAAGTGTGGGAATGGGGAACAATCTAATTTTAATTGCCTACATTCACCTATATCCGAATTCTGGGTTTCATAGGTGCCCCACGAAAATTGCCAAGGTTCCCTATTGACAAGTGGATTCTGTTGGAATTAGTTCAGTGGTTATTGGATTATCATCGAATCCAAAATAAGTGTCACAAAGTGGGAATGCATTTCCCTATTTCAATTGGCAGGTACTCTTGCCAAAATATTCACAAGGTGAAAAATTTTGATGCAGAAATGGCCGAGCTAACCATGCAGACCTTTCATCCACTGACTAATTTTGATTATTGGGGTAAGTTTGGGGAAACAGGGCATTCCAGTGCCCACGTGCCCCAATTGGAAGATATATGGATTCATTTTCGGGACAAATACATTGTGCGACAAATGGATTATGAAAGATTAACCCTTGACGAGGTTTGGAAATTTGGTTTGGCCGATGTGCCAAAGGACATACAAGATAATGATGAGGATTTGTATTCATCATACAAGGACGATAATGTTTCCAATCAACCACTGTCATGGATTGATTGGTATGTGGAAGAATGGTGCAATAAAAATGAGATGGCGGGACCCATTTTAAAGAGGACTTTTAGTTGGTTGACCACTTTCGGAATCTCACCCAAAGGGGAAAATCAACCTACAAATACAGGAGCTATACCAGCAGTAAGCCAACCAAAACCCACTAAGGGAAAAAGGTCGACTCAAAAGGCTACTACAATCCCAAAGAAGATTTCATTTGTTGTTGGTGGCTCATCTCTCTCCAAGGCTTCTACTCCCAAGATCACATCTCTTGCAGTGCCTGTGATAGAAGTGGTTGAAGTCAATGACTCTCCTAGTATTTTCTAGGATCCATCACACCTTCTTCTTCATCCATGATCACTTCCAATATCAGTTCCTTTCACTTACATAATAATTTCTTCCTTCCCATCCCCTTCTATGGCCCAATTATTCTCATCACTTCCAATTCTATCAGCTAGGGAAAATATTGGGTCACCCATTTCCTATTCACTTCCTTTAACACTTCCATGTTCTTCAATCACAACCCGCAACATTGTTCTGTTAATTCCTATGGTTGTTCCTACATCCACGCCTTCCATCATTACTACTTCTACTCAAATACCAATTAGGGTTTCTAGTGGTCTTACTCTAACTGATGTTTCAAGTATTGGATCTACTACTTCATCTTCATCAACTCTAATTGTAGTGCCCACTTCCCTTCAACACTATTCTTCTGATCGTCAGACTAGGATTATTATTAGACACCATTTTGTCTTAGTTTAGTAGAGTTAGATTATGGCCTTCATTACTTGAGTGACTTAGACAGATGCATGATGAATTATTATAAACATTAATTTTATATATAAATCTATATATATGTACTGTCCCATGTCGGTCTGTATGTATGTATTATATGTCTGTTGTTTATGTCTGTATTTTGATGTTTTTTAATTTTGATGTCGTTACCTATCATTGCTGCTATTTTGATATGTGATGTTAATCATTTGATTCATATATAGCACAAAAATTTTCGAAAGAAATTTTAGAGATTTAGTTTGGTGATTCCTTTCGGAACTTTTCAGTTAGGAATTTTGAAATTTTTCTTTTTCAGGTTTTCAGAATTTCTACAAATTCAGCTTCTGAACCACAAGGCTTGATGTTTGCTTCCACTTCAAAGGGAAACAAGAAGATGAAATACTTATTCTTGGGGTTTCTCCTCACTCCTACCTGTCCTCCGACTTAGGGAATATTGGGGACAATGATCTAGGACAAATCAATTTTCTAGATTTATGGGAAAGGTTAAAGGCTCCACAAAAGAAACCATGGATGCAGGCCATCTATGACAGTGGGATTTCCCTTACCGCCGGTCTTCCCACATCCATGCATTACCCAGAATTTGTTTCAGCTGTAGCAACCCAATTTGACAAAGACTCCATGTCAGTTAGAGATAGTGATGATAACGTGGTAATCCGTTTGGACCCAGACTTCTTTGAATATCTTCTTAAATTTCCCGACGTTCAAGATTAGGCCAAAATTTCACCAGAGATAATAGTGGAACGTTGGGATAAGAAAGAGGAAGTATGCTCAAAAATCATGATGAAATCTTATCTGGCCAAAAACTTTGCCAAATTACCCAAAACTATGCATAAGTCAGATTTTATTTAGAAATTCAATGATCTTATTGTGCTATTAAGTAGAGTTTCAGGTCTTTCTTCTGCAAAGGAATTCCAGGAATGGATGTTCTTGTACATCGCAACCATCAAGAAGAACGACAAGTTTATCCGATGGGAGGAGCATATTAGTAGCTCCATTTACTATCAATTGGGTAGAGTGTCAGATACGAAGACTATCTACATGACATCCTTCCTGGTGTATGTAGCTACTACTATGGGGGATTTTGCTGGTTTGAACACTAGGGGTGTTTGCAGCACCTCCCAAATATATGACTTTTATCCCCAACTTACTCTTGATGAGGGAAGAAGGAATTTCCTTAGAGTCAACAAAACTTTCTTCGTTGTCATCCTTTATCGTTTTGAAAAATAACTACATAATCGGAGGATTTCCGATGAAGTTTTCAAATAAGTGTGGGAATGGGGAACAATCTAATTTTAATTGCCTACATTCACCTATATCTGAATTCTGGGTTTCATAGGTGCCCCACGAAAATTGCCAAGGTGCCCTATTGACAAGTGGATTCTGTTGGAATTAGTTCAGTGGTTATTGGATTATCATCGAATCCAAAATAAGTGTCACAAAGTGGAAATGCATTTCCCTATTTCAATTGGTAGGTACTCTTGCCAAAATATTCACAAGGTGAAAAATTTTGATGCAGAAATGGCCGAGCTAACCATGCAGACCTTTCATCCACTAACTAATTTTGATTATTGGGGTAAGTTTGGGGAAATAGGGCATTCCAGTGCCCACGTGCCCCAATTGGAAGATATATGGATTCATTTTCGGGACAAATACATTGTGCGAAAAATGGATTATGAAAGATTAACCCTTGACGAGGTTTGGAAATTTGGTTTGGCCGATGTGCCAAAGGACATACAAGATAATGATGAGGATTTGTATTCATCATACAAGGACGATAATGTTTCCAATCAACCACTGTCATGGATTGATTGGTATGTGGAAGAATGGTGCAATAAAAATGAGAGGGCGGGACCCATTTTAAAGAGGACTTTTAGTTGGTTGACCACTTTTGGAATCTCACCCAAAGGGGAAAATCAACCTACAAATACAGGAGCTATACCAGCAGTAAGCCAACCAAAACCCACTAAGGGAAAAAGGTCGAATCAAAAGGCTACTACAATCCCAAAGAAGATTTCATTTGTTGTTGGTGGCTCATCTCTCTCCAAGGCTTCTACTCCCAAGATCACATCTCTTGCAGTGCCTGTGATAGAAGTGGTTGAAGTCAATGACTCTCCTAGTATTTTCTAGGATCCATCACACCTTCTTCTTCATCCATGATCACTTCCAATATCAGTTCCTTTCACTTACATAATCATTTCTTCCTTCCCATCCCCTTCTATGGCCCAATTATTCTCATCACTTCCAATTCTATCAGCTAGGGAAAATATTGGGTCACCCATTTCCTATTCACTTCCTTTAACACTTCCATGTTCTTCAATCACAACCCCCAACATTGTTCTGTTAATTCCTATGGTTGTTCCTACATCCATGCCTTCCATCATTACTACTTCTACTCAAATACCAATTAGGGTTTCTAGTGGTCTTACTCTAACTGATGTTTCAAGTATTGGATCTACTGCTTCATCTTCATCAACTCTAAACTGTAGTGCCCACTTCCCTTCAACACTATTCTTCTGATCGTCAGACTATGGATTATGTATTAGACACTATTTTGTCTTAGTTTAGTATGATGTTAGATTATGGACTTCATTACTGATTGGACTTAGACAAGATGCATGATGATTATTATAAACATTATTTATATATATATATATATATATATGTATGTATGTATGTATGTATGTATGTATGTATGTATGTATGTATGTATGTATGTTGATGTTTTATTTGATGTAGTTATATCATTGATGCTATTTGGATATGTGATGTTTAATCATTTGATTATATATAGAAAATAAAAAATTTAAATGATGATTTATATTATATTATTTTTAAGTGTTCTGATATGGCCACGAGGCCGAAGGAGGTATTTGTATTTTGTAGGCTATTTTATATCACAACAGACATCTGGGGGATTGGAGACTAACCACAATGGAATTTTGGATGGATTCAACACAGTCACCATGGCAACTAGTCATTTGCGTGTTGTTTTTTGTTGGGGGTTCCCATGGGGGGAATCGCATTTATATGTGACCATGGGGGTTCGTGTGTGTTAGTATGTGGTCTTTATTTTATTGTTCTCTTGCATGTGTTTTATTTTTGAATGTGTCCATTCCTTTATTTAAATAGAATGTGAAAGATAAATTTAAATAAGACTTGCTTAAATATAGTTATTGATGTGCTGATCCTTACATTTAATGTGTGTAAGAGAGTTAATATTTGGAGTATAAAACACTTCACCATCTTGAAACTCGGATTTGTCCTTGGAAGGTGTTTTTGGAAGCTTATGGGACAAGCTAAACTTGTCCCACACCTCTTAAAAGCTTCCTACCAACTTTATCTTGATTGGAGTGTTTACTTTTTCCTCTTAAATGCATTTTTGCTTGTCAATCTTGCTTGTGTAACTGTACTTTCTTACAAAAATTTAATTGGCTGTCCTTGAGGTGTAAGTGTAGGCTTACAAGTAAAGTCAATTTGATTGGCATGAGGACATCACATTCCTTTTTGGTTTTCAATTTTTTTGGGATGATTATTTTTCACTTGCATTTTAGAGAGAGCTGGAAAAGTCACATTTTTCTCTTCTTCTTCTTTTGTTGTTTTGGAGCTACATGATTTTGTAGCCATGGGATTTCTTCTCTTGCTGGAATATTTGTTGTTTTGGGGCTGTACATTTTGGAAGCCATTGGAGCTCTTCTCTTGCTGGAACGTTGCTATTAGATTATCTCCTTGGCGTTAGAAAGAGCTGTTGTTTTAGACTATCATTTTGTCTTCATTCAAGCTTGTTGTTGGACTGACTTCTTGGCATTTGAAGCTGTTGTTTTTGAAATGTGATTTGGGCATTCTTGTTGTTGTTTTGAGGACTTTGTTGGTGGACATTCAAGTGACTGTTGGGGCTGCATTCTTGTATTTTAAGGCTGCTATTTTTGAACTATGATTTGGGCATTCTTGTTGTTGTTTTGAGGACTATTTTTGTGGACATTCAAGTGACTGTTGGGGCTGCATTCTTGTATTTGAAGCTACTATTTTTGAACTGTGATTTGGGAATTCTTGTTGCTGTTTTGAGGATTGTTTTGTGTGAACATTCAAGTGATTGTTGGGGCTGCATTCTTGTATTTGAAGACTGTTGTTTCTAAACCGTGAGTTGGGAATTCCTATTGTTGTTTTGAAGACTGTTTTGTGGACACTCAAATTAATATTTGGGGTTGTATTTTCTTTCTTGCAAAGGTGTTGTGATTGCTATGGCAAGATAAGAGCTTGTTCATCTTTAAACTATTGTTTTCTTGCATGTTAATACATAATGTAAATGTGTGTCTCTTCTCCATTTGTCTAGTTGACTAGACTGCCTAGGGATGGTGTAGGAGAAGGCTATGGGGAATCATTATGGGGGGGCATAAGGGAATTCTAGAGGCATCAGATATTGAGGAGGGAGTTTGAGAATGGGGTCCACCATGGAAAAGAAATTTCGTGCATTTATTACTTTTGGGGGGCAAAAGTGATTTTGTGGGGGGCATAAGGAGATTATTGGGGGGGGCATAAGGATGTGTGTGATGATATTTCATGGAGGGATATTCAGGTGGATGCCCATTGCTCATTAGGAGGCATAAGAAGCTTCCCCCATAGTCCTTTCTCCTTTGGCTTGATTAAATAGAGCCTATGTGTTGTTTGATTGTGAAATACAATGGAAATCTATATGTGTCTTAGCTCTTTTGTTGTTATAAAATCTGCCTGTGTGTGTTGTGGAAGCCTATGGATGTTGCCATGTGTTGAACCCCATCTTTCATTGTGTTGTGGTTGGGGCTCAGGGGCCAATGACGAGAGATGCTTCATCTCTTCATTGGATATCTTGGTTGGGCAGAGAGTGCTTGCCTTTCCCCCTCTCTTCTTTCTCTGATCGATCGAAGGAAACATCTAAAGCTTGATGTTGTTTTGGAATCAGTCATGGTGTAGAGTTAACATCCATCATTGTTAGTATACTTCTTGTTGTAATTTCCTTTACCCACTCTATGTGGATGGACTGTAACTTTCATTATATTGTAAAGATGTATTTTGATTTGAGAAAGGGAAACAATCTTGTCTTCTAGCTATTGAGAGAACTGTAATGGTGTAGTATTTGTACATTCATGGCATAATGAAAATAGATATGTTACTGCCTCCATTGGATTACATTTTTCCAAGTATTACTTTGTTGCATCCATTGGTATGAGATGGTGTACAGTAAGAATCATTCAAATGCATGTAATTCTCTATTTTAGAATGTTGGAAGCAAATCTTGCATAAGGGAATTATGTTATTCTTGTTACTTGTCTTGCTGGGAAATGTTCAATCTATAAAGAATAAGGACTTCGTTTAGATCTTGCTATCAATCGTTGAAGAAAGAATTTTGTTTTAAGCTAGCATGAAATGACTTGAAATGATGTTCTTACATACTTAAGAGTTGTTGTTTCAGTCAGTTAGAACGTAGTAATATGATCTTCCCTTACTTCACTATGCGTGTACGCTTAATCAACCAACGAATGAACCAAAGAACCCCTCAAACTGTTAAGTAATGAATGAAGTGAACCAACTAAGCCTTGCAAGACCATAAAAGACCCAAGGTAGACCTGCACACTCAAGGAATTTACCTTAGAAGCTTTCAATCAAACAAATTTAACAAAAGGATTCACTCAGAAAATTACTAGTCTTGACTGTAGGATCCTATAGGATTGTTTTGCAAAAATGACCATCTAAACCTCATCCAATACTAAGTTTTATGATTTTTGTGCAAAGTAGACATCATCACCTTTCCAAAAATTCCAATTTTATCAAAAATTGAGTTCCCAGTCTAAAGTTATAGCATTTTGAAGTTCTTGTTGTAGGTAGTTCTGGAAGATGCTATGGGCTGCTGTAGGTGCAAAACTAGAGTTGCTACAGGTAGGCTTGCAGTTGCTACGGGCTACTGTAAGTGTATAGCCAGTTGCTATGGGCTACTATAGGAGGAAATTTAGTTGCTACAGGCTACTGTAGGACCACAACCGGAGTTGTTACGGGCTGGGGCCTACTACTTCAAAAGCTTATGACATATTGTATTTTGTACATGGAGACATCAGAAACATCAGTTTGCACAAGAGACAAGATTCACCAAAGTAAATAAGTATATTAGATCTTAATGAACATATAAAACTAAATTTATGCAAAATCATAACTTTTATCTCCTCTTGTGGTAGATTTAAACGTGCATGTGTCTTAGACTATGCTTGTGATAGTATTTAAACAAAAAAAAAATTATTCCTCTTTCAGCTAACTAAGCCTAGGTTAATCATAGATCTATAGAGGGTTGGTTTTATGAGCATTACACTTTAATATCAGAGTGGTGGTTCAAAAGCTTGGGCCATTGGGCACACTAGAAAACTTGAGACATGAACTGTAAACATAACACACTTTTGAATCTAAGTAAACAAACTTGTTTGAAAATTGAAGAAGAATTAAGTATGAAGAAATATTACATTACTCTATTCATTTGAACTGCAAGAATTAAAATGATAATAAAATAATAATAAGTTGTTTGAGTTGTTGTGCTTGCTTAGTGACATTTTTTCTAAACCCGGGGTAACTAAGAATGTCAGATTAAATTGATTTTGTGAACTTCTAGTATAATGGAAACTTGGTTCCCCTTTGAAAGTGTGTTGTTTTACTTGTCCTAAAACTTTATTTAAATTGTATGATGCATTAAGCCCTTTGTTGAGACCCTTACTTATTGGATTTGTTGGAATTATGAGTTGTATGATGTGATCCGTGTGATTAGACAGTAGTGGTTGTGTTCTGGGTCCAGAAGAGCTGATTAGAAGTTGTTTAGAGATTCCTTCCTTAAGTGGTTATGAAAGAGGATCTAGTTGTCAGTTTTCCATGTTGTTACCCATATGAGAGGGTGGATGCTAAGTCTGGGTGTCGTCTAGGACCCAATCCTATGTATGTGTCCTTGGAACTAACCTCGAGGTAGAGTACCCCTATTGGCAGCCATGAAAGGCTGCGGATTGAATGTGGTGTTCACTTTTGTGTTTTACATTCGTAATCTTGTGTATTTTATCAAGTACCAACATCTTATTTTATGATTGGATTGAAAAAACTCTTAGGATATTTTATTTATTTATATTTCTTGCAAGAATTTTCAAACTTTGCAATGCGGCTACTTAGCTGCTTTTATTGATTGTCGATGTTTCTTGGACTTTATTTGGTTGATGACTCAGAGCTCATGATGTTGTTGGCTACTTAGCTAAATGTTACGTGATTCTCACTTACATGTTGTTTAGCTGGCCCTATGTTTTTTTTTTCTCGTAATATTTTTTCTGGTATGGGGGTACACCCTAGGTGTCCATAATGTCCTTTTAGGTGCTTAAAGTTATACCTTGGTTATGGATGCACGGAACCTTGAGTGTGTCTAAGGTCTTAGAGTGACCCCTTTTGTTGCTTAACCTTGCTAAAAAGAAAGTTTGTTGTATGGTGTGGTATAGAGGGCAGTCTGACAGCAGTAGTGGTGTTTCTATTTATATCGGGTAAGAGCTTGACCCTCATTGGAGCAGAAGTGTTTATTTATGGGCTTTTCGATTTTGTTAGGATTGGATTGCCTTTGGTTGACTGTAAATGTTACTGGAAAGGTGTTTGTTTCGATAGTGACTTTTCATTGATGGCATGTTAAATTGTATCTTGGGTTCCTAGTTGCATCATAGAAAGTTTTGACTCGTGGAATGTATGGATCTTGGTAATTTTGGATAGATTTAATCCTTTTAGGTAGTGTGTTTATTGAAGTGTACTTGTTTTACTCTCTTGACTTATAAATAAGTTTACCCTTACCTTTAATTTCCTTTACTATGAATAACATTCTATGACCTATTAATCTTTGGGTTACTTGGAAACACTTATGGATGCTTTGGGTCTTTTGGATCTTTCTCTTACAAATGTTAGTTTGGTAGATATTAATAGATAATCTCGGTGGTGCTTATATTGTACTTCCTCTTTAAAAAAGACTATAACTCTTGGCTGTTAAGTTCATGATTTGGTAAATTATTTGGTTGCCCCATTGCATTGGATGCCTTTTAGTGTGGATGTGGTTCCTTGGAGTAAAGCTACATTGTCATATGGTTGCTTGACTGGTGTTACCTTGTGGGGACATGAGTATTGATTGGAAAACCTTCTTTGGTTATTAGGGGAGTAAAATGTTATCATCCTAAACAAATTTTTATTTTTTAAAAAACCTTAATAGATTCGTAAAAGTAAGATTATACCTCTTTAATGAGCCTTTCTTGAATTTTTCTTATGAAACTTGTGGAGATCCACTAAGAATGTTTAATGATGTTTGAAATTATTTGGTGAATTTTTGAAATCTTGGTGTGATTCATGTTGGTTCATTGTTTCCTATTTCTTACAGAAAAATTAATAATGTGTTTCTATGGTGAATGTCTCGTGTTCCTTTAGAATCAAAATGTGGTGTGTTTATTTGTGTCTCCTTCCCATAAAAGTAATTTTGCGATGTGTTTGAACCATCATTCTCATCAAAATTTGATTGATAAGATGACTCAACCAAAACACCATAAAACTATAATTAAGGAGATTTGACCTTGGAACTTAACTGAAGCATAGAAAAAGGGAAGTGATCCTTGTTATACCCTTGGTAGATTAATAGAAGAAATACAAACCATGTAGAATAATAGAAGGGAAATATTGTCCATCCACCTTCCTTGCAAGTAAAATAAATGCTCTCTGCCTATATATAAAATGTTGAGACATCATGCCCACCTTAGTGGCGCTCTTTATAATGTAAACTGATGATGTCATAATAGAAGGAAGTTTGTAACTAATGAAGCATGAAAGGAATGTTCTTAACAAGTAAAGCTATAAATTTTGACTTAATAATTTGATTTATAAAATGGGTAAAATTTATGTGTATTAAGTGCAATATATAGTTGAACTTGTAGTTTTGTCACCTACCTGAAATTGTGAAACACCCGGTGGATAGTAATGTGTTCTAGTTGCTTATTACTTCTTGTCCATGAATGTATGTGCCTTCTTGTGGGAGTTTTGGGTCATCACACCCTTATAGTCCTGTAGCTCGATGGATGTGAGTTGTGGTCCTTTTAGATTGAGACTTATCTATTTTTGAGAAGAAACCACCATGCATGTTGTCTTGTCCTTGGAGACCTAAGTTATTGTAATTTTAAGGCAACATATGTTAAGGATAAAATATAACTTCGGGAAGTCTTCTTTTCTTAATATTTTCTTGGGTCACCTTATTGTTGTAGCCCTTCTTCCCATTAAGATGGAAATTGCAAGATGATGTTATTCACCCTTGGATTTGATTGGACCCCATGTTACTTACTCTTCTCCCTAGAAACCTTGAATTTTCCTTGGTGTTCCTTGTGCTCTCATTATGATTATTCCAAGCTTGAGTAGGAAATAAGATAAATAATCCCCATTGTGCTTTAATGTATGGTGCTTGAATTTTTATGTTATATATAATAAGATAAATCATTCCCCAATTGTGCTTTAATTATGGTGCTTGAATTTTTATGTTATATATATATATATATATATATATATATATATATATATATATTATATATATATTATATATTGCTTTATGGACCCTTTCTTTAGATTGGTTTTGGTATGGTTGTGTTCAATTTTTTAAAACAAAGTGTACAAAAAATCAGACATAGGACAAACATGTGGTCTTGACTGCGATTTTGACATACCATTTGTGAAAGTGAATTGTGCAATCTCGAGTTATCGAAGTGCTTTTCCGGAATAGTTCCTGTTTGTAACTGTTTTGTTGATTTAGGGTGTCCTGTGTTGATACCTATCTTGTGTGATCTATTTGTTAGGACCTGTTAGACTTGTTTGTTTTCTAGTGCAAAATTGGTCATAGTGATTTTTTAGCCCTTTGTATGGACAACGAACCTTGAATCAGGCTTTTTAAACATGTAGAACCTTAAACTTTTATTAATGTGGATGTATATCAGTGGGAAACTGTGTGGTCATCTCAAGTTTATGGAAATTTTCCATTGTAATCCCTTCTTGGTGGTCACCTTGATGATCTTTGGGAACCTTTCTTGTTATAGTATTATGTGATGTATCTTGTTGAATAGTCTAAGGTACTCTTGACCCGCTTCCCACTATATGTCTCGTAGCCTGCATGCTAAAAGTTTGAACTCATCCCTTGTAATCTCCCTTCTCTGCTGAATTAATTATCGACAAACTAGAGGTATGGAGCCCCACACTTGTTGAAGCAAAGCAAATTCGAAAAAAGCATGATCCTTTTACTATTGAATTGTTTCCAATTGTTCAAATGACTTCCAGGAGGAGTGGAAGTTGAGCTAAGGGGAGGGGATGTTGTAGGCCCACTTTCCCCTTCCGACACTATTTTTCTGATGGTCAGACTGATGGTTATGTAGGAGGACACTATTTTGGACGTGGTTTAGTGTAGTATGATGTTGGATAGGCTTCTTACGTACTGGACTTATATAGGATTGCCATGCTGATTATTATAAACATATCTATATAGATATATATATATATATGTTGATGCTTTATTGACGTAGTTATACCAATTATGCTATCCGGAATATGGTGTTTTAATCATTTGATTTATATATAGAAAATGAAAAAATTTTTAAATACGGTGCCCTCATGTAGGGAGACCTGTTAGCTTCGTATAAATATTGATTTTAAAGTGAATAGAATAAGATAAATATCATTTTATAATTTTTACTAACAATAGGTCTTTAACACAATTTTTTTCCGCGAATGTTCATGTCTACGTTTAAGACTGCAACTTTTGTTTCTCTTATCAAAATGCGATAAAACTTATACCATCCCAAGCATGGATAAATTCTATACACGTTAAAAAAAATTGATTTCGATATTTTTTGATATAGTTATGGCGGGAAAACAGAAAGTGCTCTGTTTTCTAAAAAATTTCAGACCACTTTCACTGAAAAAATCATTAAAAAAAATATTGCTCAAAAAAATAGAAAATAAAATCCATCCCAAGATAGACAATGGCATCTAACTTTTCACAAAATGAAAAAAAACAAGATTTGGTCATCCAAATCATGGGCAAACAGACTACAACCTTATAGGTTTTAAAAAAAAAAAAAAACCAAGTCATATAATTTTGAGTGTTTAATATAGCTAAACTTGTTGATTTTTTTTAAAAAAATTAGTAGTTTAGAAACTAGATTCCGGATGCTACGATTCATATTTATATAAATTTTTCTAATTTTGAGTGCGCGTATTGCTAATAATCCCTACAAGTTGAGATTTCACTCTTTTTTGCAATATAACATCCACTTATGACCCCTTTTTTGTTCACCAACTTGTTGCACTTACTCATACCTTATTTAACAAGTCCGGATATGTGTTCATAATTATGTGAAATCAAGGGCACATATTCAAAACTATCATCATGATTTGATCCATATGAATCATCCACAACTAAATAAACTTTCTTCCACTCACCCACATACCCACGGTTTTTACTATTACACTCTATATATGATTTTTTCATGCATTCATAACAAAAAAAAGAATAATATCTTGTACATATTATCCAGTTATTATTATCCACAGTCATCACAGAGTGCAAATACCTATAATTATGAATCCTTTCACATCCATGTTTTTTCCTTCAATCAATACCTGATTAATCATACAAAATCAATAAAGTTTAACAAACATCAAAATTAAGAAAATAAATGTATATGTACATAGTTTATGTGTAACTTGTAATCAATTTCACATCAATATACATATGTTTTAAATATGCGTAATTATTATCTCCCAAAACACTCTGTGTGAGGGCATTTTACTCTGATGTGAGGTTGAATCCTGAAATGTAAAATGATGCCTACACCATTCAACAATAGTGTGGACATCAATCAATCGATCTCCCTCATAATCAAAGCTTTGTTTCTTTAGAGCATGTTTGATGCATGCACCCACACCATCGTGTTCTCCCTTCTCACGACCACTCTAAAAAAACTCCATAAATGAGGTTTGAGATAACGTTGATACTGACTAAGTGCAAAGAAAGGGCGAGAGGATTTGAATTGTGATGTGAAACCATAGAGCCAAAAAAAATGTTGATCTATTTATACTCCTCGTTGATTAAGATATTGGAAAAACAATTCAAAACAATGTTGTTTGAAGTGGGTGTCATGTTCCTTGCCATCACTTATATAGAAGTGATACTCCTTAATCACTTGCTTCACATATGTGCTTTCAACCCCATCCAAATCCAATCGTGCATGCCTATAAAATACGTAAACCATGATGGTAACCTGATCAGTATGATAATATTGTGTTTGAATCTCTTTTTGATGAGAACACGAGTAATTACCAACAAAATCAACCATGGACAATATGGAACCAACATGGAATGTGTATCTATTGGTCTTAAATTGCATAGCCTACCACTTTTCATAGTGCGAATGTTTGATGTACAAACTAATCAAACTTTGGAAACTATGCATGAATGTTGCAATGGGGATTTTCTCTTCGACCAAGTTTAACTTGGTTGCATTCTTTCCAAGTCTTGTTGAATATTTTATGTATTTGAACCTAAAAAATCAATACATAATGGACAACTTGTTATATTCATTTGCAATAAACATAAAAATCAAAATGAAATATGTACATACAAATTTAAAATTAATTAAGTTTTCTTTATTTAATAATCACCTCTTGCAAGTCACCATTTGAACTGCACGTCCAAGTCTTCATTTGTTTTTGGAAATAATTTCAAGTCCGCACACTTGTCACAAACACCTTTGATGCAAGCCATAGGACCAGGGGTTAAATTTGACGGCCACCTATGCCTGTCAAACAATTTTTTAGTGACAGTAAATTTTAAATTTTGCCCTTCAAAAATGTAAAATAGTGTTATTTTATAATGTTAATAAAATATATATAATATTATTCTATATATATTTAACTATTTTAAGCATATATTTGTATAATTTATGTATAAATCTATATAAAAATGACGGTCATCCTTAAAATTTACAAGTTGCATGTGACGGTTTTTTCAAATATTTACAAGTTTTTTACGGCTAAAATCACGAAAAATGTCTAAACGGCTGTCAAATTTAATCCCTGCATAGGACCATCCACATTATCATTGGATATTGTGCAAATAATAGAAGCTATGAATTCACTCACACGTCTAGGGAAAATTTTATGGACCATTTGATGCTTCTCGTAACTTTCTATACACCTAAAAACACATATTATGATTACATAAATTAAATCACATCTCATAAAACAAAATAATCAAATTTATAATAAACATATAAATGAAAGCAAACCTCGATATATGTAATATTTTTTTATGTACCTATAGTGATAATCAAACTCCGCGTGATCGTGACAACAAAATGTTTCAAGGACTTTATTTGCTTGCACATACCAAGGCTTCAAAATCTCAAACATTCATTGTCCAATCTTAACATGTGGATGTTCTTCTTTAAACTTGATGTACATCTCATGTTGAGTTATTTCGAGCCAATGTTTAATACGTTCATCATAGTCATTACGAGCTATCATGTGTTTTAAAACATCCCTCACATTTAGAGAAACATGAGTCCTCTCAGTCCAAAAATTAGAAACTATTTTCACAATAATCCTCCATTTTATCAGAACGTGGATTTCTACACATTAGTGCCCAATTTTCTTCCATAGTAGAATCATTCAATGTTTTCGTCCTCTTCACATACCTATTGATAGTATTTCTAGAAACACCCAAGACCTGAGCCATAGTAGTAAAATGATGATTATTTGTATTATCTTCACTTACAACTGAAGTTAATATTGCTCTACGAGAAATAATCTTATCAGCACACCTAGTTTTTGTACCCACTGAACTTATTCCTTTAGACACATTCGCAAAAAAATCTTGTTCCAAATGTTGTGACTTTTCTCATCCAAAATCGACACCAAAAAATTCTGATGTTTCCTTCATATCAACATGATTCAAGAATGTAACCAACAAATGTGCTTTAACAACTATAGTCAAATTAGGAAATTCGCCATATAATCTCTCAATACATTTTGATGTTTTCTTTCTTGATATCTCCACACTAAAATTTATTAAAATTTGAAAATTTATCATATTTTTATAATGTCAAAAGTTTCTCTCGTCTTTAATTATTGTGATTATTTTTCTTTATATTAAAAATATTTTACAATAACAAATAAATTTGACAATTATTTGACTTTCATTTAAAAAGTTAACTTTAAGTCGATAGAAAAACAACAATATTTTAGTTATATAATAAAATTTGATTTATTTTCCTTAAAATATATATTTTTTCCAAATATTTAAATACATTTATCACCATTTAATAAATTTTTATAAAAAATAAATAAATTTATTAATAATTATTATATATAACTAAGATAAAAAAACTTAAGATTAATATCTCCACATTTTTTTAAAGATATGTATTTGAAATATTTTATAGAAATTTCCGCGAACCTTAAGCTAAGGAAAACCACTGCCAATAAACTATAGACAGTTCCCTTATATATATATTTTAGGTACAACTGCTAATTATATATATATATATATATATATATATATATATATATATATATATATATATATATATATATATATATATATATTTATTTGGGGGTACAGCAGCTAATTTAATACTATTCAATATATACAAATCAGGGGTCATTTGCCTATACACAGTTAAAACATGTGTCCAAGCCGCCATTGATGACTACTTCAAGGGCGGCTAAGAATAATGGCAAACAGCCAAATCCGGCAACGTAAAATGATATATAACAACCACAAGCGACTATTTACATAAAAAAACTATTTTCATTGTTGACTGGTGGAATGAAACAGCGGCACCTAACCACCCACCCACTTACGTGAGATAACAAACTTTCTCTATAAACTACACCACCGCCATTCTTCCTCTTCAATACTTTCTTTACCTAAACAATTCCACCTCCATTCTTTCTTCTTCAACTCAGAAAAGTGATATTAATGGCTTCTGATCTTCCACTCATTGATCTCTCTCTCCTTCCCTCCACATTTGGGGAGACAGAAGAAATCGATCTGGAAAGAAATATCGAGTTACAGAAGCTGAAAGAAGCTTGCCAGGAGCTGGGCTTCTTCCGTATAATAAACCATGGAATGGACACAGATTCCATTCACAAGACCGACAGTGTTGCACGAGATATGTTCTCCCTGCCAGAGGAGGACAAAAGAAGAGCCATATTTCCCATATTTAATACGGGTTATTGCCCACCCAAAGCAGGCCCTGATGGGAAAGACTCGCTACCTGAGAGCATGGTTTTCCCTGGCGACAATGCTCGTACCCAATTCAGTGGACGACATCTCTGCAAAACTGTGGCCTCAAGGAAACAACACCTTCCGGTATAATACTGCCTTTTTCCCTTTAAGGTTCACTTGGTTATTATAAGAGTACTCTCTGTGTGTTTAGATTTGTAAATAGATCTTTCTAACTTTTCTTTCTAGCGAGGGTGTGATTACAAACATGAAAGTAGATTCAAAGGAGAAAGAGATTTCCATTTTTGAACCATAACCCTGTCATTCATCTTTCTTCTTGTTCTTTGTTGTGTAATGAAAATGGTGGTTTTATTTTTTTCTCAAAACCTGGTAAACTGTTATAATGAAAGGGATCAGGAGAGAGAGCGAGAAGAGAGATGCGCCAGTTTTACAAGGATATGATATTATAAGATAGGATGGGCGAGCCTTATCTAGCACATGCAAACGTTGTCCAGATCTTTTTTTATTCTCCTCTTTTTTTAAAGAATGAAAGCCAATATTAGATGGGATGGATTTGATTAAAGTTAGATAATAATACTAGATATCATAGGTTTTATGATGAAAAATAAAAATTGTAAAAAAATTTAAAATATTGTTTTATACGTTTTTTTTTATATTATAAATATTGTTCTAATTTAATATTTATGAATTAATTATTTTATAAAAAGTGATAGTCTCATTTATCTATTATTTATTTCATGTCTTTCTTGTTGTTTTCTTGTTGTGTAAGGAAAATATTGGTTTTTTTGTCTTCATAACTTTTGATGTTTGTTGTCAAGGAAAATAGTGGTTTTTTTTTTGTTTTCATACTTTTTGATGTTTGATTCTTATTTCTCTTTGATTTAAATAAATTGTTATGATTGAAAGGATCCATTCTATCAAAATCATTTAGGGATTTAGTGTAGCTTTCATCATATTTTATTCTTGATAATATAAGTCTAAGATATAATGTCACTTTGAAAGCCAATGACAACATAAGATATAATAATTTATATGACCTCATTGACTTTTATAAGGACCATAGTATCATAAGATTTTTTTGACTCAATGGCAATATTACATGGATGAATTTTATAAAAGTTACTAATAATACTAAATATGATAGGTTTTATGAGGAAAAAAACATTTTGTAAAAGTTTCTAAAATATTGTTTTACGTGTATTTATTTTTAACTTTATAAATGTCGGTATAAATTAAATTTTATGAATATGTAAATCCCTTTAATTTATTATTTAAAAGTCATGTGAAAATATATTTGTTTGTTTTTCTAAATAAACATTAAATATCATTAGTATATTAGGGTAATTTTAGATAAGAATTTAATGTTCATTATTGAATAGATATGTAAGTGAGATGTTTAATTGAAATTGATAAAGTTTTTAGTTCAGGTAGAAGGATATGAATTATTGGATCCACTTTTATCTAAGTAGCTATTATAATTTCATGTTTCAAATTAATCACTAGTTTAAATTACTTTTTGTACTAAATTTCTTGTCTTAAAATTTTAATTTATATTTCTGTTATTAATTTTTTTTAATCTAATTTATTATTGATGGAAATTTTTGAGATATTATTTCTTCCTTCAAAAAAATAATATACTCAATAGTCAAATTTATTTTTCACATATTATATTGCACACATATATTTGAATCCAACATAAAAATAATATAATTTATATTATATCAGTTATGATGTAGATGAATTTACTTAACATATTATAGTTCCCTTTCCATACTTACCAAAAATACAATTTGACAAATATGAAATATGTAGTAAGGGATTTGGAGAAAACTAAGTAATTATAAACTAATATCTTTTAGATGCTTTATTCTATTTTTTCTCGGACTTTCATGTGCCCATTCTCAAGCATATCTAGATCTCTGCAACTATCTGTGGGATTCAATAATGTAAGGATAGTTTAGGGAAATGAATAACTAGTTTAATATATATATATATATATATATATATTTAAGTTATATGTTTTAACTTATTTTAAAGTGCTTTTTCATGAACAATTATGTTGGGTGTAATTTATTATATGTTCAAAGCGTTCTAATTATTGCATAAATGATAACATGCAGGGACACTGTGCACGCATACAACTCTCACGTGACAAAATTAGCACATAGAATTCTAAAACTGGTAATACTAAGCCTAGGTCTGGACGTTTCCAAGCACTACAGCTCAGATCCTTTTGGCACATATCTGCAAGGCTGGCTACGCGATGAACTACTACTACAACACAAAAGATGATGATGAAGAAGAGCCTCAAAATGCTCGCAAAATCTCCAAAGCTCATACAGATCTTGGTTGTGTTACCATTTTGTATCAGGATGACGTGGGCGGTCTTCAGATCCGAACAAAGCAAGGAAATTGGATTGACACCAAGCCTTTGTCAGGATCTTTTGTGGTCAACCTTGGTGACTGCTCACAGGTATATTTATCTTGTGGTCGCTCAGCCTGAACCGTGAACCTTACTATTTCATGATTTCTCAAAAAATATTTGTTTATTTTTGTGCATGGCAGATGTGGAGTAACTGTAGATACCGCAGCTCTGAACATCGGGTGGTTTACGGTGGTCTGAAAAAGAAGCAGGGCCGACTTTCGATGGCCTTCTTTTTGGATTTTGTAGACTCGGCAGAAATTAAGGGCCCCACCTGAGCTGATCGACGAGGAGCATCCACAAAAATACAAAGTTGTCAAGTTTGGTGACATCACATCATATCTGATGCAGGTGGGCCCAACTCTCGGCGGACCTCCTTCTTACTTCCTTCTCTAACATCATACGGATCACGATGATATATAAAATACATATAAATGAATAAAAAACAAGAGTTTTTTTCGCTAACTGGATTCTTTTAAAATCTAATTATAACTATTTAATCAACCACTTTCAAAGCTTTTTTTCAGTCTTTTATAATGTTATTACAATGCTAAGGCACTCCTAAGCATTAAAAACTTGAGCAATTAAATAATATAATATCTACTAAAATATATAAGAACCAATTATAAAGTTATTACAATATGAATGAGACATAAAACACACAAAACTTGTGTACATGTGGAAAGTGGGTATACTTTAAGAGCGAACTATACTATTTTGATTTATATTTAAATATTTTTAATTTAATAAATTTCAGTTACATAAAGAAATATGTTAAAAAAAATGAAATATAAATAATTGATTGCAAAAGGTTTTAGAATAATATTTTGTAAATTTTCATATGAAATTATTAAAATGGTTAAACATTCAAAATTTGAACAATTCAATAATATAATATTTAATAGATTTGTTAACAATAATAATTTATAGGGTTAATTCAACAAACAAACGATAAAATACTTAAAACTCACAATAATAAACACACACACACACACACGATTTATAGATAAGGATTTCACAATTTCAAATATATAAGAAATAGAAAAAACAAGACATAACAGATCAAGAAAAATTTATCCAAACAAAAATTTGAGCTATGATTGTACCCTTTGCAAAAACCCTACTATTTTCTCATAGTAACAAACACATTTTGAATAGATATGGAAGAAATAAAAAAATGACTTAAAACCTTATTTTCTTACTCCCAACCTTTAGAATGCTTGATTTGGATTGTGAGAATCTTTGGGAAATCAACCTCTTTCCTTGGAATGCAAGTATTATAAAAACACACACAGGAAAAAGTAAAACATGAGGAATATTTTGAGGGTCTTGTGTTATCTCTCACTTATTATCAACGCCCTTAAGGAAAGATTTCCTTATATACAACATACCAAGTATAATGTGCAAAAGTAGTTGACAATGTAATGCAACTACATAGCCATGATCATTTTCAATGGTGTAATCGATGCAAAAAATAAATGCTATATGTTTTTCTATAATGTATTGTAATTTCTTAAATGGAATGAGGATGCTCTTAAAATGAACTCTTCACTTTTGTATCACAATATATCCTATATGCTCTAAAGCACCTATACATTTATTAACTACTTTAATTCAAATTAGAACCATAATTATGTGTACTGCAACACTCAACAAGAAGGAGAAGCTAAAATAGAAGGGCCAAAAATCTAAGGGACTGAAAATAATGGTTAAAAGGGCCACACATGACATGAGGTCTAAATTATACTATGATTTTTGGTCATGACTAGAACCCAAGGGAGGGGGAATGAGAAACACAAGAGAAGAAAGAAACCAAAATAGATAAAATAGAATAAAGAAGTGAATAGGGGAGAATATGAAGGAACACAGAGAAAACATTAGACAATGACCAAAAACATGCAACATGCACCAATAACAATGTAATATGGACCAATAAGTAATAAACATACAATATAATAAAACAATGTAAAATTATAACAAATGATTAGTCTTATACCAAAATTAGGTATCTAAATAATGCCCCACTTTGATGTGTGTGTGTGTGTGTGTTTGCACGCGCGCGTGCACACACACATGTGCACATGCGTGTACATTCACATCAAATTAAAATAGTCAAATAGATTTAGAGAAACTACAATGAATGTCTCAAGACTTGTTTAGGGTTCATGAAGTCAAAATAAGAACAATAATGAACTAACAATCAAAAGGAGAGAGTGTAAATAAAAAATCACGCACTTTAGGTAATTATTTAGTCATGATTGCATACTACTATTCATATGATTCATAAGTAAGAAAAGTACTAATCAACCCATGTCTTTGGCCACCTTTCTTTGACTTTTGTTGTTCCTTTTAGTCTTGCACCCTTACTTTCTCAATCTACCTATGTATACTTCGACTTTTATGATCCTGGACACCACCGCACAACCATGACACCAACACTAAGTGACCTTATTCCCTCTGGGTGCCCCTGACCCCTTTGTACTTTACTCACATCTTTTGGGTCATTTCTAGCCATTTGAGCATCTTATATTTTTGGCAATTGACCTTTTCGTGGCTTATTATGAAATTCAAGCAAAAGAATCATGTAAATATAAAGTTATGTGATAATAATAAAGGACCAAACACTAAGCACTATCTATCACCACTTATGGTTGCATCCATCAAGGCATCTAAAAGCTACATTACATTCATCTAGCTCCATCACAAGGGACACAAGGGTTGGTTTTCTGCATCACACTTCATAGGAGGGAACTTCATTATATTCCATGCCCATATTTACCACATTCTACATCTAGCTACTTTCTCGCTATCCAAGTGTGAGTAGCACAAGAGAAACCTAGGGCACAATTCTACACACACACACAAAACTACATTAGGCCTGAGATGTAGTGGAATGCTTAGTCGTAAGTTCACCGTTGTGATAGCTGAGGACAGTCTGACTTGTCATTTTACATCTTTCTTTTTTATGATTTGATGTATGTTTGAGGGTTTTGCAGGTCCATACTTTATTGCAGGTTTACAACGACCTTGGCGATCTTGCTATGATCTTAGAGCGATTAAAGATGACAAAAGGAGAACATCTTGCGACACCTCAGAGGAGGTTTTTTGAGTATTTCCACAGACCCAGAGGCTCAGAAATAGGCCTAGGGCACCCCTCTCCCTCTCCAGGTGCCCCAATCCAACATGTTCCTCGTGTTTTACATTTTTCTGAGCTTTGATGAAATGATTAGTGCTTCTTCTTTTCCAATTTTCCAACTTTGTGCATTCTCCAGAACTCTCCGAATCGGCTAAGGCTTCTTACCCTCTCCTTATAGTTAGGGTTTTTACATTCCATTGCTTACTCTTTTTGGGTGTATTGTTGTACATAGTTTATCATTTATCTATTGCAACCTTGCATTCAAATTAGGCATAATATCTCATATTTTACATAATCATTTTGGTGAACTCGACCTTCGAAACCACCTTCCATTTAGAACTCTTATCCTCTTATTACTATGGTTCAATCTTCTAAATAATTTACTAACGACCATTTTAAATCCCTTAATGATCATATTGTTGAGCATCCCCAAGATCTAGACTTCTTTTATATGCTACTCGTGAGGAGGCCACCAATTCGGCGGAGCTTACTGATTTTGCTGCCATCCCCACCTCCATTACTACTTAGCCGCTTGTTGCCACTCTTCTGCCTACATCCACCATTCCTATTTTAGTTCCTACTCCCAACAATCGTTTCACCCCACCACTTGTTTCTCACACATGGTAAGTATCTTCTATTGGCACTCAATATTTAGCCTCTCTCTATCAAGACCTCCAAATGCAAATATGATAATTATAATAGGTTACTTATCATGCATATCCATATTTGGATTCCACTCTCTTACTACACACTCCATTCACACCTGCCATATCTGCTTACTCACTTTCACCTAATTTCATCACCCCTAACCTACCCATTTTCAATGGCCATTGTGACCTGCAAGAGCATCTCTGAGCATTCCATGTGGCCTGTCTAGATTTTATAAATGATCACATCCTGTTAGCTAAGATTTTCCCTTGTAGTCTCCATGATTATGTGATGTGTTTGTTATATGACCTACCTATTCACTCATTAACTTCTTTCACGCATCTAGCCAATGCTTTTCTCACTCACTTCGCTATCAATACCAGCTTTAATATTTCATATGTGCAACTTGCAAAACTTAAACAAGGATCTAACAAACATCTAACAAACTATGTATTAAATGATATAAGAACAACCTCGCCAAGATGTCTAATGTACTTGCAGACTCTGAGCTTCAACACTTATTAATTCTAATTTTATTGCCACCTCTTTAGGTGAGTGTTCTATTTGATACATCTCCCTCATTTGATCACTTGTGTCACACTCTCGAGCTACGTAACACTAAAATCTTATCTATAGGTAAGCTTAAGTATCATGAACAAGCCTCATATTCTACACGCTTTAAAGTAAAGAACCCTTCAAACTAACTGTAAAACTTGGTGAAGATAAAGTCACTGTCAATGCAGCATCCATCACCAAAGAGCTTCAATCGTAACTACCGACATACATACAGAAAGTTAACTATTTTTTTACACATTTTGCTGCCACAACTTGTCAAAAGTAATCTCATCACACTTCCTCCTCCTCTCTAATTAGATCCATCTAATCCAAAAGGTCTTAATTATGATGAAAAATTCCATTACGACTATCATCAATGCGTAAGAAATTCTACAGATCATTGTTTCAAACTTCAAAATCTCATTCAAGGTTTGATCGACAATAATTAAATTGAGCTCAGATTTTAACCGCACGATTTCCTCTTCTAAGGAATAAAAATTAGCTCTCAAGAAAGAGTTTTCTTCTTGGAGTTGGCGGTTTATGGCTTCAAGCTCATCCAGTTGCTCTTGTTTGGATGACTTGCCCATGATTCCCTGTTCCTGCAAACACAACCTGTACTTCCGAAACTGCACACTGCAACAGAAGATTAACAAGCCCCAAAATGTCTGCACACTGAAAACTGAAATCAATACTGAAACTGAAGCCAAACACAATTAGAAGTTAATCCGGCAATCTAACTGCTCTGATACCAAACTTGATCTGAAAACGTGATGTTGTAATTTTATCACTTTTATAGTTTCTAAAGATCGTGATTTTTTTTAACCAATTTTAAGTATTCTTGAATCCACAATTGATTAAATTCTGATTATTTGCATCCATAGAAGTGCGGAAAACTTGTGTAGCAAATAAATAATGAAAAAAACTGAAAATACTCAGATAACAAAAGAGATTGTTTACGGGGTTCGGAATTCCTACGTCCCCGGGTTTAGATTGAACCGATCCATTAATAATATTGAATTGCAAGTACAATAACCCTTACAAACAACCAATAATGAATCAAAACCTGAAAATGAGCTGATCAATGTCCCAAGAACTCTGAAAAATAGCAGAAACTGTCCCAAGAACGATCCGTGGCTCCTACAGTGTTTTCACAATGTGATCTCCCTACAACTGTGTTAGAAAAACACCTACAAATGGGATTTAAAAAAATTCCATGAAAAAAAATCATATTTCTGAGATCAGATCCGAATTATGAACACTTTTCATGTTTACACCAAGTCACAATTCGGACTAGAAATGCATTGAAATTCATGTTTTCCAACTGGCTGTCTTGAAGATCCCTGTTAAAATCTGCATTCAAAGCTTCCAAAAACAGGTTAAAAATCATCAAAAAAGATCAAACCTTATATCGTTGGAATCATCTCAGAATTCTCTACATTTCATCTTTTTACTCCAAATGCTCAATCTGAGTGTACGGCCTTCAAAAATGGAGTTCTCTGCAATCTGGTCCTTAAGCTCTTTACACAGACCTGTACCTCCTCCATTCAAATAGAATATTACCCCTTTTATATTGTTTCTCAACAAGTGGCGTGGCGGTCAAAACCCTTATTTTTTTGCATGGAGGTCACGGTTCAAATCCCCCCCATATCTCCACTTCCTTCTCCTTAGGCGGATTTCCAAAGGTTTATCCCACATTGTGGGGGCGTGAAAAATGGAATGCATTTAAAAATGCATGGAGGGTGGTTATACATTGGCTAAGGAGCCATCTATATGCTTGTGTGGAGGGCGCATTACTTGGGGACAGCGCATTTCATGGCATGTTTTTTTTTTAGGCGCCCAAATCCCTAAAAAGGTGGATAGTTCAAAATAAGGCGTGGGAAGTGGATATGGTTTTTATATGCAATAAGTGGCATTTGGAAATAATGCGTAGAATATGAAAAGTGGACTTATCAACATAATATAATGACATTCCACTTATCGTCTCCTGATAGGTAAATCAAGCGAATTCGACGAGTGTTGGCAAGCCATGTGTCACAGTGCGTTTCGGTCCAATATTGACCAGTTGACCAGAGTTTACTTTCCGTTGACTGAACTTTGACCGGACATATCTAGAGCTCCCGATGTCCGTTTGTCGCGTTCTTACAGTCGTTGGAAATCTCTCGAGATGATCTTCTGCACTGACACCATTTAGGGATGTTTAGGGAATGTTTTTAAAAATGTTCCCCTGATCAACAAATATGTCTCCTCAAATCATTTATTTCTCTGACCATGATTATCATGAAACATTCTCTTCTAAACACTTACACATTAGTGTCTCTATCAGATCTATCCCTATCAATAACACCAAGGTTGATCCTTCATATCCCATCAACGCGTATTCTATTCCACTTCTTACAGCTATTGACAATCCACTTTCACAATTTTCATATCCCATGAAAAATTCCTATGGTGTTGTAAACATTCAAGTTATATTCAGTCCTCTTAATATGCTGGTGCCCTAAAAATAGTTAAAGGTTTTAACATAGTATTAGGCATCAATTGGATATGCATGTCTAAGTATATCATCTCCACAAATCATTTGCATCTAAAATTCATTCACAATAATCAAGTCATCTCTATCAATGGTATGCCTCTATCCACTCCATGGTCGCAATATCTTATCGTGATTTCCATTGCATCACCTAGTCCATCTAGTATGCCACAACCTCTAGAACCAAAATCACAATCTACTCCTAGGTCACTTGTTCATGCACAACTTATATGGTTGCATCGCTCTACTAGTACAATACAACATTATAGGTCCATTACTAGGACAACAACTTCATTTATACACACTTCGCCACGTCGTTTTATTCCTTATATGTGTCCATTACCGCCATGCTCTACTTCACATAGGTGTTCATCACCTCTGTGTTTGGATACACATAGATCTCCATCACCTCCACATTTTTTTTACACCAAGTTTCCCACCGTATACTCATCGCTCGCATGCATACATGCTTCATTCACCTACACAACATCTATCTCATATGCCACCACTTCTAGAACATAATCACACATCTTTATATCCACCAACATCGGGCGGAGGGTCTCCATCTTTCAATTTTATCAAGTAGTGCACTCACCATTGCATGTTTGGGGGCATCACGCTTGTTCTCCCCCCTCTAACATGAACACATGTCTTATAATCTCATCACATCACACCTAGATCTTTACACACAACATACAAGCTCGTATCGTCATTTCTTAATGACACACTATTGTGCTTTGGTTCAAACTTGATTGTTGAGGGCATCCTATACACATGAACCTCACACACTGCACATTGTACACACCACACAATCTCACACACTTGACCAGACCACACATTATACACTAGAAATTCACCACACATATCTATAGAATTTATTAGTCACACTACATATTACACATCATGCATCAGGAATTTAGGACATCTTCTCTCGCAACACCTACTATACACTTTGTATCTCATTCACTATGCACATTCATGATACATTTATCCTACATATATTTATACACTCTACGGTCATTACCTATGATGAACTCTAGTTCCACAGTCCATACTCCACTACTAAGGGTATACATCTCAAATGAACCTCATCACACTCATGCATTTAATTAACTCACTCATTCACTCACATGCTTATAATCTACACTTTGAGCTTTATCGATCACATCTTTCTATCGCACACATTCAAACTATTCCCCAATGACGCACTATCGTTTAAGGTTCATTATTGATTACTAAGGGGGCATAAATAAATGAACCTCATTGCATACATACACATCCACTCGGGGGGGCATGCTGCTTCTATCATTCACTGTGTATTCCATTCCGCATCATCCACAACATATTGCATATCTTGGTTGCATTTATTATTGCTTACTTTTTCTTACATGTCCACTTTATTACACATGCTAGATAGATATATTGTATGCCATTTACTTTATCATAAACACACGTGCTTTCACTTTCCTTTCTAGTTATGATCACATACTATACAGATCTATTACACGTAGCATGGATGCTTGGAACAATACCTATTACTAGTCCCCAAAAAGGATCTTGGGGGCACCCACTTTTATACACTACAAGTGTTATTATTTCATAGCACACTACTTTATCAGATCATACACAATTTGACATAATTTTCACCTTTCTAACATGCTATCGGGTGCTTCATGTGCATCATTTGTTATGTAAGGCTATCTATTTCCATGGTTATTTGTTACATTATTTTTCATTGTTTTCTCTTTGTATGCTTCTGTTTGTGGGCTTTCCCCTTTGTCTTGTGTGCACACTTGTCTTTGTGTGGGCACTACAATATTGATTATATTGTGACATCGTGAGTCGTGTCCCATATTTGAAACCCACTTTTCGCAGTGTACATTGTCTTCTTACGGGTTTACTTACGTCTTAGCTTACACATTGTATTCTTAGCTTACATTTCATCTTATACATGCGTGTTTTTCTTTGCTTGTACTAACATTGTCTCCTAACCACTTTTTTTTTGTGTTCCTTAGTTTCTACAAAGAACATTCCCCTTCCCTATGTAGGGCACAATTTCATCACAGCGGTTGGTCCTCCATTAGGTCACATACTCCTTCAACGACGTTACATGCACCCAAAATGAGGGGGAGCATCATATGGGTGAATCATTCACCCCATACATTGTTATTTACCATACAACATAGTTTTTAGTTTCAGAAAGGGCTCATAATCATATTTGGGTCCTTAGCACAATGACCTTTCTTAGATGCCTCAAACTAGGGGCAATTACACAATGATTAGTAGTTCAACATAGTCTATAGAACTCCACACATAATTTTTTTTACAGGGCATATAGTCATTATCACATGCATTTATACACACCATATGTAGTGGTGTTCTACATTGTGGGTAACAATTAAAGGATGGATGATGACACCGAACTATTCTCCCTACATTTCTTTCATTTCATTGGCTTGAGATCACCCAAATAACTCACGCATTGACATCATCTACAAGATATTTTTCTACACTCTTTTCCTCATCGCATATTAGGTTCACATGTTCCTTTTTCACATTTTTCATTTTACATACTCCTTTACATGTTTTTTACACATATATACATGCGTATTTACTACTTGTTTGGCTTCTCTTTTGCATGTCCGTCCGTATGGGATGCGGTAGTCAATATCAACAACAAAATCATACATAACATTAGACACACCAAAAACAACATTAACATCAAAAACATGTACATCATAACATTTACACATGCGTTTCCTCCCTAGTTTTATTTTCATCATAAATTTTTGCACTTTCTCCTCCTTAGCATCCACGCTTCACATTTTTATCACTCCACGCTTTCTCTAGTCCCTCGGTACACTTTCATCATTGATTTACATGGTTATCAGTTATTCATCTCTATATACTTTATGTTACCAAGCTTTGCACTCACCAACATAAAGTGGGGGAAAATGCAAACAAAAAATCACACACTTTTGGTAATTATTCAGTCCTGATGGTAAACTACTACTCATATAATTCCTAAGTAAGAAAAGTACTAATCAACTCATGTCTTTGGCTAACTTTCTTTGTATTTTGTTGATCCTTTCAGTATTGCACCCTTACTTGCTTAGTCTGCCTTTTTATACTTCATCTTTTATTATCCTAGACACCAATGCCTAGCTAGGATGCTAACGCCAGATGCCCTCATCCCCTCTAGGTGCCCCTGGCCCCTTTGTACTTTACTCACATATTTTGGGTCCTTTCTATCTATTTGAGATCTTATATTTTTTGGTAGTCGGAATTTTTGGGGTTAATTAAGAAATTCAAGAAAAGAAAACACATTAAAATAAAGTTATGCGATCATAATAAAGGACCAAGTACTAAGCATGCTATCTATTACCACCTAAGGTTGCATCCATCAAGGTAGCTAATAGCTCCATTGCATCCATCTAGCTCCATCACAAGGTACACAAGGGATGGTTTTCTACATCACACTTCATAGAAGGGAAGTTCATTGTATTCCAAACACACATTTACTACATTCTACATCTAGTTGTTTGTTCGCTATCCAAGTGTGACTGACACACGAGCAACCTAGGGCACAATTCTTCACACACACATAGAACAACATAGGGCCTGAGATGTAGTGCAAAACTTAGTCGTAAGTTCACCATTATGATAGTTGAGGGAAATTTGACCCCTCATTTTACATCTTTCTTTTTTAGGAATTGATGTTTGTTTGAGGGTTTTTCAGGTCCATAATTTATTGTAGGTTTACAATGACCTCAAAAATCTTGTTATGACCTCAAAGTGATCAAATAAAAAAATGAGAACATCTTGTGATACATTAGAGGAGGTTTACTGAGCATTTCCACAAACCCATGCGCCTAGAAATAGGCCTAGTGCGCTTGTAGGCGCCCCTGTCCCTCTCCAGGCACCCCATTCCAGCCTATTCCTCTCGTTCTATATTTTTCTGAGCTTCGATGCGATAGTTAATGCTTTGTCTTTTGTAGTTTTCCAAATCTGTGCAATATTTAGAACGCTCTGAATCAACTAAGGCTTCTTACCCTCTCCTTGTACTTATGGTTTTTACATTCCATTGCTTAGTTTTTTTGAGTGTATTGTTGTACTTAATTTATCATTTATCTACTGCGATCTTGCATTTAGATTAGGCATAATATCTCATATTTTGCATAATCATTTTGGTGAACCCGACCTTCAAAACCGCCTTCCATTTATGAATTGATCCTATTTTTGTGCTCCTTTTCTAAAATCCACAATCTCCAATAAACTTCTCTAGACTCTGAATATGAATATATATGCTTTCACTTACTTATGTACCTTGTTCTTCATGACATGAAAAAATAAATTCCACATTGAAAATAACAAAAATACACATTCTTTTAGCTTTCTCAATCTCATGTACATTATTTTTAAAATTTCCCAACATATTATACAAATTCCCTTTGAAAATATATCCTTTCTCAAATGTGATAATACCATGTCTCCATCCTAGTACTCCACATCCCTTTTAACAAGTTATGCATACTACTTATTCTATGATGTCATATTTTCCAACTACTTTCTTTTTTATGCACATTATACTCTAAAAAATATCATGTTTGTATTTTTTCCTTTTCACTTATGATGTCACACAATTATTTGATTCCTCTTAGACACAACCCATATACAATTGGAAATGGTTTCTTTCTTTTACTCAACTTAATTGAATTTTTATATGTGAAATCAACTTGAATCAAAGTATCATCCCATACTTTTGGCTTACCCTCTATCAAAATTCAAAATAGACAAAAAAATCCTTTTTCAATATCTCCATCTTTCCATAAATAAGGATGCAAGGCTGAATTAAAATACATGGTCTTCAATTTATTTGGAATCTTACAAAATTTTCTAAGAAAATTCATAAATCTATCTAAAACTATGCTACATGGAAAAACATGCAACCTCACTATCTCCTTAAAAAACAATTTAGCAATGATTATCACATCATTAGCCATCTTTTAAGCCACAAAGTGTGTTGTATTTGAAAATATATCACATACCCAAAATTATAAATAATTTTCCATGTGTATGGAAATATGGACACACAAGTAGCCAAAAAATTACGTTTTTCCATTTTCCACATAATATGCTTGTGTTATGACTTGGTGGTGTTATAACATGGTCGTGTTACAATGCGATTATGTTATGAATTGGAAATTATAAGCCATAAAATTCTTGCGTTATAGTGCGCTTGCATTATAATGTGATTATGTTATGACTGTAAGAAAATAATAAAAAGGCTCATTCGAGATTGAGCCATTTCTTTTCTTTTCACTAAAAAACATGACTGAATAAATAACCTAAGTGGGAAATAGCGCGAGTGGGTTTTTTGGAGATAATTCCTTGCATGTATTATGATTTACAATGGAAGAGAATCCACCAGGTATATTTTTTACTAAATTTAGTTAGTTTTAGTGATTAAAATTGTATTTTTGCATTCTTCTCGATTCATTCAATTTTTTATTTTCAATGGATCCAATCTCTTCACCTAAAAAACCTCCTTCACCTAGAGACCAAGGTGGAAAAAACCTACTCAAACACATCCTTCAATTCCTATACATCCTCTTAATACCTAAGAAAACCTTAAAGTGGAGATTCATAATAACAAAGCTCAAATTCAAGGTTTAATAGAAACCCTAAGAAATGCCAATGCCATGAGTACCCATCACCAAACTCTTGCATTATAATTAGAGTAATTAATATCTAATATTGATAATTTGATCAGTTAAATAAAAACATGGGAGGATTACAAAACCTTTTATCACATATTTAACATAAAAAATTGTTTTATGATGTAGTGAAGAAAAAAATATCACCAAAGATAAGTTGTGTTCTTTACTCACTGAACCCCAAACCAATGCACTATTACTATTGAAATGTAGAATATTTTTGATACATTAATGTAACCTTGAGGAGATAAAAAACAATTTTTGGGATAGATGGTATATGGTTTTTGATCAACTGCCTTGTAAATTTTTTGATGTACCACAATATTTCTTGAGGAAACTTTATTGTGAGTTCATCCTCAATGAAATACCAAACTATTTTGATATTAGAGAGTTCTAGGGTGGAGGAAAAGGGTAGAGTGGGGGATGAATGTTTAAAAAAATGACCACTTAGGCCTCTCATTCACTCATTTATTCAACATGTTTAATTCCTTTCAGTTGTCAAGAAGACCATGGAGATTGAGACACTCTAGTCTATTAGTTCTTTGACACATTTTATAGTTCAACATGGAACCTATCTTTCTCAGAGTGATGAGGCTGGGAATTTGAGGCATTATACATCACATCACATAGTTTTTCATGCTTGTGGGATTCTAGGTACCTGTGTGTTTGATGTGCTGGGTTTAGCACACCGATTGCACAGATAATATATTAGATCTAAGCATACATACAAATAAAATCGGATATTCTACCAGAAGAATTATACAAAACAAGAGACATAAATCAATACTATATTTAATGTGGTTCACCCAGTGTGGGCTACGTTCCACCAAGAAACAAGACAATCTATTATCCAAAGCTTTGACAAGATATATAATAACTATTTACAATCTTCCACACCTCTTAGATGTTCAGTACTGTCCTTCTTCAAGATTTTGCCTTCTTCACCAAGAATTCTCTCTCACACAATTATCTTGTAATTATGATCAATCCTCTCATTCTAAACCCTAGTTTTATGCTTTAAATAGTCATTTAAGACTTTAGGACACTTAGCTATGCAATTACATTCAGTAAATATATTCACCTTAACTCATGTTCACCTAGGTACTTTATTTACCTTTATTGTATTTATCCTCACCCACTTATGTGTGTGGATATTTCTTTTATCTTATTTAGATATTAGGAGATATTATCTAGTTGTTAGGTATAGTTCTTTCCTTGATCTATGGTATTGACTAGTTCTTTCCTTGATTTATGGTATTGACTAGATCCTTAATGTCTAGTTCTCTCCTAAATCTATGGTCTTGATTAATTATTTGATGACTAGTTATTTCCTTGATTTATGGCTTGATCTATGACCTTGACTAGTTCTTAGATTGTTATTCCTTTCCTATTTAAGCAAGGCCCATTCTCAATGTATTGCATTGAGTTCCATAATAATATATGATATTGTTGCTCATTTGTTTGCAAGGGTTTATGCAAATTTATTCTAGCAAATTGCTTTCATCTTATAGATTGTGGTGTTTGATTAGCATTTGTGTTCTTGGCTTGGTATGATCTGGTTATCATTCCTTTCAGGTTCTGTCCAACCGTCGCCAGTCACACTCTGACTGATGCCAGTCTACCTTGACTGATGCCGGTTACTATATTTTCTAATAAGTTCCAATTGCATGCTAAAACATGAGTAATTTAGCTCCATACTCAACAATCTCCCACTTGGAGATTAATTACTGCACTATACCTATACAGTACCATTCTTGGTTCCTCCTTAGCTTTGTTTCTTCCTCCTCAAGCCTAAAACTTGAAGACCAACAGAAGTGGAGTGTAGCTCCAACTTCTCCTTTTCTAACAACTTTGTTAGCATATCCTCAGGGTTCTTACTCGTGTGAATGTTTTCCAGATTTAACTATCCATCATCCAATACCTGCCGTATGAAGTGATACCTCAACTGAATGTGTTTCATTCTCGAATGAAATGATGAGTTCTTTGCCAAATGAATTGCACTCTGACTATCATTGAATAATTTACAATCATCTTGTTCCTTTTCCAACTCTTTCATGAACCTACTCATCTATATCATCTCTTTGCTAGATTTTGTATTTGTAACATACTCTTCCTCTATAGTAAACAAAGCCATAACCTTCTGTAATCTTTAAATCCAACTAACTATCATCTCCACCTACCATGAAAATATATCCAGTAGTGCTCCTTCTACCATCCAGATCCCCAACCATATCCGAATCAACATAGCCACATAATGAAATATCATAACCTCCATAGCATAACTGCATGCTACATGTCCCTCTCAAATACCTAAGTATCCATTGGACTACTTTCCAATGCTCTTTACCTGGATTGGCCATATATCTACTCACAACTCTCATTTCTTGTGCAATGTCTACTCTGGTATAAACCATAGCATACATGAGACTCCCAACTACTGAAGCATATAGCACTCGTGTCATGTATTTGACCTCCTCATGTGATGATGGACACTGATCTTTGCTCAAGTTTGAAGTTTCTAGCCATAGTTGTACTAACAAGTTTTGCATTCTACATCTTGAACCTTTCTAACACCTTATAAATATAATCCTCCTGAGACATACAATTTTTTATTCTTCTTGTCTTTGTGTATTTGTATGCCAAGGATCCTTTTTGCAGCTCCTAAATCCTTCATATAAAATGTGTGATCTAGCTTTCCCTTAAGCTCACCAATGTCCTGTATACTAGATCCTACAATAAGAATATCAACCACATACAATAACAAAATAATATAGCTCCCATTTTCAGCTTCTTGAAATAAACACAATGGTAAGATTCACATCTTAAACAACCATGCTCATGCATGAAACTATCAACCTCATGTAACATTTCCTTGAAGCTTGTTTGAGCCCATATAGGTTTTTTTTCAACAAGCACACTAATTTCTCCTTAAACCCTTAACTTCATACCCAAGCGGTTATTGCATATAAATCTCTTCATCTAAATCACCATGAAAGAAATATGTTTTCACATCTAGTTTCTCTAAATGCAAATCATGTACTACAACTAAACTCAATACAGTACGAATAGAAGTCATCTTAACAACATGAGAAAATATTTCACCAAATTCAATACATGCTTTCTGTGTAAATATATTTACTACAATCCTTGTCTTGTACCTTTTCTGTCCACCATCTTCTTCCTTGATCCTGTAAACCCACTTATTCTACAATGTCCTCTTACCTGCTGAAAACTTAACCAAATCCCAAGTTTGGTTTTGTTCCAAGGATTCCATCTCCTCATCCATGTCATGCTCCCACTGAACGTGAGCTTTATCCTGCATTACTTCTTCAAAACTTTATGGTTCACCACTATCAGTCAATAATAAGATAAAATAGAGAAGTGTAAATTTTCTAGAAGTTTACTTACCCTTTGTAACCTTCTCACAGGAGTTTGGGGTACTGGAGGCTCAATCTGGACCTCCTGGACATTAGTATCCAACTTCTGACAATGACCGATGTCGGTCACCTCTAACCGATGCCAGTTCGGTTAACCGATGTCGGTTCTGATCCTCTATAACCGATAATAGTTCAATGATCGATGCCGGTCAGGTCTAACTGACACTAGTTACTGTGTAACCCAGTCGGTGTTTCTTTAAAATTGGAGAGTTCATTTTCATTCAATAAACTTCTCAATTTTTCATCCTTGGGTACCAAAATTTGATCCCTGTACATTCTCTTTTCATTCCATTCAACATCACGACTCCTAATAATTTTAGAATTCTCTAAATCCCAAAAATGAAATTTGAAATCACCAGATCCATAACCAATGAAAGTGCACCTCTTGGATTTTGCATCCAACTTTTTTCTATTTTCTCTATCAACATGCACAAAAGCTTCTGAACCAAAAAATTTAAGAAAATAAATATCTACCTCTTTTCCGGTCCATGATTCCTCTGGTATTCCTCCATCTAGTGAACTTGAAGGCCCATTGTTAATCAAATAAACCACTGTATCAACTGCTTCTGCCCAAAACTACAAGGGCAATCCAGAATGTATCCTCATACTTCTAGCACGTTCCATGATTGTCCTGTTCATTCTCTCTGCAACACCATTCTCCTGTGGTGTTCTTGGAACCGTCCTTTCTCTACGTATCCCATTCACTGAACAATAATCATTGAAATCCTTGCTACAGTATTCACCACCATTGTCAGATCTAAGACACTTTAACTTAGAATTTGATTCATTCTCAACAAGGGCTTTCCATCTTTTAAAAGTTTCAAAAACACCAGATTTGCATTTAATACAATAAACCCATACCTTTCTTGTATCATCATCAATGAAAGTAACATAATACTGGGATCCTCCATGAGAAGCTACTTGAGTTGGTCCCCACACATCTGAGTGTACAAGCTCCAATTTCTGCTCCTTCTTAGTTGCCCCAACTTTGAGAAATCTCACTCTCTTTTTCTTTCCAAAGATATAATGCTCACAGAAATCAAGATCTAAATCTTTCAAATATGATAACTTACCCTTAGCCTTTAAGATCTGCATTCCTTTTTGACTCATATGACCCAACCGATTATGCCACATGCATGCATTTGAATCTGAAGTAGATAATGCAGAAAATGAATCAGTAATACAGGTAGATAAATATAATGTTCCTACCTTCTTACCTCTTGCCACAACAAAATCACCCTTGGTGACTTTCAAAGAGTCTCCTGTAAAAGTAACCATGCAACCAGATTCACCTAGTTGCCATGCAGAAATAAGATTCCTCTTGAGGCTTGGCACATGCCTCACATCTTTCAATACCCATGTATTTCCATTCTGTAATTTTAGATGAACTTCCCCTTTACCAGTAATACTGCAAGGTTCATCATCACCCAAATAAACATGCCCAAAATTACCCTAGACATAATTTCTGAAATAACCCTTATTAGGGGTTTTACATGGAAAGAAGCTCCTGAATCTAAAACCCATGATTCAATTCTATTATCTAAAGAAAGAATAAGAGCATCTTGCATTACCTCTGATGCAGCAAGATTTTCCTCTTTACCTTTGTCTGGTTGTTGATTCTCTTTATCCTTTGACCAACAATCTTTCTTTGCATGTCCTTTCTTTCCACATTTCCAACAAGTAATTCCCTTACTTCTGGATTTAGATTTGCTATCCCTTGACTTTGATTTCCCATTACTCTTACTCTTGGATCTCTCCTTGCCTGCCCTGCTTTCTACATTCAAAGCATTTCCAGATGATTCCTCTGTACTTTTCCTATGAATTTCTTCATTCAAGATTATACTAACCACATCATCAAACTTCAAAATATTATTAGCAGATGTTGTATTACTAACAGCCATTACCAAGTTGTCCCAACTATCAGGCAAAGAACATAAGAATAAAAGTGATTTTACTTCATTATCAAATGCTATATCAACCCGATTTTAACTGATTTACGATAGATCGGAAATCATTCAAATGACTAGAGGCAGATTCACCTTCATGCATCTTAGAACTAAATAGTTTCTTCATAAAATAAAATTTATTTGAAGCACTAGGTTTTTCATATAAATTAGCAAGAGATTTCATTAACTCTACTGTAGAAGCCGCTTCTATAATATTGGAAGCCATGGATGCTTCCAAGCTCAATCTTATAGATCCCAAAGCCTTTTTGTCAAGAATCTTCCATTCTTCATCAGTCATCTTCATAGGTCTAGACTTCTCATCCAACAGATAAGTACAAATCTCTTTGATATAGATAATCCTCAATCAACATCTTCCATAATTGATAATTATAGTCTATCAAACTTCTCTACCTTGTATTTATTATCTTCTGTCATTGTTGTAGCTCCCACTCAATCAGAAAACCCTCTATGAGTAAATTTGTCAACACACAAAACCCTCAAACAAAGCTCTGATACCAGTTGTTGGGGTTAGCACACCGGTTGTACATACAATATATCATATCTAAGCATACATGCAAATAAAAGAGGATATTCTACCAGAATAATTATACAAAATAAGAGACATAAATCAACACCAGATTTAACGTGGTTCACCTAGTGTGGGCTACATCCACCAAGAAACAAGCCAATCTATTATCCAAAGCTTTGACAAGATATACAATGAAGATTTACAATCTTCCACACCTCTCAGATGTATAATATTGTCTTTCTTCAAGCTTTTGCTTCTTCTCCAAGAATTCTCTCTCACAGTAATCATCAAATTTTACAAATTCTTCAATTCTTACTTCTAAACCTTGGTTTTCATGCTTTAAATAGGCATATACAAAGTTAGGGCACTTATCCATGCAATTACAATTAATAAATCTATTTAATACTAAAAATAGAAATAATTCCCGAGAGTTAATTAAAACACCCAGTCACACAGGTAACCGATGCCGGTTAGTCTACCTAACTAATTGCTGGTTCCTCCTTTCCTGACCGATGTCGGTCATTAGGTGATCGATGCCGGTCCTTCCTTAACCGATGTTGGTTACTGTATTTTCCAGCAAGTTGGACATTACATGCTAAATCTAAAGTAATTGAGCTCCACAACTCAACATCAAGATCTTGTCAAAGCCCCCCAGGGTTTTTACCTGTAAACATGTCTTTCGGTATAAATATCATTATGAATACAAAACTTGATATGGTATTGTTGTGTTTTGACTTATCTATATGTATCTTTTCCACTGTAATGGTATAGACACGCCCACTAATTCTATTGGTTGAAAAATTAAAAGATAAAAAATACAGTCATTCCTTAAGTCGAACAACTGAATACAAAATACAAGTATTTCATGCTTTTGGAGGAAGTGAGTCAGTTGCATGTTGGAATTGGAAGTTGTAATCAAAATATAAGCAAGATACATGGCGACGAGAGGTATGTATTGACATTATTTTTATTGAATGACACTTGATGTTGATGAATTTGTGATTTGTTAATGTTGAATGTAACTGTAAATGTATTGGAGTAGAAGTGTGTTATGGAATGTTGGGAAATAATATGTCAAAGAGGCGGGTGAGGTTGTAAACATGGTGAAGTGGTTCAAGATCGAAAAAGTGAGATTGTTCGAGGCTCATCATTTCAGCTATGTGGACAATAAGGTTGATATATCCCTCGACTATAAACTGCTTAAACCCTCTACATTATGCAATGACAATCATCAAAATATGGTCATTGATACAGACCAACATACATGAACAATGGCGATTAATGCCAAGGTCGTTGATACAGACCAACATACAAAGAGTGGCTGTTACAATATGATTATCAGTATGTTTCCCCAGGATGCCAAGGGTGTCCTATAAATACGCCTTTCAAAGAAAAATACCATTGGTAATGCACAAAAGAGGGTGTCATTTCACATAAATAATCCTAGAAAATTTAAACATGCTCTCAAAGATTCTCAAGTAAACTCTAAGAGAAAATTTCACAATATAATATGATATTGTATGTATATACTCATCATGAGACGCCTACACGGATTTGGAGAGGGCATACTTGCCAAGGTGCGTCAATAATAACATTGTTATAATTTTGTTAGCGTATCTTGAACGAGTCAGCCAAAATGGAACCCGCGACCTGCTACCTCCAAACATAGGCCCCCACCACTACGCCACGCCACATTTTAGAGAAGAAAAGTCACAAATTTATATTTACCTAGGACTTCAAACATGTGTGATGTTTAGGCATATCGAGTTGACACTAATGTTACAAAGAAAGACACATCGGTTCCAGCTAGATGGACACATACAAAACTTAATGTCAAAAATGGGAAAGGTTCCCCGTATGCAGAGGACGTTGATACGGTCCACCAAAATCTACGGTCCACTCTTTTGCATACAACCTGACACATGGGAAAGGTTCCCCCGTAAAACCCTTTAGGGGAGTAAATATTGTGAAAAAAAAGTTATTTAATTACTTTACACGCTTCTTCAATGTGAATATCATTTATTTTAATAGCTCTATGTAATAAAGCTTGATGATCAATAAAATTGGCAAGATTCTATTTTGTTGTGTTTTATCTTGATACCTAGTGTATGATCTATTTTTCTTCATCTGCGAAGTAAGTTTATACCTCGTAAGTCAGGCAAAGAGGAGAGCCTCCCTGCTTTGTAAGTCGTCATGGATGTGCATAGTTTTAGGTTGAAAGCTGATACCGTAAGCCCTGCTGAAGAGTTGTTTATCAGTAATAGTAATGGAGCTGTTGAAGATCGCTGTTCCAGTATTCAATCCTAGAACATGAAGATCAAGATCTTGTAAGTCTATCTGATGTTTTTCTGTAAATTCTGCTATAGATGTACAACAAGAGTCAGACCCTTTACCTGCTTTGTTGATTTGTTGGAATTGTAATCAAAATATAAGCAAGATACATGGCGACGAGAGGTATGTATTGCAATTATTGTTATTGAATGACACTTGATGTTATGAATTTGTGATTTGTTAATGTTGAATGTAACTGTAAATGTATTGGACTAGAAGTGTGTTATGGAATGTTGGGAAATAATATGTCAGAGGCGGGTGAGGTTGTAAACATGGTGAAGTGGTTCAAGATTGAAAAAGTGAGATTGTTCAAGGCTCATCATTTCAGCTATGTGGACAATAAGGTCGATATATCCCTCGACTATAAACTACTTAAACCCTTTGCACTATGCAACAACAATCATCAAAATATGGTCATTGATACAGACCAACATACATGAACAATGGTGATTAATGCCAAGGTCGTTGATACAGACCAACATACAAAGAGTGGCTGTTACAATATGTTGTCAGAGCCCCCCAAGATTTGGAGGGGGCATATGTCCAAGATGCGTCAATAATAACATTGTTATAATTTTGTTAGCGTATCTCGAACGAGTCAGCCAAAATGGAACCCGCAACCTTCTACTGTCCAAATGTAGGCCCCCACCACTACTCCACGCCACATTTTAGAGAAGAAAAGTCACAAATTTATATTTACCTAGGACTTCAAACATGTGTGATGTTTAGGCATACCGGGTTGACACTAATGTTACAAATAAAGACACATCAGTTCCAGCTAGATGGACACATAAAAAACTTAATGTCAAAAATCGTATGCAAAGGACGTTGATATGGTCCACCAAAATCTACGGTCCACTCGTTTGCGTACAACCTAACACATGGGAAAGGTTCCCCCGTAAAACGCTTTAGGGGAGTAAATATTTGAAAAAAAAGTTATTTAATTACTTTACACGATTCTTCAATGTGAATGTCATTTATTTCAATAGCTCTATGTAATAGAGCTTGATTGCGTTCAATAAAATTGGCTAGATTCTATTTTGTTGTGTTTTATCTTGATACCTAGTGTATGATCTATTTTTCTTCATCTACGAAGTAAGTTTATACCTCGTAAGTCAGGCAAAGAGGAAAGCCTCCCGCTTTGTAAGTTTTCATGGATGTGTACAGTTTTAGGTTGAAGGTCGATACCGTAAGCCCTGCTGAAGAGTTGCTTATCAGTAACAGTAATGGAGTTTGAAGATCACACCAGTATTCAAGAAGAACATGAAGATCAAGATCTTGTACCAGTTTTTGCCGCTCTACCCGAATATTACTTATTCAAATTGGTGGGTATGCATTAGTTGCGCATTGATCACCCTTCTCTCTCAGTCAACGGCAACACGTCAGTCCCTCGTGGCAGAGACATAGCTGAGGTGTTAAGGAAAATTCAAGCAGCGGATTCTGAAGTTGGTGGGTCCCTCTCAGTGACTGGCCACCTGTCTTCTTCTCCTTGTTCTTTTCTCTTCTTCCCTTTCTTTTTCCATTTTCTTTGTAATTAGTTAAGGTATTGCGATTGGCGGTTCTTAACTGTTCTTGGTTAAAGAAGTGGTTACGAAAAATAACTGATTTGTAAGCTATATAATGGCCTTCCTTACGCCATTCTAAAGGGAGGAAGAATTTGGCATATTTTCTGAAAGTGTAAATAGATCATAAAGAAATCAATACAGAAGGACTTTCCATTCTTTGTCTATCTGATCTCTGTTACTCCTAAGCTTTCATTTATTTTCTTTGTGAAGATCATTTGTCTCAAGTTCATTAGTCTTGCCGATTGCATACTCTTTGACTTTGTAAGCACGGTGATCTTGTATAACCAAGAAGGAACTTTGTGTCCTTGATTAATGAGTCTGTGTTATGTTAAGAAACTTTGTGTTCTAGCAGATGTTATTTACAGAACTTTGTGTCTTTGAATTCCATCTTATTCATACGATGCAAATGATCTTGTTTCAATTCACTGTAACTTCGCATACATAATGAATTACTCTGATTCTCTATAATTCTGCATGTTGCCTTTCTGCTCATTCTCGTTTTCTCATTCCTCTGTCCTTTTGTACTTGAACATCCTCATAGAAAACACTTTCGTGATATCCAAGTTCAACCAGAAAATAATGTTTTGTACATTTGTAAATAAGTTCGTTTCTGAATAAGGGAACCTCTCCCATTAAAGAGGAGGGACTTCTTGTCCCTTGACTGTTGCTCTTCTTAAAAGTCCTATTTGACGACCAACAGTTTTTGGCGACTCCACTGGGGAAAATCATATTCCAGTTCTGTAATTTTTCGATCATCCTTTGATCTGGCGACTCCACGTTTTACTCGAGGGAGGAGGGCCCTTGGTGTTGAAGATTCTCAGTTTCAGCTTTTGGAGCAGCAGGGTTTTCCTTTCCCTTCAACAAGAAATAGAAGGACTCGTTCGACAAGCACTCCACCTGTTCAAGACAGAATTCCTACGGGTGGTTTTTCTTCAGAGCCAGCTAGCCCTAATCTTCAAGCTTTGATTCTTGCTGGTGTTGCAGTCCCTCTCCAAGCCGTTTTTCTAAGAATGGTGGTGCCATTACCATGGGGTCATCGTGTCGGGCCCCTGGCCCTTACTCAGCCTTTGCACGAGTTACCCAGAGGTAACTGGAAGAGCTTCCCCAAATTCAAAGGCGATGGAAAAGTGCATCCTGATGAACACATCGTAGCCTTCGTTGTTGCATGTGGAGTTCTGGGAGTCGAATATGAAAACATCTCCGTAAGGCTATTCGTTGAGAGGTTACAAGATAATGCTGCTGATTGGTTCTACCACCTTCCGGCTGGCGCTATCACCGACTGGGACACAATGAGAACTCAGTTCGAAAACCGTTTCAAGCCGGCAAAATATGTACATGCCTTGCTAGCCCAAATCTCTCAGATAAAGAAAGATTCACAAGAGCCCATGAGAGAATTTGTGGCCCGGTTCAACAGGTTGATCAATAAAATTCCGCAGCCTACCCGACCTGTTGATCAAATTCAAAAATGTTTCTTCCTAAATGCTCAATCGCCCAAAGTTAGTTATGCACTAAGAAGGGCTAATCTCGCAACATTGGTCGAGGATCAAACTCTCGCTGTTAGTATCGATGATGACTTGATCATGTCAGGGAAGTTGAGAAGAGACCCTCCCAAATCTAAGTCTACTGCTTCTTCCTCTTCCACCCCTGGACCTAATACTGATACATTAGTTCAGAAACTTGCAAATGATCTTATTGCTATAAAGAAACAATTGGCTCAACACGCTCCTTATGTAGACGTTCCAAGGAGAAATTTTCAGCCCAGAAATCATTTTCCTGCTTCTCAAACAAGATTAGCACTTGAAGGACCTCCTGTTAAAGTCCCTATCAATGCGACCTGCAAGGTGGAAGAACCAGATGATGATGAAGATAACGAAACTTGTAAAGAGTTTGCGAGAGAATTTGATAACGAAGCAGACGAATTCGAGGGATCTCGAGTAAATTTCTTCACCACTGAGGGCATCGATGATGGAGATGATTATGATGAATTGGTAGCAGACATGAATAGTGAATCATTTGCTGTCATGACTCGAGAGTAGACACATCAGAGGGAGAAAGTGACGCAACCCATAAAGAAATCTAAGGAGCAGTCGGCAACTATTCCTGTAATTGCAAAAAGAGGATCTCCTATCCCTACTTCATCTATGCCAAAGGCGAATCCTGTCAATCCTACTAACAAAGTTCCTTCTTTTTCTCCTAAAGTTGATAAGCCTAGAATTTCAAATGATGATGGCCTGTCCACTTCTGGGTCTTTTGATATTATCGATCATCTAAAAAAGACTAAGGTTCAAATTTCAGAGGCTGAGTATTATCAAACTCATCCCAAAGCTTTTTCCAAAATGATTCAATTTGTTAATTCCCACTCCAAAACCACCTCTAAAGGACTTTTAACCTACTCCTCCTTCTACACCACAGCCTAGTCTGGTAGCTGCTGTCACCTCGCCTGGTGACAAAATTAAACCATTTTATGTAACACTTCTTATAGCTGGTCATAGGCTCAGTAATTGTGTCATTGACTCAGGAGCCTCAGATAACGTGATGCCTGCTAAAGTAGCTCATGCTTTAGGCCTGACCCTCACACGCACTTATGGATCTTGTTACTCCATGGAAACTAAAGAAGTGCCCCTGGTCGAAAGAATTTAAGATGCACAAGTGGCTTTTGCTGCTTTGCCTGAAAAGAAAGTGTTGGCTACCATCTTAGTAGCAGATATCCCTCCTTCGTACGAGATGTTGCTAAGTAGGAACTTCTGCAAAGATGTGGGTGGAGAAATCCAAATGGACTGGTCGTATGCACTCATACCTGTTAATGGACAAATGAAGAAGTTGATGCCTGAGAAGCAATCTGAGTATATTGTGCAAAAAACAGATGATCCTAAAGCACAAATACTCTATGAGGATATGGGTCATGGCAATTACATGATTATGTCCCCTGATGAAATCCAACTTCCCAGAATGTCACCTAAAGATCCTAATGGTATTTGGATTTTAGAATTTGATGGAAGTTGTTCCTCAGCTGGTTCTGGAGCTGGCGTCTTGCTGGTGTCACCGGAAGGTGGCCTTCATCCTTTTTCATTTAAATTGCAGTTCGAAAACACTAATAATACAGCAGAGTATGAGGCTCTCATTCTTGGACTGCAAGTGGCCAAAGAACAAGGTGTAAAGAACCTTCTGGCACGTGGTGATGCAGAACTGATTGTAAAGCAAGTGAGAAGCCTTTTCCAGGTAAAAAATGGGAGGCTGAAACATTACCGGAATCAGGTTTGGGATTCCATTGAATTCCTTGATGCTTTCTCTATCGAAGCAGTACCTAGGGAAAAGAACACAGGGCTGATTCACTAGCTATCTCAGGGTCGCTACTGATTCCTCATCCTGATTTCTCTCAAGACAAGTTCACATTGAGATGATCCATCAACCCAGTGTACCTGATAACACCAATAACAGGTTTTCAATGATGATCAACATTTGCTTTCCTTCTTGGAACTCAAGGATAATTTCGAACAGCTGTATTTTGAGGGAAGTGACAACCTACCTCGTGAGAGTGTGCCCTTTGACAAAGCAGTCACCCAAGGGGAAGAAACATCAGGAAGGGTGCATAAACTCAAGGGGAATAAGATTCCTAAAGGATTGGTAAGCTTAGAGGAATTATTTGATAAACATGATAGGTATGTGAAATCTAAAGCTTCTACTGGACCTCAGCAATCAGTTGAGTATGATAAAATCAATATTGGGAGTTCTAATGACCCTAAGCTAGTGAATATTGGAAAATGTTGCACAGCAGATGAGAGGAGAAAAGCAATTGATCTTCTAAAGAGGTATAAGGATGTTCTTGCATATTCTTATGAAGATTTGAAAGCTTTCAAACCAAAAGATATGCAGCACTTGATTCCTCTCAAACCAGGAATTAAACCTTTTAAGCAGAAACAGAGGCAGTATAATCCCAAAATAGTTGACACCATCTTTAAGGAAATTCAGAAGTTGCTGAAGGCTAAAATCATTTTTCCATTCACCATTCAACATGGATTGCAAATATTGTGCCTGTTAGAAGAAAAATGGTGAGATCCGCATCTGTGTTGATTTCAGGAACCTGAATCAGGCGTCTTTGAAAGATAATTATCCTTTGCCTATGATGGATCAGGTCTTGCAAGCAGTTACAGGGTCTGAAATGTTATATGCTCGATGGATTCTCGGGATACAATCAGGTATAGGTTGATACTGCAGATATATATATATATATGAGCTATTGGAATGTATCCTTTTATGTATGGAATATATATGACAGTATATATAATATATACTATCAGTGATGCTCTGGATAAGAGAATTATGTACCTATGAACGAGGACAGATTAGGTTGCTGATAGGATATCTGTTCACCAGCAGAATAGGCTCTATTTGACAAGAAATACAGTTCTAAGTTGGAGATACACAAAAGACATATGGCAGCCATGGAAATTTGATATATATATGGCTTGGGCCTTTCAAGATCAGACACTTTGCTGGTATTCTTTCTGTCTTGATACATGGATCCCACTTCCTTATAGTGGGCAGTATCTATCAAGTCCTATATAGGGAGTCCCTTTGTATATGTACAGTGTTTTCCTTCTGTTGTTTTGGTGTGTTTCCCCTTCTATGACTTCGTGGCACAATGGATAAGGCACTGGTCTGCTTTCCCTGAGTTTGTCTATATTCCGTGAATATAGTCATAGCCAGCTGTTGTCCATATTCATATATATGTCAAAATTTTGATAAATGTCTTTTCTGTCGATGGAAAAAGTCTTGAATATCTAATCATTCCGTAATATTTCGGGCCTGTCAGACATTTTTGTCCCAATATACGGGTCTTCTGTATCGGTCGTATTTGTCCCATTTTTGGGACCATCAGAAGTTTTTATCCCAAGTGTCCTGAAGTTACTGTGCGATATATACTTTCTTGTCCCAATATAGTGCGCTCTGTTCCATATATATATGTCTCAAATTTCTCAAGTTATATGTATATTTCGTCTATATATATCAGCCGATGTGTCCCGAATGTCCCAAAGTTAAAAAGTGCAAGTTGTCCCATTTTCGGCCGAAACACACATAATGTCCCAAAATGCATTTATACATACACATACATATATCGCCCGATATCGTCCGAGCCGCGTATATCACGCATATCGCGTATCACTGTGTCCCAAGTGTACCAACACACACATGCTGTTTTTCAAAATATGAACTCAAACATATACGGCTATATAACGGGTAAAACCTCCTTTGCATACATGTTTCGAACCCTTGTAATTTGAAAACCCGCGCATGTTCCCTCCCTCTGAAACAGCCTGGTTTGCAACTCTGTTACTATCAATATGAAGATCAAGCTCAAGCTTGGGAGAACTAAAGAAGTAGTTACGAAGGACGAAGTTCAAGACGCCGGTTACATCAGTTTTCAAATATAATCACTCAAGATGAAATTTATGGTGTGTCCCTCTTGGCAAGGACATGGCTGAGATGTGGAGGAAAACTCAAGCAGTGGTTATGTATGAAGTACAGTGGGTCCTTCTCACACACTGGACACCTGTCTCCCTCCCCATTCTTTTCTCTTCTTCCTATTCCTTTCGTATTCCATAGCATTCCTTAACTATCCTTTAGTTAAAAGAAATATAATTGTAAGCTATATAATGGCCTTCTTTCCGCCATTCAAGAAGGAGGAAGAACTTGGCATATATGTATATAGATCTTAAAGAAATCAATACAAAATCTATTCATTGTCTATATGATCTCTACTATGTGTGTGTTTTCCATTTAATATGTGTGATCATTTTGTCTCTAATTTGTTAGTCTCTCTGAGACTGACAAATACAATGATCTTGTATAACACAAAAAGGAACTTTGTGTCCTTGATTAATGAATCTGAAGAAGGTTATTTACAGAACTTTGTGTCTTTAAATTTAATCCTATTCAGTCAATGCAAATGATCTTGTCTTAAATTCCTTGAAACTTCGCATACATAAAGAATTATTCTGCTATCTATAATTTTGAATGTTGCTATTCTACTCATTCTCTTATTCCCTTTCCTCAGTCCTTTTGTAACTGATGATCCTTGTGGAAAATGCTTTCATCCAAGTTCAACCATATAATATACATTTGTAAATACTCTGAATAAGGGAACATCAAAGAGGAGGTGACTTCTTGTCCCCATTGTTGCTCTTCTAAAAATATTTGACACTTCAATCACTTAAGGTTTTGTTAACCATTAACATTAAAACCATGCATTAATTTGAGCTTAAAAATATGAAGCAACCATCAACACGAGCATGAATAAAAGAGACTAGAAAAGAAAAAATATGTACTTGGGAAACCCTAAAGGGGAAGAGAAACCACTGAAACATTTTATTATATTACTCAAAACAAAAGACTTGCATGAATATGACACATCGCACAATATTTTTTTAGTGAGGCACCAACCCAACAAGGAGAACCAACCACTAGAAACCCTTATTGATATTACTCACAACAAAGGAATTGTATGTATATTACTAAAAAAAAAATTGATTATAAGACCACTAAATATATGTTACCAACACACATAACTGATAGTGACCACAAGATTCAGATCATACACCTTCAAACCCTCTTCAAACACCTTCTCATACTTCTCTGAAAATTACTTAAACATGGAATAATTTGGAAAAGTACTCTTACACACTATATTTCATCACTCTTTAGAAATTTACACTCTCTCTCAGCTTTGTCTTGATTCCCTTAAACCACTTTCAATCTCTCACCTAGCTCACACTTTTTCCCTCTCACAACACTAGTTCAAAATGAACCAAACACATGCACATAAATACATGACTCGTGATTACAGACACCATAGGTCAGCCATTACCATTAATTTCGGTCATAAAAACTCAAAAAGATAACTACAAGATCATATAAAACAACTTGAAAGACCCATATGGGTCAACAATTCACCAAGACATCAAACCATGCACAATCAGGCCAAGAATGCTAAATCCTTCTCTACCAAGCTCACTAAGGACTCCAAGCACTCACTTCAGACATTTCATACCTATAAGAGTTTTAGACATTTCAAATAAATAACTTTAAAATTATTCATAAACTTAGGGAAATCTAATTCAACCATCTTCTTCATATCACTCTCAAGTAGGATTGTTTCTTACTCAAATCAGGCACCTCTAGGAACCGGTCACCAACAATGAAGCTCAAGATCACACCAAACCAACTCAACTATTCCATGTAAACATGGATTGTTAATTTAATTACATGAATAAAAAATATAAGCATGATATACCTCATGCAACATCCAACAATGCAAATGGAACCAATTATCCTCTTTGGGAAACTGAACTATCCATGAACCAATTTTGGAAACTCAAATAGATTGCACCATTACTGACACATTCAAGAATTATAAGTGTATTTTAAAGGAAAAAAATTAATACCTATTCACCTCCAATGTATATCCATAATCATCTAATCCAAAGAATTGATATTCTACATCAATCTTCTCACCAAACCCCTGCTTTCCTGAACTAATCAAACTAGGTCAACTTGTGACCTCAACCATGCCACCTCAACAAACTTTGAGAGATAAAAAAAAATAAACATGTCACATGAGATGTAAATAACACCTAAAATGATATAAAACTTCATCGCCATGCACATAGGTGCTCAAGCATTTCCATTCTCCAAGACTATTAAAATTGTCCTTTGGCCCAAAAACCAGTCAACCTATTTTGACTTGTACAGGTCCAAATCACCTCACCACACTTTGAAATGACTAAAAATGTAGCATATCTCCCATAGATATCATAAAAATAATTTAGTCATGGGGTCTAATGGAAAACCCAAGAGAAAATCCTTATTTCCTGAAAAAAAAAATGAGTGGACTCCACCAAGTGTTATGAAATCTAACCACCACCATTTGAAATATGGGAGATTCCTCTGAATCATCTAATCATGAAATTTTATGTTCTAATCCATTCTGGGCTCAAACAATAAATTTTTCTCATATCGTGCTCATGAACTAAGGTTTCAATACCATAAAAAGTGACTTACTTTCTTAACAATCATTCATAAATGTTTGGGTCTCAATTGATCTCATTCCAACTTTGAGATCTTCTTAACTCCATGAAAACTCATACATGAAAGGATCATGTGTTTAACCATGGTGAATTGGTGTTTTATTTGATATCATGTGGCATTGATGGAAAAGGTGTTAGTGGTGAAGTGAGGCTTAGTTCAGGGACATGAAAGTTGATTGAGCATTCAGGAGGGTTTCAGAATTGTTTCATTTTGTTGCATGCTTGGTTAGTGAGGTAGGAACCACTGGAGGCGTGGATATTCTTGGTATTCTTGGATAAATTATCATATAGGTCATAGATGATGTTTCCAGGATGTGTAAGAGATTCTAGTGTGATCATCAGGTCATGAGGTGTAAATCACTATTGAAATTAGCTCATTTAGGACTATTTCTAGATCCTAATGAGGTGTATGAGCACAAATAAGGTCATGCAAAGACTAGGTAGGAATGTGAGGAGCCTAAGAAAATTTCCTAGGGAATGTTTGAACATCCATAAGGCTTATTTTAACTTTTAGAGGAAAAATTCAAGTTTTCATTAAACATACCTTTGAGGACTAACAATGAAGTCATGGGAATATGAGATTGGTATGAAGAGTACAAGATTATTTATGAGAAAAAAATATATGAAGCATATATATGGGTGTGTTGTAGTGCTTCATGTAAGTTCCATCAAGGTTTAAATAATATTGTTGAAGTTATTCAAGTTTTACTAAAACTGGTTTCTTGAGAAATACAATATGAGCACTCTGTCTTCCTAGCATCCAAACAAATTATCAAGCGTCCTTCAGATAAATAATATAATTAATTTTTTAAGATAGATGCAGGCCTAAAATTTTGTAAATAGTTTGAGGGAAATTGGATAATAAACAGAGAAGTTTTATTCAAATTTCTAACTAGGTTTCTCTCTCTCCAGAACTCCTTGAAGCAATAGGCATAAAATAAATCATTTGGCCTAAAAAAATTGGTACTGTCATGAAAACCTCTCACAAGTGTAGATGGAATCTTATAGGTCAAAATTATGGAATTGGTGTTCTCATGGGTGATTGTTCTGTACAAGTGTGACTTTGTTTTGGGGATTTTTTACTATATAGTGAAAAATTGAAGGTGTCAAACTGAATCCCCTGTTGCTAAGAAGGTATGAGAGGTACTCTTATAAGTTCATGAGGATATTTGATTAAGATCAAGGTTTCTTTAGTGTAATTTCAAGAAATCTTCTCTCTCTACTATTGAAGGGCTTCTCAAGTTAAACTTTTCATAGTATTTGAAGAAGGATTTTGTAAATGTGCATGATTATGAGTTGAGAAATTATTCTGAGCACTTCCTATAGGTCAAATATATATGTGTGAAGCTCAATACTTCTATTTTTTATTGGTGTGAAGGTGTGGTTTACATTGCTCCTTGATTTCCCTATATAAATATTGTTAAGATAATTATGCTATGAATTGTGGTTGCAAGATTTATCTTTACAAGAACCTTGCTCAAGTTGATGGAGGGTGTGACTAGGTTCTCTTTGAAGTTCTTATTACAAAGGTGATCATGAAAATGAATATTTCTAGTAAAAATTATACTAACTCAGTATATTCTAGTAGTACTTTGAGAACAAGCTCATACATTCTGAGATATGTGTGATTTTTTGTGTATTATCGATTGGTTCTAAGAGTACACTTAATGTAGAAGGATTTGTAAATGTGCATGATTATGAGTTGAGAAATTATTCTGAGCACTTCCTATAGGTCAAACATATATGTGTGAAGCTCAATACTTCTATTTTTTTATTGGTGTGAAGGTGTGGTTTACATTGCTCCTTGATTTCCTTAATAAATTAAATATTTGTGGCTAGGAGTTATTCAAACTACCTAGTCGGCCCATAGTGCCACAGTAAATTATTGTGAAGCCTGGTATATCAACTAGAGATTCATAGGGCATTGTATTAGCGTCTAGAAGGCTGATCGAGAATTGGAGGTTTCCGAACAGTGGAACTAGAGCCATCAAGCTTGTCGAATACGCCAGGAAGGTGGAAGTCGGGTGCTATTTTTCACCCTTGTCATCTGAAGGTCTAGTTATTCTTCTAAGCAAGTTTAAATATTTTCGATTAGATTTTCTTGTGAAAGTACTATTGTAACCTACAAGTTTTGACTAGTGGAACGGTTCGACCACGAACCTGGAGACGTAGGCAATTGCCGAACTCTGTAATCAATCTTTGTGTAATTGTCTTATTGTCTTGCATTAATTTTTTAAATTGATTACTTAAAAGGAGAAAATCATTGAAAAATATTTAAAGCGTACAAGGGTCTGAGATCAAGTAGTAATAATCTGATTATTTTCGGATCAAGTTTGGTATCAGAGCTAGTTTAGCTCCATATTTGTTTTTCAGTAAATCTTATTAATAAAGTGATTGCTTCAAGATTAGTGCAGTTAGTTCAGTTTGTGTGAACAGGGTACAAGTGCACTATGGGAAAGATGTCTAAATAGGTGAATCTTGAAGAGATTGAAGCTTACAATCACCAAATCTAGGAAGATAACTCTCTCCTGTGATCAATGTATTACTCCTTGGAAGAGGAGAATGCTCGTTTGAAATTGGAACTGAAAACCAAGGATGAGCTCTTGGAAAGGTTGCAATGTGGTGATAAGAGAAAGGAAATGCCTTCAACTTCAGATGCAGTGACCATGGCAGATGACTGCACCGTAAGTTTTTCACCACTGGAATCTTCTTCTTCCTCCCATTCGAATTTTGGATTCAGGTAATGAAGTCTTTGGTTTGTTTGAAAAGCATACTAGAGGCATTGGATCCAAGTTACTAGATAAAATGGGATTTGATGGAAGAGGCCTTGGTAAAAATGGCCAAGGTATTGCTAACCCAATACAGGTCGAGGATCGTCCTCATTTTGTAGGTTTGGGTTATCCTAGTGTGGGAATGGAAATTGGAGAATGCTCCAAGAATGCTGATGGGAGACAAGCTTCCGAAAGCAAAGTGATTACCCCACTAGTCCTGCAAGAAGATTCTGAGCAGAAAAGTTGTGCTTTGTCATCACAGGCAAGATGTGGTAAGACAAATCAGTGAAGAGGTAATGAGATTCCACGTCCAATTTCTTACCATAATTGTAAGCACAGTAAAACTTCTGATCCACTTTTTCAGCTTAAGAAGTATGGTTATGATTTTCAGAAGATGTGGAATTCTTTTCCATGTACTTTTTGTGGATTGCATAATCATTCAGTGGCCATATGCTGGAAGAGAAGGAAACTGATGAAGAAGTTGATGTCATTTGTCAGGAACATGGAAAATCAGAAAGACCAATCTCGTCATGTAGTGTCGAGAAATGGAAAAAAGAGTTTCTCATCCCAGAAGAGGGAAATTAAGAGGAATTTTTGTGCTCATTGCCAGAGGAATGGGCATCAGGTGGAAAATTGCTGGAAATTACATCCATCTCACCATCAGAGTAATGGCAAGCCAAAGATGGAATGAAGGCCTATTGTAAAGGCAAAGGTAGTTTCTACTCAACCACCAGTTGACAAGTCAACCCAGGACCAGGTAATACTTGAAAGTGAAAGTCCTTTAAAATGGGTAAGTCAATAGTTTTTCAATTATATATTACATAATTCAGATTGATGAATCGTATGTAGTATTAAGTTTGGAGATCAGATTCTGTGAGAAAATGCTGAGAGAAAGGTTTACAATACTCAGTGGATTTTCTTACTTAGAAAATTTAATTAATGCTCCAAACAAATATCCTAATAAGCTTATGAGTATCTGTTACAACTTGGACATAGGAATTAACTTGTATAAAGCTTGGAGATTGATCTGCCATTTGTGCAGACAGTAGAGTTCATAGATATCAGCTCGGAACTTCATTCTACGTAGAGGCATTATGACCGTGCAGCAAAATGGTAGCTGAATCACCGTTGGCATTGACGTCGGGTCGAAACTTCATTCCGTGTAGAGGCATTGCAACCATGTAGCACAATGGTACCTGATATTAGTATGTCAACAAGAGGAGCTCTCAAAGGATTATCTTGGAACGTCATTTGGTGTCAAGGCATTGCGACCACACATACGAATGATAGCTGATCAATAGACTTAGCATCATGCATTGGAGGCTCGAGGTATTGCAAGAGGCTTAGCATCATGCATCGGAGGCATTGAGGTCTGTAACAGACTTAGCATCGTGCATCAGAGGCTTGAGGTCTTGAAAGAGGCTTAGCATCATGCATTGGAGGCGTTGAGGATTGTAAAGGGACAAGGCATTGTCCATCATTGACATCAGATCAATCAAATCTCTACGTAACATGGAGTTCCTTCAAACCAGTTTAGATTTTGTGGAATCAACTCAGAGCCAGGAGCTGTGTTATAGAGTAAAATAAGATCCTTGTTGTCAGATATCAAGAAGCTTAGTACCGCACAGCAGGAGCGTTAAGGTTTCATTCAGAAACTTAGCACCATAAAGCGGAGGCATGGAGGTATTCTTTGGATATCAGAGTGGCGCAACAGAAGCGTCGTGGGCCCATAACCCACACATCCTAGGATCAAAGTAGAGTTTCCAAAGTGAGAAGGTTAGAGGAGAAGACCCAAGGGTCTACTACTGCAGCACTTCCGAGGTGGCAGCAGAGTTTTCGGATTCAAGACAGTATGGAAGATTTTTGGGACAAAAAGCTTTTTTTATTGGGGAGGTGTGATCAGGGGATCATTTTTGAAAGTTCCCTAAACATCCCTAAATGGTGTCAGTGTAGAAGATCATCTCGATAAATTTCCAACGACTGAAAGAATGCGACAAACGGACATCGGGAGCTCTAGATATGTTCGTTCAAAGTTCAGACAATGAGAAAATCAACTCTGGTCAACTGGTCAATATTGGACCAATGGCACTGCGACACGTGGCGAAAAGGAAAAAGGGAGTTGTTTGTTGGTTTTTGATCACTGGTCTTCGATGAGCATAAAAATGGTGCATGGGAACAAGAGGCTCAACTTTTATTACGGAGGGGATCCCGGCCATTGTGTGGACTATGGTATTATCACCAATGTGGTGGGTCCACAAGCCACCACGTGGCTTGCCACCACTCATCGAATTCGCTCGATTTGCCTATCGGGAGATGATAAGTGGATTACATGATGACCGAGTTAATTAATTTTGATACCCCATGGTATGGGTCAAAATTTTATTTACTTGGTAAGTCCACTTACACACCATTCCAAATGCCACGTATATATATTAATGTTCATACATTAGTATTAAATCTAATGTTTATACATTAGTATTAAACCCCACATAAAATGCCAAATGCTATGCTAAGCACGTGAAAGGGAGGAGGTGAAGTGGTTATTGGGGGCTTAAAGCCATGCGTGGATGGAGTAGGTAAGGGTTATTAAAACCTTACCCAAATGAAATGGCACCAAATGTGGGATTTATTCCACTTTATCCCAAGCGCCTAAAATGGGAATTAATCCCCTCATTCAAACAAAATCCGCTTCAAAGGGATATTATCCCATTAACCCACTTCACGCCAATTTGGGGGATTTAATCCCATTAAAAATGCTAAGTTGCCCATTATTGGGAATTTTTATCCCAAATTACATGGTACGGGTTTAGGCTAATATTAGCCTAAGATAATATGTAATTGCATTTTTCAAGGGCCCTAAAATTGTATAAATAGGGTACCTAGTTCATTGTAATGGACACACAAAATACGAAGACAAGCTTAGAGCTTGGAAGGCAAATGAGAAGTTGTTGTGTGAAGACCTAAATTATTTAGGCATTATTATTTTGATTATTATTGACCTATTATTTGTTAGGCAATAATAAATTAAATATTTGTGGCTAGGAGTTATTCAAACTACCTAGTCAGCCCATAGCGCCACAATAAATTATTGTGAAGCCTGGTATATCGACCGGAGAGCCATAGGGTGTTGTATTAGCGTCTGGAAGGCCGATCAAGAATCAGAGGTTTCTGAACAGTGGAACTGGAGCCATCAAGCTTGTCGAATATGCCAGGAAGGTGGAAGTCAGGTGCTATTTTTCACCCTTGTTGTCCGAAGGTCTGGTTATTCTTCTAAGCAAGTTTAAATAGTTTCCATTAGGTTTTCTTGTGAAAGTACTATTGTAACCTACAAGTTTTGACTAGTGGAACGGTTTGACCACAAACCCGGAGACATCGGCAATTGCCGAACTCCGTAATCAATCTTTGTGCAATTGTCTTATTGTCTTGCATTAATTTTTTAAATTGATTACTTAAAAGGAGAAAATCATCGGCAAATATTTAAAGCCTACAAGGGTCCGAGATCAGGTAGTAATAATCTGATTATTTTCAGATCAGTGTCAAGCTGAATCCCCTATTTCTAAGAAGGTATGAGAGGTACTCTTATAAGTTCATGAGGATATTTGAGTAAGATCAAGGTTTCTTTAGTGTAATTTCAAGAAATCTTCTCTCTCTACTATTGAAGGGCTTCTCAAGTTAAAATTTTCATAGTATTTGAAGAAGGATTTTGTAAATGTGCATGATTATGAGTTGAGAAATTATTCTGAGCACTTCCTATAGGTCAAATATATATGTGTGAAGCTCAATACTTCTATTTTTTATTGGTGTGAAGGTGTGGTTTACATTGCTCCTTGATTTCCCTATATAAATATTGTTAAGATAATTATGCTATGAACTGTGGTTGCAAGATTTATCTTTACAAGAACCTTGCTCAAGTTGATGAAGGGTGTGACTAGGTTCTCTTTGAAGTTCTTATTACAAAGGTGATCATGAAAATGAATATTTCTAGTAAAAATTCTACTAACTCAGTACATTTTAGTAGTACTTTGAGAACAAGCTCATACATTTTGAGATATGTGTGATTTTTCGTGTATTATCGATTGGTTCTAAGAGTACACTTGATGTAGAAGGTTTTCTAATGCCCGAAGCTTCTCAATATGGTTCCTAAATACCAAGGATATGTCCCCTCATATGAAAAGTGGATTTGAAGACTGAGTTGATACTCTTTGAAATTCATGTTAAATAGTGTGTGTTAGTCTAAATTCATGAAAAAATTCAATCATCAAATGAAATGAAGGGACTGAAAATTTAGTATGAATTCATTGTTAAATCCCCTAAAAGGTTATTAAAATCAAAGTGAAATACAATGTGTCAAAAGGATCAAAATAGTGAATGAGGGTTTGTGATTTAAAACCCTAGCCAAACACAGTTTATGAAAAACAAACAAATTTTTGATCTCTTGAGCATGACAACAAACAAAGAATGAAGTAAAGGGTTGAGCAAGATAATTATCAGCCTTAATTTCAATTTTAAAGTTATATCTGGTTGAGAAAATGTGTGAAGGTTTGTTGAGCTCTTTAAAATCATATAAGTATTATAAACTCTATACATGCCCTTGAATTAGTTTTGACCCATGAAGAAGAGTGTACTATCATGCCATTTTGGTAGGTATAGTTAATCCAAATGATTTCAAATCATTCTCTCTTGTCATGAAATTTGGTAGAAATCCTTTCACTACTATTTTCCAAGTGTATGCTAGACAGAGCTTTGGGGTTTCTAGGACTTTGAGCTCTAAACAATGAAGAAGAGATGATAAAATGGATTCCCACTCTAGTTGAGTGATTTCCAATCCTTGGTTTTTGATGAAGTCTTCCTACAAGATTAAATATATTGAATGGAAAATTGAAATGAGGATAAATATAGTCTTATGAGCTTCCCTGAAGTTGGAAGAATAAATTGTATAGAAGGAAGGATTCTAAGGCCTTTAGAAGAGTTGAAGAGGTAGTGTAATGTCTGAGTTGATTGTTACACTTGGAGAATGCCTGGTTAAGCTACATGATAAGAATGGCTCAAATATAATATGGTAATACAGTATGAGAATACATTATAAGACTGAGCAGAGAAGTTATTTGGAATGTAGAAAGTCATGACAGTGTTTAATGAAGTTAGAAATCTCTTTCATCTAGTATATTTTCATAAGAGGATATTAAACGTACCTACAAAGGTTTAGAGAACATGAAAAAACTTTTTCAAATGCCATCATGACAAGCTATCTAGTTTTAATTCTTCCCATATACTTGTAACATGTGGATAAAAGGAAAAGGTGAAAATTCCTACTTTGTAAAAATGAAGAGTCATGAAATGGTAGGAAAATAGTTACGCGATATATGTTTATTAAAGAGATAATTTTTGTTTATATTGTTTTTGTTGAACCAATGCATGTTTTTATGATAATAGTTGAAGCTTGGGTGAGCTATGTGTGTGTACGAAAAAGTATAATGTAGAGATAAGTGTTATTGAACTAGGGTGTGAGATGAAGTTAGGATAAAGAGCCAAAGAGAAGATGATCTTATGCAGAGCAGAGGATGATTGAGTGTGAACTAAAATAAAATATATAGATGGTATTTGAATGAATAAGGAGATGATACAATTAGCAAAGAGATCCCAAGAAGTGTAAAATTTAGATCCTTGTATAGGTGTGAACATGTTTTAGAGCTTGAAGGATCTTGAAATCATGAAGCATGAGAATAACCAAAGTGAGAACCAAGATTCAATTCTTACAACAAACTGAAAACATGCACAATAGGTGACTAATTATGTGACTCAATAAGGGAGAGAATGATATGTGAGTGTGAATGAAATGAGTCTTGTGAAATAGTGCCTTACATTTGATTAGGTGATCAAGAAATCGAGAAATTAGAAGAAGAATTGAGAAGAGATTGAGAAAATTTAGTAGTCACCATCAGTTGTGTGAGACAAAAAATTATGAGTGACATTTTTTGTTTGAAAAATAATAAGTTGTATCTTAGTATGAGGGAGTAGTTTCTTCCTTGTGACTTGAAGCTTGCAAAAGAAACAAATAGAATCCTAGTTGACATTTAGGAGTTGAAGCTTGTCAAAGAATGAGTAACATCTTGGTTGAATGTCAGAGTTAGAGCTCCATGTTGAGTTGAAGCTCAAATATGAAATCATGTAACATTTAAAAGACATTCTTATCCTAGCCTGGTTCTTGGTTTCAGTGGGTTTTTTCCCAGTTTGGATTTCCCATATATATATATATATATTTGTGTTTTATGTCATTTTAGTTTCTTGTGGATGTTGGTTTGGTTTTGATGGAAAAAATTAAGTGAATTGATTTTTGAGGTAAAAATTGAATTGAGACTGATTCACCCCCCTCTTAGTGTCCTAATTTCCAACAATTAGTATCAAAGCCTAGTACTCTTGAATCAAGTCTAATAGCTCAGAGTAGATCCTTCCTGAAAAAAAAGCATGTTTATTGGGATAAATTTCCCTGGAAGCAACTCAAGAGATAAGTATGTCAGTAAGGATGAAATATCAGATGAAGAGGAAGCTGAGGTAAATCTTGAAGAAAAATTTATAAGTTCCGTAGATGAATTGAAACATCAAAGAAAAAAGATCCAAAAATTGAAGATAATTATGAAAGAGTATGAAGAGAAGGTCAAACTTATTGAGGAGAGGTAGAAGTAGAAATATGAAGATGGAATCAAATAAATTGAGTCAAAATTGGAGCTGATTTCATCATCGCTCATAGAAAAAGAGAAAAAGCATCTCAAAAGAAGTACATAACTGAAATCTTAAGTTGATACCATGTCAAAATCTATAAATTTCAAAGAAGAGACCTACATGAGACATGAAGAAGAACTGATATCCTTGAGAGCTGAATTAGAGGAAAAAAAAGAGAGACTGAAGATGTATAACAAGAGGAAAGGAGCCCTGAAGCCTTGAATGGAATTCTAGATAGACAAAAGGAAACAGGTGATAAAATAGTACTAGGATTCACAAAAAAACATATGAAGAAGTGTGAAGAGGAAACAAATGGTTCAAGCAGACAATCAGACATGAAGATGACCAAGGGGAAAAATTTAAGAGGTCCTAAATCAGTTAGGTAACCAAATGCTTTCAGGTATGAGAGAACATTTAATTTTTATTATTTTTCTTGTCACAATTTTAGACATAGAGCTAAGGAATATAGGAAACATGTCATGAATGATCATCCATGGAGGGATAAAAGATAAGAGAGAACACAATACTCAAGAGGTATTAATAATATAGTTTTATATAAATTTAATAGGATTGGACATGTTTCTAGAAATTGTTATGAGAGTGCTAAGTATGGATGTAACATCATTCCATATCTATATAGAAGCAAGAATCAAGTTAGGTTTTTCCATTGTCATAAAATTGGACACTTTTCAAAGCAGTGTTGGAAAAATCAACCGCCTAGGTATAGAAATAGAACTCAATCAGTCAAAAGGTAGGTTCAAAAGGTATATACAGTGAAAATCAATCCTAAGAAGGTACCAAAGACAAATATAGGAGAGACAAGCTCAAGAAAGATATCAGAAGGTGTTGATAAGATTGAGAAAAGAGAAATCAAGCCAAGTGTTCCTCATTAAAAATACCCACTCATAGTATAGAGAAAACAAGGGAATGAAACCCATCATACATACTTTACAAGCATTGAAGTATTTGGAAATGAAGGTAGAACATATAACAATATCAAATAATTTGGACAAGGTTTCAAAGGTAATAAAAGGAAAGTTTGAATCATCATGATCCTTTGATGACTATCTCCTATTTTGAAGTGTTCTCAAAAAGTGGCATGCCTTCTCCAAGCTTGTACAAGGCATATATCAGCTGGAAAAAGAAATTTTTTACCCTCATTAGTCTACCAATATGCAAAAAAAAATCACTCTCCATGCTAAAGTTGTGTACATTGTCGAAAGGATGCTCTTGAATGAAAACTGCCATCAATAGTTGTTGATTAGAGTCTACATCATGTAATCAAGGTATGTAAGATTCAAAAACTATATGTTTAGTCCTATGTTGAAGTTCTAGTTCTCATTCAAGTAGTTTAGTGTTCTTATTGAGTGTTTCATGCCAAGAGTGTGTAGTCAAGAAGTCTCAAAATATGAGTTGTCCTCCATGATGTCAATATTGAATCATTTCTGAGTCATAATTCTTAGGATGCATTCATGTACATGCTGTCTTCAAGAGAGTCTAATCTATTTGAAATATTTCTATCATATTTTTATAACATCCTTATATAATTTGATCCAACCTAGCCCTCAAATTGTGTCATTGTGGTTGATAACAGTCCTTAGTAGGCCTGATAAGTCTTGAGAAAATGTCCTTGGTTGAAAGAGAGTCCAAGTATGTGTCATGTTTTTGTAATGAAGAATAAGTGTGTGTGTCCTTGTTCTTCATGATGTTAAAGTTATATTCTCACTCTTTGAGTCATGAAAGAAGTACTTAATCTTAGTCAAATATTTTCAACCAATCAGTAGAAGATTGGAGCTGAGTAAAGTGCTGGTTTTTGGTCTTGAAAATGTTCAAGAATTATAGTAGCTTCCAAGGGGGAGTAACTCATGGTGAAAGTATATATGATGTATTATAAATAAGAAAATATAAGGATCTCAGAGGTCTATGATGTAGGAAAAACTATCATGAAAGTGAGATCTTACTAGTCAAAACTATAACTTCATATAAGTCTTTATGAGAAAGGAACATTAAAGATGTCATGCCTTAAACTATAGTAATATGAGAATGAAGTGCACTAAAGATGAAAATGATTTTAACACAAAAGTTGAATGTGCCCTTTTGGAAATGAACAAACTGAATGACCGTCACAAATATTGAATGTAGGATATTATTCTCATCAAGTGTGAAGTGTGAAGATTTGAAGGTCTTTTCTGAGTGGTCCACAGAAGTACAGAGTATAGCTGAAATTCTATAAGGTTGTATGTTGTGGCATGGTGATAAAATAACATGATTGGCCAAGAGCTTCAAGCCAGGGGTGTGAGTTATAAATTTGAGTATGATGTTATCTAATTTATGCAAATGTTTCCACAATCAAAGGTTACCTCATAAGTGGCAAGATAAGTTTGTAAATGTATGCAATAGTGTTCTCTTCAAATGCAAGGAAAATTTATTTCTCCTCAAGTATGTAAATGAAGAAATGTTACGAAAATGGCTAGGTGCAGGTTTTTTAGTGCCTAATATGTCAAAGAAAACTATATTTGTTTTATGAAGGTGTATAAGGTATGTTGCAGGCTTGTAGGGAAAAAAAAGTTGCATTTTCTTTTAAAATGGCTTATGGGTTATATTAGTTCTCAAGGAAGAGTGAAATAAAAGATTCTCTAGCTTAAGGCAGAGTTGAGCTTAGTGTTGAGCATGGTGAAGTGAGATGGTTCAATATAAAGAGAATAAGTTCAGGGGAGCTTTACATCTATTGGATAAAGATGTAATTGAGTGAGTTTTATTGGAAAAAATAAAAATATCATCCAAGGGGGAGCTTCTTGAGTTAAGGACATGATTTTTCATTGTTTTCCATCTTGCTACTCATGGATTTAGATGTGTGTAAATTTTTCATATATGTCAAAGGGGGAGAGAGTGCTGTCAAAAATAAAGTGTGAATGCTATGGAGATGATGTAGTTGTTTTCCATTAAAGGTTTAGGAGTGTTTCCATCAATGATAAAGGGGGAGATTATTGAACCCTGGTGCATTTATGTTTTATTGATGTCATGTGGCATTGATGGAAAAGGTGTGAGTGGTGAAGTGAGGATTAGTTCAGGGACATGAAGTTTTATTCAACATTTAGGATGGTTTCATTGTGTTAAAGACTTGGTCAGTGAGGTAGGAGACCACTGGAGGTGTGGGGATTCTTGTTATTCTTGGCTCAGGTATCATATAGGTCAGAAATTATGTTTCTAGGATGTGAAATATCTTCTAGGTTGATCATCAGTTCATGAGGTGTAAGTCACACTTGAAACCATCTCATTTAGGCCTAGATTTAGAGCCTAATGAGGTTTATGGGCACAAATCAGGTCATGCAAAGACTAGGTAAGCATGGGAGGAGCCTAACAATGTTTCTTGAGGAATTTATGAGAATACAAAAGGCTTACTTTAGCTTTTGGAGGAAAAATTCAAGTTTTTACTAAAAATACCTTTGAGGATTAACAATGAATTCAAGGGAAAATGAGATTTTTATGAAGAGTAAAATATTATTTATGAGAAACCAACCTATTAATCATGTATATGGTTGTGTTTTAGTTCTTTATGTCAAGTTTCATCAAGTTTTAAAGAAGATTGTGGAAGTTATTCAAGTTTTACTAAAACCAGTTTCTTGAGAAATGCAATCTGAGCACCCTGTCTTCTTAGCATCCATATTTGTTTATTGATCCTACTTTGGATAAATCATAGAAGGATTTTTTGAAGATAACTCCACTCTTAAACTTTTGCAATTTTTTTGAGGGAAATTGGATAAGAAACAGAGAAGTTCTATTCATTTTTCTAAAAACAATTTTCTCTCTACAGAACTCCTTGAAGCGATAGGCATAAAATGAATTATTTGGCCTCCAAATAAATGGGAATGTCATTAAAAACTCTCAAAATTTTAGATGGCATATTCTAGGTAATAATGATGGAATTGGTGTTCTCATGGGGGATTTTTTCGTACAAGTATGACATTGTTTGGAGAATTTTGAATATATAATTCAAATTTGAAGGTGTTAAACTAAATCTTGTGCTATTGAGAAGGTATGAGAGGTAATATTGGAAGTTCATATGGATATTTGAGTAATCTTAGAGTTTTCTTAGTGTAATTTCAAGAAATCTTCTCTCTCTACTGTTGAAGGGATTCACAAGTTACACTTGTCATAGTATTTTGAAGAAAGATTTTGTGAGTGTGCATGCTTCTGAGATGAGAAATGATTATGATCACTTCCTATAGGTCAAATATATATAGGTGAATCTAAATACTACTGTATTTGAGTGGTGTGAATGTGTGGTTTACATTGCTACTTGATTTCCCTGTACAAACATTGTCAAGACAATTGTGGTCTAAACTGTGTTTGTAAAATTTCTCTTTACAAGATCCTTGCTCATGTTGATGGAGGGTGTGACTAGGTTATCTTTGAATTTTTTGTTCCAAATGTGATCATAAAAATGAATATTTATAGTAAAAATTATAATAACTCAGTATAGTCTAGTAGCTGTTTGATAATAAGCTCATACAGTCTGAGATATGTGTGATTTTTCATGTCTTATCCATTGGTTTTGAGCGTAGAATTGATGTAGAAGGTTGTCTTATTCATGGATATTCTTAATATGGATCTTATATACCAAATATAGGTTCCCTCATATGAAAAGTGGATCATCTTTTGAATACTGAGTTGATGCTTTGTGATAGTCATGTCAAACATTGTTAGTTAGTTTGAATTCATGAAAAACTTCAATCATCAAAAGAAATGAAGGACCTGAAAATTTAGTATGAAGTCATGGTTAAATCCTCTAAAAGGTTATTAACATAAAATTGAATGAAAATGTGTCAAAAGTATCAAAATAACGAATGAGGGTATATGATTTAAAACCCTATCCAAATACAGTTCATGAAAAACAATAAAGTTTTTGATCTCTTGAGAATGATAACAAACAAAGAATGAAGTTAAGGGTTGAGAAAGGAAATTATAATCTTTAAATGATGATTTTGAAGTTTTATCTAGTTGAGAAAATGTGTGAGGTTGGTTGAGATCTTGAAAATCATCTTAGTCAGATAAAATCTTTGCATGCCCTTGTCTCAGTTTTGACCCATGAAGAAGAGTGTACTATCACACCCTTTTGGTAAGTATAGTTGATCCAAATAATTTAAAATCATTCTCTCATTGTTATTAAACAAGAGTATGCTAGAATGAGCTTTGGGGTTTCTAGGATTGTGAGTTTTGGACAATGAAGTAGAGCTGATAAAATGGCTTCCCACACTAGTTGAATGATTTCCAAGCCTTGGTTGTTGATGAAGGCTTCATGAAAACTTCAATATCTTGAATGGAAAATTGAAATGAGGACTAATGAAGCCTCATGATATTCCATGAAGTTGGAAGAAAAAATTGTAAAGAAGGAAGGATTTTAAGGCCCGTAGAAGAGTTGAAGAGGTAGTGTAACGTCCTAGTTAATTGTTACAATTAAAGAAGGCTTGGTTAAGTTACATGAAAAGAATGGGTCAAAGATATTATGACAATAAAATATGAGCATACATTATAATACTAAGAAGAGAAGTGATTTGGGATGTAGACATTAATGATAATGATCAACAAAGTTAGAAAGCTCTTTCATATAATATATTGTTATAAGAGGATCTTAAACGTACCTACAAAGATTCAGAGAACATGACAGACCTCTGTCATATGTCATCATGATAAGCTAGTAGTTTTAAGTCTTCCCATATACTTGTAATGTGTGGATAAAAGGAAAAGGTGAAAAATTCCTCAATTTTAAAAATGAAGAGTCATGAAATGGTAGGAAAAAGTTATGTGATGTCTTTTTATTAAAGAGATAATTTTTGTATATGTTGTTATTTTTGAACCAGTGAATGTTTTCTATAAGAGTATAGAGTATAGATGTAATGCTACAAAGGTTTCATGATGTGGCATGGTGATAAAAGAAAAATATTTCCCAAGATCTTCAAGTCAGGGGTATGAGTTTTAAATTTGAGTATGATGTTATCTAATTTATGCAAAGGTTTCCACAATCAAAGATTACCTCATAAGTGGAAAAATAAGTTTGTAAATGTATGCAACAGTGTTCTTTTTAAATGAAAGGAAAATTTAGTTCTCCTCAAGTACGCAAATGAAGAAAGATTACTAAAATGACTAGGTACAGGTTTTTTTGGTGCCTTGTCTATCAAAGAAAACTATATGTGGTCTATGAAGGTGTATAAGCTATGTTACAGGCTTGTAGGGAATAATAAGCTGTATTTACTTGTAAAATGGATTATGGAGTAGGGGTAAGTGTAGCAAGTTGGGGACTAAAAAGTGGACATCAAATCCCAAATTTAATGAACCGTGATTACAATTTATTTTGTTAGGTTCAGGAAATTCCCAAACCTAAGACCGTGATCATGGCTTATAAATAATGAATGTGGATTTAAAGCACAATTGGGGTTTATAAAATGTGATTGCGGCCATCTAATACCGAAAAAAAAATTGTGACCCTCATTTTTTCACCACCATTTTCTCCAAACCACACATTTTTTTCCATCGTTGACACTTGAGCTTTGCATTACCCTTCCAAATTGTAATTTTTGTTTCTAGATCATGATAATTTACGCAATGCCACCATGACGAAGAGGAAAGCCATCATTTTTAAAAATCAATTTTCTTGCATTTTAGGTTTTTTTGTGGTTTTCATGGGTTTTTCAAGCTTTTGTTTATGTATAAAAATTTCTTTGTTTTGTTAGTTGCTCGAAAAGTTTATAATCCTCCAATTCCTCTTAAACATTCCTCCATTTCCTCAAAACCCTCCAAATATTCCTCCACCTCCTCAAAACCATCCTCTGAACGTTCCTCTACCTCTTATCACTCCTACTGTCCCCACAGAACCACCAAGAACCCAAGGTGATATCATTACAAAAATATGAGAAAGTAAAATTTCCATTCAGAACCTTATTCACACTATCAGACAAAATCATTCCACAAATTTAAGCCACGTGAATTTAGCCAAGACACTTCAAACATTTACTGGTGAAGTTGACTCTACAATAAACCAAATAGAGAGATGGAATACTTTTAGAGTTGATTGTAGGTGTTGCTATACAAAAAAATTATCACATGCGGCCATGAAGGATTTTTTTATAGAAAAAGACCTCATTTTTTGCACTATTTACAAACCCCATAGCCAAGGCCCCCCTCGCGACTAATTGTAACTGGTTCACTATCCATTGGTGTCACGACGACCAAAGTAAGAACAATTTTTGGGACCGATTGTGAATGGTTTTTTATTATGCACCATGCAATGACAATGAGGTTCCTCTTTATTTTACGAAGAAATTACATTGTGAGTTTTTGCTTAATGAGGTCCCCAATTATTTTGAGTTTTCTAGGTTTTACAGTCAAAGAGGTGGCTATGCATAGACTAGACTAGGTGCACGTATTTCAATTCATCAGCCTAGGATTCCCCATGCCCAAAAGCCCCACATCCTTCCGTTATCCCTCCTATAGTGAATGAGGTTGTGGATATCTACACGCTGTATGCATTGAGGTCTCTCACTGACACTCTAGCACTACATTGTGGCCAGATTGCATCTAGCAATGTTTGTGGAGGTGACAGTTCTATCACACCCACACCACTGCGGGTCATGTGGTGTCATATGCACTACGGGTGAGACATCCTTTTCTGGGCCAGGGTATCTTTTTTTTTACATATGAGATGATGGCATATGTTTTTGGAAGTGTTGCAAATATCCTTGGTATTTCATAGGTAAATGTCACATAAATAATATATATATAGAAAAATTTATTTCATTTGAGATCTTATTATATATTCATAATTACGTCATACTTGTGTAAAAACTAATATTTATTTGATTTTAAATAACAAGATTTGGTCAAGGACACATCCTATGTGGACATCCTAGCTACTGCAACCCATGTTACAAATGTGTGCAAATGTAAGTTTCAAGTTACTTACATTTCAAAGTTCATTTGATTGCACATTTATTATTAGATACACATTAATGTTCATATATGTGTTTCACGTGTACATACATATTAATATGTTATTGTTTTTAAGTAGGAGCCAAGTGGGACATCATCTGCTATGGGCACTGAGGCTACTGGAATGCCACACATTACTTTTATGTAGGTTAGTTTCAAAAATTTTCCTAGTTAATGTTCAAGATTGTTTAAATATAATTAACATACATATCTATACGTGTTCTAGAATTTAATATATATGCATGAGCCTTTGTTCCTTACACCATTGTCCTGGATAGTTTTTCAATTAATGTTGATCTACATGTTTTTTGTACAGCTTATGAATGCCACACAGAATCCTCCCTTTATGCAGAATGTGGAGGCTACTATTGATGTTGCCTTAGTGTCTACAGATCCATACACATAGGTACATGTTTTCAAATTTGTTAAATTTTGGACAAATGTTTTCTTACTAAATCTACAATATCAAATTGTACATGAAATATTTAATTTGAAGTATTTATTTGTATGCAGCCTGGTATGAGTTAGAGTGCATTTCCATGACTCCTAGACACTCTCCCTCATGAGTCTAACCTTGAAAATGTAGAGCATCAACAAAAAATTGATAGGGATCATGAGATTGTTGTAAGATTTCACATGTATTAAAATTTCTAAGTTTCTAAATTATGATTGGATTTTCAATATACCCACTTCTTAAAAATTTGGGTGTTAAAAATTTGATGTTTATGAATGTACATGCTAGGTTGTAGGGATTTGACATGCCTAGGACTAGATGGATGAAATCCGTAGTGTCATCTCCCTCCACTACATCTACAGGCCGTGAACATGCTTGTACTAACAGGGCCAAGAGAGGGAGGATGTTTCATGATTATTTATAGGATGTATAGATATATATGCCATCTGGACATGTGATACATTTTTTGCATGTCTATATATGGCTTGATATATATGATCTTGTGTTGGACATTCCATGGAGATGTCTATATAGTCTTATGCGACTGTGTGGTCATATATATATATGGTACGCTTAGTTTGATATATTATTCTTATATTTTTAGAGACATGACACTGACTCGAATGCATGTGCATGTATTACATGTGTACTAGATATATTATATATATGTGGATTTTGTTCCCAGACCACTATGATATAATTTTTATGATGTTCTTGTGATCTCATGCATTGATATTTTTCCATTCTGATATTTAACATATGATCCTATTTGATGATGTGTGACCTTTTTGTATATACGTGTGACTTGTTGAAGTATGATGATGTGTGAAAACATGATTTCATTAAATGAAATGTATTGTGATGATGTAATGACATGTATTGTGATGATGTAATGACAATGATATGACATATTTGTTGCACTCTTTCCAGACCATATATATATATATATATATATATATATATATATATATATGCTTCATAATCATCTTTATTTCTCTTTGTGGTGGATGATTGTATAAAGTTTGCACATAACAATGTGTCCATTCAATTGATATGACATCATAATAATCTTTGTTTCTTGATATGAAAAAATAATCATCTTATTCTTTGGAAGATTGGCATAACAATAGAATTTTTTTATATGACATCATAATCATATTTGTTTCTCTTTGTCACACATATTGAAAGGAATGATAAGAAGATTGTTCCAAGCTGCGATCTCAGATGATAATAACACACCACATTATATTTTCAAAGCAGAAGAGTTAAAATACCATATATGGAAATCCATCATAATTCATAATGCTTAATACATTACAACATAATGAATTGAATAACTCAATAAGAAATATGTACATATAAGAGGAGGGAAGTGCAACTACTACCTAAATAAGTGGTTAAGAACTCCCACTATCTGATTACTGGTAGTTAAGTTAACTCCAAAAGACTAGTAAGCTAACTCCACATAAATGAGAAGCTAACTCAACACAACTAGTACACCTAAGAAAGCTAACCCAATAAGTGCAAGGGCTAACACAAGTGTAAGAATTATCCTAATAAATAAATAAAAGGACAAATAATAACCTACACTAACACATATGAAATGTATTTGTAATTTCATATATATATATATGCATATATGCTTCATGTAATCATGTCTTTGTTTCTCTTCGTATGCTTCGTGTAATAATTTATTTGTTTCTCTTTATATGTTTCATGAAAAATCATGTCTTTGTTATGACCTTATTCAGTGTCCTTGAAGGCTTATCCTATATGAAGTTCACTATTGGTGCAGTGAATAATAAATCTTGTGCTTTGGAAGATTGCATAACAATGAACATTCTTGATATGTAATCATAATCATCTTTGTTGAACGCTTTGTAACACATATATATATGCTTCATGTAATCAGTGTCTTTGTTTCTATTTACATGTGGTGGATGAAGATACAATATTCTAAATTCAACCGTTCACACAACATGGTAGGGTGTTTACCTTGTTACAATCTCCTTGATGTGACCTTATTCAATTTAAATGATAGGGCATTATTTTTAGGCCATACAAATAATTATTCACATAAGCTTATCAGAACAGGGAGATATTCACATTTTATGATATACTTGTTAAAATTTCAAACACCACATCTATGTGTCACCTTTAATAATAAGAATAAAATCCAAACTTAATAAGTAATTACATTAAAACATATCTATATGACACCTTATTTGGATATTCATTACAACACCAACTTGAAAGGGAATATTTACTATTGATTTCCAATATTCATTTCTTTAGCAATGAATGGTGTTATGCCCTTCTTGTAGTCAGTAGTTTAGCACAGAGCCTATAGTCTCCTTGAATTTTTTCAAGACTTGGTATTCCCCCCCACATGGAAATCCATCTCCATGTACTCATTGGTTTGCAATATAGTGAAATTACTTGGGTATTTGTTCAATCGAAGGTAGTTACACATAAGATGCTCATTCCACCTAATACTTAGTGGAGACTCCAACTACGACTTGGACTACATGAAGGATTATTCCAAAAAAATATTAGTGACTATATCCATTTTCCCATACTTTTAAGATTAAAATATTGAAACTTTTTTTGAAGGGAAATAAGAAAATCTAAACAACCATACTAGGACACATGTTAAGAAGCCAAGAACAAAGCTGAGTAGTGAGAAGTCATGCCCTGGGACATCATGGGAGTGAACTCTACGTAGGCCTAGTTCAGAGTCAGAACACCCAATGTTGAGCTAAGTGTTTCACTGAATAGTTTGCATAAGTAAGAGAAAAAAAGATACTGTAGGGTCGAGGAGGAATACCTATGAATGAGGGTGGAAGGAAGAGTGTGTGCATCCTGATTTCCCAATCCAATGTTGATCATGAGAACTTCCTTTTTGCTAGGAGGAACTACCTATGAATAAAAACAAGACCACAAGAGGAATATTAGACAATATATGTCAAAGGACTACCTAGCATATGCTAGATCCATGAAGTGTGTTACTTCCTAGATGGATGTCAATCCACTGTTTATAACAACTTAGTGTAAGAAATGATGTAAACCAATAATTTCCTACTATAGTTGATATGATTTAGGGATCTCACTCAAATAAAATAAACAAATCTAATCTAACAGGCTAGGTCATGATCATATCTAGAAGTTAGATAGGTAAATAAGGTGGTTAGGAAAGGTCAGGGTCAAGCTTTAGGTGATTTTATTCGTTTAGGTAAGTGTTATGGGGTTGATGTTATAGGCATGTTTACTAGACATAGAGACTGGCATCGGTTTGGTATGACTGATTCCAGTTTAGTATAAAATGATGAAGGTTTAGGCTAACTGACGTCATTGGGATTAGGTTGATGGAAACTTAATGAAGTTTGGTTTTGGTGATTCTCTGTGATTGCATAGAGAGTGGACAAAGAATGGTGAGGTTGATGAAAATATTAGGAATACTCAAAGATGTCCAGAGGTGGGTATTGAGGGTTGAGAGCTTATATCTAATTAGGTGGAGGGATTGGTAGGAGAGTGAGAGATGGTGGGATGCGAGGGAGAATTGAAATCCCAAACAAAGATGAAGAAGCTAATCTAAATAAATATGGGAAGGTGCAGGTCCAAATGTACTTACGTGTACTTATACACCTGGTGGTTAGATGGAGGTGATGGTTGATCCATAGAACTAGTGGTCAGTACCATGGTTGTGCTTCCTAAAACGTTATCGTGAATGCTTGCCTTTTAGATCAGTGTTTGGTTGCTAGTTCAGGATGTCTAGATGTGCAGGAGTTCTCTGGTGCGTGCTTGTATGCAGATTTGTCTTCTCCAAAACTTGAATAATTATTCCAACCTCCCAAAAAGGTTACCAAAATGGATATATGGTAACTGAAGATGGTTTAGGGTGACTGGTGTCGGTTAAGGGGGGAAATCCTAGGTTTGCTAAAAATGACAAATCTTGGCAATATTTTTGACCAACTCTATCCATTGTTGTAGATCAAAATGGAACGTTGCGCTTAGATAAGCATGAATGTGGCTAAAGGAAGAATAGGCATGTGATTTTTGGGTTAAAATCAGTCTTAGTTAATTAAGGTGGGTTAGTACTAAGTCTTAGTTAGCTATGGCAAGTGGATATTGAGTCCTATTAAAAAGGAAACATGCTAAGAATAGGTTTATGATGAGGTGTCTAGGTGATGTGGTGGGGTGAGGTGTATAGGTGAGGTGGCAAATTAGTTTAATTAAGGTAATTAAACAATGAATATTGTGAGAGTGGGAATTAATTTAATTTTGGGTAATTAAATTTATATACTTGTGGGCAGAAGGTGGTGTGACCCAAATTTGGTGTCTACACCAAGAACCCCTTCCCTGTTGATCCCAATTCATGTTTTCAGTGTAAAAGTTTGGCGGTAATAATTTAGCAATTGGTCATTCAAAATGATAAACATCTAAGAAAAACATTGAGTGAAGGATGCCTCTAATCGCACCCAATAATTTAGGGCCATGGCATTCCTTGAGCCTTCGTGGCATAAATGTTTACAAACTGACTTTTCTTGGCAGTCCTAGACAATGAACATAGCCGAGTAGTGAGAAGTCATGTGTCGGGACATCATTGGAGAAAATTACCACTACTAGTGCATCTAGTTGGGGGGTTATATGCTTTTGGGTGCTATGGATGGCTCCAAGTAGGCCCTGTTCAGAGTCATACCACTTGATCTGGAGCCATGAGCCCCTTCCCTATTGATACCAATTCATGTTTTCAGCACAAACTTCTGGCAGTCACAACTTGGTGCTCGGTCATTCAAAATGACAACCATCTAAGAAAAAACTTGTGTGATAGAGGCCTCTAATCAAATCCAAGAATTCAGTGCCATGGCATTTGTTGAGCCTTCGTGGCATAATTGTTAATGCCTTTTCTAGGTAGTCCTAGGCAATGAATAGAGCTGAATAGTGAGAAGTCATGCCTTGTGATGTCGTGGGAATGAAATGATACTGCCAACGCATCTAGTTTATGGGGTATATACCTTAGGTGCTATGGAGGGATCTAGGGAGGTCTAATTTGGAGTCGAACCACTCAATCCAGAGCCAAAAACCCATTCCCTATTGATCCCAATTCATGTTTTCAGTGAAACATTTTGACGATCACAACTTAGCACTCGGTCATCCAAGCCTAGAACCATATGATCCAAAACTTGAGTGAAGGAGGCCTCTAATCACACCCAATAATTTAGTGTTGTGGCATTCCTTGAGCTTTTATGGCATAATTGTTTACAAATTGCCTTTTCTAGGCAGTCCTTGGCAATGAACGAAGTCGACTAATGAGAAGTCATGCCCTAGAACGTCATGGGAGAAACATTTCACCACCAAAACATCTGGTTGGGGGGTATATGACTTCAGGGTCTATAAAAGGCTCTAAGGAGCCTCGTTTCAAAGTTAGATCACCCGATCTGGAGCCAAGAACCCATTCCCTATTGATCCCAATTCATATTTTCAGCGTAAAATTATGATGATCACAACTTGGCACTCGGTCATCCAAACCAAGAATCGTTTGAGAAAAAAATTTACTGAAGGATTCCTCTAATCACACCCAAGAATTCAGGGTCATGGCATTCCTTGAGCCTACATGGCATAATTGTTTGAAAACTAAATTTTCTAGGCAATCCTAGGCAATGATTGAAGCTGAATTATGAGAAGTCATGCCCCGAGATGTCGTGGGAGTGAAATTCCACCACTAATGTGTTAGGTTAGGGGGTATACACCGTCAGGAACTATGACAGGCTCCCAGAAGTATTGGTTTAGAGTCGTACCACCCGATCTAGAGACAAGAACCCATTCTATATTGATCCCAATTCACGTTTCTAGCGCAAACTTCTGATGATCACAACTTGGCGCACAGTCATCAAAAATGAGAACCGTATAAGAAAAAACTTGAGTAAAGGAGGCCTCTAATGGCATGATAGAATTAAATTCCATGTCATTCCTTGAGCCTTTGTGGCATAATTGTTTACAAACAACCTTTTCTAGGCAGTCCTAGGCAATAAACGAAGTCGAGTAGTGAGAAGTCATGCCCCGGGACATCGTGGGAGAAAAATGCCACCCCTAGTGTATCTAGTTGGAGGGGTATACACCTTTGGGTGCTGTAGAGGGCTCAAGGTAGGCCCGGTTTGGAGTCAGACCACTCAATCTGGAGCCAAGAACCTATTCCCTATTGATCCCAATTCATGTTTTTAGCACAAAATTATGACTATCACAACTTAGTGCTCGGTCATCTAAACCAAGAACCATTAGAGCCAAAACTTGAGTGAAGGAGAAGTATAATCACACCCAAGAATTCAGGGCCATGGAATTCCTTGAGCCTTCGAGGCATAATTATTTGCAAACTATCTTTTCTAGGCAATCTTAGGCAATGAACAAAGCTGAGTAGTGAGAAGTCATGCCCTGGGACGTCGTGAGAGAAAAATTCCAGTGCCAATGCATCCAGTTGGGGGGGGTATACACCTTCGGTGATATGGTGTGCTACAGGTAGGCCTGGTTTGGAGTTAGACCACCTAATCCGGAGCTAAAAAACCCTTCCCCATTAATCCCAATTCTCATTTTCAGCGTAAACTTCTAGCAGTCAAAAATTGGCACTCTGTCATTCAAACTAAGAACCATCTGAGAAAAAACTTGAGTGAAGGAGGCCTCTAATCGTACCCAATATTTTAGGGCCATAACATACCTTGAACCTTCATGGCATAATTGTCTCCAAACCACCTTTTCTAGGCAGTCCTAGGCAATGAACAGAGCCAAGTAGTGAGAAGTCATGCCTCAAGACATCATGGGAGTTAATTTATACCGCTAACACATTTAGATGGGGGGTATACACCTTTAGGCACTGTTATAGGCTCCAAGTAGGCCTAGTTCAGAGTCAGACCACCCGATCATGAGCCAAGAATCCCTTCCCAATTGATTCTAATTCACATTTTCAACACAAACTTATGATGATCACAACTTAGTGCTCTTCATTAAAATTGAGAACTATCTAAGCCAAAACTTGAGTGAAGGAGGAATTTAATCACACCCAATAATTTTGGGCCATGGCATTCTTTGAGCCTTCGTGGCATAATTTTTTGTAAACTACCTTTTCTAGGCAGTCCTAGGCATTGAATGAAGCCGCGTAGTGAGAAGTCATGCCCTGGAACGTCATGGGAGTGAACTGTCATCACCAACACATCTTGTTGGGGTTGTATATGCCTTTGGATGTTATGGAGGGCTCTAAGGAGGCCCGATTCAGAGTCAGACCACTCGATCTAGAGCCAAGAACCCCTTCCCTATTGATCCCAATTCATGTTTTCAATGCAAACTTCTAGTGGTCATAACTTGTTACTCAGTCATCTAAACTGTGAATCGTATGAGGCAAAACTTGTGCAATGGAGGCCTCTAATTGCACCCAAGAATTGAGGTCCATGGAATTCCTTAAGTCTTTGTGGCATAATTATTTGTAAACTACCTTTTCTAGGCAGTCCTAGGTAATGAACGAAGCCGAGTAGTGAGAAGTCATGCCTCAAGACATTGTGGGAGTGAAATTCCACCACCAACACTTCAACTTGGGGGGTATACACCTTTAGGTGCTATGACGAGATTCAGGTAGACACGGTTCAGATTTGGACCACCCGAGCCGGAGCCAAAAACCCCTTCCCTATTGATCCCAATTCACGTTTTCAACGTAAACTTATGGCAGTCACAACTTGGCACTCGATCATCCAAAATGATAACCATATGAGCCAAAACTTGAGAAAAGGTGGCCTCTAATTACACCCAATAATTTAGGGTCGTGACATATCTTGAGCCTTCGTGGAATAATTGTTTGCAAACTTCCTTTTCTAGGCAGTCTTAGGTAATGAACAAAGCTAAGTAGTGATAAGTCATGCCACGAGATGTCGTGGGAGTGAACTTCTACCACCTATGTGTGCAGTTGGGGGGGTTATACTGCTTTTGGTGCTATGACAGGCTCCAAGTAGGCCCAATTCAGAGTCAGACAACACGATCTGGAGCTAATAACCCCCTTCATAGGTACATAAACCTTTGTTAGTTACTTCTCTTTGTTTGGAAAACAATGAAATCTTTTCTTAGCTTCGAGAATATTAAATTCTCTACTAACAGTGCCAACCATGTGAAGGTAGAAGATTTTATGGCACCACTAACCCACATAAAAGTGTTATTCAAAGTAGTTTAAGTTGAATCAAAACCATACTAGATATATACAAAATACACAAATTTAATAAAATAAATGAACTTGAATCTAATATACAAATTTAAAAAATTCAAATAAATATATACTAGATGAGCATGTAAGTTCATTGCAATGAACCATCAGGATTGGATCTACTAATAGTGCCAACCATGTGAAGGTAGAAGCTTTTATGACACCACTAACCTGCATAAAAGTGTTAGTAAAAGTAATTTAAGTTGAATCAAAACCATACTAGATATATACAAAATATACAAATTTATTAAAATATATGAACTTGAATCTAGTAGAAAAATGTAAAAACTTCAAGGAAATATATACCAGACGAGCATGTAAGTTCATTCCAATGAACCATTAGGATTGGATCTACTTTGAATAGAGGACATGATTGCTTCATGATCTAACTCTCAAACCTTCAAAAGAATCTTCTTATTAGGTCTTCCTCAATATCTATATAGCTAAATATTTGTTGCTAGAACTAGATGCGAATATAAGAGTATTTTGTTGCGTGTCTCAAATTCGTCAAACACCCAAACAAAGGATTTTTTTAATGGATAATATCGAAGACAAGTTCCAGTAGCTACCACTAACCCTATAGGGTACTTAATATCTTCACCATCTATAACATAAGAATGAAACTTCTTTCTTTCCTCGATGCAACGACATAATAAGTAGTTTTTTCCTTCTTCATTGTCTTCTGTCGTAATAATTGCAAACACATGTCCTACAAAAAATAGAGGTTTCAACTCAAATTTAAATTACATATTAATTTCAATGGACATAACTTAATACAAAAATTGTAAATAACTATTTACCTTCTTGTACCAAAATTGAAATGTCGTCAAAGTCCTTGGATGTTGCAACTTCATCTAGAGAAATAAGTCATGATGCGTATGGAAGTTAATAACTGGGAAGCAAAGTTAGAGGCCTACAAATCCATCCATCCACCCATTTTTGTGAATCATTCTAAGTAGTGGAAAATTCGATACAAGATGCACAAAAAAACACCAAAGTTCTTGTCCATGTGGCCCACGAAGTAGCATTTGAGCTATAAAATGAGTGTAGATCACTGGACCCTGTGAGTTTCATACAATCCTCATAGTTAGCAATTTTTTTTTCCTATGTCAACTAAAAATATCTATGAACTATGGAATTTTCTTGAGAACCACAGGCCATGTTGTCAAAACACCATTCCATTATGCTCTTTTCATCTTTCAATTTAGAATAATCTTTTTAGTTCAACTCTTCTCTTGCAAGAGCTCTTTTCACATATGCCCCTACACCGTCATGCTCTCCTTTTCCATGTCCAGCCTTAGTGAAACTCCAAATATTTTGCACACCCATCTTAACGTGCATCCTACTCATGTAATAAAAAATTCTTGAATTCTTAAAATGAGACGTGTAATTATTTGGCCATATATAATGTTGATTGAATCAGATGTCCCTATTAGATAAGTTTTCATAAAATAACTGGAAATAGCCTTACAAAATTTAGTAGAATGAGTCCAATCATAGCTGATATAAAAGTGGTACTCTCTTAATTTTTTTTTATCATTCTTTGTACTCTCAGGAGAATGTATAAATTCTATATGCACAAAAATGAAAACTTGTACTGAGTTGTAATACTGTGATTGAGCCTCTATTTGTGGTTGCAATGTTTAATTACCTACAAAATTGACCACTTAAATAATAGTACCAATAGGAAATGTTTCCTTTCATATCTTTAATTGTTCATCCAACCATTGAGATCTATGTGTATTCCTAACATACTAAAAAATAATTTCATCTTTAAATTTTATCATAAATTAAAAAATAGGTATATGTTATGTAACTAGCTCATACCGTTTAGACTCCTTTCCATCTTTCAATTGGTATGGTACTAATTTATATTTATTAAACCCAAATAAATTATGTCCTATTGCACCTCCAATTTTCTCATGGATACAACTTTCCAATTTAGATAATCCGCTGCACATACCACAACTTCCATCTAAAAAATCCTGACTATTAAATTTTTTTCCAACTTCTCTTTCACAAAATATTGTAGGAACAAAATCTTTGGAATATATTAGTGGAACTTGAACACCACATTCCAGTAACATAGTTTCAAAATGAAAATAATAAGGAATACACCAAAAATTATCATAATGCATCGCAAATTCAACATGTTGCCTATAGCAAGCGGTGCAAGCGTGGTTAATTTTCACATCAAAAGGTTTCAACATTTCAACAAAATGTTGACTAATTTTAATTTTTGAATGCTCTTGTTAAAACTTATGAAAAAATTGAGTTTGAGTCATATCTAAGAAATGCTTTGGATGTGGTTCATGATTAGTAGAACCAAACATCCATTTTACAACATCTTTTGTATTAGGTGAAACTCTAGTGTTACCATACCAAAATTGAACAATAACTCTTATAGCATCAGATATATCTTTGTCTTTATGCCGTGATCTAGTAGAAAATGTCTAAAAATTAGTGTTATTCGGTGATTGAAGGACATTACACCTTTCAATTACTTTCATTATATTTTTTGATTAAATTTCAACATTCATCTTGTTTTCCTAATCAAACGCTATTTTTTGTTGATTCACTTACAACACTAGTAATAAGTACATGACACATGAAATTACCATCCCCTATGCATATCTTGACATGAACAATGTGACATGTATCATGTAGGTTTTCAACAATTGTAGAAATTTTACCACGTATATTAGATTTTGTCAATTCTAAGGTGTTTAATGTAGGTCTCATTTTATTCAATTTCATCAAACTAACTAACAACTGACATCTTTGGGAATCATTTAAAATTTCAAAATGATTATTCCAAATTTCAATGGCTTTTCTTTTGATTTACCATTTATAAAAAAATTTAAACATTGGTTTCAAAGAAGTCTCATAAAGTTCAATAAAATAATTAGGTATCTTTTGTAAAATCCTAAGACGTGTTTTTGCCAAATTTTGGTTGTCTATGGTTTCAAAATGAATTTATTGATTCACATTTTCATTGTCTCCTTCAATTTCAACATCAACTACATCACGAGTATTTAATTCATCTTCAACATTGAAAGTAAAAACATTACATGGTTCCGCATTGTTGACAATAGTATGGGTTGAAGATGAACATCTTCTTGATTCATGAATTTTTCACGTTCGCTCTAAATTTTGCAATCTTTTTTCCTCTAATTCCTCCGGTGTTTTTTTACTTATTGATTTCCTTTTGAAATTCATTTCTTATATCCTATGATGTTTCAATCGATATAGGAAAACTCCAAATGATGTAGGGAACCTTAAAAATAGTAAAAAAATAGCTTCTAATGACAAGACAAAAGTGCAAAAGGTGGCATAATTTCACAAAAATTCATACAGTCAATTCAGAGAATAAAAACACATGGTGAATTAAATGTTGAGATTTGTGTACATATGATTCTAAGAACCGTGATCACGGTTTTAAATGTATTATAGAATCTGAACCTCAAGGCTCGTAAAATATATGTTTTTCCTGAACCTAAGCTTTGGGAGGTCATTATGGCATGTGAAAGGCCTAAAACATCAAATTTGATCTTCTACAGATTTGAACCATACTGAAAAATTGAAAACATGCCACAAAAATGGTATAATAACGTAGGGAAGATTGTTAGCTTCGTAGAAATATTGATTTTAAATTGAATAGAATATGATAAATATCATTTTATAATTTTTACTAATAGTAGGTCTTTAAGAAAGTTTTTCCCATGAATGTTCATGTCTACATTTAAGACTACAACTTTTATTTCACTTGTTAGAATGTGACAAAACCTATACCATCCCAACCATGGTGAAATTATATACACGTTAAACAAAAGTATTTGATTTAAATATTTTTTGATGAATTTATGGTGGTAAAATGAAAAGTGATCCATTTTCTTTATATTTTTAGACCACTTTCACACAAAAATCATAAAAAAATATTGCTTAAATAAATACAAAATAAAGTCTATCCCAAGATAGTCAGCGGCATAACTTTTCACCAAAGGAAAAAATATATATCAAGTTTTGGTCATCCAAATCGTGGGAAAATGGACTACAATCTTATAGGATTTAAAAAATAAAATCCTAACTCATTGAATTTTAGTGTTTAATATCACTAAACTTGTCTGTTTTTTAAAAAATTAGTAGTTTAGAAACTAGATTCCGGATGCTACGATTCATATTTATATAAATTTTTCAAGTTTTGAGTGCACACATTTATAATAATCCCTGCAAGTTGAGATTTTTCTATTTTTTGAAATATGACGTCCACTTATGACCCCTTTTTAGCCCCTAGCTTGCTGCACTTACCCGTAGATTAGTTCTTAAGGAAGAGTGAAATAGTAAAATTATTTAGTTTAAGGCAGAGTTGAGCTTGGTGTTGAGCATAGTGAAGTGAGATGGTTGAATATAAATAGAATATGTTTAGGGGGATATTTGTATATGTCAGATGAAGATGCAACTGAGTGATTTTTATTAGATAAAAGGGAAACACCATCCAAGGGGGAGCTTCTTAAGGTAAGGACATGATTTTTCAATATTTTCCTCCTTTTTACTCATGGATTTGGATGTGTGTACCTTTTTCATAGATTTAAAAGGGGGAGAGAGTGTTGTCATAAAAAAAGTATGAATGATATGGAGATGATGTAGTTGTTTACCATCAAATTTTTATGATTTGTTGCCATCAATGATAAAGGGGAAGATTGTTGAACCCTGGTGCATTGATGTTTTCATTAATGAGAGGTGGCATTGATGGAAAAGGTGTGAGTGGTGAAATGAGGCTTAGTTCAGGGACATGAAGGTTGATTGAGCATTCAAGATGGTTTCAGTGTGTTACAGGCTTGGTCAGTGAGGTAGGAGACCACTGGAGGTGTGGAGATGCTTGTTATTCTTGGATCGGGTATCATACAAGTCAGAAATTATGTTTTTAGGATGTTCAAGATCTTCTAGGGTGATCATAAAGTCATGAGGTGCAAGTCACATTTGAAATCATCTCATTTAGGCCTAGTTCTAAATCCTAATGAGGTGCATGGGCACAAATCAGGCCATGCAAAGACTAGGTAAGCATAGGAGGTTGCTAGTAACATTTCCTTGAGCATGTATGAGAATCCACAAGGCTTACTTTAAATTTTGGAGGCAAAATTCAAGTTTTTACTAAAAATTCCTTTGAGGACTAGAAATGAATTCATGGGAAAATGAGAATGGTTTGAAGAGTAAAATATTATTTATGAGAAAAAAACTATTAATCATATAGATGGGTATGTTGTAGTGCTTATGTCAAGTGTTGTCAAGTTTTGAAGAAGATTATGGAAGTTATTCAAGTTTTACTAAAACCTATTTCTTAAGAAATGCAATCTGAGCACTGTGTCTTCTTAGAATACAAACAAAAAAATTGATCATCCTTCAGATAAATCATAAACTAAATTTTTGAAGATAACTCCAAGCCTAAAATTTTGTAATTTTTTTGAAGGAAATTAGATAAGAAACAAAGAAGTTATATTCATTTTTGTAACAAAGTTTCTCTCTCTCCAGAACTCCTTGAAGTGAAAGGCATAAAATGACTTATTTGGCCTCCAAATAAACTGGGAATGTGATGAAAAAATATCACAAGTTTAGAGGGCTTATTCTAGGTAAAATTATGGAATTGGTGTTCTCATGGGTGACTGTTCCGTTCAAGTATGCCGTTATTTGGATAATTTTGACTATATAGTGCACATTTAAAGGTGTCAAACTGAATCCTGTGCTGCTAAGAAGGTATGATTAGTAATCTTGGAAGTTCATGAGGATCTTTGAGTAAGCTCAATGTTTGTTTAGTGTAATTTCAAGAAATCTTATCTCTTTATTGTTGAAGGGATTCTCAAAATACACTTGTCATAGTATTTTGAAGAAATATTTTTTGAGTGTGCATGCTTCTAAGATGAGAAATGATTATGAGAACTTCCTACAGGTCAAATATATCTAGGTGAAGTTGAATACTACTCTAATTGAGTGGTGTGAAGGTGTGGTTTACATTGCTCCTTGATTATCTTGTATAAACATTGTCAAGGAAACTGTTCTCTGAACTGCATTTGAAAACTTTCTCTTTACAAGATCCTTGCTCAAGTTGATGGAGGGTGTGACTAGGTTATATTTGAAGTGTTTCTTCCAAAGGTAATCATGAAAATGAATATTTCTAGTAAAAATTATACTAACTCTATATAGTCTAGTAGTACTCTGAGAATAAACTCATAGAGTCTAAGATATGTGTTCTTTTTCATGTCTTATCCATTTGTTTTGAGAATAATCTTGATGTAGAAGGTTTTATTATGCCTAAATCTTCTCAATATGGTTCTTAGATACCAAGGACAGGCTCCCTCATATGAAAATTGGATCATATTTTGAAGACTGAGTAGATACTTTGTGATAGTCATGTCAAACAGTGTTAGTTTGAATTCTTGAAAAATTCAATCATCAAGTGAAATGAAGGGCCTAAAAATTTAGTATGAAGTCATGGTTAAATCCCCTAATAGTTTATTAACATCAAAGTGAATGAATTTTTTTTGATAGGATCAAAACAGTGAATGAGGGTTTGTGATTTAAAAACCCTAGCCAAAAATAGTTTGTGAGTATGAGTAATGAAAAAACAACATAACGTCAACAAGTATTATGACACTCTATAATGCATGTTATCGAAAAGGAGTGAAGTTTCAGCATTGAGATAATGCAAATTATTCATCACACATTCACTGCTGATTTTTACCGCCCTACCCTGCCCCTGCCCTACTACACATCAAAATGTTGTGTTGAGATATTGAAAATCCTTACTCCGTTTGATACACCTGTCTCTACAAGCCTTTATCTCAGTTTTGAGCCAAGAAGTTCAATTTTTTTCTTTTACTGTATCATACCATTTTTTGGTCTGTTGATTTTTCCCGAGCCAAAAAAATAGTACAAGTAATTACCCACCTCTCTTTCTGTAAAATTTGGTAGACATACCCTATCATATCTATATACCCGAGCCATATATAGCTAGATTTATAGATTTGAAGGTTTCTAGGACTAGTGAAAGTCCCTTGACAGTGCAATATTGAGCTGATAAAATGGCTTACTACTCTAGTTGAGTGAATTCCAAGAAATTGGTATGTTGATGATGTATTATTGCAAGCTTCAATACATTGAAATATAAAATCTTGAACTTAGCGACCAATGCAATCTCGTAAGCTTACCTACATGTTGGAGGGGTTCAATTATGAAGAAGGATTGTTTCTATGCATCTTTTTTTTTCTTGTAGGATTAATCTAGCTTAAAAGTGAAAACGTTACCACTTGGACATAGTGCTTCTAGTTAAGCCAACATTGATGGTAATGGGTTTCAAACCTCAAACCTATTGAATTTTTCAGTATGAGCATCCCTTATTAGAATCAAATTAGTAGTCATTTGGAATGTAAATAATCATTAACAATGGTCGAGCCAAGTTAAAATAGAGCTTTCATTTAGAAGATATTATTTGGCATAAGGTATAATCTTAAACGTACCATGTAATAGGTGTCACAGGACATGTACATACCTATGTCATATCCCATCCTGAAAAGCCTAGCCAGTTTTAAGTCTTCCTACTTTCCTTGTAAGGTATTCACCTCATATAAGGAAATGGTGAAAATGTCGTCCGATTTTGAAAATGTTGAGTCATTGTAATTTTTTTTAAGCAATCAAATCCCTTTTTCTCCATGTTTATTAGAAGAGTTTCCATTTCTTTTTGTTATGTAAGTTGTCAATTATTGGGGCCAATACAATGTTACAAACAAATTAATGGAAGCTTGATGTGTGACCCCTCTTTATGTCTAAATGTAAGATTGGATAATTCAAACCTGAGTCTTGTTGTTATTTCTCCAGGGTTTCATTTTGACCCCTTCGACTGAAAGAGCCATACTCTTGTGAAGATGATATGTATGCAGACCAGAGGATAATTGAGGGTGAATGTGGAACACATATATAGGTTCATTTTGACCATGAATAATCATTTTATTACCCAATTAGACACAGAAAGTACAAGAAATGTATAAAGGTAGCTATTCACATGGGCAATATTCAGTGTGAACTATGTCCTCGATGCTTGGAATAATGAATCTCCAAAATATGTTGCCTTGCAAATTGTAACCCCTTTTGCTTGAATTACGATTGCAGAAAAATGAGACGTGGTTGTCAGAAAAAGGATTTTCCCTTGTATGACTCACCAAGGGATTTCTCATGATCCTGTCATCATCTCCTCCCTCAAACCTTATTCATGTGACCCTAGTTCCTTTGATGTCATTTCATTTCCCAGGTGATCCGGCCTTCGATGTATCCCCTTTGAAGCGTTCACATTCATACAGTTCGAATGTATGAAACTTGCTAGTTAATCACCATCAATTATGTGAGACAATTCTATAGATTGAGAGGCATATTAATATTGTTATTGAGCAAGCCTAAGTTGCAGTTTAGCAGGAGGGAGTAGTTGCATTGCTTATGAGTCGGCCAGAAACAATGTATTAGTTTGGTTGAATACCCCTTTGGCAGTATGAAGCAAAAAAAAATAGTGGAATCTAGGAAACCACAAATGAGGAGACTTCATTAGAGAACTAGGAATGTGTAATGATTTGAGTTACCATATAACCATTGTAATGACTTTAAGCTAAATCTCATAAAATCATCTAATAGATGCAGGACATTCTATCTCAAAATGCTACATGTCTTGACTCTCAGTGGGTTACTCATCCCAATTTGGGTATCTGTAGTCTTTTATAAACAACTTAATTACATAAGAATGCACCAGCACTTCATTCATAAATATATATTTAGCTTGTTCTACCCAAACTTTTTTATAAGCCTACCAGGTCCCTCTGTTTGTGTTGTCTTGTCAAGACCTGTCCTCACACCCCACTCATAAGTTTATAGAGCTACCATCCTCTAACATACATTTAGATATATCGTTATTACATATATATCATAAGGACAAACACATGTAATAAGGAAACATAATCAATATCATACCAATGTGGTAGATCAATTTCACTATGTATTCTACATAGCCTAGTTGATGATGGAATGACCAAAATGCCATCCACTAGTATCCAATAATGAGAACTCAGGGGGGTTACATGACAGAAGCTCGACGGTACATCAACATAGGCATTTGTAAACACACAGCAATTGTAGTAACATGACTTTAGAAGTCACATACGGTCTAATACATGGCCATGGTGAATCCAAAGGGAAGGAGAGTAATTACACTCACATACATACAAATATATATAATTGATCTATAAAGGTGATGGATCGTGAACTTGTCCATTCACCACCCTGCATTCTTTATATTGTTAGAATGTTCCAAGAAATAGACATGTGTTAATTAGTTGAAATGAAGTCACAATTCATACATGCTTTACTCACAATCCTAATATTACAGAGAAAGACATCTGCAACTAAAATACAACATATGATTCAATCCTAAAATTAGAACAATCCGTGCATGAACTTTAATCTTATACATAGTCCCAAAATAGCTCTTGCTTAGCCACGAAGACGTCTATATAAATCTTTGAAACGTGTGCCGCACTAAACCGAACCTGAAATTTCCTGTGATGAACCCGTAACAAGGAAGATCAGCCAAGTCTTAGGATTTTCTCTTCTAGATGTGCAAATCCTCAGATCTTCCCTTACGCATGATGAGGGACCCCACTTCCACGCTTAAGCTCACCCTATGCTCTGCAAATACTTAGTCAAGATATCTATCCTAACCCTATATTACCCCATGTACTGAACTTACATATGCATCCTTGACATTGGGATGTGCTCAACTTATCTCTCCAACCATAATGTAGATTTCTAAAGAATGACTAGGAAAGCACATGAAAGAATAGAAGGAAGCTAGAAGAGCAACATTATCTATTCTTTCCTTTATCTAGTAGTATTAAGTTTATGGTAATCTTTGATGTAATATCAACTCTCCTAAATCTATGGTCTTGACTAGTTCTTTGATGACTAGATATTTCCTTGGATTTATTAGGCTTGATCTCCATGACCTTGACTCAGTATCTTCACCCTTGTTATTCAATTGCCTATATAAGCAAGGCCCATTCTCATTGTAATTCATTGAGTTCCATAATAATATATGATATGACTATCTTCCCCTACTCCTTTATTATTTCTTTGTGGGGTTCCTTGACTTCCTTGAGTACATCATGCTTCTTTTCTACCATGATTAAATTCTCCTCCCAGCCCAGGGTTTCATCCTTCGTAGTTGCAAGGACTTCATTCTCTTCCTGAATTATCATTTTATTAAGGATCTATTTTGGATCCTCACAGTTACCCAGCGCCCAAACAATATTTTTTAATTCATCCTTTAATTTCTAGAGTATGGCAACGTACTCTACAATCTAGTGCACTATGGTCTTATTATTCCTTTCCTTCTTGCCCGCAACACTTTCCTATGTCTCCTCCCATGTAGCTGGCCTCTCCTTGAGAAAAATGTAGATGAAATCCTATAGAAAGTGTAAGGCTGAAGGGTACATTATATTCATTTGTTCATAAAATTCTAGATGTGCCTCCATAATTTCTCCTCCAATCTCCACAAAAATTCCATAATTTCTTTTTTTGTTCCTTATACCTTCTATGCACCTAAGTTAGTAGCTCAATTTGTTCCTTCATGTTATTATTATGCTCGAGAAATGTCATGAGTGCAAATGATTTGTATAGGTTCCTTCGTGCCACTTTTTCCACCATCTTTGTCAAGACATTAATTTCCTATTCATTGGCGAATTCAATTGGCTTAACTCTCATATGTGCTTCTTGGGACCCCTTACTCATTTTCCTCCCGATGCATGCTTTTCCCTTCACATTGAATTTAGTGTTGGGGTTAGCACACCGATTATACAAATAATATATCATATCTAAGCATACATGTAAATAAAAGTGGATATTCTACCAGAAGAAATATACAAAACAAGAAATATAAATCAACACCAAATTTAACATGGTTCACCCAGTGTGTGCTACGTCCACCAAGAAACAAGTCAATCTATTATCCAAATCTTTGACAAGATATACAATTGAAAATTTACTATCTTCCACACCTCTTAAATGTATAGTACTTTCTTTCTCTCAAGGTTTTTCTTCTCCTCCAAGAATTCTCTCTCTTACCAACTTTGACAAGTTCTTAATTCTTATGAATACTTACTTCTAAACCCTAGATTTTATGCTTGTATAGTTGTTTATAGACTTAGGGCACTTAGCCATGCAATTAAAATCAATAGATATACTTTAATGCTAAAAATATATCTAATTCTCGAGAGTTAATTAAAACATCCTTGTATAGGTAACCGATGCCAGTTCCTCCTTCCCTAATCGATGTCAGTCCTAGGTGACCGATGCTGGTCCCTCCTAACTGATGATGGTTACTATGTTTTCCAGCAAGTTTTACATTGCATGTGAATCTAATTTAATTGAGCTCCATAACTAAAAAATCTCCCACTTGGAGATTAATTACTGCACCATACCTGTACAACATGATTCTTGGATCCTTCCTTATCTTTGTTTCGTCCTCTTCAAGTATCAAAATCAAAGACCAATAGAAGTGGAGTGTAGCTCTAACTTATCATATTCTAATGGATTCATTAACATATCTACAGGGTTCTCATTCGTATGAATATTTTCCAGATTCAACTGTCTATCCTCCAATACCTTCCGTATGAAGTGATACCTCAACTGAATGTGTTTTGTTCTCAAATGAAAGACTCAGTTCTTTACCAAATTAATTACACTTTGACTGTCCCTGAATAGTTTACAATCATCTTTCTCCTTTCCCTACTCTTCCATGAACTTGCTCTTCCATATCATCTTCTTGTTAGCCTCTATAGCTGCATCATACTCCACCTTTATAGTAGACAAAGCCACAACCTTCTGCAATCTTGAAATCCAGCTAACTGTTGTCCCACCCGACCGTGGAAAACATATCCAGTAGTACTCCTCCTATCATCCATATCCAAATCAACATAGCCACATAATAGAATATCCAAACCTCCATAGCATAACTACATGCTATATGTCCCTTTCAAATACTTGAGTATCCATTGGACTGCTTCCCAATGCTCTTTACATGTATTGGCCATATATCTACTCACAAGTCCCACTGCTTGTGTAATGTCTGGTCTGGTATAAACCATAGCATACATGAGACTCCCAACTACTAAAGCATATAGAACTCATGTCATGTACTTGACCTCCTCATGTGGTAATGGAAACTAATATTTGCTTAATTTGAAGTGTCCAGGAATAGTTGTACTAATAGGTTGTGCATTTTACATCTTGAACCTTTCTAACACCCTATAGATATAATCCTCCTGAGACAAATACAATTTGTTGTTTTTCCTGTCTCTATGTATTTTCATACCAAGGATTATTTTTTCAGCTCCTAAATCCTTCATAGCAAATGTGTGAGCTAGATTTCCCTTAAGCTCACCAATATCTTGCATAATAGATCATGCAATAAGCATATCATCCACATACAATAACAAAATAATATAGCTTCCATTTTCAAGATTCTTGAAATAAACACAATGGTTAGATTCACATCTCAAGTAACCATTCTCATGCATAAAAATATCAAACCTCATGTACCATTTCCTTGAAGATTTCTTGAGCCCATATAGGCTCTTTTTCAACCTGCACACTAATTTTTCCTTACCCTTGACTTCATACCTAAGCGACTGCTGCATATAAATCTCTTCATCCAAACCAGCACAAAGGAAATCCGTCTTCACATCTAGTTTCTCTAAATGTAAATATTCTACTATAGTTAACTCAATACAATACGAATAAAATTCATTTTAACAACAAAATAAAATATTTCACCAAAGTCAAAACCTGCTTTCTATGTAAATCCTTTTACTACAAGCCTTGCCTTATATCTTTTTTGTCCACCTTATTCCTTGATCTTTTAAACCCACTTGTTCTTCAATGTTCTCTTACCTGCTGACAACTTAACCAAATCCCAAGTCTGGTTTTGTTCCAAGGAATCCATCTCCTCATCCATGCCATGCTTCTTATCCTGTATTGCTTCTTCAAAGCTCTTTGGTTCACCATTATCAGTCAATAATAAATACAATAGAGAAGATGTAAATATTTCTAGAGGTTTACTTACCTTTTGTGACCTTCTCATAGGAGTTTGGGGTACCGGAGGCTCAATCTGGACCTCTTGAACATTTGTATCCAAATCTGACAGTGACCGATGCCACTCACTTATAACTGATGTCGGTTCTTCTAACCGATGTTGGTTTGGATCTTCCGTAACCGATAACGGTTCTGCTAACCAATTTAGGTCAGGGGTAAAATGATATTAGTTATTGTTTAATCCTGTAGGTAATATGTTTAAATCTAAGAGTTCATTTTCATTCACAAACTTCTCAATTGGTTCATCCTTGGGTACCAAAATTTGATCCCTATACATTCTCTTTTCATTCCATTCAACATCACGATTCCTAATAATTTTATAACTCTCTAAATCCTAAAAACAGAATCCGAAATCGCTATATCCATAACCAATGAAAGTGCATCTATTGGATTTTGCATCCATCTTTTTTTCTATTTTTATCAACATGCACAAAATCTTCTGAACCAACAACTTTAAGAAAAGAAAGATCTACCTCTTTTTCGGTCCAAGATTCCTTCAGTATTCCTCCATCTAGTGACTTGAAGGCCCACGGTTAATCAAATAAGCCGATATATCAACTTCTTCTACCCAAACTATAAGGGCAGTCCAAAAATGTATCGTCATACTTCTAGCACGTTCCATGATTGTCCTGTTCATTCTTTCTGTAACACATTTTCTTGTGGTGTTCTTAGAATAAAATTCCTTTCGACTATCTAACGTATCCCATCACTGAATAATAACCATTGAAAGCCTGTGCTATAAATAATTCACCACCAGTGTTAGACTTAGGCCACTTTAAACTTAAAATTTTATTCATGCTCAATAAGAGGGCTTTCCTCTTTTAAAAGTCTCAAAAATGTTATATTTATTTTAATAAAATAAACCCATACCTTTCTTGTAGCATCATCAATGAAAGTAACATAATAATGGGATCCACCATGAGAGAGCTACGTAAGATGGTCCCCACACATTTGAGTGTGCTCCAATTTTCGATCCTTCTTAGTTTCCCTAAACTTTGAGAAATCTCACTCTCTTTACTTCCAAAGACACAATGCTCATAGAAATCAAGATCTAAATATTTCAAATCTGATAACTTACTCTTATCCTTTAAGATTTGCATTCTTTTTTGACTCTATGGCCCAACCAATTATGCCACATGCATGCATCTGAATCTGAAGTAGATATGTAGAAAAAGGAACAAAGAAGTTATATTCATTTTTCTAACAAAGTTTCTCTCTCTCTAGAACTCCTTGAAGTGAAAGGCATAAAATGACTTATTTGGCCTCCAAATAAACTGGGAACGTCATGAAAAAATATCACTAAGTTTAGAGGGCTTATTCTAGGTAAAATTATGGAATTGGTGTTCTCATGGATGACTGTTCCGTTCAAGTATGCCGTTATTTGGATAATTTTCACTATATAGTGCACATTTCAAAGGTGTCAAACTGAATCCTGTGCTACTAAGAAGGTATGATTAGTAATCTTGGAAGTTCATGAGGATCTTTGAGTAAGCTCAATGTTTTTTTAGTGTAATTTCAAGCAATCTTATCTCTTTATTGTTGAAGGGATTCTCAAAATACACTTGTCATAGTATTTTGAAGAAATATTTTTTGAGTGTGCATGCTTCTAAGATGAGAAATGATTATGAGAACTTCCTACAGGTCAAATATATCTAGGTGAAGTTGAATACTACTCTAATTGAGTGGTGTGAAGGTGTGGTTTACATTGCTCCTTGATTATCTTGTACAAACATTGTCAAGGAAACTGTTCTCTGAACTGCATTTGAAAACTTTCTCTTTACAAGATCCTTGCTCAAGTTGAAGGAGGGTGTGACTAGGTTATATTTGAAGTGTTTCTTCCAAAGGTAATCATGAAAATGAATATTTCTAGTAAAAATTATACTAACTCTATATAGTCTAGGTAGTACTCTGAGAATAAACTCATAGAGTCTAAGATATGTGTTCTTTTTCATGTCTTATCCATTTGTTTTGAGAATAATCTTGATGTAGAAGGTTTTATTATGCCTAAATCTTCTCAATATGGTTCTTAGATACCAAGGACAGGCTCCCCTCATATGAAAATTGGATCATATTTTGAAGACTGAGTAGATACTTTGTGATAGTCATGTCAAACAGTGTTAGTTTGAATTCTTGAAAAATTCAATCATCAAGTGAAATGAAGGGCCTAAAAATTTAGTATGAAGTCATGGTTAAATCCCCTAATAGTTTATTAACATTAAAGTGAATGAATTTTTTTTGATAGGATCAAAACAGTGAATGAGGGTTTGTGATTTAAAACCCTAGCCAAAAATAGTTTGTGAAAAACAAGAAAGATTTTGATCTCTTGAGCATGATAGCGAAAAAGAATGAAGTTAAGGGTTGAGAAAGGAAATTATCATCCTTAACTAGTGATTTTTAAGTTGTAGCTGGTTGATAAAATATGTGAAGGTTGGTTGAGATATTGAAAATCATCTCAGTTTGATAAAATATTTACACGCCCTTATCTCAGTTTTGACCCATGAAGAAGAGTGTACTATCACACCATTTTGGTAATTATAGTTGATCCAAATGTTTTAAAATAATTCTCTCCTTTTGTGAAATTTGGTGGAAACCCTCTCATTTCTATTTTCCAAGTTTATGCTAGACTGAGATTTGGGGTTTCTAGGACTATGAGCTCTAGACAGTGAATAAGAGCTGATAAAATGGCTTCCTACGCTAGTTGAGTGATTTCCAAGCCTTGGTTGTTGATGATGTATTATTGCAAGCTTCAATACATTAAATGAAATCTTGAAATGAGGACCAATGTAATCTCGTAAGCTTACCTAAAGTTGGAAGAAATAATTGTGAAGTCAAGGAATGTATCTAAGGAATTCACAAGACATGGTCCAATCATGTAACATGAAATGATCTAATTGTTACACTCTTGTGAGATATCCATGGTTAATCAAAAAGAGGAATACTTGGGTCAAAGAAAAATATGACTGTGGACAGTATGAGCATACATTATAAGAACTTCTGGTACAATGAGGACTGATGTAGGAGAAGTGAAGAATCATTAGAGATGGAGAAGAAGAAGTTAGAAGAGGCATGCTTGCGATTTGAAGTATATTGTGAGCTTATAGGGAATCATGATACAACGGACTCTGTAATCATGGGTTCACAGAACATGACAGAACTATGTCATATGCCATCATGAGAATGATGGGGTAGTTTTAAGTGTGTCCCATCTACTTGTAATGTGTAGATAACAAGGAAATGGTGAAAATTCCTCAATTTTTAAAATGAAGAGTCATGAAATGATAAGCAAAAGTTCCGTGAGGTATGTTTATTAAAGAGATAATTTTTTTTATATGTTGTTGTTTTTGAACCAATAAATGTTTTGTTGATACTAGTTGAAGCTTGGGTGATCTCTGTGTGTGTATGTAGAAGTATAATGCAAAGATAAGTCTTATTGAACTAGGGTGTGAGATGAAATCATGATAAAGAGCCAACGAGAAGATGATATTATGCAGACCAGAGGATAATTGAGGGTGAACTAGAAAATATATAGGTGGATTTTGAATGAATAAGGAGGTGATACAATTAGAAGAGAGAGCCCAAGAAGTGTAAAAGGTAGATCCTTATATAAGTGTGAACATGTTTTCGAGCTTGGAATCATGAATCACAAGAAGAATGAAAGTGAGCACCGAGATTGAATTCTTGCAGAAGAATAAACATATGCAGATTATGAGCTTGCTTGTGTGACTCACTAAGGATACCATGATATGTGAGTTTGAATAGAAATGAGTCTTGTGAAATAGTTCCTTGAATTTTATTAGGTGATCAACAAAGAGAGAACATTAGAAGCATAATTGAGAAGAGAATGAGAAACTTTAGTAATCACCATCAATTATGTGAGACAATTTTTTTGAGTGATAATATTTTTTGAAAAAGCCTAAGTTGTAGTTTAGCAGGAGGGAGTAGTTGCTTGCTTGTGAGTCAGAAGAAACATGTATAAGTTTGGTTGAATTTTGGGAGTTGAAGCTTCCAAGAAAGTTCAATCTTGTCAAAGACTCATTAACAAATAGGTTGAATGTTGGAGTTACAGATCCATGTTGACTTGAAGCTAAACTATAAAATCATGTAACATTTACAGGACATTCTTCTCATAAGCTAGTTCTTGGTTTCAGTGGGTTTTTTTTCCCAATTTGGGTTTCTGTAGTCTTTTATTTGCACTTGATTACCTAGGAAAACTAGCACTTCATTCAGAAAGATCTAAACACTCACCCAAAGTTTGAGAGCCTACCAGGTCCCTCTTTTGTGTTGTCTTGTCAAGATGTTAACATGAAAGTTCATGATTACCATGATCCAACATACATTTAGATATAGGTTATTACAATTATCATAAGGAAAAAATGTAATAAGGAAACATAATCAGATCATACCAATACCAAGATCAATTTCACTATGTATTCCCCATACCTAGTTATATCATTTACCAAAATCCATCCACAATTATCCATTAATAACCAAAAGATTACATACAGAAGCCAAATACATCAAAATAGGCATCGGTAACACACAACAATAGAGTAACATGACAATATAATACATACGGTCTAATACATGGTCATGGTGTCCAAACCTATGTAGAACAATACACACACACACACACAAATATATATAAATATATATATAGGGATGGGGACTTTCCCTTCACCACCCTGCATCTCAAAATAGTTAGAATGTTCCAAAAATAGACATACGTAAATATAAAAGCAGTCACAAAGCACACATGCTTTCTTTACAATCCTAATATTATAGATTAAACAAATAAATCAAATCTTATTCAATCCTATTATTAGATCAATCCGTGCATGACCTTTAATCTTCTCCTTAGTCCCAAAATAGCTCTTGCTTAGCCACGAAGTCTTCTATATTTTATCTTTACGTGGGCCGCACTCCAACCTCTTTTCCTATTTTCAGCCCGTAACATGAAAAATCAGCTAAGTCTTAGGATTTTCTCTTCTAGATGTGCACATCCTCAATCTTCCCTTACGCATGATTATGCACCCCACTTCCACGCTTAACCTCTCCTTATGCTCTGCAAATACTTAGTCAAGATTTATCAACCCAACATTACCCCACACTAATTACATTTCCATCCTCGACAATGGGGTTGCTCAACTTATCTCTCCAAATAATATAGATGAATAAAGAATGACTAGGAAAGAATGAAAGAATAGAAGGAATAGAAGAGCAACATTATCTCTTCACTCCTTAGCTAGTAGTATAAGGTTATGGTAATCCTTATTAATATCAACCTCTAATTCATTCCATTCTCCTAGCCCTTTCTTGGATTTATTAGGGAGATCTCCAAGAACTTCATTCATATCTTCACCCTTATTCTTCAATTCCCTTATCACTCCAGCCAACCTTGAAATCATGCCCTCCATGAAGTCCATTTTTCATGTGACTATCTTCCCCTACTCCTTTATTATTTCTTTGTGGGGTTCCTTAACTTCCTTGAGTACATCATGCTTCTTTTCTACCATGATTAAATTCTCCTCCCGGCCCAAGGTTTCATCCTTCTTAGCTGCAAGGACTTCATTCTCTTCCTGAATTATCATTTTATCAAGGATCTATTTTGGATCCTCATAGTTACCCAGCGCCCAAACAATATTTTTTAATTCATCCTTTAATTTCTAGAGTATGGCAACGTACTCTACAATCTAGTGCACTATGGTCTTATTATTCCTTTCCTTCTTTCCCACAACACTTTCCTATGTCTCCTCCCGTGTAGCTGGCCTCTCCTTGAGAAAAATGTAGATGAAATCCTATAGAAAGTGTAAGGCTGAAGGGTACATTATATTCATTTGTTCATAAAATTCTATATGTGCCTCCATAATTTCTCCTCCAATCTCCACAAAAAGTCCATAATCTCTTTTTTTTGTTCCTTATCCCTTCTATGCGCCTAAGTTAGTAGCTTAATTTGTTCCTTCATGTTATTATTATCCTCGAGAAATTTCATGAGCGAAAATGATTTGTATAGGTTCCTTCGTGCCACTTTTTCCACCATCTTTGTCAAGACATTACTATTCCTATTCATTGGTGAATTCAATTGGCTTAACTCTCATATGTGCTTCTTGGGACTCCCTTACTCATTTTCCTCCCGATGCATGCTTTTCCCTTCACATTGAATTTAGTGTTGGGGTTAGCACACTGATTATACAAATAATATATCATATCTAAGCATACATGTAAATAAAAGTGGATATTCTACCAGAAGAAATATACAAAACAAGAAATATAAATCAACACCAAATTTAACATGGTTCACCCAGTGTGTGCTACGTCCACCAAGAAACAAGTCAATCTATTATCCAAATCTTTGACAAGATATACAATTGAAAATTTACTATCTTCCACACCTCTTAAATGTACAGTGCTTTCTTTCTCTCAAGATTTTTCTTCTCCTCCAAGAATTCTCTCTCTTACCAACTTTGACAAGTTCTTAATTCTTATGAATACTTACTTCTAAACCCTAGATTTTATGCTTGTATAGTTGTTTATAGAATTAGGGCACTTAGCCATGCAATTAAAATCAATAGATATACTTTAATGCTAAAAATATATCTAATTCTCGAGAGTTAATTAAAACATCCTTGCACAGGTAACCGATGCCGGTTCCTCCTTCCCTAATCGATGTCAGTCCTAGGTGACCAATGCTGGTCCCTCCTAACTGATGATGGTTACTATGTTTTCCAGCAAGTTTTACATTGCATGTGAATCTAATTTAATTGAGCTCCATAACTAAAAAATATCCCACTTGGAGATTAATTACTGCACCATACCTGTATAACATGATTCTTGGATCCTTCCTTATCTTTGTTTCATCCTCTGAAAGTATCAAAATCAAAGACCAATATAAGTGGAGTGTAGCTCTAACTTATCATATTCTAATGGATTCATTAACATATCTACAGGGTTCTCATTCGTATGAATATTTTCCAGATTCAACTGTCTATCCTCCAATACCTTCCGTATGAAGTGATACCTCAACTGAATGTGTTTTGTTCTCAAATGAAAGACTCAGTTCTTTACCAAATTAATTACACTCTGACTGTCCCTGAATAGTTTACAATCATCTTTCTCCTTTCCCTACTCTTCCATGAACTTGCTCTTCCATATCATCTTCTTGTTAGCCTCTATAGCTGCATCATACTCCACCTTTATAGTAGACAAAGCCACAACCTTCTGCAATCTTGAAATCCAGCTAACTGTTGTCCCACCGACTGTGAAAACATATCCAGTAGTACTCCTCCTATCATCCATATCCAAATCAACATAGCCACATAATAGAATATCCAAACCTCCATAGCATAACTACATGTTATATGTCCCTTTCAAATACTTGAGTATCCATTGGATTGCTTCCCAATGCTCTTTACATGTATTGGCCATATATCTACTCACAAGTCCCATTGCTTGTGTAATGTCTGGTCTGGTATAAACCATAGCATACATGAGACTCCCAACTTCTAAAGCATATGGAACTCATGTCATGTACTTTACCTCCTCATGTGGTAATGGAAACTAATATTTGCCTAATTTGAAGTGTCCAGGAATAGGTGTACTAATAGGTTGTGCATTCTACATCTTGAACCTTTCTAACACCCTATAGATATAATCCTCCTGAGACATACAATTTGTTGTTTTTTCCTGTCTCTATGTATTTTCATACCAAGGATTATTTTTTCAGCTCCTAAATCCTTCATAGCAAATGTGTGAGCTAGATTTCCCTTAAGCTCACCAATATCTTGCATAATAGATCATGCAATAAGCATATCATCCACATACAATAACAAAATAGTATAGCTTCCATTTTCAAGATTCTTGAAATAAACACAATGGTCAGATTCACATCTCAAGTAACCATTCTCATGTATAAAAATATCAAACCTCATGTACCATTTCCTTGAAGATTTCTTGAGCCCATATAGGCTCTTTTTCAACCTACACACTAATTTTTCCTTACCCTTGACTTCATACCTAAGCGATTGCTGCATATAAATCTCTTCATCCAAACCACCACAAAGGAAATCCATCTTCACATCTAGTTTCTCTAAATGTAAATATTCTACTATAGTTAAACTCAATACAATACGAATAAAATTCATTTTAACAACAAAATAAAATATTTCACCAAAGTCAATACCTGCTTTCTATGTAAATCCTTTTACTACAAGCCTTGCCTTATATCTTTTTTGTCCACCTTATTCCTTGATCTTTTAAACCCACTTGTTCTGCAATGTTCTCTTACCTGCTGACAACTTAACCAAATCCCAAGTCTGGTTTTGTTCCAAGGAATCCATCTCCTCATCCATGCCATGCTTCTTATCCTGTATTGCTTCTTCAAAGCTCTTTGGTTCACCATTATCAGTCAATAATAAATACAATAGAGAAGATGTAAATATTTCTGGAGGTTTACTTACCTTTTGTGACCTTCTCATAGGAGTTTGGGGTACCGAAGGCTCAATCTGGACCTCTTGAACATTTGTATCCAAATCTGACAGTGACCGATGCCTCTCACTTATAACTGATGTCGGTTCTGCTAACCGATGTTGGTTTGGCTCTTCCGTAACCGATAATGGTTCTGTTAACCAATTTAGGTCAGGGGTAAACTGATATTAATTATTGTTTAATCCTGTAGGTAATATGTTTAAATCTAAGAGTTCATTTTCATTCACAAACTTCTCAATCGGTTCATCCTTGGGTACCAAAATTTGATCCCTATACATTCTTTTTTCATTCCATTCAACAAACTCTCTAAATCCTAAAAACATAATCCGAAATCGCTATATCCATAACCAATGAAAGTGCATCTATTGGATTTTGCATCCAACTTTTTTCTATTTTTTATCAACATGCACAAAATCTTCTGAACCAACAACTTTAAGAAAAGAAAGATCTACCTCTTTTTCAGTCCAAGATTCCTTCAGTATTCCTCCATCTAGTGAACTTGAAGGCCCACGGTTAATCAAATAAGCCGATATATCAACTTCTTCTACCCAAAACTATAAGGGCAGTCCAAAATGTATCCTCATACTTCTAGCACGTTCCATGATTGTCCTGTTCATTCTTTCTGTAACAACATTTTCTTGTGGTGTTCTTAGAATAATTCTTTCTCTACGTATCCCATTCACTGAATAATAACCATTGAAAGCCTTGCTATAATATTCACCACCATTGTTAGACTTAAGGCACTCTAACTTAAAATTTTATTCATTCTCAATAAGGGCTTTCCATCTTTTAAAAGTCTCAAAAATGTTATATTTATGTTTAATAAAATAAACCCATACCTTTCTTGTAGCATCATCAATGAAAGTAACATAATAATGGGATCCACCATGAGAAGCTACGTAAGATGGTCCCCACACATTTGAGTGTGCTCCAATTTTCGATCCTTCTTAGTTTCCCTAACTTTGATAAATCTCACTCTCTTTTACTTTCCAAAGACACAATGCTCATAGAAATCAAGATCTAAATATTTCAAATCTGATCTCTTACTCTTATCCTTTAAGATTTGCATTCTTTTTTGACTCATATGGCCCAACCAATTATGCCACATGCATGCATCTGAATTTGAAGTAGATAATGTAGAAAAGAATCAATAATATAGGTAGATAAATATAATGTTCATACCTTCTTACCTCTTGGCCCAACAAGAGCACTCGTGGTGACTTTCCAAGAGTCTCTTGTAAAAGTAACCATGCAACCAAATTCACCTAGTTTCCTATAGCAATAAGATTCTTCATGAGGCTTCGCACATGCCTCACATCTTTTAATACCCATATATTTTCATTATGCAATTTAAATGAACTTCCCCTTTACTAGTAATACTGCAAGCTTCATCACCACCAAATAAACATGCCCAAAATTTCCTTGGACATAATTTCTAAAATAACCCTTATTAGGGGTTACATGGAAAGAAGCTCCTGAATCTAAAACCCATGATTCAATTCTATTATCTAAAGAAAGAATAAGAGCATCTTGCATTACCTCTGATGCAACAAGATTTGATTCTTTACCTTTTTCTGGTTGTTGGTTCTCTTTGTCCTTTGACCAACAATCTTTCTTTGCATGTCCTTTCCTTCCACATTTCCAACAAGTAATTCCCTTACTTCTGGATTTAGATATGCTATCCATTGAATTTGCTTTCCCATTAATCTTATTCTTGGATATTTCCTTCTGCATGCCCTTACTTTCTACATTCAAGCATTCCCAGATGATGATTCCTTTATACTCTTCCTATGAATTTCTTCATTGAAGATTATACTAACCACATCATCAAACTTCAAAATATTATTAGCAGATGTTGTATTACTAACAACCATTACCAAGTTATCCCAAATATCAGGAAAAGAACATAAGAATAAAAGTTATTTCACTTCATCATCAAACTATATATACACTGATTTATAATAGATTTGAAATCATTCAAATGACTAGATGCAGATCCACCTTCATTCCTCTTAGAAATAAATAGTTTCTTCATCAAATAAACTTTATTTGAAGCACTAGGTTTTTCATATAAATTAACAACATATTTCATTAACCCTACCATAGAAGTCACATCTATAATATTGGAAGACACAGAAGCTTCCAGGCTCAATCTTATAGATTCCAAAGCCTTTATGTCAAGAATCTTCCATTCTTCATTGGTCGTCTTCATAGGTCTAGACTTCTCATCCAATAGTAAATACAAATCTCTTTGATACAGATAATCCTCAATTTGCATCTTCCATAATTGATAATTTCGGTCTTCAAATTTCTCTACCTTGTATTTGTTTTCTTCTACCATTGGTGTAGCTCCCACTCAATTAGAAAACCCTCAGTGAGTAAATCTATCAACACACAAAACCCTAAAAAAAAATTCTGATACCAATTGTTGGGGTTACTACACCGGTTGTATAGAAAAATGAAGATTTACTATCTTCCACACCTCTCAGATGTACAGTACTTTCTTTTTCTCAATCTTTTGCTTCTCCTCCAAGAATTCTCTCTATTACCAAATTTTACAAGTTATTCTTAATTTTTGTTAATACTTACATCTAAACCCTAGATTTTTTGCTTATATAGTCATTTATAGACTTAGGGAACTTATCCATGCAATTAAAATCAATAGGTATACTTTAATTTTAAAAAATGATCTAATTCCTAAGAGTTAATTAAAACATCCTTGCACAGGTAACCGATGTCAGTTATCCCTAACCAATGTCAGTTCCTCCTTACCTAACCGATGTCGGTCATAGGTGAACGATTCCAGCCCCTTCTAACTGATGATGGTTTTTGTGTTTTCCAACAAGTTTTACATTTTATGCTAATCTAATGTAATTGAGCTCCACAATTTAACAATCATGATTGTTCATATATGTCTACATGCTCCATAATAACTACTTCCTTGTGGGCATATTTGTACCCTTGGAATCTATCAAATCCCAACCATATAACTGATCAGGGGCTCGGGTAATCTAAAATTTGGTGCGAATAACCTTTGAGGGATCATTGAAATACCCCAAGTCAGGTGTACTCAAAAATTTTTCTCCGTTATGTCCACCAAACTACTTTCCATTAGGAATATGTGTTTTTACGTGTAAGATTGGACCTTCACATGTTGCACCCTTAAGATATTCTTATGGTTCACAAATATTCTTATCTCTCTCCTCCTCTTTTCCTACGGAGCCTCTCTTCATCGTGCCCATCATGCGCCTTTGTATCATGTTGTGTATCTTTTGACTTGGGTTCTTTTCCTCCTTCAACCTCAATAAATTGAGGTGACTTTATGTTGCACATGGTCTCATCTAATGCTTTTTCTTCACTTTCACATCAAGGCACATATTTTTGTCTCTTCTTAGTTGTTTTCACTAGGTTAGGCTTGATAGGGGAGAGTCTTGGAGACACTCGTTAGTGGTTCAGATGTACTTGTGCCAACACTTTATTTCTTGGCCTTCTTCCTTAATTTCCTTCTGAAGCCCCGATCGGCCCATAGCCAGATTCCTCTTTCTCTGTCTCCTCAACCTCTTTTTCAATTCTTATTTATTCCTCTTCCCTCCTTTAAGGGGTATCTTCTCATGGCCTCTTTTTTCCTAAAATTGGTTATTTCCTTGCGCCATGATCCAACGTGCCAACGTCCTCCATCTCCTCATCAAATTCTTCCTCTTCTGATCCAGGAGGGATGTGATCATACTCTTGCACTATGCTAACCATACATTTTCCTTTGGGTGGCTCAGGGATCTTGAAGTTATTTTCAATATATTTTCTATTGACTAACTTGGGGATTAAGATAAATGTATACCTTAGCCACACCCATATTCCCAATTACAAAATTGGTAGAATTTATCATAATGTTATCAAATATCATCATTTCAATATATACAAACTTACCCAGGTATACATAGGGATTTAGGAGAGTATGATATTCACAATCAACTTTATCTACATCAAATTCCGTTTTGTGCGCAAATGTGAATCTGTTAACAAAATCATAGAAGTATCGTGCAGTGAACACATATGGGAGCTTGCACCAAGGGCTCCATTTTCCAATCATCATCCTGAACCTTCTAACACAGTAGTACTAGAACACCATAAATTCATCCTCTCCATCAACCATTTTAGGTAAATTGTTAGGATTGTACCATTCATGTTCAAAGGAGTCATGTATCCTTGATAGCTCACCTCCATCTTGTTCTTATACACACTACCTATAGACCCACCACATGTGCACTTAGAAAAATATTTCAGCAAGCGACTTCCTCTCCCGTGGGTACTGCCAAATATTATCCCTTGGGCCATCTAGAACCCCAATTTTAGGGAACACAATAGAAAGAAGGATAATGGACCAATTGATTTTATCCCCCTTGTGTGCTTTCTCAATGATGCTCTCTACTGTAAAGGCTGTAATATTGTAGACAATACCTTGAGCCATCTTCTTTGCAATATAAAATCACTTCTTATTTACTATGCCCTGTATTTCTTGATCATTAATCTTTTTTTAAAAATGAGCAAAAATTTTCACAACAAGGTTGGTTACCTTGGATACAGGCATCGTGCACTCTTATTTCTGGTACATCAGCTCTACAACAATGGCCTCTACACCTACTTCATCATCTAGGTCATTGGAAATTTCAATTTCTAAGATCCTTAACCATGTAATTTTCCTAATGAATGGTGCGGTGAGTTGTACTAATCTTCCAAAAAATTAAAATAAGTCCTCATGGACCCTTGAAATCAACCATTTATAGAGCCCCTATTGTTTTCCAAAGTAAGGAAACTGATAAACCTGCAAGACCCCAAATTTCTCTAAAATATTTTTCCCTTTGTCATCGTAGATGGGCTTATCATCTTCGCTTCTCAAGTCTATCTTTATCACTAGCTCCTTCTCAATCTGGTTTGATTTTGTACTGGTTTGGTGATTATAGTTTCTCACCTTGCTTTTCCTGACATGGGATTCCAAGTCTTGTCCCATGATGAATCCTTCAGGGTATTGCATTTTTGAAAACCTTATTTTGGGTGATTCTTCAACCTCCACTTCCCCTTTGTTCTTATTATTTCCTCTAATGGATGCTCTTGGTGCTCTCTTGGGTGCCATTTTAATCCTTTCAAATTATCCTCACATTTTTCTACCTCTATAATTCTAAATTCACATGCCCTAGTTGCAGTGTTGTTTTCTCAAACCATAACCCTTAAAAATCTCTTCTCACACACCTTCAACTAGCTCAAAAACCTTCTTGATGGAGCTTCACCACATCTGTGCCCAAGAATCAACTGGTTTGCTATTTTAGTCATTTGCACTTGTACTTCTCACTTGATCAAAATTTAAATCACACTTGACAAATTGAAAACTCAAATATAAAAGGTAAGAATGAACTCACATGTACTCCTTTTTATAGATTTTAAAAAACATTCCACATTAATTACTCCTCACCTACCACCATACTCCAGCTTTAATGATGCTTGTCTATTTTTTCTGTGTTTTTTACTACTTTATTTTGCACCTAATTCATAACCTTCTGGTGTTCCTACTACTTCTCAACCAGAGACCTCCTTTCGTAAACATCCATGCGTTGAATTAACTAACCCTCGTTACCTCATAACAAGTAGTCAACCATTCTTCTTCCTACCTCGCGTTACACTGTGTAGACCCTTCCTCTCATGTGGTCTTCATCTTGATAAAAATACCTATGAACACCTTCATCCTAAACACCTATAATGTATTTTTCCTGTGAGCACCAATCTTTCAGAAGACACTCATATTACATCCCATATATATAATCGTGTGCCAATCTACACTTGAAATATTATTTCAAATAGATCATTGTTTCCTTGTATTTACTCCACCCACATTAAAAGTATGTGTGGTCCTTTGTGCATGAACTCAAAAGATATTAATCATTTCCCTATGTGTAAGCATGCTTATTACAAAAAAACACAAAACTAAAATGAAAAAACATAGCAACGATGAAAGGAAACACATAAAAGATAAATCTAATCTAAGTGACAATACTACCTTATTACAAACACCAAGAAGCTTTATTTATAGTAGGGCTTCAACCTACTCCCACTGACAATAAATAAAGTACCATCCTATGTGTACAACTGACAAGTGCCTGATTGATGTATCTTCGGTACTATAGATGGTCCCAGCCAATACATTTTCAATATTTTTGGGTGGTGCACAAAATTGGAATCATACGGAAGAACCATCTTCGTACCTCAAATATTTTGCTCCTTATATGCCTACCATGGCAATTCCTTCTATATCACCTTTTTTTTCTTCTACCTCCAACGTCTAATGCATGCCACTCATCTAATTACATCATTTTGTAAACACACCCTTCGTGTGTGGCATTATTCAACCTATTATAAGTGATATTATATGCCTAAAGGACAATAAATACTTTATCATTCCAATATTTTTCTTCCAACATCACATATTTTTGTCAATATCTGTCATGGATTCTTGTTGAAAGCTTCAAACATACTATTATCCTGTGGGTGATAAGGAGTAGTATTATGGTGTGCTACCAATAAACTATGCCAAAGGATTTTGATTGTCTCATTAATAAAATGAGTTCCTCTATCACTTGTTAAGCTCAATGGATAACCATACATGTTAATAATGTTTTCCCATAATTTTTTTTGTTATTTTAGCTATCATGCAATCCTTTGTAGGGGTGCCTCCTCCCACGTCATGAGATATTTTGTACAAGTAATAATATAGTGCGCACTAGTCCAACACATGGGTGGTGAATAGGACACACAAATTCACTCACCTATTTCTCAAAAGGATCGTCACTTACAATAGGCCACAACAACATCTCATATCTATGTCTAGGATTCCCAAGGCATTGAAAATGGTCACATAGCTTCACATACTCCTTGGTATCCTCGTACAAAGTTTTCCCACCAAAGTATATCCCTTATAATATTACTCGTGGTAGCATCACCTACATAATGAGCTCCCACTATTCCACCTTGAGCTTCTTCCATGATAGCCTCATGCTCATGGTCCAAGAAACACCAGGGAAAGACCTCGTCACGACCCATCTTGTATAAATATCCACCAATCAATTGATAAGGCACCGTGTGAAGTGCAAGCTTCTACTTCTCTAAGGTCTTCATTCCCTCAAGTGCCTACCCAGTGTGTAAGAACACTGTAATGTCCTAAATTTTTGTGGGTACATGGTTCAATATAAATATCCATGCATCTAGCATTGTACCCTCAATGCTATGCCTATCCTCACAAGAGTTTATCGTTGATAGATGATTAGGCGCTGAATTACTTTTTCCTGGTTTTACAACAACCATGAAATAAAACTCTTGAAAATCAAGGATCCATCTGCATATGCGCCCTTGCAAAATATGCTTGTTGACTAAGTAATTAAGCACCATATGTCTATATAGAAAATGAATGTTGTCACAAAAAAATATTGTTTGAAGTTATACAACACGTATATTATTGACAAAGCTTCACGCTCAATAGTTTTGTAATTTTGCTATGCTAGCATCAAATTCCTTCTTACAAAAGTGAATGGGATGGTCCACAATTACTTCTTTGGGTTATTATAATACTTCACTATTTCCATGTTAGAGGCATTAACATGAACATGAAAATGTTTTTCCTATGAAGGAAAACACAAAATACGCATAGTAGTTAGCCTTCCTTCAATGTTCCAAATACCTACTATTGTGCATCGCCCCCAATAAGAATTTCCTTTAGCCTTTAAAAATTCTTCCAAGGGAAAAAAATATTCACATACCCTCCCTTTAATGAACTTCTTTTAATAAATCGTATGTCCTAGGAATCCATTGCACCTTACTATGACTTTTTAGGCTCTTCCAAAACCAAGATCACAGCTACATTGGCTGGATATACCAATAGTCCTTCTTTACAAATTATATGCCCAAATAAAGTGCTAAAAGTTGTTATAAAGATGCACTTCTTAATGTTAAGATAGATTCTCAACTACCTGCACCTTTTAAACATAAGCCTCAAATTTTCACAATGGTACTTGAATAACCCATAGAATGTCTAGTCATCCACATACACCTATAAGAACTTATGGATAAAGTCCTGAAAATCCTATACAACAATGTGTGAGAACACTGCTAGCACATTCTATAGTCCAAAGGGCATTAGTGTATATGTAAAAATCCCCCACTTAGTGGTGAAATGTTTCTTTATATGATCTTCGTTTTCTATGTGCACTTGATGATACCCAAAAAACCCATCTGTAAAAGAGTAAATATCATGCCAAGAAACTCCCTCAAGGATATCCTCTGTGAATGGGGTGGGGAAAAGTATTAATTACACATGCAATGTTATCTTTATTCCACAAAAATATGTATCCTCCCATCCTTCTTAATGCTTATTACCACGGGGATAACCCATTTAGATTCCTCAATAGGATAAATTATACCATATTTGAAATTTTTGTCAATTTCTTCCTTTACCTTCATGCACAGATTAGGATTCATCCTGTAAGGCCTCTCCCTAACTGAGCACACACCTTCTTTTAGCTTGATTTTCATCTCACCTAAAGAAGGGTATACTCCCTTTAACTCATGATAGCCCTGAGGAAATAAGTCTAGAAAGTCATGCAACAATTAAATAATCTTAGCCACTTCCTGCTTTGACCAGTAATCCCCAATAATGGCCTCCTTAGGATCTTCCTTTGTAGAAATGTTAACCTTAGTTGTTTTCATAGGGCCATAATACACACGTGGCTTGTCAGCTACTGTGTCTATTACCTCACGTGTACCTTCAATATGGTAAAAATATAGGTTATCCACTTCCTCATCATCTATCATGTACACCACTTTTTCTTTTTCTTTTTCTTTCCTGGAGAAAACCATTTATTATTTTTCTATCTTGTCAGAATCAATGTGCGCCTCAATACTAGGTTCTATAAATAATTCTAACATTAGTTCCTTATCCTTCAATCTATCTCCCAATGTAATGGGCTTCCTAATCTGTAGTGCTTCACTGACTAGAGGCTTAGTATAAAAATAATCAAAAATTATGAACTATACCTGAGGTCATCTCTTACCAATTCGTAGTCTCCCTTTTCAATTCAGCATGGAAATACCATGTGCACGTAAAACCATGCAATGTGGAGTAGAATTTGTGTACCTAAAGATATGGCAGTAGCACCTCCTTTCCCTATGACCAAGATTTCTCACATTATTGGATGTGATGAGAGACATAAGACTTCCCATGAACTTCACATGTTTGTGTAGGTACATTGCTCCATTTAACTTGGTTGAAAAATGACTCTCACTTCCCACCACTCCAAATTCCATCTCTATGTGTTGCCCACTAGTTCTCTGTTGTCCAACATAAATTATAGACCAACATATTCTTCTACCCCCTCATTCAGACATTGAGTCTCCCTGGCGCATAGAAATGTATCAGGATAAATTCACATTATACCTTGGTACCCTATTGAATCCTAATTGCCTCACATGCAATTATAATCATCCTGGTGGCGATCTGTTTATTTCCCGCTCATTCATTTTGTATGTTCCATGACCCTAGTTATCACAAACAACACTTGTAGTGTCGCTTACAGACTGCACATCTTCCTAATGAAGTATGACTTCCTTGGAAGGTTCTAAATTCTCTGGATCATGCACTTGACTGGACATAAATTCTATTAATCTCTTCTTCACTTAAGGGCTCCACATAGGGTTCTGCCTTCTTATTTAGCAAGGGTATAATCATGTGCTCTTCCTCATTCCCAAAGCTAATAATTTTTTTATTAAAGCACATATTTACCCTTATTCTCATAACACCAGGGTCGATTAAGTAATGTTGGGAAATTTTTTCTGCTTCAGTGAGTTCTAATACCTCAAAATCCCTAGTAAATTTGACTCCATGAATTGGTAATATTGCATCCTTAGTAACCAAATAGGTATAGCCCTAGTTTTATTTTCCGTATACAACACATTCATCAATGATAGTAAATTTGGTCTTCCCATATGATTCCAAGCATCTAAATTCATTACTTTAACTTTCACATTAGTCTCATAAGAATGTTTTGGCAATAACCAACCATCAATTACTACATCAAGTTCATGATTTTGAGGTGGTATATTTGCATGAAGTATTTATCTTTTGTGCTCAGATCCAACGCATGGTACCTTTTTCTCTTAGACATTCCCTTAGTATAGTAATTATATGTTCTCCTAGCACAACATCTACACACCTCTTTCAAGCTATCAATATCCTTCAACGGGATTTCAACTTTCCATGTATAATCCCTATCACATTGCATATTCCCTTTAAAATATTGTATCTCTCATTGGGCACCCTGAATCACTTCCATGGATCCTAAATCTAAATACTAGCATGTATCACTTCTCTCCCTTGTAATGAGTGGATTAGCCTTTGGAGGCTCTACTGCGCATGCCGCCTCAGCATGTGTGGTAAACTTTATAGTCTCTAATTCAGGATCAGGGGGACTTTCTTAAAATCCAACTTATCAGTAATAGCGCGTAGCATAAATTAGTCATTCTTACATTTCCTGCTTCTTATTCTTACTCATATGATCATACAAAGTCTGGAAAATCTTCTAAACTAGGTGGCTTCCCATAACCATACACAAGTTAATCAGCAGAGATTCCAGGTGTTGATGAAACGAGAAATTTCAGTTAGAAAGCTGTCAGCTATGTAGCTTAAAAAGGCTAAGAATAAAGGATGTACCCTTTATGCAGTAAAGATATCTGAATCTTCAGAAGAAGATAGTGATTTCATGAAGCCAAATTCCACTGTTACAAAGTTTCAGGGATGTTTTTCCTGATGAATTACCAGGGTTACCTCCCAAGAGAGAATTTGATTTTTACCATTGAAATCAAGCTGGAACTGAACCTATTTCCAAGGCGCCTTACGGATGGACTACTACGGAGTTAGTACTTCAAGCTTAAGGCACAACACAAGCGCTTTTGCTAAAGGATTGATTAGACCAAGGTTTCACCTTGGGGAGCCACCTGTGATATTTGTGAAAAAGAAGGATGGAACACTGAGACTGTGTATTTGATTATCGGATGTGAACAAAGCAACGATCAAGAACCCGATATCCCACTTCCTAGGATCGATGATCTGTTTGATCAGATGCATGGAGCAGCGGGTTTATTCTAAGATAGATCTTCGATCCTGGTTATCATCAGCTAAGAATTAAAGAGGAAGATATTCATAAAACAGCTTTCCGAACAAGGTACGGACATTATGAATTCACAGTTCTAGCCTTTGGGTTAACTAATGCACCTACAGCCTTTATGAATTAATGAACAATATTTTTCAAGAATACCTTGGACAAGTTTGTACTTGTATTCTTGGATGATATTCTCATTTATTCTAAGAGCGTTTGAGGAGCACAATGAGCATTTGAAGATAGTTTTGGGAATTTTGAGAAAGAGAAAGTTGTATGGTAAGTTATCCAAATGTTCTTTCTATGATTTGAAGTTCGCTATTTGGGTCATGTCATAAGTAAGGAAGGAATCGCTGTAGATCCTTCAAAAATAGTGGCAATAACTGAGTGGCCTGCACCAAAGAATGTGCATGAAGTTAGAAGCTTCATGGGTCTTGCAGGTTACTATATAGAAAATTGTAAAGGATTTTTCTAAGGTAGCTTGCACCAATAAATTCATTGCAGAAGAAAGACTAAGAAATTCATGTGGAATGACAAGTGCGAAGCGGCTTTCAAAAGTCTGAAAGACCAGTTGACTTCTGCACCTATATTGGCTGTACCAGACCCTAATGGGAATTTTACTGTTGTAACTGATGCTTCTGGGGAAGGCCTTGGAGGTGTTTTGCTACAAATAATCAAGTCATAGCTTATGAAAGTAGAAAACTTAAGATTCATGAGCTGAATTCTGCCCCTCATGATTTGGAACTTGCTGCCATTGTTCGTGCGCTTCAAGTTTGGAGACACTACTTACTAGGGAAACTTTTGAGTTGAAAACTGATCACTTGGGTCTGAAATATATATTTACTCAGCCCAACCTGAATGCCAGACAAAGAAGGTGGTTTAGAATTTTATCACAATATGACTTTGATATTAGCTATATCAAAGGAAGGAGAATTAGAGTAGCTGAGCTCAAGTCATAGGAGGCACATTTCTGCTCTCATAACGTTGGAGAAACTAGTTTAAAGACGAGCCTTCCGGTTAATGGGGTTACCCGGTAAACAATGGGTTAACAAGTCTTGCTCAGAATCAGAAGCATATTTTCAGCAAGTAAAGAGCGCAGCGCTTGCTGCGAACAAAGATCAAAGTATGAAGGTTTTCATCTTGATAATGAAGAGTCTTACGTTATGAAAATAAAGGTATATGTTACCGTGTTGAAGGATTAATTTGAGAAGGAAGTTGTAGTGAATTATAATTCACCTTTCTCTGGGCACCCGGGTATCACAAAAATGCTAGATGTATTTAAAAAGCAAATTGGGAAGGTATGAAAAAAGGATTGATAATTTTGTGATCATTGCCTGGAGTGATGGTGGAATGTCAGCGGGTGAAGGCAGCAGAGAGGATATGCACCCCTGTTGACTGTTTATCTATAGCATAGCAGTATTTTGAATTATAATTGTTGGGGGCATTAATAACCATGGTGGTTTTGTTACAAGGACTACCGATGTCCAGGATAAGAATGATGTATCCTGGTTTTAGTTGAGATTAAATGGACTAAGGAGCTCATTTCATCGCTGGAAGAAACTAAAGGATGATTCCCCAGTGGCGGGCAAGAGGTTCGTTACACGAAAATGTTCAGATTGCATGGTGTACCAGGAACTGATTAGTTCTGACAGGGGAATCCTAGAATGACGTCAAGGGTTTTGGCAACACGCTTAACCGCAGCCCTAGGAAAAAAAACTAAACACTTTAGGTCTGCATATATCCAGAAACGGATGGGCAAACTGAGAGGGTAATAAATCAAGGTTGGAGGACATGTTTGCGAATTGTATTGAAATGGTCAACAGTATAATGGGAAGAGTATCTCCCATTAGTTGAGTCGAATAACAACAACATCTTATCCCTTCGCTTAATTAAGATGGCAACCTTTTGAAGCACTTTATGGAAGAAAGAAAAAGAAAGTGCAGAAGAAACCCTGCTAAGTATGTTGGGACAGATGTAGAGGATAGAGTGGTGATAGAGTGGTACAATGGGACCAGAGATTCTCACGAGATGGAACAGCAAGTAAGCTGATTCATGAACGATTAAAGGAGAGCAGCGGATAGACAAAAGAGCTATGTGACCTTAAGCGGGTTGATAGAAAGTTTTGAGCTTGGTGATAAGTTTTTCTAGTGTTAAAACACAGAAAGAGTTCTATAACTTGGCAAGGCTGCCAAGTTGTCACACGAATGTGGGACCTTTCAAGATTGTCGAAATAAATCAATCCTGTTGTAGCTGATCGTTTAGCTTGCCACCGCTTTATCTCGTATGGCATGATTGGTTTCCATATTTCTTTCGTTTAAGAATACGTTTCGGATCTTCACTGTTTTTAAATTGGAATTCATGAGGTCCAAGACCCAGGAATAATCGTGGTTTTTAAACCCACAAGAGTAATGAAAACTCTCCAATGCATTTGGAGCAAATCGTGATATTCAGCAATGTAAGGTCAGTGGGACCAGCCAGTTTAGCGAAAGAAAGTGCAAACTTGGGAAAAACCTTGGAAGGAGATGAAAAATTCTTTTCCTTTCTTTTTGCACAGATGAATCTGTTGATAAATACTGTTAGAAAAATTATTGTTTTTAAGTATTTATGAAAGCCAGATGAAGCAGACTTATTTCAAGTTGAATAAAAGTGTTGTGACATTGATTTCTGAAACTATTAATATGGAAGTAGATCACATTGTTTGTGTACTAATAAATTGATTGACCTGAAGGTTAAATTTAATATGTAATTCATCGGGACGATGAATCTTTTTAGGAGGGAAGCATGTAACACCATGAACTGTTGTTACTTTCCCTAAGCATTCAAGGTTGATATGTGATTTCTTGTAAAAGGATGTGTTCCTCGATTCAGAATCATGCTTGCAATGTACTGAATTTCTGGCATGATTGCAGATCTCGACTGAGTCAAAATATGAATAGACTCTTTTATTTATTTCATTTTGTGTCTGAATATTAATCTGGGGTTGCCATCTTGGGAAATGAAATGGTTCCCGATATCAAAGTATATCTGGAAGGTCTCCATTGTAGACCAGGTAATAATTCGTTGACATACAATTATGCATTAGAACAGGAGCTAAACTCCACTCTAGAAGGTATGATCAGGTCTTTCCGAGTTTTCAGGACGAGGACCAAACGAAGTTATTAAGGTTAGTAACCTAAAACTAAAACCTAACCTAGGGGTTAGATTATTTGTTAGTCTACCTAGACCTAGGCTATTTGTTAATATCCTAAGTTAGTATCTTTGTATAAATTTGTTAGTGTGGGCATTACCCTAAACTCTAACCTAAGATACTAACCTAACTTTGGAGGAGATTATGAAGGGGCCGATGAAGGGTGGCGAAACCATGGCAGTGTTTTCTATGGCAATAAATGTAAGGGATAAGGATGAGGGACAGGTCATGGCGGAGGCTTAAGTGCGGCTAATTTGTGCAGACTTGGCAATTGCTAAGTTTGGAAATGGACTTAAATTTTTAGTTGGACTGTCGCCCAATTCTGGCGGTCGGTGGGGAGTAGAGGTTTAAGCGGGAAATTGGTTAATGGCATTCAATACTCTCGGAAGTCGAGCTCGGAACTCGCGAGAAGGCATGCAAGCGGAAATTTGGGGGTTTGTTTGGCTTGTCGCGATTTTCGGTCTTCTCTCTCTCTCTCTCTGCTTGTTTACTGGTTCTTCACACCAGTTCTCTTTGAGTTTGCATGGCATGTATGAACTACCATAGCTCTTTCTCTGTCATGGAAGATATATATGTGATGAAGATAGCGAAATTTTGTTGGTTGCTTTATCGTGGAAAAAGAAAGGGAGTTTGAGCTCTTCCTGTGGTCTGCTTCGGAAATTTGATCAACATACAGGCATGCTAGGTCCTAACCTTTAAATATCTTGCTGTTTTTCAAGTGCTTTCATTAAAACACCCTCTGTTCAAATGTTTGTGAAGATTGGATGAATTTCTATGAGATCTATTTGATTTTCTGGCACTGTATCTCTTCTGGTACGATTTTTCAATTTCCTCTTGATGGGTGTTTGTTGAAATCGAACTTCACTCTATTTGTTTGAGTATTCATTCTGGCTTATGCATGTGAGGTATTTATTTATAAGGTGTTCGAGTGTTCGGCCTGTTTGGCGTGAGCCCTTAGAATATACCTATGTGTAGTATGAGACCACTGTATGTCTTTGATTCGTGGTCGCTGTCTTTGTTATTGAAACTGTATAAAATGATTTGGGTGATACTGTATGATTGATTGTACTATCGTTTCTTTGAAAACTCTGTCGTGGGATTTGTTGACAGCGACTAATGATACTTTCGGGTTTCATTTGTTTTCAATTTTTTAGCTTGGAACAGGCAACTGTAGTGTTACCATAGTCTTTTCGACCTAGCGGAAGTTGTTTTCCTTGTTATTAGGTTAGCGGGATTACTTGCGCACTTGTGTATAATATAAATACACCTGTACTTTGTTGTTATCGACTCAGTGGAGTCGATGATTGAATCGTATTGCTATCTATTACTGGAAATGTAGATTCATCCATAAGTTTTGTGAATGGATTTTGTGTGAAAGCCTGATAAGATGAAACAGGGCTTTTGGCTACTGTTTATTTGAATAATTAAAGGATAAAGACTTCCTGTGTAGGCATTTTCCTTTCTATGAGAAAGCTGTTTCAAAAGTTCGAAGCGGCTCAGTTGCTGTCCTTGCTTGAAATGGGTATTCAATTTGTTTCACTTGTTCATTCTGAATGTTAGCCATGAGTGATATATATGGATTTATCACCAATTTCATAGTACGTTGCTGTAGGTACAGAGGTTATAAGTGCAAAACCTTTAATAGTTACATTGTGATTATATAGATTTAAACTATTGTGGCTTGGACGACTCTGAGGAGTCGATTGAATGATTCATTTTATTTTTGGAGCCAAATAAAGTTAAGTGTTGGTATTTTAAGTGCCGGTGACTTAATGTAATAACATGCATTTCGATTTTGTTATTGCGATTGGAATTCCTTCGTGTTTTTGGGATTTTGAGGTACAGATTCTTAGGTGGACATGTATGTCTTCGACCTATGCAAATTAGTGTAAAATGATTGGCAGAGAGTAATTTGTTGTCTGATTATTGTTATGCTTTGTTGATGAATGTCAGGATGAATTCTTATGCATTTGCTTGAATTGATACCTCCGTTTGAATCATTGGAATTCTGGAAAGGTAACTAGTACTTCTGTCTCCTTTTGAGCTTGACCTTGGACTGTCTTGTTACTTTTTGAGGTCCTTGAGTATGGATGACCGTTTCGTGTTCTGACCTTGTTGGGTAAGTCGCGAATATCACTCCAAGACTTGTATGCAGCAAGGTAAGGATCGTTGGCTGAATTCCTTTCTTTTACTTCAGTCCGATTTTTGACTGAGCAAGAATATGTATGCTATGTTCTTTTCCAATTAATTTGTCCGATTTGACTGTGCATGATTTGGAAATACCGTGTGGGCAAGATAGCATAGTCCATTGGAAACCTTCGATTGCTTGGTACAATGAGGTTGTTGTTTTCAGTGATACGCTTGTATTTCTTGTTTTCAACTTGTGTCAATGCCTTACAGTGTAAAAGGAACTAGCATTAGGCTTAGGGTTGATACATGTTTTGTTGATGTGTTAGTTGCTGTACAAGAGTTGCTATGTTTCTGTTTCTTGATTAAACAGTGATCTTGGTTGCAGCTTGTCTAACTTGTTCATTTTTATACTGGTTGAATGTTTTCATATGTGAAGGCAGTACAGTGATGAACTTATGAGAAAGGAAGTATGAATGGTTTAGTTCTTTCTCTTCCTTTATTTAAAATTATTGATAATTGACTAGCAGTGGGAAATTGTTGTAACATATTGGTGGAATCCCGAATTGTTATGTTATTTCCTTTTTTGGAGAATGAAATAATCTGACCAATGTTGTGATTTTGGATTTAATGATTGTTGTGTACATTCGTTCCTTGTTTCTTAATATTTGATGAAATATTAGAAAGTGATTAAGACTATTTGTAACAATGATAGAGTTACATATTTGTAATCATTTTGTGTTACAAGGGCATAGTCTGATTATGTTTACTTATGTGAATATCAGATCTCATTTAAACAGGGTGTTTAATGAAAACAATTGATGGATTGCAATTGTTTTAAAAGTTAGTGCTTATCATGCTCAGTTCATTGAACTGACTCATGTTGACTATTTTTGCAGATGGTTGCCGTAAGAGGTAAAAACAATGCAGATCTGGCAGGCTGATCAGATAGTTTATTTGATTTATAAAGAATTACAGCTTGATTTTATAGATGTACTATATGTGAAAAGATGTTTCTTTTCCGTTAGCATTATATTAAGCATGCTGTTGCATAAAATGTAATTGTATGAGTTTCGAAAGGAATGAAAATAAGTGTTTGATACTTATGTGTTGTATTCTATTCTGAAGGATGAACTTCTTCAGTTTATGTAACGAAGGGGCATAGTTATCTTTGTATAATATGGATGCTTTTGTGATTGACAATGAAAACTTGTAAGTAATTAGACTAAATTCTTATGAGTATTTAGTAGTTCTAATTTGTTCTAGCAAAAGCAATATTGTAATTTAATTATTGTCTCTCTAGAAGATAGGTTAAAATTGAGCCTAAAAGAGAACGCTAAACAAGTTGGATTGAATTACTAATCCCTAGTCCTAAGTATAACAGGACAATAGTAAATTGGATTCTTAATCATTTATATCTCTAAACTAAAAAGTATGATATAAATTCAGTTAAGAGAACTGATAGGCAATCAAAGGAGTTCAGATGGCAATCTCAAGTAAAGGTTATGAGATATTGTCCCATTCTGATGCTTTAGAATCAGGTGTATTCTAATGACTCCTTGATGAGAGCGTGACCGTAATACCTCTACCAGTAATGAGTCTTTTAGAGGAGGGTCGTCTTAAGACAAAGAATCCAGGGATTTAAAAAGGCTAACCTTAGGGAAAAGTCTTTAAAAGTAATTTAATCTCAAGTGCATAACGCTTGTTATTAAGTAGATCTTCTCGAGGCGGATTTAAAGGTTGACGACATAAAGTCGACTGCAGGGCTGTACCTCCTGAGAAGATTAGGATCTTCTCGAAGTTACAACAATGCAGGTGACTTATGGTGACACCCTTTGCATTGATCGCTAAGATTTACACTTGATTTCGCACGAGTTACCCTGGGACCGATTAAGAACGTGGTCATGTTATAAGACTACCTCAGAGATTTGGGGTATCATGACACACTGGTTGAACTGCAAGGTTGAACCAGTATGTCATCATATCCCTAATCCTCGTGGGCATCCATATAACATTATCACCTTGTTAATCTGCCTCCGAGTGATTCAGCTGTGAAAGGAAGGACTGACAGTAGTCAGTATAAGACATTCTATATAACATATGAATGGGGTGAAAGACGTATTCCAGTTTGACGAGTATGTCGTTAAGGAATACGAGACATGAACAGTATGTTTCAAATCTTTGGCCAAAGTATCGCAAGCTGCTGATTGCGTTGTCCTAATTCACCTAGTCTAAGGGATGAGATGCCGATGAATAATGGTAACAGTTATTCAGTTAGATTCCTTGGACAGAGCATTCTGAATCCCAGATTAGGGAAGAGAAACCGCCAGAGTGTTGTGTTAAATAAAAACACTAACTCTTTTTACTCATGAATAGATCGGTAGATTACCGAGTCATGGAATGAATAGATCAGAGGTATTCCGAGTCATTACAGCTGCATATGGTTGTCTGTTATATAAATGGTTATTTGAATTGTGAGTTCTAAATTATGTATTTAGAACCAGTATGCAATTATCAAAAAAAAAATTGACTTGTTCTATTGTCTAAAATAAGGATGTTACATGATCCAACGTGCCAACGTCCTCCATCTCCTCATCAAATTCTTCCTCTTCTGATCCAGGAGGGATGTGATCATACTCTTGCACTATGCTAACCATACATTTTCCTTTGGGTGGCTCAGGGATCTTGAAGTTATTTTCAATATATTTTCTATTGACTAACTTGGGGATTAAGATAAATGTATACCTTAGCCACACCCATATTCCCAATTACAAAATTGGTAGAATTTATCATAATGTTATCAAATATCATCATTTCAATATATACAAACTTACCCAGGTATACATAGGTATTTTGGAGAGTATGATATTCACAATCAACTTTATCTACATCAATTCCATTTTGTGCGCATATGTGAATCTGTTAACAAAATCATAGAAGTATCGTGCAGTGAACACATATGGGAGCTTGCACCAAGGGCTCCATTTTCCAATCATCATCCTGAACCTTCTAACACAGTAGTACTAGAACACCATAAATTCATCCTCTCCATCAACCATTTTAGGTAAATTGTTAGGATTGTACCATTCATGTTCAAAGGAGTCATGTATCCTTGATAGCTCACCTCCATCTTGTTCTTATAAACACTGCCTATAGACCCACCACATGTGCACTTAGAAAATATTTCAGCAAGCGACTTCCTCTCCCTTGGGTACTGCCAAATATTATCCCTTGGGCCATCTAGAACCCCAATTTTAGGGAACACAATAGAAAGAAGGATAATGACCAATTGATTTTATCCCCCTTGTGTGCTTTCTCAATGATGCTCTCTACTGTAAAGGCTGTAATATTGTAGACAATACCTTGAGCCATCTCTTTGCAATATAAAATCACTTCTTATTTACTATGCCCTGTATTTCTTGATCATTAATTTTTGTTTTAAAATGAGCAAAAATTTTCACAACAAGGTTGGTTACCTTGGATACGGGCATTGTGCACTCTTATTTCTGGTACATCAACTCTACAACAATGGCCTCTACACCTACTTCATCATCTAGGTCATTGGAAATTTCAATTTCTGAGATCCTTAACCATGTAATTTTCCTAATGAATGGTGCGGTGAGTTGTACTAATCTTCCAAAAAATTAAATAAGTCCTCATGGACCCTTGAAATCAACCATTTATAGAGCCCCTATTGTTTTCCAAAGTAAGGAAACTGATAAACCTGCAAGACCCCAAATTTCTCTAAAATATTTTTCCCTTTGTCATCGTAGATGGGCTTATCATCTTCGCTTCTCAAGTCTATCTTTATCACTAGCTCCTTCTCAATCTGGTTTGATTTTGTACTGGTTTGGTGATTGTAGTTTCTCACCTTGCTTTTCCTGACATGGGATTCCAAGTCTTGTCCCATGATGAATCCTTCAGGGTATTGCATTTTTGAAAACCTTATTTTGGGTGATTCTTCAACCTCCACTTCCCCTTTGTTCTTATTATTTCCTCTAATGGATGCTCTTGGTGCTCTCTTGGGTGCCATTTTAATCCTTTCAAATTATCCTCACATTTTTCTACCTCTATAATTCTAAATTCACATGCCCTAGTTGCAGTGTTGTTTTCTCAAACCATAACCCTTAAAAATCTCTTCTCACACACCTTCAACTAGCTCAAAAACCTTCTTGATGGAGCTTCACCACATCTGTGCCCAAGAATCAACTGGTTTGCTATTTTAGTCATTTGCACTTGCACTTCTCACTTGATCAAAATTTAAATCACACTTGACAAATTGAAAACTCAAATATAAAAGGTAAGAATGAACTCACATGTACTCCTTTTTATAGATTTTAAAAAACATTCCACATTAATTACTCCTCACCTACCACCATACTCCAGCTTTAATGATGCTTGTCTATTTTTTCTGTGTTTTTTACTACTTTATTTTGCACCTAATTCATAACCTTCTGGTGTTCCTACTACTTCTCAACCAGAGACCTCCTTTCGTAAACATCCATGCGTTGAATTAACTAACCCTCGTTACCTCATAACAAGTAGTCAACCATTCTTCTTCCTACCTCGCGTTACACTGTGTAGACCCTTCCTCTCATGTGGTCTTCATCTTGATAAAATACCTATGAACACCTTCATCCTAAACACCTATAATGTATTTTTCCTGTGAGCACCAATCTTTCAGAAGACACTCATATTACATCCCATATATATAATCGTGTGCCAATCTACACTTGAAATATTATTTCAAATAGATCATTGTTTCCTTGTATTTACTCCACCCACATTAAAAGTATGTGTGGTCCTTTGTGCATGAACTCAAAAGATATTAATCATTTCCCTATGTGTAGGCATGCTTATTACAAAAAACACAAAACTAAAATGAAAAAACATAGCAACCGATGAAAGGAAACACATAAAAGATAAATCTAATCTAAGTGACAATACTACCTTATTACAAACACCAAGAAGCTTTATTTATAGTAGGGCTTCAACCTACTCCCACTGACAATAAATAAAGTACCATCCTATGTGTACAACTGACAAGTGCCTGATTGATGTATCTTCGGTACTATAGATGGTCCCAGCCAATACATTTTCAATATTTTTGGGTGGTGCACAAAATTGGAATCATACGGAAGAACCATCTTTCGTACCTCAAATATTTTGCTCCTTATATGCCTACCATGGCATTCCTTCTATATCACCTTTTTTTTCTTCTACCTCCAACGTCTAATGGCATGCCACTCATCTAATTACATCATTTTGTAAACACACCCTTCGTGTGGCATTATTCAACCTATTATAAGTGATCTTATATGCCTAAAGGACAATAAATACTTTAATCATTCCAATATTTTCTTCCAACATCACATATTTTTGTCAATATCTGTCATGGATTCTTGTTGAAAGCTTCAAACATACTATTATCCTGTGGGTGATAAGGAGTAGTATTATGGTGTGCTACAATAAACTATGCCAAAAGGATTTTGATTGTCTCATTAATAAAATGAGTTCCTCTATCACTTGTTAGGCTCAATGGATAACCATACATGTTAATAATGTTTTCCCATAAAATTTTTGTTATTTTAGCTATTATGCAATCCTTTGTAGGGGTGCCTCCTCCCACGTCATGAGATATTTTGTACAAGTAATAATATAGTGCGCACTAGTCCAACACATGGGTGGTGAAATAGGACACAAAAATTCAATCACCTATTTCTCAAAAGGATCGTCACTTACAATAGGCCACAACAACATCTCATATCTATGTCTAGGATTCCCAAGGCATTGAAAATGGTCACATAGCTTCACATACTCCTTGGTATCCTCGTACAAAGTTTCCCACCAAAGTATATCCCTTATAATATTACTCGTGGTAGCATCACCTACATAATGAGCTCCCACTATTCCACCTTGAGCTTCTTCCATGATAGCCTCATGCTCATGGTCCAAGAAACACCAGGGAAAGACCTCATCACGACCCATCTTGTATAAATATCCACCAATCAATTGATAAGGCACCGTGTGAAGTGCAAGCTTCTACTTCTCTAAGGTCTTCATTCCCTCAAGTGCCTACCCAGTGTGTAAGAACAATGTAATGTCCTAAATTTTTGTGGGTACATGGTTCAATATAAATATCCATGCATCTAGCATTGTACCCTCAATGCTATGCCTATCCTCACAAGAGTTTATCCTTGATAGATGATTAGGCGCTGAATTACTTTTTCCTGGTTTTACAACAACCATGAAATAAAACTCTTGAAAATCAAGGATCCATCTGCATATGCGCCCTTGCAAAATATGCTTGTTGACTAAGTAATTAAGCACCATATGGTCTATATAGAAAATGAATGTTGTCACAAAAAAATATTGTTTGAAGTTATACAACACGTAGATTATTGACAAAGCTTCACGCTCAATAGTTTTGTAATTTTGCTATGCTGGCATCAAATTCCTTCTTACAAAGTGAATGGGATGGTCCACAATTACTTCTTTGGGTTATTATAATACTTCACTAATTTCCATGTTAGAGGCATTAACATGAAAATGAAAATGTTTGTCTTATGAAGGAGAACACAAAATACGCATAGTAGTTAGCCTTTCCTTCAATGTTCCAAATACCTACTATTGTGCATCGCCCCAATAAGAATTTCCTTTAGCCTTTAAAAATTCTTCCAAGGGAAAAAAAATATTCACATACTCTTTAATGAACTTCTTTTAATAAATCGTATGTCCTAGGAATCCATGCACCTTACTATGACTTTTTAGGTTCTTCCAAAACCAAGATCACAGCTACATTGGCTGGATATACCAATAGTCCTTCTTTACAAATTATATGCCCAAATAAAGTGCTAAAAGTTGTTATAAAGACGCACTTCTTAATGTTAAGATAGATTCTCAACTACCTGCACCTTTTAAACATAAGCCTCAAATTTTCACAATGGTACTTGAATAACCCATAGAATGTCTAGTCATCCACATACACCTATAAGAACTTATGGATAAAGTCCTGAAAATCCTATACAAAAATGCGTGAGAACACTGCTAGCACATTCTATAGTCCAAAGGGCATTAGTGTATATGTAAAAATCCCCCACTTAGTGGTGAAATGTTTCTTTATATGATCTTCCTTTTCTATGTGCACTTGATGATACCCAAAAAACCCATCTGTAAAAGAGTAAATATCATGCCAAGAAACTCCCTCAAGGATATCCTCTGTGAATGGGGTGGGAAAAGTATTAATTACACATGCAATGTTATATATATTCCACAAAAATATGTATCCTCCCATCCTTCTTAATGCTTATTACCATGGGGATAACCCATTTAGATTCCTCAATAGGATAAATTATACCATATTTGAATTTTTTGTCAATTTCTTCCTTTACCTTCATGCACAGATTAGGATTCATCCTGTAAGGCCTCTCCCTAACTAAGCACACACCTTCTTTTAGCTTGATTTTCATCTCACCTAAAGAAGGGTATACTCCCTTTAACTCATGATAGCCCTGAGGAAATAAGTCTGGAAAGTCATGCAACAATTAAATAATCTTAGCCACTTCCTGCTTTGACCAGTAATCCCCAATAATGGCCTCCTTAGGATCTTCCTTCGTAGAAATGTTAACCTTAGTTGTTTTCATAGGGCCATAATACACACGTGGCTTGTCAGCTACTGTGTCTATTACCTCACGTGTACCTTCAATATGGTAAAAATATAGGTTATCCACTTCCTCATCATCTATCATGTACACCACTTTTTCTTTTTCTTTTTCTTTCCCAGAGAAAACCATTTATTATTTTTCTATCTTGTCAGAATCAATGTGCGCCTCAATACTAGGTTCTATAAATAATTCTAACATTAGTTCCTTATCCTTCAATCTATCTCCCAATGTAATGGGATTCATAATTTGTAGTGCTTCATTGACCAGAGGCTTAGTATAAAAATAATCAAAATTATGAACTATACCTGAGGTCATCTCTTACCAATTTGTAGTCTCCCTTTTCAATTCAGCATGGAAATACCATGTGCACGTAAAACCATGCAATGTGGAGTAGAATTTATGTACCTAAAGATATGGCAGTAGCACCTCCTTTCCCTATGACCAAGATTTCTCACATTATTGGATGTGATGAGAGACATAAGACTTCCCATGAAATTCACATGTTTGTGTAGGTACATTGCTCCATTTAAACCTGGTTGAAAAATTGACTCTCACTTCCCACCACTCCAAAATTCCATCTCTATGTGTTGCCCACTAGTTCTCTGTTGTCCAACATAAAGTATAGACCAACATATTTCTTCTACCCCCCTTCATTCAGACATTGAGTCTCCATGGCGCATAGAAATGTATCAGGATTAAATTCACCATTATACCTTGGTACCCTATTGAATCCTAATTGCCTCACCATGCAATTTATAATCATCTCGGTGGCTGATCTGTTTATTTCATGCTCATTCATTTTGTATGTTCCATGACCCTAGTTATCACAAACAACACTTGTAGTGTCGCTTACAGACTACACATCTTCCTAATGAAGTATGACTTCCTTGGAAGGTTCTAAATTCTCTAGATCATGCATTGACTGGACATAAATTCTATTAATCTCTTCTTCACTTAAGGGCTCCACATAGGGTTCTGCCTTCTTATTTAGCAAGGGTATAATCATGTGCTCTTCCTCATTCTCAAAGCTAATAAATTTTTTTATTAAAGCACATATTTACCTTATTCTCATAACACCAGGGTCGATTAAGTAATGTTGGGAAATTTTTTCTGCTTCAGTGAGTTCTAATACCTCAAAATCCCTAGCAAATTTGACTCCATGAATTGTAATATTTGCATCCTTTAGTAACCAAATAGGTATAGCCCTAGTTTTATTTTCCATATACAACACATTCATCAATGATAGTAAATTTGGTCTTCCCATATGATTCCAAGCATCTAAATTCATTACTTTAACTTTCACATTAGTCTCAATAAGAATGTTTTGCAATAACCAACCATCAATTACTACATCAAGTTCATGATTTTGAGGTGGTATATTTGCATGAAGTATTTATCTTTTGTGCTCAGATCCAACACATGGTACCTTTTCTCTTAGACATTCCCTTAGCAGAGTAATTATGTTCTCCTAGCACAACATTCTACACACCTCTTTCAAGTTATCAATATCCTTCAACGGGATTTCAACTTTCCATGTATAATCCCTATCACACGCATATTCCTTTAAATATTGTATCTCTCATTGGAGCACCCTGATCACTTCCATGGTATCCTAAATATAAATACTTAGCATGTATCACTTCTTCCCTTGTAATGAGTGGCTTAGCCTTTGGAGGCTCTACTGTGCATGCCGCCTCAGCATGTGTGGTAAACTTTATAGTCTCTAATTCAGGATCAGGGGACTTTCTTAAAATCCACTTATCAGTAATAGCGCGTAGCAAATTAGTCATTCTTACATTTCCTGCTTCTTATTCTTACTCATATGATCATACAAGTCTGGAAATTCTTCTAACTTATGTGGCTTCCCATACCATACACAAGTAATGTTTTGAGGGAACTCACATTGATAATGATCAAGAGATCTGCAATTATAACAATTTCCTTATGGAAACCTACCTCTACCACCACCGCAACCTTGGCCTCTATATCAGATTCTGAAAGCACCATTCCTATTATTTCCATTGACGTACCCTTCATGGTTATGGCTGTTATGCTCCCTAGATCCTGTCACATCCCGCAATTTTGGCTTGTTTCATCGAAAAGGGATGAAATGATGACATAATTGTGTATTATGCTTAGATCTTAATCTCTATTGTGTTGTCCACTCGAAATTCCCCTACTTTTGAGAAGTTGAAAACTGAAATTTTTTGAAGTTAAATGTCTTTTCTGTTGTCCTGGTAATGTGAAAAGTCAAGAAATTAGAAAAATCTACGTTTTTTGGGTCATTTTGTGTGATTTTCGGGCCTGTCAGACATTTTTGTCCCAAGTGTCCCAAGTTCATTCGGGCTCTCTACTCCCCGATCGGCCGCTTTACCCGAAGTCCATTTCTTTCGGGCTCGTCGGAACTTTTTGTCCCAAGTGTCCCAAGTTTTTTGGGACTCATTGTTCCCTTTTCATCCGATTCAGCTGAATCACGTACTATACGTACTTTCATCCCTCATGTCCTAGAAGCATTTGTGCATAGTTTTCCCACATCACCCGTATCGGCCGAATCACGCTTTCACGTCCTGCGTGTCCCAAATGAACCAAAGGCCATTCAAGCTAATTTTTCCCGCTCTTCAGAAATATCTTGCTTTCCAAGTTGGTAGATGTGTATTTAATGGGCATTAATTGTCTCTCTCTCTCCCAAACGGCTATATAATGAACTGATCCTTATGCGTTTTGCACACTGCTTTCTTGCTATCCTTTGCTCATACCCTTGTGATCGAGATTTTTGCATGCATACTCATTTCCCTTGCAATTTCATCCCGAGTTCAGATCGCAACCTTGGCTCTTCAAATTGCTATCAAAATGAAGATTAAATTTCAAGGCCAGGAGCAAGTCTCACCGATCGAGTCTGTCGTTCCCGATATCAGGGACAGTGAGGTTCACCACCTCAACTTTGGAGATCTTTGGGCAAGAATGACAGACACGAACCCTTCACCTATGGCATAGGTGATTCATGACAGTGGTTTGGCATTCACTGGTGGTTTCCCTATCTCGGTGCAATGCGCAGATAAGGTGCTTTCCTGTGGTGCTCATTATAACCCTGATTCAAATGAGCTGATGAATGTGCATGGGGAACTCATCACCAAACTTGACGCTGCTGCCATTGGCAATTCCCTAAGAATTCATGAAATGGATAATGCTATAGTAATTTCTCAAAACCAAGCCCAAGCCCTCTTCGATCAGGACAATGAGAAATACAAGGCGCGGGTGGCGAAGTCTAGGCTTAAAAACCCTAAAAAGGGGGCATCTCATTTGTCTAAAGTTCTTTTCCATGTAGATTTCAAAGAGGAGTTGTCGGATTTTATAATCCTACTAGCTCGGGTCATGGGCTTACCCTCTACAAATGAGTTCCATTTTTGGATGTGCCGACTTATCAATATGGTGTGCGAGGGAACTCAGAATATCAACTGGGCAGAGATCATCAGTATGAACCTAGCGGAGCAGCTGTCTAATGTACAACAAACAAAGAAATTCTATATGACTTCATACCTGATGTATACTCTGGCAGCATCAAGGAAATGGTTTGGCTTCTCATACATTGATGCTCATAAGGGTGACCCTGTATATGCCTACTACCCTCAGTTCACCTTGGAAACCAACAATCGTAATTTCAGAAGGGTGAATGACGCTTTCACCATGTACATTGTCAGGCTTTTGGAGAGTGACACAGTGAGGAGATTTTCTGATGAAGCTATGAATCTGATATCGCACTACGGTGCCTACTTCATCCAATTTAGAAAAATTTCCTATATAAGGCTTGCAGGCTATGAGAGCACTCCTCTCAAGCTTCCTATGTTCTACAATGACAAAATGGCCTTGATAGAGGTATGCAGGTAGTTGGACAAGTTGCACAGAACCTATAGGGATAAGAAAATTACTAGCTTGCAGTTCCCCATCACTTTGGGAAACTATACCTACAAAACAACCCTAGATGCTCAAAACATAGAAAGAGCCCTGGCTCCCATCACTGTCCATTTCTTCAGGCCAAGAACCTGTTTTAACTTGAAGAAATTTATTGAGCAGAACATTAAGATCACTTATCATTATAGGGTAGACACAGAAGATTATTGGGATGACTGTGCTGATGATTTTTAGGCAAGGAGGAAACACTACGGCAGATTTTCTCTTCAATTAATTCAAGAACTTAACCTATACCAAGTTCCTGAAGGGCTACATGATGATAATTCTGACCTGTACTCATATGAGTATGAAAATGTGGTCAAACACACTCCCTTGGAGGATTTGGATTAGTTCAAAAAGGAGAAGGACGATCTGGTGGAAATCCTAGCTCCCGTCTTGGTAAGAACCAAAATATGGTTTGATAGGAGAGTTCTTGAACTCAGAAGACATTCAGGTGAGTCCTCTAAAGACACCTCAACACCAAGAAAAGAGGCATTGTCACCTGATTCGAGAGCACATATGTAGACCCCTCCTGCTTCGTCAACTCAAGGTCCCACAGTCTCCACTCCTTCCTCATCCACCCAGGTATATCAAAAGAAAGTCAGAGAAGTCAAGAAGAAGCTTGTGGAGGAAGATTCCCTAAGGAAGCATACAGAGTTTCCCTCAGGCCTAGAGAACATCATTGTTTTCAGTGAAAGTGAGGAGAGTGAAGTGCCAATCTCTAAAAGCACTCTAGAAGCCCCCATGGATAAAGAAAAGGAGGTCCAAAGCACTGAGCTTCCGGGTGCTAGTGATTCCTCTGTACCAGAAGCCCCAAGCGCTCCACTCATATCCCAACTAGAGGTAACAATAGTACAAACCTTGGGTGCCATGAGTTCTTTGTCTCTTGGTCCTCTTGCCCCACCTACTTCTTTCTCCTCCTCTTTTGCATGGGTTCAGCCTCTTGTTGATAGTACGAATATAAAGTCTTCCTCCTGGATCTTAGGACCCAATTTTGATGCTGTGGCAGCCTTATTAGGCACTACTCCTCCTACTCACGCCAAAAAAGCTAGAACTACCTCTAGGATAGTGTCTGATGCTCAGAGCCAACAATTCTTGGAGATAGCCAAACCTAAGGTAGACAAGCCAAAGCAAGATTTGCAAGCATCCGATCTTGAGCTCTCAAGAATTTCCATGGGAGAGTCTACCCCTGAAGGTGAGATCCATAATCTTTAGGAAACAATCACTAGAGTCATTGGGAGGGTAGAGAAAGGAAAAAAAACCATAGAGCAGTTGGAGGAGTAGGCCCAGATTCTTACAGGTTTCATCAAGTCACTGCTAGCTAAAGATAAAGTTCTAGATACTACCCCGTTGACTACTCTTCCACCACCTGTAATCCTGAGCCAAGATGAAGTGCAGAGTGTCAAAGATATGCACAAGTATTCCATCTATGGAAGGGCTATGGAGGCCATGGTGGATGATATGCTTGTTGCAGGATTGAATTTCATTGATGAAGCCTTCAAACTCCATGAGAAGGTGAACAATTTGCAACAAAAGCTCTCCTCCACTATTGCGAGCATAGATAAAGAACTTAAACTTTGGAGCAGTTGTATAGTATACCTTCGCCTCATGGGACAAATAGATGAAAATATTTTAATGGCAAGCAAGGTCTTCGATGATGTAAGGGATAACTTGTCAAAGTCATGGGTCTTCAGCATGGAATGGAAAATCAAGGTGTTGGAGGAGGCTTTGGGAGAGTTAAGAAATAACTGGCAGAAGGGTGAGGCCTTCAAGACTCTAGTTGTATATGCCTTCAAGGATATACATTGCCATCTTCATGATGAGAATTATGGTGTGCCTCTCTCTTTACAAGAAATCAAAGCTCAATTCAGAGCTTTTGTCAAAGGTGATCTGTTCAAGGAGAGTTCCATTTCCAAGGTAAAGATGAAGGAGATCTGCTCTCTTCATTCTGCTATAGAGGAAGTGAATAAAGATTATCATACTCATGTCAAATTTGACAAAGAAATGGAGAAGTGCCTCAGATTTTGGACTCATTCCACTGCCAACACATCAGTCCCATGAGGCAAAGACATAGAAGAGGCGTTGAAAATATTCAGACAGCAGATCCTAAAGTCAGTGGGCCTCTCCCAGTCATGAACACTTGTCTTTTTCTCCTAATTCTTCTCTTTTCTCCTTTCCTTTCTTCTCGGATTTAATGTAATTAGTTGGGGTATTGCGATTAGCAGACCTTTAACTAAACATTAGTTAAAAGAAGTATTTACCAAGAGTAACTAATTTGTAAACTATATAATGGCCTCTCCTCACCATTTTTGGTAGAGAACTTGGCTTATTTATAAAAGTGTAAAGTAATCACAAAGAAATCAATACAGAAGGATTTCCATTCTTTGTCTATCTGATTCCTTTTCATTCGTATGTTGTCCATTAAATATTGTTAGATAATTTTTCTATAGATTTCCATTCTTGTAGATGTTATTTATAGAACTATGTGTCTATTCAAATTTCATCTTATTAATGTAAGTACAAATGATCTTATTCCAATCCACTATAATCTTGCATGCATAAGGAATTATTCTGTCATCTATAATTATTGATGGTGCCTTTCTGCTTATTTTCACATTTTCATTCCTCTGTCCTTTTGTAATTGGTAACCTATTTAGGAAACACTTTTATGATATCCAAGTTCCATAGTGAAACCATGCTTTGTATATGTGTAAATAGGTTTGTTTCTGAATAAGGGAACCTCTCCCATTAAAGAGGAGGGACTTCTTGTCCCTTGTCTGTTGCTCTTCTCGAAGTTCCTTTTTGATGACCAACAGTTTTTGGCGACTCCGCTTGTGAAATCATATTCCAGTTCCATAATCATTTATCGATCATCTTTTGATCTGGCGACTCCATGTCTTACTCGAGGGAGAAGGGCCCTTGGTATTGAAGATTCTTAGTTTCAGCTTTTGGAACAACAGGGGTTTCCTTTTCCTTCTGCAAGGAGAAATAGAAAGGCTCGTTCAACAAGCACTCCTCCTGTCAAAGATAGAATCCCTACGGGTGGTATTCCTTCATAGCAAATCAGTCCTAATCTTCGAGCTCTAATTCTTGCTGGTGTTTCAGTTCCTCTTTAAGACATTTTTCCAAGAATGGTGGTACCAATGCCTTGGGGCCATCGTGTTGGGCCTCTTACCCTTCCTCAGCCTTTGCATGAGTTACACAGAGGTAACCAGAAAAACTTTCCTAAATTCAAGGGTGATGGCAAGGTACAACCTGATGAACACATCACGGCCTTCATAGTTACATGTGGAGTTCTGGGAGTTGAACATGAAGAGGTCTCTGTAAGGCTTTTTGTTGAGACTTTACAAGATAATGTTTCCGATTGGTTCTATCACCTTCCATCCAGAGCTATCGCTAGCTGGAACACGATGAGAACTAGGTTTGAAAACCGTTTCAAACCGGCGGAAGACATGCATGCTTTGCTAGCCCAAATTTCTCAAATAAAAAAGGAATCACAAGAGCCCATGAGATAATTTTTGGCTCGATTCAACAAGTTATTTAACAAAATTCCACCAAACACACAACCTGTAGATCAAATCCAAAAGTGCTTCTTCCTAAATTCCCAATTGCCCAAAGTTAGTTATGCATTGAGAAGGGCTAATCTTGTAACATTGGCCGAGGGTCAAACTCTTACTGTTAGTGTTGAAGATGATTTAATCATGTCAGGAAAGTTGAGGAGAGACCCTTCTAGATCTAAGTCTTCTCCTTCCTCCTCTTCCACTCCTGGACCTAATACTGATCCATTGGTACAAAAGCTTGCAAATGATCTCATCGCCATTAAGAAACAATTGGCTCAGCATGCTCCATATGCAGACGTTCCAAGGAGGAATTTTTAGCCCAGAAATCGTTTGCCTGCTTCTCAAACAAGGCTAGCACTTGAAGGACCTCCTATTACAGTTCTTGTTAATGCAACCTGTGAATTTGAAGAACCAGAGGATGAGGAGGTTAATGAAGATTGTGAAGAATTTGTTGAAGAGGTTGATGATGGAACATACGAACTTGAGGGATCTTGATTTAATTTCTTCACCACTGAAGGTGTTGATGAAGGAGACAATTATGATGAAGTAGTAGTAGACATGAATAGTGAATCACACACTGTCATGACTCAAGAGTAGACAAATCAGAGGGAGAAAGTGATGCAGCCCACCAAAAAGTCTAAGGAGAAGCCAGCAACTATCCCTGTAATTACAAAAAGAGGATCTCTTATCCCCATTTCATCCACGCCAAAGGTGATTCCTATCAATTCTACTACTAAAGTTACTTCTTTTTCTCCTAAAACTGATAATCCTAGGATCCCAAGTGATGATAGCCCGTTCACTTCTGGGTCTTTCAATATTATTGATCATCTGAAAAAAACTAAGGTTCAAATCTTAGAGGCTAAATATTATCAAACCCATCCCAAGGATTTTGCTAAAATGATTCACTTTGTCAATTATCATTCTAAAACTACCTCTAAAGGCCTTTTACCCACTCCATCTTCTGCGCCACATCCCAATCTGGTAGCCGCTGTCACCTCATCCAATGAAAAAATCAAACCATTCTATGTGACACTCCTTCTAGCTGGCCAAAGGCTCAGCAATTGCGTCATAGACTCAGGGGCATCAGATAATGTCATGCCTACCAAAGTAGCTCATGACTTAGGTCTAACTCTCACATGCACTTATGGATCTTGTTATTCCATGGAGAGTAAGGAAGTGCCCCTGGTCAGAAGAATTAAGGATGCACAAGTGGCTTTTGCTACTTTACCTGAGAAGAAAGTTTTGGCTACTATCCTAGTAGTAGACATTCCTCCTTCATATGGGATGCTGCTAAGTAGAAAATTCTGTAAGGATGTGGGTGGAGAAATTCAAATGGATTGGTCACATGCCTTTATACCTATTAATGGGCAAATGAAGAAGTTGCTGCTTGAGAAGCAATCTGAGTATATTGTACAAAAAAAAGATGATCCCAAAGCACAAATACTCTATGAGGATATGGGGCATGGAAATTACATGATTATGTCTCCAGAAGAAATCCAACTCCCCAAAGTGTCACCTAAGGATCCTAATGGTGTTTGGATATTAGAGTTTGATGGAAGTTGTTCTTCAGCTGGTTCTGGAGCTGGTGTCATATTGGTGTCGCCTGAAGGAAGAATTCATCCTTTCTCATTCAAGTTGCAATTTGAAAATACCAATAATACAGTAGAGTATGAAGCTCTCATTCTTGGACTCCAGGTAGTAAAAGAACAAGGTGTGAAGAATCTTATAGCTCGTGGAGATGTGGAGTTAATTGTCAAGCAAGTTAGAAACCTCTTCCAGGTAAAAAATAGAAGGTTGAAACATTACAAGAATCAGGTTTGGGACTCTATTGAATTTCTCGACGCCTTCTCCATTGAAGCAGTGCCTAGGGAGGAGAATACCAGGGCTGATTCAATAGTAGTCTTAGGGTCATTTCTTATACCTCATCCTGACTTCTCTCAAGATAAGTTTACCATTGAGATGATCCATAGACTCAGTGTACCTGATAATACAAGTAACTGGCAAGTTTTCAATGACGACCAACACCTGATTTCTTTCTTAGAACTCAAGGATAATTTTGAACAGTTGTACTTTGAAGGAAGTGATAATTTGCCTTGTGAAAGTGTGCCCTTTAAGGAAGAAGCCATCAAATAAGAAGAGGCGGATCAGGATGAATGTATCAAACTCAAAGGAAAAAATATTCCAAAAGGATTGGTGAGTTTAGAAGAACTATTTGAAAAACATGATAGGTATGTAAATTTTAAAGCTTCTAGTGGACCTCAACAATCAGTTGAACATGACAAAGTTAATATTGGGAGTTCTACTGACCCTAAACTTGTGAACATTGGAAAATGTTGTACATCAGATGAGAGGAAGAAGTTAATCAATCCTTTAAAGAAGTATAAAGATGTCCTTGCTTATTCCTATGAAGACTTAAAAGCCTTTCAACTAAAGGAGATGCAACATTTTATCCCTCTCAAACTTGGAATTAAGCCTTTCAAATAGAAGTAGAGGAAATACAATCCTAAGATAGCTGACACCATTTTTCAGGAAATATAGAAGTTATTAAAAGCCAAAATCATTTTTCCTATTCACCATTCAACATGGATTGCCGATATTGTGCCTGTTAGAAAGAAAAATGGTGAGATCCACATCTGTGTCGATTTTAGGAATCTAAATCAAGCTTCTTTAAAGGACAACTATCCTTTACGCATGATGGATCAGGTCTTGCAAGCAGTAACGAGATCCAAAATGTTGTCTATGCTTGATGGCTTCTCAGGATATAACTAGGTAGAAGTTAATACCGCAGATCAACGCAACAAAAATTTCACTACCCCTTGGGGTACCTTTGCTTATAAAAGGTTACCTTTTGGGATCATTAATGCCGGTGCCACTTTTTAAAGGGCTATGGACTTGGCCTTTGGAACTTTTAAAGGGAAGTGTATTGTCATATATCTTGATGACTTGACTGTATTTTCTAAAACAAGGGTAGATCAGTTTCAGCATCTAGAAACAGTTCTTCTGAAATGTAGAGAACATGGGATCTCTTTGAATCCTAAGAAATCTATTTTTTGTGTCACGGAGGGGAAATTATTGGGGCACGTTGTCTCCAAAGATGGTATAAAAATTGATCCTGAGCGAGTTCAAGCTATTCAGTAAATTCCCCTTCCAACTAGAAAGAAGGGAGTGCACTCTTTCTTTGGTAAGATTAACTTTCTAAGGAGATTCATCCCTAATTTTACAGAGCTAACTTTGAATATCTCTCAAATGAAGAAAGGAAAACAGATGTTTGGTTGGTCTCCTGAAGGGAAAAGGGATTTTGAAGGTATTAAAAAGGCTATTGCTAAGACTCTTGTTTTAGCGTGTCCAAATTTCAACAAAGATTTTATTATCTATTGCTATGCCACAGATAACACCCTGGCTGCTGTTCTGACTCAAAAAGATCCTAATGATCATGAACTCCCAATTGCATTCATGAACTACATTATAAAAAATCATGAGCTAAGATACACCATAATGGAGAAACATGTTTTTGCAGTGGTTAAAGTTGTCAAGCAGTTTCATTTTTACATTCTTAATTCTCACTCCACAGTATTTGTACCAGATACAACCATCAAGTCCATTCTCACACAATAGGAGTTCGGATCCAAGAGAGGGAACTGGGTGGCCAAGGTCCAAGAATATGACATTGACATCAGACTAACTAAGCTCGTTCATGGAAAATGCCTGTGTGAGCTCATTTATCAAGGCGTTAGACATGGGTTACTCGAGGATGAGGCTGATCTTCCTACCATTTTGTTTCTTCGCTCAATCGATGAATGGTATGCTGATATTGCATGTTTTCTCACCTATGGGGAGTGCCCCTCTCATTTGATTACCAAAGAAAAGAGAGCTGTTAAACTAAGGTCAGCCCAATATGTTTTGTGGGAAAATGCATTGTTTAAGTGTGGATTGGATGGGAGATTTTTAAAATGTGTGGACAAGGAACAACAGAAGAATCTACTTTCTAATTTTCATAATCAGGCATGTGGGGGGCACTACTCATCAACTGTTACTGCTCATAAAATACTTCATGGAGGATATTACTGGCCTACCTTGTTCAGGGATGCATCAAAGTGGGTTGATAAATGTGAAGCATGTCAGACTTTCGTGGGTAGACCCAAGTTGGCCTCTTTTCCCCTTAAACCAGTTGTAATCGAAGAACCTTTTCAACAATGGGGTTTGGATTTCATTGGAACACTTAATCCCTCTTCTAGTGCTAGTCATACCCATGTATTAACCACCATAGATTATTTCACCAAATGGGTAGAAGCTATTCCAATAAAGAGTACTACTTCAGAAGTAGTATGCAGTTTTATCAAAGAAAACATCTTGGTAAGGTATGGTGTGCCAAACAAGATCGTGACAGATAATGCTTCAATTTTTTCTTCAACTGAGATGATGGATTTTTGTTATGGATATGGCATCTCCCTGGCTCACTCCTTAGATTATTATCCTCAGGGGAATGGACAAGTAGAATCAACAAATAAAAATTTGGTGGCTATAATAAGGAAATTAGTTAATGAGTCCCAATGGAACTGGCACAAGAAACTATATGATGCTCTTTGGGCAGATAGGATCACACCTAAGAGAGCCATTGGGATGTCTCCTTTTCAGGTAGTATATGGAGTGGAAGCTCAATTGCCAGTCACAGTGGAGCTACCAGCCCTGCATTTAATGAAGGCCATTGAAGATACTAGTTTCAATGATTCTTTGGATAAGAGGATCATATACCTCCACAAATTGAATGAGGACAGATTGAAAGTTGCTGACAGGATATCTGCCCACCAATAGAAAGTAAAGGTCTTATTCGATAAAAAGGCCAGGTTCAAAGATTTCAAAATTGGAGACATTTTTTTATTGTGGGATAAAAGGTATGAACCTCGTGGCAGCCATGGAAAGTTTGATTCCCTTTGGCTCGGACCTTTCAAGATCAGGCACTTTGCTGGTAAGAATTTTTTTTACCTTGATTATATGGATGGTTCTTCTCTCCCACTTCCTTATAGTGGGCTGTACCTGAAATTGTTTAAGTCATAGGTGATTAGGAAGTCCTTTTGTATATTCTGTATAGCGTTTTGTTTTTTCTTCCCTTTTTTTTGGTGTGTTGTCTTCTGTATTGTTTTGTTTTGGTGACTCCGTGGCCCAATGGATAAGGTACTATTCTACTTCCTCTAGTTTGTCTAAATTCTTGCCTTGTCTCATTCTTTGAACTTATGCCAAGTCATCCCCAGAAGGAGCTAGTAGTTGTCCACTCAAAATTCCCCTGCTTTTGAGAAGTTGAAAATTGAAATTTTTTGAAGTTAAATGTCTTTTCTGTTGTCCTGGTAATGTGAAAAGTCAAGAAATTGGAAAAATCTATGTTTTTTGGGTCATTTTGTGTGATTTTCGGGCATGTCGGAAATTTTTGTCCCAAGTGTCCCAAGTTCATTTGGGCTTTCTGTTCCCCGATCAGCCGCTTTACTCAAAGTCCATTTCTTTCGGGCCCGTCAGAACTTTTTTTCACAAGTGTCCCAAGTTCACCCAGACTCATTGTTCCCTTTTCGTCTAATTCAGCTGAATTGTGTACTCCACATACTTTTGTCCCTCATGTCCAGAAGCATTTGTGCATACTTTTCCCACATTGCCCGTATCGGCCGAATCATGCTTTCACGTCCCGCGTGTCCCAAATGAACCAAAGGCCATTCGAGCTAATTTTTCCTACTCTTCACAAATATCTTGCTTTCTAATTTGGTAGGTGTGTATTTAATGGGTATTAATTGTCTCTCTCTCTCTCTCTCCCAAATGGCTATATAATGAACTATTCCTTATGCGTTTTGCACACTACTTTCTTGCTATCCTTTGCTCATACCCTTGCGATTGAGATTTCTGCGTGCATACTCATTTCCCCTGCAATTTCATCTTGAGTCTAGATTGCAACCTTAGCTCTTCCAATTTCTATCAAAATGAAGATTAAATTCCAAGGCCAGGAGCAAGTCTCACCGCTCAAGTCTGCCGTTCCCGATATTGGGGACAGGGAGGTTCGCCACCTTGACTTTGGAGTTTTTTGGGCAAGAATGAAAAATGCGAACCCTTCACCTATGGCACAGGCAATTCATGACAGTGGTTTGGAATTCACCGGTGGTTTCCCTATCTCGGTGCAATGCACAGATACGGTGCTTTCCTGTGGCACTCATTACAACCTTGATTCGAATGTGATGAGGCATGTGCACGGGGAACTCATCGCCAAACTTGACGCTACTGCCCTTGGCGTTGCCCTAAGAATTCTAGAAATGGATAATGCTATAGTAAATTCTCAAAACTAGGCCCAATCCCTCTTCGATTAGGACAATGAGAAATACAAGGCACGGGTGGCGAAGTCCTAGCTTAAAAAACCTAAAAAGGGGGTGTCTCGTCTATCCAAGGTTATTTTCTGTGCAAATTTTAATGAGGAGTTGTCATATTTTATAATCCTACTAGCTCGGGTCATGGGCTTACCCTCTACAAATGAGTTCCATTTTTGGATGTGCCAACTTATCAATATGGGTGTGTGAGGGAACTCATAATATCAACTGGGTAAAGATCATCAGTATGAACCTAGCGGAGTAGCTATCTAATGTACAACAAACAAAGAAATTCTATATGACTTCATACCTGATGTATACTCTGGCAGCATCAAGGAAATGGTTTGGCTTCTCATACATTGATGCTCATAAGGGTGACCCCCGTATATGCCTACTGCCCTCAGTTCACCTTGGAAACCAACAATCGCAATTTCAGAAGGGTGAATGATGCTTTCACCATGTACATTGTCAGGACTCTGGAGAGTGACACAGTGAGGATATTTCTGATGAAGATATGAATATGATATCGCACTACGGTGGCCTACTTCATCCAATTTAGAAAATTTTCCTATATAAGGCTTGCAGGCTATGAGAGCACTCCTCTCAAGCTTCCTATGTTCTACAATGACAAAATGGCCTTGGTAGAGGTATGCAAGCAGCTGGACAAGTTGCACAGAACCTGTAGGGATAAGAAAATTACTGGCTTACACTTCCCCATCACTTTGGGAAACTATACCTGTAAAACAACCCTAGATGCTCAAAACATAGAAAGAGCCCTGGCTCCCATCACTGTCCATTTCTTCATGCCAAGAACCTATTTTTACTTAAAGAAATTTATTGAGCAGAACATTAAGATCACTTATCATTATAGGGCAGACACAGAAGATTATTGGGCTAACTGTGCTGATGATTTTTAGGCAAGGAGGAGACACTACAACAGATTTTCTCTTCAATTAATTCAAGAACTTAACCTGTACCAAGTTCTTGAAGGGCTCCAGGATGATAATTCTGACATGTACTCATATGAGTATGAAAATTTGGTCAAAAACACTCCCTTGGAGGATTTGGATTGGTTCAAAATGGATAAGGATGATCTGGCAGAAATCCTAGCTCCCGTCTTGGTAAGAACCAAAATATGGTTTGACAGGAGAGTTCGCGAACTCAGAAGAAATTCAGGTGAGTCCTCCAAAGACACCTCAACACCAAGAAAAGAGGCATTGTCACCTGATTCGAGAGCACATATGCAGACCCCTCCTGCCTCATCAACTCAAGGTCCCACAGTCTCCACTCCTTCCTCATCCACCCAGGTATATCAAAAGAAAGTCAGAGAAGTCAAGAAGGAGCCTGTGGAGCAAGATTCCCTAAGGAAGCATACAGAGTTACCCTCAGGCCCAGGGAACATCATTATTCTTAGTGAAAGTGAGGAGAGTGAAGTGCCGGTTTCTACAAGTGCTCCAGAAGCCCCCATGGATAAAGAAAAGGAGGTCCAAAGCACTGAGCTTCCGGGTGCTAGTGATTCCTCTGTACCAGAAGCCCCAAGCACTCCACTCATATCCCAAATAGAGGCAACATTAGTGCAAACCTTGGGTTCCATGATCTATAGGAAGAGAAATTCTTCCTCCCAGATCTTAGGACCCAATTTTGATGCTGTGGCGGCCTTATTAGGCACTACTCCTCCTACTCATGCACAAAAATCCAAAACTACCTCTAGGATAGTGTCTGATGCTCAGGGCCAACAATTCCTGGAGATAGCCAAGCCAGAGTAATATTTACAAGCATCTGATCTTGAGCTCTCAAGAATTGCCATGGGAGAGTCTACCCCTGAAGGTGAGATCCACAATCTTCAGGAAACAGTCACTAGAGTCATTGGGAGGGTAGAGAAAGGAAAAAAAACCATAGAGCAGTTGGAGGAGCAGGCCCAGATTCTTACAGGTTTTATCAAGTCACTGCTATCTAAAGATAAAGTTCTAGATACTAACCCGTTGACTACTCTTCCACCACCTGTAATCCTGAGCCAAGATGAAGTGCAAAGTATCAAAGATATGCACAAGTATTCTGTCTATGGAAGGGCTATGGAGGCCATGGTGGATGATATGCTTGTTGCAGGATTGAATTTCATTGATGAAGCCTTCAAACTCCATGGGAAGGTGAACAATTTGCAACAGAAGCTCTCCTCCACTATTGGGAGCATAGATAAAGAACTTAAACTTTGGAGAAGTTGTATAGTATACCTTCGCCTCATGGGACAAATAGATGAAAATATTTTAATGGCAAGTAAGGTCTTCGATGATGTAAAGGATAACTTGTCAAAGTCATGGGTCTACAACGTGGAATGGAAAATCAAGGTGCTGGAGGAGGCTTTGGGAGAGTTAAGAAATAACTGGCAGAATGGTGAGGCCTTCAAGACTCTAGTTGTATCTCCCTTCAAGGATATACATTTGCATCTTCATGATGAGATTTCTGGTGTGCCTCTCTCTTTACAAGAAATCAAAGGTCAATTCAGAGCTTTTGTCAAAGGTGATTTGTTCAAGGAGAGTTCCATTTCCAAGGAAAAGATGAAGGAGATCTGCTCTCTTCAATCTGCTATAGAGGAAGTGAATAAAGATTATCATACTCATGTCGAATTTGACAAAGAAATGGAGAAGTGCCTCGGATTTTGGACTCAGTCCACTGCCAACACATCAGTCCCATGAGGTAGAGACATAGAAGAGGTGTTGTAAAGATTCAGACAGTAGATCCTAAAGTCAGTGGGCCCCTCCCGGTCATGAACACCTGTCTTTTTCTCCTAATTCTTCTCTTTTCTCCTTTCCTTTCTTCTCGGATTTAATGTAATTAGTTGGGGTATTGCGATTAGTATCCCTTTAACTAAACATTAGCTAAAAGAAGTAGTTACCAAGAGTAACTAATTTGTAAACTATATAATGGCCTCTCCTCGCCATTTTTGGTAGAGAACTTGGCTTATTTATAAAAGTGTAAAGAAATCACAAAGAAATCAATACAGAAGGATTTCCATTCTTTTTCTATCCGATTCCTTTTCATTCGTACACTGTCCATTAAATATTGTTAGATAATTTGTTTATATTATGTTGAGAAGCTTTGTATTCTTGTAGATGTTATTTATAGAACTGTGTGTCTATTCAAATTTCATCTTATTAACGTAAGTACAAATGATCTTATTCCAATCCACTATAATCTTGCATGCATAAGGAATTATTCTATCATCTATAATTCTTGATGGTGCCTTTCTGCTTATTTTCACATTTTCATTCCTCTGTCCTTTTGTAATTGGTAACCTATTTAGGAAACACTTTTATGATATCCAAGTTCCATAGTGAAACCATGCTTTTTATATGTGTAAATAGGTTCGTTTCTGAATAAGGGAACCTCTCCCATTAAAGAGGAGGGACTTCTTGTCCCCTGATTGTTGCTCTTCTCGAAGTTCCTTTTTGACGACCAACATATTGTGAGTCACGAGCATAATTGATTTTATTATTTAAGTATGATTGAAACTATGAACTAGTTACATTAACTTTTAAACATGTGTGTTAACCATTGCTGGGATGATATTATTTCCTATATTATGCGACAAAGTGAAGGGCTTGGTATAACAGTCCCTAAAACCTTATTCATATCTAGATAATGGAATCATTGATATTCTACATTGGCTCGATATGCTAACCACAATTGAATTATGGACTAAAGCATAAGGTGGAAATATGCTTGAAATATTCTTAAAACCAAGTTTGTTTTATCTTATACTTCTAATATAGACTATGTGACTAAGGTATGCAAACCATAATTATATTATTACATCTTACCTTGGGTCTTGATGATAATATTACAATATGTAAATTGGACTACATGTGCATTGGCAATATGATCTTGTGAATCTTCTAAACAATAAATTTATGATTGTAATAAATATCTAAACTTTGAATAATATTAGGCTATATCTAACATATAGGGGATGATGTTTGATCACCCTCAAAGAAAACTCTATAATGTTTGGGGAATTAATATTTGAGGTCTGTACAAGGCTAAGATAATTTGTTGGTATTTGAATCCTCAATGCTCTAAGATATGATTGAAATGTCTAATATTGATCACCCTTAAATATCACTTTATAAACATAGGCATAAATACTAAAGGGCCCTAAATTAATGCCAAAATGAGATGAATGTTTATTCAAATTTATCATGTTTTAAACTTATATTGAGGATGCATAGTGGTAACCCACCCCCTTCATACTCTATAAAACTGTAAAATATTAAATGAAGGGAATTAATGAATAACCACCAACTTTTCAATGTGGCAATGTATACTTATGAGGCATGACTAACTAGTTGTTAGCGTAAGGCATAATTCTATTATGTGAGTTTAGTGGCACTACTAAATTTAAAAGGTAAATTTGGAGGCAGATATTTAGGGGGAACTAGTACTCGTCTCTCATAAATTCAATGTCTTCAAATTATCCCCATGACCTCAAGAAGAGTATGAGGTAGTTTTGGGGAAAAATGGGTGAGTTATTTTGTTATTGTTGTTTTTCATTTTTAGAGGTTTTGGTTAAGCTTTGTATGCTCAAAGCTCTCCCCATTTTGGGGTTCTCTGTCTATTTGATCTGACATGTGTTTTTAAAATGAAAGTGGATATATTCATGGGAAGCATTAATATAAGGGTTTAATAAATATTAATTAAGGAGTTAGGAGGCCTTTGTTATGTTGTAGAATCAATTTTGGGTCTCTGCATATAGAGGAAAGTTGGGAAAAGAATAAGGAATCGATATTTCAATCATAGGCATGATTTTTTTCTATTTCTCTCCTAATGAATTATTCTATTTATTATTTGCATGAATAAAATATCTTCAATAGCTATTTATTTTTGATCTTGTTGAAATGGGTTTTTAGGGATATTATCATTCTAGGTATTATCATTTTGTTTCATTATCTAAATCCGGGTTTGAATATAATCTCTAGAAAGTTACATTATTGACTGTAAATGTTAGTATAATTCTATTGCAGATATATATTCATGAATAAAAAGCTTCTGCAAAATATATGGCTTATATTAGTCTGAATACCCAGTAAATTTCGGGTTTCTATTACTATTATTATATTGAATCTTCTAAGATTGAATATAGGTATTGTTTTTTAGGTTAATTATTAATTACCTATATATTAATTATGCATTTCATATTAATTAATATATTTATTATTTATATGGTTATATTTAATTATAAACCATATTATTGTTTGTAATCAAACAATACAGATGTTGTTATATAGTTTTAACAATATTATTGTTATTATTCATTTGTGCTTCCCCGGATGTGATTTGGAAGCTACTGTATTTTAATTTGGTTTTTTCATTGTTGCAACTCCTCTTTTGATTGTATCCGGTTGTGAAATATATATATATATATATATATATTGCAGCCTGCTCCTGTGTAAATGGTTGATTCGGATTAATATAATTTACAGGTTTCTGTCCATGTTTACATTTGGTACTAGAGAAAATTGAAGCTCCTGGAAAGGTAGAAGAATGTTATAGAGGAAGGAGAATTCATGGAGAAGAAATATACTTCACCAAAGAGCCAGTGTTGCCTCCTACAGCTTCGAAGACCTCCCTACAGTATCACAACCTCATGTGCATTCTCCAGGTAAACAGAAAGTAATTTTTTTTGCCTTGGTGCTCTCTGCACCAAGGAAAATTCCTTTTGAAACATTTTCTGGTTTAAAGCAATCAATTTAAAATTATATATATATAATATATATATATATATATATATATATATATATTATTTTTTCCCCATTATGGGTTTTTTCATTAAATCTAGTGTAAGTATTAGCTTCAGCTAAATACTACCAAGTTGTTATACTTAGAGGATTCTTCGCTATATTTGGAGGCTGAGTTACATTATTTTTCAAGGCTAACTCTTGGCGAGTCAATCCCACACAATCTTTTCTCCCACGAGTTCCTGCATTGTACCAAACTCTCATATCATTAGCAAGGCATTGAATTTGAGTTCGGTTTGTTTGAATTTTAAGTTGAATCTACGGTGAGTTTTTTTTGTTGAAGTTGATCGAGCCTCCCACAAGCCTACACACAACACAATGAGATCCTCCAAGCTCCATAGTTCATTGTCTTCCTCAGCGGGACCAAAGACCTTGTAGAAACAAAAAAACCCATGTAGAATTCATCAAGTCGTCCCCCTGTAACCTACATCCAAATACAAAAAGAAGGATTAAAATCAATCTCTTGGTCATTCAAATCTCACATGGTCGATTACAAATGGAGAAAAACATTTAAAAAAAAGGAACTCAGGCTCCAATGACCCTTGCAAAAGAAGCAATATGAAAAACAAATAAAGAAGCACACATCACCAACGAGATATGCCTCCTGAGTAGTGACCTCCATGGCCGACCTCCAATAAAAAAAAACATAATAACACACAAGATCAAATAACACCTACTAAAGATAATTTTCTTTGCATCCTTTTTAAAACATCTTATCATTGTCTTAATTTTTGAATGCATTCCATAAAATTACATTAAGACAAATCTCATAATAATTTCAAATAAACTCATACATTCATAAGAAGGATTTATAATTCAACATTTGAATCGGTATATTATTTTGAAATAACTTATATATATATATATATATATATATATAACATAACTTATACCATTATTGTCTTAAGTAATACATTTTCTATCTAAGGTCAGAATAGAGATATCTATATATTATGAACCCTTCTAATTAGAACTAATTTATCTTAATAAACTAAATATTCTAATACTAAAATGATACAGTCAATCAAATCCCAATCATTGATCCATATCATTATTTAAAGATTCAATCACATAAGCTTTCCGCACAAACAAAGTGACTAATAATAACTTATATCATTGACTCCGACAAATAAATAATATACTTAAGTTCCATGGGATTAAGGAAAGGCACCTTTACATCAATCATTCCAAATACTGTCGGCATAAACCAAAAAGGTTCCTTAAACATTATGAAGACCAAACCATATGTGGCAGGGTAAAATAAATGGCAAACTGTGGTCTCATGAATACCACTATCTTTCCACTTAATTAGAAAACAATACCAACTAAAAGAAACTTTGAACAATCAAGTACGAAATCTATAAGAGCTCCATGAAGTAGTGCATATTATATATTATGATGGCATTTAAATAGTTGAGGCTTCATATCCATAAAGGCTAGGGCTGATCACCCAAATAAAAACTCATAAAAGATTGAATATTTTAAGGTAAATCCTTATTTACCTTAAACAAATTGAAAGCCCCCAAACCTCTAGACTCCATAGTAAAACAATTACGCAATGCAAAACTGGTAACCCCCAAATGGAGTAACCATTCAACAGTCTGTTCGATGTCCTTAAAGGTAATGGTTGCAGAGAACTTTTAACATTACAGAGGTTTGTAACGTACCCAAATACAACCATTTGCATGTTTACAGAAAATTGTAATCATCTACCTTAACTCATGACCAAACAAATAATAGCTCATTTAATTCCATTATCTAAAGAGGCAAGTTATTCTTTTACTAACACACAGTCTCCCCTTGATAAAACAAGGGTTCAACTAGAGTCTATTTGATGAGCAAGGATATGCAACATTAGAATATAAATGCATTCACATTCAACCCGTAAATTTGACTAGAAGAGACTAAACGTGTTTATAAAATGAACAAACCTCATCTATAGCTATGAGTTGACCCAAAATAGGATGAAGAAAAAACACCAAACAATTTTCCTCAAACGATAACCATAAGAATACCCATATTTGATCTGAGAGGATTAAATATAATAATAGTAACAAAAACCCAAAAATTACTGGGTATTCAGACTAATAGAAGCCACATATTTTACAGAATATTTTTTCATGAATATATATCCACAATAGAATTATAGTAAAAGTTACAATCAATAATGTAACTTTCGTGAGATTATATTCAAACCCATATTCAAATAATGAAACAAAATGACAATACCCAGGATTATAATATCCATAACAACCCATTTCAACAAGATAAAAAAGAAATAGTTATTGCAGAGATTTTATTAATGCAAATAATAAACACAATAAGCCATTAGGAGAGAAATAGAACAAATCATGTCTGTGAATGAAATCTTGATTCCTTATTATTTTCCTAGCTTTTCTCTGCAAGCGTAGACCCAAAATCAATTTTAGAACATAGGAAAGGCCTCATAAATCCTTCATTAATATTTATCAAACCCAGATATTAATGCTTCCCATGAATATCTCCACTTTCAGTTGAAAATTTCATGCAAGATCAAATAGACAAATAACCCCAAAATAGGGAGATCTTTGAGCATGCAGAGCTTTAAAAAAACTTCCAAAAATGAAAAACAACAAAAAAAAAACTCAGCCCTTTTTCCCAAAACCACCTCATACTCTTCCTAAGGTCATGGGGAGAATTTCAAGGCATTTAATGCATGAGGGAAAAGTACTGGTTCCCCATAAATATCTACCTCCAAATTTACCTTTTAAAATTGATCAAGACCAATAAAATCACATAACACATTTATGCCTTACGCTAACAATTAGTTAGCCATGCCTCATAACTATCCATTACCACATTGAAAGGTTGGTGGTGATTCATTAATGCCCCTCCTTTAATTTTTGACAGTTGTATAGAGTACAAAGGGGTTTGGTTACCACTATGCACAATCAAAATAATTTTAAAACGTGATAAATTTGAATAAACATCCACCTCATTTTTGCATTAATTTAGGACTCTTTAGTATTTATGCCTATGTTTATAAAGTGAGATTCAAGGGTGATCAACATTAGACCTTTCAATCATATCTTAGAACATTGATAATTCAAATACCAACAATATAGCTTAGCCTTTTGTAGGCCTCAAATATTAATTCCCCAAAATTTATAAAGTTTTCTTTAAGGGTGATCAAACGTCATCCCCAATATGCTATATATAGCCTAATCGTATTCAAAGTTTAGGTATTGATTACAATCATAACTTTATTGTTTATCACATGAACAAGATCATATTATCAATGCACATGTAGTCTAATTTTCATATTTTAATATTATCATCAAGACCCAAGGTAAGCTGTAATCATGGTTTTCATACCTCAATCATATAGTTTAGACAATATATTTCCTTGGTCATGAGTTAAGTTAGATGATTACAATTTTCTGTAAACGTGTAAATGGTTGTATTTGGGTATGTTACAAACCTTTGTAATGTTAACAGTTCTATGCAACCATTACCTTTAAGGACATCGAATGGACTGTTGAATGGTTACTCCATTTGGGGGTTACCATTTTTGCATTGTATTTTTGTTTTACTATGGAATCTAGAGGTGTGGGGGCTTTCAATTTGTTTAAGGTAAATAAGGATTTACCTTAACATATTCAATCTGTAATGATTTTTTATTTGGGTGATCGGCCATGCCTTTATGGATATGAAGCCTAAACTATTTGGATGACATTGTAATATATAATATGCACTACTTCATGGAGCTCTTATAGATTTTGTACTTGATTGTTCAACTTTTCTTTTAGTTGGTATCATTTTTGATTAACTGGAAGATAGTGGTATTCGTGAGACCACGGTTTTCCATTTATTTTACCTGCCACATACGGTCTGGTCTTTGTAAGGTTTAAGGAACAATTTTGGTTTATGCCGACAGTATTTGGAATGATTGATGTAAACGTTCCTTGCCTTAATCCCATGGAGCTTAAGTATATTATTTATTTGTGGGAGTCAATGATATAAGTTATTATGAGTCACTCTATTTGTGCAGCAAGCTTATGTGATTGGATATTTAAATAATGATATGGAAAAATGATTGGGATGTGATTAAATGTATCATTTTAGTATTAGAAGATTTATTTTATTAAGATAAATTGGTTCTGATTAGAAGGGTTCATAATAAATAAATATTTCTATTCTGACCTTAGATAGAAAATATATTACTTAAGAAAATAATGGTATAAGTTATGGTATATATATATATATAAGTTATTTCAAAATAATATACCGATTCAAATGTTGAATTATAACTCCTTATTATGAATGTATGAGTTTATTTGCAATTATTATGAGATTTGTCTTATTGTAATTTTATGGAATGCATTCAAAATTTAAGACAATGATAAGATGTTTTAAAAAGGATGTAAAGAAAATTATCTTTAGTAGGTGTTTTTTGATCTTGTGTGTTATTATGTTGTTTATATGATTTTAATTATTGCAGTATTTCACTAATACAAATACTAAATGGCAAAAACTGTTAAGAGGGAAAGAAGACTTATCATGCCAGTTCATTCGAACTGACCTTTTCTAACATTTTGTAAATGGCATAATTTAAGTCTACATGGAAAATGTTGTTGAAAGAAATCATTTTTTCGATTTCTTTGATTTCATATTGCAATGAAATGCTTATTGTGATTGTAAGCAAGTGAAAAATCACTATTCTGTTTTGATTAATGAAAGGGGCTAAATTGGCCTATTTTGATTTGTAGTTCTGTTTTAAAAATAAAATAAATGAGATGCAATAATTATTTAAAAATGTCTTATTATGAATAATAATACATAGGAAAGGTTATTGAGTTTGTTTAATTGAATGTTTGGGAACTTATGTTGGTTAATATAATTAGAATGTTGAGTGATTAAGTATTAAATATTAAAAGGATGGTGTATGAATTATTGCATTTAAATATAAATGGTTGATTCATTTTAATGGTTGGTTCAACCTAGTGAACATTATTGAGAATGATACTTTTCTAGTGGGAAATACAAAAATTAGGACTACAAGATTAAAGTAGTAAGCTAATCAAGATTTACACTTAGGATTTAAATTATTTGATGCTAGATTTAAATGTTATTTTGTAGATTTAGATCATTGAAGGCATAGTTTTAATTTGGGATTTTTATCTCCATGGTTGAGAAGTGTAACAAAGAGGTGTTACAGATCCACTATCCACACTAGTCTAGTGTACTCCTTTCTCAATGGCTTTGTGAATTTGGTAAATGAAATTGCAGCTAGTGGTGTCATGAGTGTGGGATTCATAAATCTTACAATACATAGACACAATCTTTGTAAGAATACACTACAAAAAAGGGAAATATTGAACATCATGATTTATATGGAAAATCTTGCAATCCAATAACACTGCACGTATTGAACTGCGTGGGAAATTATCTTTAGTATGTCCTTCTACTTCAAAATCTGTGCACTAGATTCCATAACATGTCTCATGAGCTGAATTACCAAAAATATTCTCCTCTTACTTTTCCATGGATGCAATCGATGCCTTGAAAAATGGGCTTACTCCAGTTTCCACACTTCCAACTACCTCAGAGTAGAAAGATTCTTCCAAGGCCTCATATGGATCTATAAAAGTCTTATGAGATAGCGCCCTTCTGAAAGGATTCAACAATCCACTAACAAACCACTATGCATGATGACTCAGATGAATGTCATAAGACAATTTAGACAACAAGGTCTTGAAATGTGCGTCATACTTTGGAACACTTTTAGCCAATCCTTTCTTAATGTCCTTGAGCACATTATACTTTTCTGATCAAACTGTGGAATATGGAACTTAGTGAGAAATGGGGTAGCATGAAGTATCATAATAAACCACAGTCTAATGTGGATCATACTTTCTTTATCAGCTTTGCGCATGCCTTTGAAGAGTAGTAGCAAACTAACTTGACTTTTTATTTGAGGCTAGAATTCATTCAACATGCCATAGGAGCTCACATCTGTACACATGCTCTGTTGCATATTCAATACCCATATATTATGAAAAGTGAAGAGACATCTCATAATATACTTGTTGAGGTTGCTGGGAATGTGAGATTTGTCCTCCAGATCTAGGACCATAACCGTCTCTAGTATTTCCTCTACTTCTAGGTTCTAGTGGATCTCCTTCTACTATTTTTTTATTTTCCTTCTTTTTTACAGTAGGTTCTTGTGTGGATATCCTTATGTTTTTTTTTTAATTTTAATTTCTTGTATAACAGGTTCTTGTGTGGATATCCTTATGTTGTTTTTGATTTTATTTATTGTACAATAGGTTCTTGTGTGGATCTCCTTTTTTTTACACCTCATATTTAAAATAAAAAATGCATACCTCATGATTATCCTTCTCTCCCACACCTAAGCTCATGCATGTTTTTTATGCATGGTTTCCCATAAATTAGACTCTAAAATTTTGATTGTAAAGAGGTGCATATATTTTCATATTTGCAAAGTAGGGGAGATATGCATTTTATCTTTCCTTCATAGGAGATCTTAAAAGTGGATCTAGTTGTAATAAAAAAATTACAAGGAAGATTATAAATAAATAACTTGATCATACCTCTAGTTTTCCTTGTCATCATATTGTTAACATGGTCAAATAGTGCTGAGAAGGAAGCCATTAGGTAACAGTTGATTGCCTTTGAAGAAGAGACGCCTTTTGTTTTTTGTCTTTAATTGGCCAAAAAACTAGTTTTCCAATCAAAGTTTTTTTTTGCTTTTGATTGGCCAACAAGCTAGTTTTCCAATCAAGTTTTTTGATTTTTTTATTATTATTTTATTTTGCCTTTGATTGGCCAAGAAGCTGGTTTTCCAATCAAAGCTTTTTTACTTTTTTTTCTGAAATGATAGCATGAGAATGATTAGAAAAAAAATGCATCAATCATCAGACTATATTCATCAAGGTGTAGCCTATATAAATTAAGAAGAAATGTATGAGATCTCATAAAAACCTATTTGCATACTTAGTAACTCCACGAAGATTTCTAAAACTTGTGTAGACAATTTATAGGTCTTCAAATCCCAACTTGAATTGTGTATTATTGGAATCACCATAATAATCTTCAAATCCCAAACTAATGATCTCAAGAGATGGATTGTGTTATGTATCCGTGGGTCCCTCCAAAATGCTCCTTGGTTGATACTGTTAGTGCTCAAAAATCTACATGCTGGTACAAAGAACAAATCTAGAAATTCTTGTGGATGTTAGCAAAGAAAAAGTGTGTTTTATTTATATTCACAATAATTGCTTCTTAATGGTATAAAAAGCATATACAAAAATGAAGAAATTGAAAGACATAAAAATATTTTTTTCTAATGGATATGGTTAAGGGATTGAATTTTATTATGGAATGAAAAACTAATTCAAATGGGGGGATTTATTATGAGTGGATTTTATTTTCGCTCTAATGAAATACCTAAATATGAATGGAGTTAATTAGAAATGCTACCACTTCATTATTACAAACTAGATAAGCCAATTTTTGACTAAGGTTATGTGTAATAAGATCATTGAGCTATTAGTTGATACAAGGGGAAATGGTGGTGGTTATCGATAATGGCATATGATGTTTCATCAACTGGATCTACTTCCAGATTCAATACCATATTCTACTATTTCTAGATCTAAATTCTTTGTTCATACCATTAGACCTTCTTGATCAAACATCACAGTCATTTTCTTATACACGGAGTTAATTTGTGGGGAGATAAATATTTACAATCTAATATTCCTAATTACAGAAATAAAATTTTAATCTATATTTCATGAAATAAATATCAATCTATTTGCAGAAAATAAAATTTTAAAGAACTACCTCCAAATACTTCTTTCCAAAAAAAATTCCAAGAGGTATTCTATTGTCACTAGAATATTCTCTTAGAAAAAATTGAATCTCTTATTAACACTGTGCCCCCCGCAATAACGTTAAAATGATGAGGGTTGTCAATCCTCACCATTAATAATGTCAATCCGGGTTGGTGTCTGAAGAATGTATGCATTAAGAGAAGAATATCTTGGAAAGCAAATCCTTTAACCAAAATCCAAACTTGCATAAAATAAATTACACATGTAGAAATTTAAAGGCAAACTTGTAGAAATGTAAACAAACTTGCATAAATGAAATCACACTTGTAGGAATATAAAGGAATGCTTGCAGAAAGGAAATCACACTTGTAGAAATGTAAACACACTTTCATAAAGGAAATCACACTTGCAGGAATATAAATACACGCTTACATAAAGGAAATCACTTTTGTATAACTTTAAAACACAATTGCATAAAGGAAATTACTGAATTGAAAGTAAAGGAAAGAGGAAAAGACACCTGCAGGTTCACAAAAGAAATTACATAACATAAAAAAAAAAATTTACAACAAAAGGAAAATTGTAAAAATAAAGAAACTAACATTAACACATTGCCATCTTCCTTGGAATGAGTGGCCAAATCATTCCATATAAGAGGACTTAATTCATACTTTTAATTCAAAACTTGCAGAATAACTTTACTTCACAAGATTAGAAAGAAAGAACAAATCTTTATTTCTTGGGAGAAAAAGAATTACATATCTTAGTGTGAAAGGATGCATTTATAATTCATGCATACAACCAACTCATTATTTTAAGAAATACAATCTGATCTTATCTTTATTCCAATCCTAACAACTAAGATCTCCATCTCCACAAAATATGGAGAGAGATATATTATTGGAGTCAAAGTCTTATCTCGTTGTTTTAGGAAGATTTGCTCCCAAATCTTATCCTTCATTTTCGGTAACAAGAATCACAATGATTTTATTCTCCTTCATTATTGAAAGGATGTTTTTTCTCAAAAGATGATTTTGACAAAATACCTTTCCCATATTTTCCATTTGACTTTGTTTTTATTTACTATGGAATTTTTGACACTTGTCTTATACGCTTTTTCCTCAGACTGTAGTACACTAAAAGTTAGATATCTCTGTATTAGTAAAACTTGTAGAAAATATGAATGAGGATTTTTTTAAAATATTGCTATGAAAAAAAACTTCTATCAAATTTTCCGTTTGACTTTTCTATTTCTATTTAGGGAACTTTTAGTGCTCGTCTAATACACTTTTTCCTCAGACTGAAACTCACTAAAAGTTAGATTTCTCTTCATTGGTAAAACTTGTTACAAATATGAATGGATTTTTCTTAAACACATTGCTATGAAAAAAGACCTCTCTCATATTTTTCATTTGAATATCTGATTATTCACTATTCCCATTTTATTTAAGTTTCAAAACTGAAACTATCTTTCCTTTGATGCAAGTTCCAGAACTAAAGCTGTCATTCCTTTTATGCAAGTTATGGAATTAAAGTTTTGATTCCTTTTATGCAAGTTTTGGAACTAAATCTACAAGTTTCAGAACTAAATCTACTTTGTCCACAAATTCCAAGTTCCAAAACTAACTGTCATTCTATGCCTTGTAGCTTTGTCCACTATGTTAGTTGCTTGAAAATATGAATATATGAATTGCAAGTTCCGAAAATAAATGTTATTCAATTGATGAAAGTTCCAGAACTAAATCTACAAGTTCCAGAACTAAATATATGATTTATGAAACTAAACCTGCGAGTTCTGGAACTAAATCTACAAGTTCTAGAACTAAATCTGCGAGTTTCAGAGCTAACTTAAAATAACTATAACTTTTGCATGTGATCTTGGATTGAGATGATTCTTATTTTGAACTTGCATAATTTTTCAAGAGAATTATGAACATGATATTATATTTGATTTTAAATTTATAGTTCATGATCAATTCCACTTTCCCCAAAACTAGCATTATCTTTCCTTTATGGCTTGCATACACAAGACTTTACATCTTTTCCCAAATAATCAATAGGATTAGTCAACAAAATAGATAAAAAAATATTTCTAAAGAATGAACAAGATATATATCCTATATTCTATCATAAATAAACTATAAGTTCCAAGATTACATTTAAATTCATTTTCAAAGGTAACTTTAAAGGATAAAATAATGGTAATTTATGGCCAATTTATGGCCTCATCACCATCTATCTCATAAAATCTAGGGACTCCTCAATCTCCCTATGTTTTGTAATTTCCCTCTCTCATGCTTCATTATATCTGAGCCATCTTTCCACTCTTTCCATTGTTACCACTAGGTCATGTTATGTTGTGGAGCCTATTTTCATGTGTGTGGAAGTGTTGAAGATTGTACACTAAAAGTATTGTACAATATTCATGTATTATCATCGGGGTTCAAGAAACATGCTCTTCTCATTTGGGTAGGATTTTTCACCCATAGGTTTATGGGACATTTTTGGTGCATGGTTTTGGTACTCACGATATTGTAAAATTGCTTAAGCAGTTGCCTATTTATGTGGTTTTGTGCATATGGTAGGGTTGATGTAGCATTGCAGATGTGCATGAGTTCATGTGTGAATTCTATAGATTTTTTTGAGCATAGCTCCAAAAAAATTTGGGTAATATATTGAGAAAAGAGGTGGCTTGTAATAAAATATGAGCAAGTGATTCTTGGTGGACGTAGCCCAAATTGGGTGAACCACATTAAATAATGTCTCTTTGTGTTGTTTTTTTATTTTACACTTTTATTTTCAGATCTGTAATAAATTCTGAATGTTAGTTTCTACTATTGTGATTATGTGAGGGATTTTTCCACATATTTTGTCCCTTATTTTCTAAAAATTGGTATCAAAGCCTGGTTTGGTTTGCTGAAGTGTTGAATCGCGGGAAAAGTTTTAGCTTAAGTGGGAGCTATGGCAGATGATGAAAGATCAAGGGTTGATAAATTATATGGGTAGAATTTTAGTATTTGGAAGATGCAGATGGAAGATTACCTTTATCAAAAGGATCTTTATATTCTGATGTCTGAGAAAGGGAACAAACCCTTAAGGAAGACGGATGCGGAATGATATTTTATGGATATGAAGGAACTTGGGACAATGTGACTGTGTCTTGCATATTCGGTATTCTTTAAAGTTTCAAAGGAAAAGAATATGAAAGAACTTATGGATGAAATATGGAAGTTGTATTTAAAACCCTCTACCTCTAACAAGATATTTTTAATGAAACAATTGTTTAATATGAAGATGTGTGAGAATGGTTTGGTAGAAAATAATTTAAATGATTTTAATATGGTTATAAATATGCTAGCTTTGGTTACAATAGAATTTGATGAAGAAGTTAGGGATTTATTAATTCTATTCTCTTTACCTTAGAGTTAGAATAACATGGTAATGGTGGTAAACAACTTAGTTCCATCTAACTCAAAGTTGAAGTGTTAGGATGTTGTAAGGGTGATTCTAAGTGAGGAAATGTGAAGAAAAATCTTTGAAGGATATTTTACTTTAAGGAATTCTTTGACAGTGGAAACTAGAGGGAGACAAAAGAATAGAGGAAGATGTGGAAAATTGAAAGATTGAGCAAGGTCAAAATCTAAAAGCAAGATAGTAAACTGGCATTGTGGAAATTCTGGGCATGTAAAGAAGGATTGTTGGGAAATTTGGGATAAGAAGAAACAACAAGAAGAAAACAATGAGGCAAATGTGGAAACACGTAATATATGTCAGGATGCTTTGTTTCTTTCTTTGCACAATATTGTTGAATCTTGGGTTTTAGATCCGGAGTCTTCTTTCCATGTTACTCCACATAGGAATTATTTTTTTGATTATGTTCAAGAGGATTTTGAGCATGTTTTTCTTGGTGAAGAGGAGCCTTGTAACATAGTTGGAAAATATTATGTTCAGATTAATATGAAAAATGGAAATACATGGCTATTAAAGGATGTCAAACATGTGCCTATATTAAGACAAAATTTGATATTGGCAGGGAAGTTGGGAAGTGATGGCTATACTGTGATATTTACAGTTGACTCTTGCAAGGTTACCAAGGGTGCTCTTGTGGTGGCAAGAGGTAAGAAGGTTGGAGCCTTGTATTTAACCACTGATAACACTAATGTTTGTAACGTGTGGCTTCAGAAGCAGATACAACATTGTGGCACTATAGGCTCGGTCATATGATCCATAAGGGCATGGAGATCATAAAGAAGGATTTTCCAAGATATACAGAAATAGGTTTGGAGTTTTGTGAGTACTGCGTATATGAGAAACATAAGCGAGTAAGGTTTCTCAAGGTTGAACCTCCAAAAAAAGAGATTAAGTTGGAGCTGGTACGTTCTGATGTGTGGGGGCCAGTTAAGGTATCATCTCTTGGGGGCTCAAATTATTATGTTACTTTTATTGATGATGCAACAAGGAAAGTTTGGGTATATTGTAAATTAGAAATAAATTTGATGTATATGACACTTTTGTTAAATGTAAAGCCATAGTATAGAATGAAACATGTCTTAAGCTAAAACGTCTCAGGTCAGATAATGGAGGGGATTATTAGAAGAATGAGTTTGATGATTATTGTTCTAAGAATGGAATCCATAGGAAAAACATGGTTCCAGGAACTCCGCAGTAGAATAGGGCACCAGAAAGGATGAATAGATTAATAATGGAACATGCTAAGAGCATGAGGTTAAATGTAGGAGTGCCTCTTTCTTTTTGGTTAGAAGCGATAAACACAACTATGTACTTGATAAAAAGAGGACCATCAAGTGCCTTGGACAGAGGCATACTTGAGGAGGCTTGGTATGATAAGAAAGTTGATTATTCATTTCTTAGAGTCTTTGGATTTGAGGTATTTATCCATATAGACAAAGATGATAATACCAAACTAGAGGCTAAATAAAAAATATACTTTAATTGGTTATGGTGGTGATGAATTTGGATATAAATGTTGGAGTATTAAGGAAAAGAAAATCATTTTATCTAAGGATGTGGTATTTAATAAGAAAGTCATGTATAATAAATAGTTGTAGGAAAATAGCAAAGAATCCAAGAAAGAATATGCAGTGGTAGAGGATCTTCCAGATGGGAAAGGGACACATGAATCAATTAAGGAACCTACTCAATAGGAACCCAAAACTCCTAATTTGAGGAGGACTTATAGGGTAAGAAGAGAACCTACATGTTTTTCTCCTTCTCTTTATTATTTATTACTCATTAAAAATGAAGATCTAGGGAGATTTGATGAAGTAATAAAGGTAGATTCCAGGAAGAAGTGGGAGTAAGCCATGGATGAGGAGCATCAGTCTCTCATGGAGAACCAAACTTGGGATTTGGTGAAGCCACTCAAAGGAAAAAAATAATTGTAACACAAGTGGGTGTACAAAGTTAAAGAGGAAGAAGGAGAAAAGAAAAGATACAATGCCGAGTTGGCGGTCAAGGGGTTTGTATAGAAAAAAGGTATAGATTTTGATGATATTTTTTCTACTGTAGTAAAAATGACTTCTATTAGAACTATTCTTGGAATAGTGGCAACACAAGACTTGCACTTAGAGAAGCTAAATATAAATACTAAATTTCTCCATGGAGATTTGGAGGAGGATCTATATATGCAGAAACCATAGGGCTATGAGGTCAAAGGTAAAGAGGAGATGGTGTGCAAAATGAAGAAGAGCTTGTATGGCCTAAAATAACCTCCAAGTCAATGGTATAAGAATTTTGATAGCTTCATGATGGAGAAAGGTTATATTAGATTCCATTATGACCATTGCATGTATAAAAAAAAATTTAAAGATGAATGTTATATTATCACGTGCTTGTATGTGGATGACATTCTGGTTGCAAGAAAAAAACATGCAGGAAATAAAAGTACTCAAGAAGCAGCTAAGTGAATCCTTTTCTATGAAGGATTTTGGGGTAGCCAAAAAAATCCTTGGTATGAGGATATATAAATTTAGGAAGGAAGAAAAGTTGACCTTATCTCAGGAAGAGTACATTAAAAAGGTATTGGAGAGGTTTAATATGTAGTATGCTAAATCATTTGGAAATCCTTTTGTAGAACATTTCAAGTTATCAAAGGAGATGTGTCCCAAGATAGAGAAAGAGAGAAACAAGATGTCTAAGGTACCTTACTCATTAGTGGTTGGTAGTTTGATGTATACCATGGTCTGTACTAGACTTGATATTTCTGGTACAATGAGATTTATGAGTAAATTATCAGTGATCTAGGTAAAGATCACTGATAGGCAGTAAAGCGGATCCATCGGTATTTGAGAGGGACCATGGGGACAATTTTTTGCTATAGTGGATTGGAAACCACTTTGCATGGATATGTAGATTTAGATATGGCTGAAGATGTAGACAACAAGAGGAGCACGAAAAATTATATTTTCTGTATAGGTGGGACAAGAGTGAGTTGGATTTCACGACTACAGGAGCTTGTGGCTTTTTCAACCATGGAGGATGAGTATGTTGTTGCAACAAAGGAAAACAAAGTGATGATTTGATTACAATAATTTCTTGAGGATTTGGCGCATAAACAAGAGGAAGGGAAGCTGTAGAGTGATAGTCAGAGTGCTATACACCTAATTAAGAACTCTACTTTCCACTCTAGGAAAAAGAATATACAAATTAGGTATAATTTCATCAAGACAACTTTGGAGGAAGATAATTTGAAGCTAGAGAAGATTCATACTAGTTAGAATCTTGTAAACATGATGACTAAAGTGATCACAAGGGAGAAAATAAAGTTTTGTTTAGCTTTGGTTTGTCTTCAAAGATGAAAATGAAGGGTTTAGAAGCTTTATCAGAGGGAAATTAGTCTCCAAATGGGATATTGTTATGTTACGGAGCTTATTTTCATGTGTGTGGAAGTGTTGAAGACTAAACACTAAAAGTATTGTACACTCTTTCTGTATTCTCTTCGGGGTTTGGGAAATGTAATCTTATCATAGGGGTAGGATTTTTGACCCATAGGTTTATGGGATAGTTTTAGCCCATGGTTTTGGTACCCATGATATTGTAAAACTCCTTAAAAAATTTCCTATTTATGTGGTTGTGTATATGGTAGGGTAGATGTAGTATTGTAGATGTGTGTGAGTTCATGTGTGAATTCTGTAGATTTTTTTTAGCATATCTCCAAACAAATATGGGTATTATATTGAGAGAAGAGGTGGTTTGTAATAAAATATGAGAAAGTGTTTTTTGGTGGATGTGGCCCAAATTGGGTGAACCATGTTAAATACTATCTCTTTATGTTGTGTTCTTTTTTATTCTGTACTTTTATTTTCAGATCTATAAAAATTTCTGAATATTATTTTCTACTAGTGTGATTCTATGAGGGATTGTTTCACATATTTTATCCCTTATTTCATAATAGGTCTACCATGTTCACCACACTTACTCATGCCCCTGCACGTGATGGGATTTTATCTAACCATAGGGAGGTGCTCTAAATCGAGTTCTATCATGAAGATCATGATAGATAAAGGTATAATGCGTAAGTAAGATCCTCTGGGTTCATGAAAGAAATATAACTCAACTTCTTCAGGACATAGATATGTAGAAATAACATACTCCAAAATATAACTTTGCAATACTCCAGCCCACTAAATATCTACAACTCTTGTCTACCCCATATTAGCATTAACAAGAGTCTAGTAATATTTCTGTGTCCAAAGCCTTGGCCTATAACTCCAACAATTTCCTATTGCATATGCTGACAAGAACTCATACAATTCTACTAGAAAGATGTAAAAGAAAGTCTTATAGAGCATGCCATAAAGGTTGTATTCCATCCATCTGCGTGTATTGAAATCAAATCTAATTCTATATCTCTGTGCAAAATTATTTTTTCCATATTCTATTCAACTTTCAATACTATCTAACATCAAATGATATGCCATTTGTATAAAAAATCTTGGTAGACAGTTTGAAAAGAGGTCCCGACAATGGAACCAAAATGTAGTCTTGTATTTCCACTCTATTTCCTAGCTGTGTTGACACTTCGTTCAGACAGATATGAATGCTCACCTAAAGTATGAAAATCCTACCAAGTCCCTCATTTTTTTTGTCTTTTCAAGATGCTAACATGTAAGTTCATGATTACCATGATCGAGCATACATTCAAATATAGGTTATTATAATTATCATAAGGAAACACATGTATTAAGGAAACATAATCAGATCATGCCAATACAAAGATCAATTACACTATTTATTCCCCATACTCAATTACATCAATAACCAAAATCCATCCACAATTATCTATTAATAACAAAAATATTACATAGAGAAGATGAATACATCAAAATAGGCATTAGTAATTCATGCGTGCACAACAACAGAGCAACATGACAGTACAATACATATGGTCTAATACATAGTCATGGTGTCCAAAACTATGCAAAATAATACATTAATATAGGGTTGAGGACTTTCCCTTCACCTCGCATGAATGTTAAAATATATTTCATGTTCCAAAAACAACCATGCGTACATACAAAAGTAGTCACAAAGAACACTACTTTCTTTACAATCATAATAATAGATTAAACCTAAAAATCAAATCTACTTTAATCCTATTTTTAAATTGATCCATGTATGACATTTCATCTTCTCCTCAGTCCATAACTATCTCTTGCTTAGCCTTAAATTCTTATAGCTTTTATCTTTGCTTGGGCTACACTACAGGCACTTTTCCTATTTTTATCCTGTAACATGTAAAATTAACTAAGTCTTGGGATTTTCTCTTCTGGGTGCGTGCCTCCTCAAATTTCCCTTACACGTGCTTCTCCTCACCACTTGTGTGCCTCAAATCTCCATGCAATCTCCAAATACTTGGTCAAATTTTATCAACCCAATAGTTTCCCACATTAAAATTTGTTTCCTATGTTTTCTCTTATTTTAGATGCTTGTGGATATTGGTTTGGTTTTGATGGAAAAAATTAAGTGAATTGATTTATGAGGAAAAAATCAAATAGACACTAATTCACCCCCCTCTCAGTGTCCTAATTTCTAATATCATGGTTCCATAGGAAAAATTTCATGTTAACATCAGGGTCTCATAGACTTATATTTTATATTAACATACTGTGAGAAAAAATTAAGACCTAAATCCCTAAAAATCACCTTTAGAACTAAAATTCCAATCTTCTACTAGCTATGGAAGATCATAAAAAAATGCTTATAGCTCCCCCTAGAAACATACAATCCTACTCTAGTTTCCTACGTAAAAATACAAGCTCTTACCTTGCATAATAGCCATAGATATAGATCAAACATACTAACCCTATCTTGAATCACTCCATCAGTGTTCTTAGTCTTATTTTATTGCTAAATAATCTAGTTGAATAAATGAATTAATCCATTTATGAGTATACCTACAACACTTCAAGATGTCTTCCATACAATTCTTCTTGAAAGCTTATGCACATCTTGAAGATCAAAACCAACTCCCCTGCTTTAATAGGTCTTCATATACCTATAACTCTTCATGGTAGTATAAAACAACCTACAATATTTTGATTTAGTGCATTGTCCACTCATAGCTCAAGAAATAAACCACACAAGTCCTGCAATCATGCCTAACTTTACCTCATGATATTTATGATCCTTTAAGCTCCCCCTCAGCACATACCATCAGGTAAAGCATCATGAAACCTCTATGTACAGGCTTGGATAGTATACACTAGCCTTTGCACTAATGTAACTAATTCAAGTGATGAGAATCAAAACCATAACTTAGAAGTTTTAAACTTTCATCAATCTTCATGAATCAACATAAGGATGCACATCTCCTTTCTATTCCTCATAGCTTTGTGAACCAACATACCATCCTATATACTTTTCTATAGCATCCCATTTCAATACTTTGTGACTAATTATACCCTGTCAAGATGAGAGAAACAATCATACTTTCCATGTGCCATCTTCGAGCTTCATACCTTAGTGGAAGAGAAAAAATTAGTTCTCCATCATCATGTGCATTAAGACTAATAACATCATGATCATCATGCATAGGCTGTGACAATACCTCTATAGACCTTACAACTTTGCTATCCTTTCAAGGAAAAAACATATGAGGCATGTACCTCAAATTTGGATAACTCTTACCTCTACAAATTTTTTTGAACCATCACCAAGAATAAAATAACCTTGTAACCAAACTATCTTCCCATGTTCTTATTCAAGACACCATTTCAGATCTTGATGACCACACACAAATCTATGGTCATGTCTGAAAATCTTGAAGAACTCACTTTTTCACCTCCACAGATCTAGTCATGCCTTATGGAGCTCCACACATCTTTACAAAATGCATATAATTACTTGATGCTCCTCAAAATTGATCCAAGAACCAACAATTCACCTAGTAAGATCATACAATTCATGAACATACCTGAAATGCATTGTTTCTCCTTGTACCTAATGGTATTCTTGGCTTTAATTTTTTGATCATACTTTAGGATTCTTCATGATGCCTAAACTTGCTTGAAAAATCACCACCATGAATCAAGATTCAAAGAAACACCCTACAGACTCAATTCACTCTTGAACATACCTGAAAAACATCATTTCACCTTGTATCTGATGGTCTTATCAAGTCATCATATTGAATGACTTGCACCTTAGCAATCTTGGACCATGCAATACCTCAAACACCTTCAAGACTTATTTAAATACTTCAAGATCATAATAATAAACATACCTTGACACCATGAAAACACTCCTACAATAACATACTCTAAACTAATCAGCCCCCGTTCTTACAATGCTTCATATATATGAATATACCTCTAAGAAGCCTAGTAGAGACATATCTCTTCATAGTAAATATAGAAGAATGAATTGAAGAGATCCAAAGCCCTTTTTGATACCTAAAACTCATCTCTTGCTTCTTACTTTTGATCTATACCTTGCGAACATCCTTGATTTGCATCCATATCATATCTTAGTGGAACTTTATTGTTCACTCTAGGCTCCCTTGACATGTTTTGCCTCCTTTCTTGCATTCTAGAACTTTGAGACCTCCTAATTTGTCTTGAATAATCATGATTAAATTATTTAGCAATATGACCAACTTGATTATAATTAAAGCATACAACATTTCTCTTACCTTTGAAACCTTCCTCTCTCCAAAATTTTCTAGGTGGATCATATAGACAAAACCTAGAAATATTGGTCTGGAGGATGTTTCAAAGGTCATAAATTCCCTAAACCTCCCATGGTCCCTACAATGTGGAAATAAACCTTGTGATATTTCCATTGACTACAAGAATGTGGAAAATGGAGCCCACATGTGAAAGTTTTAGCTGGTCAACATTGGTGAATGAAAAAATGAATGATATTGAAATCATATGAAGTCAGCACCATTTTTATATCTCGTCAAGACCTTTTTCGACACATTTCAAATGGACCAAATCTAAGTCCGTATGTAAAATATATGACCATTTAATTAGTGGTCAATGGGAGTCAATAACCGAAGGATGCAAGAAATGGGAAAATGACATATTGACACGTGGCACAACTGCATTTAACATGTGGCATATCTACATTTGATCATGTGGATTTAATATTTGGACATGTGGCATTAAAGGTGGGTTTATGGTTTTTACCCACGTAAAGGTTTTAACATATTTTAAAAATATATATATATTTATTACAGAAAATAAAAAAGGCAACGTGAAAAAAATATCGGTGGGTAAATCCTATTAAAATGCTTGCATATAATGTGGGATTTACCCCAGATAAAGCTTCCCCATCCACGTGAATAGTGAATATTATTATCGGGATGAATTTTTTTAAATGACTTAAGCTTATTTAAAAGCTTAAAATGGGAATTAACTTGTACTAGCCCGCTCAAATCCTATTAAGGTTGTGATATTATTTGAAGTGGTTTAAATATTTAGTGGAAAAATTATTATTATGCCATGGGGAATTTGGCTAAGCCTAATCAGTTAAATATTATTACAGGATCTTTAAAAATAAGCCACATATATTATCAAATATCCTTATATTTTGCCCCCCTAATCAATATAAATAGGTAACCCATGTACATTGTAAAACCATGTAACCTCTCTCTTTTGAAGGCTTATGAAGCTAAGAGGTGAGACAACATTGTGAGGCCTTAGGAAATTTAAGAAGGCAATTTTTGAGAGTAAGTGCTATAATTATTATTTAATAGGAAATTTTGGAGGATAAAGCCCTATTTAATTAAATGGGAAACATTGTACAAGACCTTTATTGATATATCGCATGGTGAAAAAATAAGCCCTATTATTATAGGCATATGTAAAAATTGAGGGGAGTTATTATTATTTAACTCACTGACATTGTAAAGGTCAAATTGACACCTTATTCTCGTGCAAGATACCAGAGATGCTATGGAGCCAAGGGATGTGACGAAGCATTATAGAATGTTGGTTGTCAAAAATGTGACTAAGTAATGAAAGTATATAGATGCACACACACGTATACTGGGCTATAGAAGGAACATGTGAATTAGTGAACAAGATGATCATGGTGGAGAATAGGGTTTTGTGGTGTGAAACACAGAAGGAGATGCGTGCAGGGATCACAGAAGAATGGAAAATGGACTTAGTGATTTTTGGTATATAGGGATGAATATAGAATTGGATTATGTGACACGTAAGGAGGATTAGGTAGTCAAGAAGAGTCTATTTTTGAGGAAACAACTTGGATTTTGAACATGCGCATGAAGCTAATGATTAGGATTAGAACTAGAGTTAATTATAAGTAATCTATTGTTCAGAAAATTTTGCATGCTTCTTGATTACCTTTGTAAGCAGTGCATGGCTATTTTGAGAACTCAACCTATTTTTGAGGATGCATGAATGGTGAAGGATAAATAACCACCCCTATATATATGTATTGATTTGCATAATTAAGAGGGAGAGAGAGACATGATGTGCTTGGAGTTGTAACACAGTTATGCTACTAGTATAATGTGCACATGACTTTGCGATGTTTGTTATGGTGTATTCGACTACAATGTTTTGATGGATTAATGTAATGAATCGTTATGGTTGGATATTGATTATTGATCTTACCTCTCATGGTTATTACATGGTAAATCTAGTAATCTTTAATTATGTGTATGCTCTTTATTATGTGTTTTTCCAAATTGAATTCATGGATCTGAATGTTAGAATGGCTATTACACTTTGGGATCTGGTTAGTATGAATATGCATGATAAATATGTAGTAAGACAATAACAAAGAGGGACCTAGTACCTTTGCACACTTTGGGTGATCGCTCAGACCTTTTTAAGTGATGTGCTAGTGTGTCTAGGGTTTTGAGTGGGAATATAAAAAATACATATTGGTTCAATTTCACAGACCTCTTTTCAAACTTTTTTACCACAATGTTATACATTGATGGCATATTGGTTGACTCTTACATCCATTGAGGATTGAGTGATTGATGGACATGATTAGTTTGCATAGAGATATAGTACTGGGAATTGATTTCAATGTGCATAAGTGGGTTAAAGAACACCTTTATCATGAGCTTTATGAGTTTTTCTTTTTTGCTTTCCAATATAGGTTATACAAGTGGTTTTCCATGTATGCATCAAAGAAAAGATGGTATTACAGACTGAGGACTTGGATGCAGATAAACCTTGGACATGTGCTATACATCATTGGTGGGATGGTATTATATGCAGTTATACTTTGGAGTATGCGTTGTCTAAGTATACTTGTCTGGAATGTGGTGAGTTTGAATTCTTGCATGAACCTAGAGGATCTTACCTGTCATGTTGTTCCTTTTTCTATTAAGATCTTAGTGGTGGTGCTGAGTTTAGAGAACCTTCCTATGACTAGCTAAACACCCCACTGCACGTAGGGTAAGGAGTAGGTATGGTGAAAAATGGTAGAACTTGTAGCAAAAAGGAAGATCAAAAGAAAGGAGGATTAGTTATAATGATGTGTGAGAGAGGGAATTAGAAAAGAAGGCAATATTGAGGAGTCTGTGGAGTTGCGGAGGATGATGTATCATGAAGGATTTGAAGCTCCTGTGGAAGACGTGGAGCCGGGGCATCAGGATCTTCCCCACTTAGGTAATTATAGTAGAGAATCCACTCTAGTTTCCTAATGAGAAGACATCTGATGAAGGAATATTGAGGACTGTAGATGCACATATGATCCCACCTGGTGACCTATCCCTTGCACTTGGTGTTCAAGTTCTAGAAGTAACTAATAATAAATAAGTGAATGTAGGTAATTCATTATTTCAGGTAGTTATATTTTTCTGTTAAATAAAGAAGTACATTAGACAACATCTATGGCATCATAGGAAACATGATATTTTCTATTTGGAGGAATGATTGGAGGAGTTTTTTTAGCACATCATCAAGACAGTGTGGGTGCATAGAACATTAGGAGCACATATAGAAACACTGCAATGTCACAGACCATGGGAGTTCAGTTTAGTACTACTATTGGAATGCAAGGAAGTACATCAATTGGTCCCGTGCCCACTGTTGAGGATCAAGAGGTGATTTAGGAAAATCAAGAGGCTAGCAATCAAGTGGATTAGGTGGTTATGGTGGTAGAGGAAATACTGTGGTGGTTCTAGTTATAGATTTGGAGGACAAGGTCCATATCCCCAAAAATCCCCACATCAACCTCAATAGGGTTTTTATGAGATATCATTTGACTTGCCATAATACAGGGGTATTGAAGATGCTACAAAACATGTACACAAATGTGAGCTGATATGGTGCGCCTAAAGGAATCATCGTTACGAATAGAAATGCAAGTCAGTTTGCTACTACCCTTCAAGGGTGCATGTATAACTGATACATAAAATATGATCTACACCAGAATGCAGTCAATTATGATGCCTTGTGTTTGTTAGGAAATAAGGGATAAAATATGCAGAATAATCCCTCATAGAATCGCAATAGTAGAAACTAATATGTATAAAATATTACAGATATCAAATAAAAGTGTAGACTAAAATAACACGACATAAAGAGACAATATTTAATGTGGTTCCACCCAATTTGGGATATGTCTACCCAATAATCACTTGCTCAAATTTTATTACAAGCCACCACTCTCTCAATATAATATCTAGATCTGTTTGGAGCTATGCTCAACAAACTCTGCATAATTCACACCTGAATTCAAAAAACATCTGCAATACTACATTATACCTACCATATGCATAAAAAAAATATGTAGACAACTACTTAAGCAACTTTACAAAACCATGGGTATAAAAACCATGGGTATAAAAACCATGGGCCAAAACCATCCCATAAACCTATGGGTCAAAAATCCCACCCATATGAGAAAAAATGTTTCCCGGTATATTGGGCACGTTTTAAGGCCAATTTTTTTTCCTCGGGGGATGCCCCCCCCAAACCCTAGCAGGAAAATTTTGGAAAGTGTACAATACTCTTAGTGTATAGTCTTCAACACTTTTCTCACATGAAAATAGGATCCACAAACCTAATAGTGTTCTATGTTGCTGGGCAAGTTCCATATCCCTAAGTTTAAACAAAAGAGTATAAGTGCACATAAGGACATTAAGTAGGGCTTATCAAAAAGCATTCGGGAGTATGACAAAATAATTAATTTTTTTTTTTTGTCAAAGTTAGCTTATGACATACATCCTATCCAACATGCAAAGTGGTTTTTTGGTGGGTTATTGACCCCTATTATAAGGGTGCTATCTCATAATACTTTTGTATACCCATGCAACACTTTGTAGGTATCCTTACAACACTGAGGTAGTTGGGAGCATGGACACCAGTGTAAGCCGGTTTATTGAAGCAAAGATTGTAGTTATGATGAAAAAATTAGAAAATACCTCTGCTAATTCATCCTATGAGATGCGTAGTGAGATTTTGTGTACAAATTACGAGGTTGAAGGGAATACTAAGGATAACTACCATTGCAAGTTGGTGAAAGCGCTATGTTTCTAAACTGCGATATTTATCAATTGGACCACGATGCAAGTAGATGTCCTCTTTTGTAGTGCATGATCCATAAGAATGTCTCCATGTATTATTAGAGTTGCAAAACTTATGCTCATGATATAGTTAACTATAGAGTGATTGATCACATACATGAAGAAATTAAAACTGGTGTGCATCAGATTGGTGTATCAAGTGGATCTAAGGAACAAGGATAACAACATAATTAAAGGCACAATAATAGGGACAATAGGAATAGAGGATTTGGTGGTGGATATAGAGGATGAGGTCATGGTGGTGGAAGAGGAGGATTTCCTAGAGGATCTTGTTTTCACCAAATCATTGCACCCTTAGAATAGCCAGAATGTGAACAAGATGTTTCGGTGTGAATGGTACACATAGAATCACCTATCAAGCTGTGGGAATTTGGCTCGAGGTGAACCTCTAGAGAAGGATGAATTCCTCTTCCTAAACTAACTTTTAAACTTGTCCCTGAGGTGTGATAAAAAGACTATCTAGTCCTATACTAACATTTTCACAAGGTATTAGGAAAAGAGATTTGCAGAACTGAAACTATACTAGGGATGGTGAGTGCACCAAATAAAGGTTGTTTCTAGACTCGGGAAGGGTTAATTTGAAGAGGGTGTGTGTACCACAGATCAACTTCACCTACTGTAACTTAGAGAGGGTATAAAATATCATAGACTGAGAACATGGTGTTCCCTTTGTTAAAATTGATAAGACAGCAATATATCCGTTTCCCAGTGAAGAAGGATGAACTTAAGAAGGGTGAATAGACACCACAACTAAACTGAATGAATACTCCACCACACAATAAGCATAGAACTTCAAGAAACTACAATAGAAACATGAACTTGCATAGTGTACCTACAAGCATGAGAAAAGACACAAAGAAGTATAAAAGGATGAAAGGACTGAGATTAGTCTGCCATTTCTGAGCTTGCATTGTGTGCCCTAATTTTTCATGGATGATTTTGCTTAGAAATGTTTTATTTCTCAAATTGGTGATCTACATTTTCTCCCCCCTGGTTGAATGTTTCAAAATTGCACATAAACTTGTTATTCTACCTTGGTTTAAAAGAGAAATCCATGTATGCTCTTATTTGTGCCCTAGGTTTTTCCAATTTTTGGGTTGTGTCATTTTTCCTTTAATAAATCATGTAAAAAATTGAATTGATCAAAGATAAATTGTATGGGTTAATTTCCCAATCCTAAGGTTGAAAATAATGACAAATCATGCTTCAGTTGGTTTAAAATAAAGAAATCGGCCATCCTTGTTGAAAATTTTGAATTCTAGGGCATCCTTTAAATTTTTCACGATTTGACGGTCATATGGGTGTCATTTTCTTGTCAAATTTATCATCGCAAGGTAATGGCAATGTGGTAGGTTCCTATTGGCCAAGGGATGTCGGGAAATATTTTTAACTTACCATTTTTTGAAATTTTGGCAAAAGGGAAAATTTTGATCCATGAGCTCCGCCTTCTATAATGAGGTGCCTACGTGGCACATTTTGATTGGCTAGGGGATTTGGGTGGGGCTTTCCTTAGGAATTTTTCTTTCATTTTGGCAAAATTTTCAAAATCAATTTTTGGCCCAAAGGCCCACAGCTGAATAGGGAGAGGACATGGCACGGAGGGCATGCCAGATGGCGGGGGGACTTGGAGAATTTTGATGTTTTATGGCTCAAAGTGTTAAGGTGGAAATTTGGCCCAAAACTCTCAGCCAATCACAGGTGGACACGTGTCCAGGAAAGGTCAGGATGGGGTAGCGGGTTTCGTGATGACTTTGAAGTTTTTAACTTCAAATGGTAAAAGTGAAAAATTGGGCCGAAGTTCTATAACAATCAAAAGAGGACACGTGTCCAAAATTTGTAAAAATGAAGGAAGGGGCCGAAGGAAAACTTGATGATTTTTTGCTTTGTTTTCTAAAAGTGAAAAATGGATTATAGCCTCGCTCCAATCAGGTGGAGACATGTGTCCAAAAATTCAAAATTCAAATGCCTTGTGTGAATTTTTGATCAAAATGAAGAGGCAGAGGTTCGGACTTCAGGGGGAACTTTGGCACTTTTGCATTTTTGGCAAAAAGGTTAAAAGTATAAAAGGGAGACTTAGCCCCCGCAGCGAATCAGAGATCACCACATGGCATCAAGAAGATGGAAGTGTGGGGTATTTTGGGAAAAAAGTATTTTTTCCAAAAGGAGGTAAAATTGATAGAATTGGTCCGCGGTTTCAATGGGACCCACCTTTGGACACGTGGCGGGCCTAGAAGGCAGGTGAAGGAAAGTGGCAAAATTTTCCAAAATTTCAAAAGGTCGCAAATGCATTTTTTAAAGGCATGGGCCCGATCCAGTCATGTTTTGACATGTGTCCCACCTTATCCAAAGTTTAAAAAGGTAATATTGAGCTTATTTTTAAATGGCATTTTCCACGTGGAGGGCTGATATTAAAAAGTGGATGAGATCAACGGTTACTATGCATTCGTTTGTTTGGGCCGCCATGAGAGCTCCAAGAAGCTTGGAATCATGATTTCTTCATCAATTTTCATCAAACCTTATATGATTTTGTGTCACCTTGGCCTTCTGAGAACAATGGCATCATTTTCATGACCTACTTCTTTGATCTATGGTGTTTTTGATGTAATTTTGGCTCAGGCCCGAGAAAAAACGTGAAATGTCAACAATCAAAAAGTTGCAGAGGTAAAATTGAAAAGGGGAAAAGGTAAAAGATGATGAATGAAAGATGCTTGCATGCCTGAATGATAAAAATGTGCCCCTGGGGTGGATAATGATCTGAATTTGTGTAATGATTTAACTTTTTGTGCATACCTGGCAACCTGTGAGTTGTTTTTCTGTTTGATGTCACTGTCATTAAATCATGAGGTTTTTTGTGACAAGTTTGATCCCATAGCATATTATTTTCTTGGGAAGGAAGAATCCAATGTGGCATGAAGTATATAAATGCAATTTTTGGAGAAATTGTAAATGGTCGGGAGTTGAAAATCATGAGCAAATTTTGAGAAAAAGCTCATTTTCTGAGAAAATCCACCAAAGAACCAGGTTAATGTCTCATGTGTTGGAAAATTCATGTATGTGGATTGGTTACAAGTGTATAGCCACCACACAGCTCTGAGATTGTTCATGTAACTCTCCCCTGCTATTGAATCTAACAAGTTTTGAATTAAATATGTGTTTTTCTTTGGGCAATATGATGTCTGTTATCAATTTTAAATGCCTGCAAATAAATTTTATTGTTCTTATTGCAATATTACATTGAAAATCTTTAGAAGTCACACAGGATCTCCATTTCTGGTTGATAGTTCAGTGGCATTTGCAATCTCATACTCAGAAGAGCCTTCATCTGATAAGGAGATAAACAAATTTAAAATCACTTTACCTTCCTTGACTGTAGAGATTTCTTGTAAGCCTTTGGGGGTACCTTAGGCATGGTTTGATCATGGATTTTTGTGTTTAATTGAGTTCTTTACTTCAAGATTTTGTGGTGAGTTTCTCAAATATTGTGTGAAGAGTGCAACCTGGGCTTCCATTTGTGCCTCTTCTGGTTGAAAGAACATCCTGATTATTTTAGGCATTTCATCTGATAGTTGTTCAAGTATTGTACAGATTGTCAAAGATCTGATCTATCCTAGTTTGTCTTATCAATCTCCCACCAAAAATCATCTAACAACAAAGATCCTATCATGTACTATCCCTGATTTACATGTGTATACCCACAGAAGATCAAAATCTATTTGCAAAAGTATGCATAACAGATCAGGATTTCCAATGTCTCTAGTAACCTTTGCCTTGTTTTGAGAACATACCCATGTTTTGAGAAGTGAAAACTTGTGAGAGTTCAGATCTGGGGTGTTGATCATGTTTTCATCAAGGTTTCCATCACAAAATTTCAAGCAAAGAGAAGGACATCTTCATCTCCTTCACCATTACAAGGTTACAAAATAGGTCCTCTTACCTTGGTTACAAGGCACAACCTAAAACAACTAGGACAAGATCAAGTCCTATTGGAGTGCTATCCATTTCTCCACAAACCTGAGTGCTAGCTAGACCATATCCCCAGCTACCAATGACATACAACATGGTCTAATCTATCTTTAAGCTCCATGACATATCTATGGTGCTGCTCAGACTGAAAAGGAGAACAAATTTGGATACCAACATGAGTGGCACCATTGCCGGGGACTTCTTGGAATTTCTTGGTGTTTTTGAAGTGTTTGAAGAGTTTGAGCATTTGTGTATTCAAGTATTTGAGCTTCTACATTGTTAAAATATCATCCTATGCTTCAGATCTGCAAGTTTTTAAGCAAGGGTTTCAAGTTTTGTCATTTTTCATTTACTAGCAGTTTATACACTTTGGGTGCATTGTGATTGATTGATTTAAGAAGAGGAAGGTCTGATTTATAAGGCTTTGCAAGGGTTTCAGTACTAGAAAACATTTGACAGAATTATTTTAGTGCATTCTTGCACAACTAAGGTGAAATTCCTTAGTGGCGACTCCATGCTGATTTGAATTTGGAAATACCAGTGTCTTAAGCTTTCTGTCATTTATTTTTGTGTTGTTGATCTCTGCAAAACTGGAGGGAAGAATATCTCTCTTCCTTAAAGACTCTGCTAAGAAATTGTTCTCAGATTCAAGAAATTCAGAGTTGGAAGGGAGAAGAGTTTGGAAAGTGGTTAAAGGTCAGACATCAGGCAAAGATATAGCCATTGGTGAGAGAGATCAGCCTTTGGTAGAGGACTATCACTCTTCTTCAAGTGATTCTGATTCAAGAAATCCTCTCATAAACTTTTTTCCTCAGCTAGTGAAGGTCCTTCTACCTGTACCTGGTAAGTTCCTTCTCCAATCTGCACCTCTGTGTTTTAATTCGAGTAAAACTTTCCAAGAAAATCAACACTTAGAGGATACTAGTCTTGTGAATCACATTCTTGAGCCCCAAAGATATAACACTCCTCATCAGCTTGTCTCACCTCCAAGATCACCCCCACCAAACAATATGGCTCAGCCTAGACCTCCATTTCTTGTTAACACCTTTGGTCCTATAAATTTTAGAGGAATGGATGGTTACCCAAATGTTGTCCCACAAGATGTCAGAAATAGGTTGCCAAAATTCCAGGGTAACAATGTTATTACTGGTGATCAGCATCTCAAACTTTTTTATAATATGATGGAAGATTTTGAGATAGAGTTTGAAGATGTGTATATTAAATTGTTTATTCATACACTAGAAGAAGATGCTAGGGATTGGTACAAGGCTCTACCTGATAACTCTATTGATTCATGGACTGAAATGAAAAATGCATTTAGGTTGCAATATGGTGACAGGACTGATCCTAGATTTCTTTTATCTGAGTTTGAGAATATCAAGAATGAACCCTAATGAATCAGTCCATGACTTCAACACAAGGTTCAACAAAACTTTGAGAAGGATGCCTGTTGGTTTGAGGCCTTGTGATGAATCTTGTTTAATCAAATATGCAGATGCATTTGATAAAAAGGTAGCCTATTACCTAAGAGACAAGAACCCAACCAATCTAAGACAAGATTTCACCATGGAACTTCAAATTGAGAACAATATCAAGGCTGTTGGGAAACCTCTTAAGAGAGATGGTGTAAAATTGATAAACCCTGAAAAACCTCAAGCTAGCAAAGGTGTTGATTTAGAAGAGGTTGTGAAGACTTTGGCAGGGGCTGTCAAGGAAATCTCATACAAGTTGGCAAGAGCTGAGAAGGGAATTGGGAAGACTTCACAAGGTCAGCCTAGGTAGCAGGCACAAGATAGATTTGGAAATCACCATAGGAATGAGTAGAGGTTTGATGACAAGGGTAAAGGGCCTGTTGGATCTGTAAATAGACAACCCCAAACACGTGAAAATAGATTGGTTCCTGACCCTCTAACTGCCAGGGTTGCTGTTGTTGATGAAGTTGTTGATATGGATTGGTGTGATAGATGTTTTCTTCCTCATCCTCCATGTGAAGTGGACCAAAAAGTTGATGAAGCTGATAATGAGGATGGAACTGATGATGATATTTGCATGGTGGGTTGTTCTTCAAGCTCACAAGGAGGAGAAACATCTACTGAAGTAATAAGTGCTAGGACTACTGCTACCTTTTGGGATTGCATCAAGTGGGTACAAGTCTTTCTCCCCCCTCATGCTCTTGAAGTTGATGTAGTGCAAGCTTTTGAAATTCCTAACAATGACTTTGAATACTTGAGAGCTTTGATGATTAAGAAGTATGATGGTGGTATCCCTTTGGAGGAAGATAGACAATTGTTGATGAATGTTGTTGTAGCTCAAGAGAAGGACTATAACACTAGAAGAAAAGTTGTTAAGGGAGTTGGGCCTCAAGCCAAAACTAAAACACCCTTGCTCACAAGCATTCCAAAAGAAGCTCCTAGGAAAGAAACACTTGCTAGAAGCTCTGTTGTCCTGAGAAAAAATTACAGTCCTCATCACGCCCAAGCTGCCAAGAATCCTTTGCCATCTGATGAATCTTCTTGTATCCCTTCCAATGTTGTTTTTCCAAAGAGTGTCCCCTATGACATAGCCCAGGTATTGAGCCAAATTAAAGTGAGTGTTCCAATCATTGAGTTGCTTAGAATTCCTGAGCATAAGAAGAGAGCATTTGAGTACTTGGGATTGAAAGAAGAGAAGATCACCCCAAGCAGAAATGTAAATGTTGTTGAGACTCCTCTTCAAATCATTGTTGACCTTGAAACACCACCAGCAATGGAAGATCTTGGAGAGACACCTGAGGTATATTTGGGGACATCCTTGGTTGATTCCCAATTGAATGTTGATCCATTCTTTACAACTTTGCTCATAAAAGATAGGCTACTTCACAATTGTATGTTTGATTCCAGTGCATCATGTAATGTCATGCCTCTAGAAGTCATGAATGAGTTGGATATCAAGGTGATAGCTACCTATGGGAAGTGTACTACCATGGATTCAAGGGAAGTGTTGGTGGTTGGTTGTGTGAAGGGTTTGGTAGTGCAACTTGTAGCCTATTCGGGTAAGAATTTGAAACTGGATGTTGTAATTGTTGACTACCCTACCAAATGGGGTATGCTTTTGTCAAGAAAATGGGCTGCAAGTGTTGGTGGCAGTGTTTAGATGGATATGTCTTTTTCCACCATTCCCATTGAAGGTAGCCTGGTCAAACTTTATGGTGAAAAGAAGATGTTGCACCTAATTGAAGATCCCAACAATGCTTCCTATGAAGTGTTGTTTGCTGATGTAGATGCTAAGAATTTCATTGGTTTTGCTGATGGAAAAGAACACAAGATGGACAGATCAAAGTGCCTTGATATGGTAGGTTCTCCTTGGACCTTGCTATTTGATGGAGCTTGCTCCAAATTTGGAAATGGTGCTGGTATAGTTCTGCTTTCTCCTAGTTTGGAAGAGTTTGCTTTTTCCTTCAAACTTAATTTTGAATGCACTAACAACATTGCTGAGTATGAGGCATTGTTGTTGGGGTTAAGGATTGCATGGAAGTATGGAGTGAAAGATATTGTTGCAAAAGGAGACTCAGAGCTGGTTGTCAAACAAATAAGAAAACTATATGCTACAAAAAATTAGCGTATGAAACAGTATAAGCATGCAGTTTGGGATCTAATTGAAATGTTTGATTCCTTTAACATTGTTTACCATGACAGAGGTCTTAATGTTGCTACTGATAAGTTGGCAGTGTTGGGTTCTAGATTTGAAAATTGCACCATTTCACCTTATTGTGAATACAACATTGAAGTGCTGACTAGGCCAGTTGTCCCTGATAATGTGAAACATTGGCAAGTCTTTAACAATGATGCTCAAGTGCTAAGGTTCTTGCAAAACTAGGGTGAGTTTGTAAATCAGAATATTGATTGGGAGCCAATGGTATGCATGACTGAAGGAAGAGAAACTTTGTTTGGAAAAGATATCATCCAATTGAAAACAAACACCATTCCTAGAGGTCTTGTTGCACTTGAGTCAAATTTTAACAATGTTGATTGCATCATAAATAGAAACATGTTTACTTCAAGGGATGTGGAAGAGCATGACTTGGGAACAAAGGAAAAACCAAGGAAGGTTTGGTTGGGCAGAAATTTAAGTAAAGAAGAAAAATAGTCCTATGCCCAACTCTTGAAAAAATATCAAGACTGCCTTGCTTGGTCCTATTCAGAGCTGAAAGCATACAGAGAAGATTTATTTCAGCATGAGATCCCTCTTGAAACAAATTCCAAACCATTCAGATAGAGGCAAAGGCCAATTAATCCACTTCTCTCCATGAAAATGCAAGAGGAGTTAAGGAAGTTGAGAGATGGAGGTATTATTCAGCCCACTAGATATTCATCTTGGGTTGCAAACCTTGTGCCAGTCAGAAAGAAGAACAGAGACATCAGACTTTGTGTGGATTTTAGAAATCTAAATAAAGCATCCATGAAGGAACAACTATCCCTTGCCAAATATGGAAAATATGTTGCAGCTTGTGATAGGGTCTGAATTGCTTTCTACATTGGATGGTTTCTCCGGATATAATCAAGTGGTTGTTAAAGAATCAGAAAGACTTAAGACAACATTCACTACTCCTTGGGGGACATATGTTTTTGTTAGGATTCCCTTTGGTTTGATGAATGCTGGTGCCACTTTTCAAAGAGCAATGGATGTTGCTTTTTCTGGTTACATCAATGAGTTCATTGCAGTTTACCAAGATGATGTGACTATATTTTCAAGGCAGAGAGGTGATCATTTGCAGCACTTGGAGAAGATGTTGATCAGATGTAGGGAGTATGGAATTTCTCTTAATCTGAAGAAGTGTCATTTTGGCATGCAAAAGGCCAAGCTGCTTGGTCACATTGTGTCAAAAGATGGTGTTATGATAGACCCTGAGAGAGTGGAAGCAATCAACAAGGTACCTATCCCAAGAACCAAGAAAGGCATCCAGTCTTTCTTTTGTCAGATTAATTTTATTAGAAGGTTTGTTTCCAACTTTGCTGAGTTGACTCTTCCAATCACAAGCATGCTAAAGAAGGACCAAGTTATCAAATGGGAGGAGGCTGCCATTCAAGATTTTGAAGGAATTAAGGATGCACTTAAACATGCACCTGTTTTAGCAGCCCCAAACTATAAGAAGCCTTTCCAAATCTTTTCCTTTGCTTCTGAGTATACCATTGCTTCTGTTTTGCTGCAAAAGGATGAGAATGAGGCTGAGAGGCCTATTTCCTTCTTTAGCAAGGCTTTACAAGTTGTTGAGTTAAAGTATACAATCATGGAGAAACAAGCATTTTCCTTGGTGAAAGCAACAAAAGTTTTCAGGCCTTATATATTGAGTTCAAAAGTTGTTGCCTATGTTCCCCACACCATGGTGAAAGACATCTTATCAGAGATGGAGATCTCAAGTAAAATATGTAGATGGGTGAAAAAACTACAGGAGTATGATATGGAAATCCAAACCACAAATTTGGTAAGAGGTTTGGGTCTTGCTAAGCTCATGGCTGAGAGAAACTTGCAGAATGTGGAAGTGAATCAGCTAGAGGAAGAAAGGGTAGATGTGCTTGCAAAGTTGGTAAATTCTGAGTGGTACAAGGATGTAATATTTTACCTTAGACACCTTTGTTGTCCTGATCATTTAAATAAAAATCAGAAAAGAGCCCTCAAGCTGGCTTCTCAAAAATATATCATTACAGACCTTGGGCTGGCTTGGAAGAACCCTGAAGGTGTCCTCTTGAAATGCATAGCTGAAGATGAAGCTCCCAAGATAGTTGCTGATTTCCATGGGGGAGTTTGTGGAGGACACTTTGCTAGGAGAGTAACAACACATAAGATTTTGAGGGCTGGTTATTGGTGGCCTTCTCTTTTCAAAGATGCAACCCAGCTGGTTAGAAAATGTGATAGTTGCCAACATTTCTCTGGAAGACTAAAAGCTTCAGGCTCCCTTCCTTTGCAGCCTGTATCAATTGAAGCCCCTTTCAAGCAATGGGGAATGGACTTCATTGGTGAGATTTCAGATCCTTCTAGTGCTGGTCATAAGTGGATTCTTGTAGCCACTGATTATTTTACAAAATGGGTTGAAGCAATCCCATCTAAAAAGGCAACACACCAAGTGGTAGTGGACTTCTTATTGAATCATATCATATGTAGATTTGGAGTTCCAGTTAAGATTGTATCTGATAATGCCATGTGCTTTAGAGCCAAACCTTTAATGGCAATGTGCAATGAATATGGAATCAATCTGACTTATTCTTCAAACTACAACCCCCAAGGGAATGGACAAGCTGAGTCCAGTAATAAGAACTTGCTGAAGATCATTAGAAGAACCTTGGAAATGAACAAGAAAAAGTGGGGTGAACAATTGAAGTTTGTAGTTTGGGCTGATAGAATAACTCCTAAAAGAGCAACTGGTAAAAGCCCATTTGAATTGGTGTATGGAACTCAGGCTTTTCTGCCCTTACACCTACAATTATCTTCATTTCAGTTTTCCCAACAGTTGGAAGATCAAGAGCATGGCCCATATGAATCAAGGATCAATCAGATTATTGAGCTTGATGAGGAGAGAAGAGCATCCCATCAAAGGCATATCAGATTTAGAGAGAAATTGAAGAGATTGTTTGACAAGAAGGTCACTCCTAGAGCCTTCAATATTGGAGATCTGGTTTTGTTGTGGGATAGTAGGCATGAAGACAAGGGAAAGCATGGCAAGTTTGATGCATTATGGATGGGCCCTTATGCCATTGATATCAGAATTGGTGAACATACCTTTTTTCTCAAAGATCTAGATGGGGAATTGCTGGAGCTGCCTGTTAATGGTAGACATTTAAAACATTTCTTGGATTAATCCCCAAAGTGAGGTATGCACAAATTGTACAATTGTATAGTCTTTGTTTTTGCTCTATTTTTTGTTGTTTGGTGGTTTGTGGTTTGCCCTTTGTTCTTGGCAGCCATTTTGGTTGGTTTCTCGGCTTGTTTTTGTTGGGTGGTTCTAGTTTTTTGGGCTGCCTTGTGTTTTGACTCCTTTTCCCAATGGTATTTTGGCACTTGGTCTACATTTTGTCCTTGTGGCACTCACTGGGAGTGCCCATCCCCAGGACAGGAGCCAATGTTAGTGCCATTTTTGAGCTTGCATTGTGTGCCCTAATTTTTCATGTCTGATTTTTCTCAAAAATGTTTTATTTCTCAAATTGGTGATCTGCATTTTCTCCCCCCTAGTTGAATGTTTCAAAATTGCCCATAAACTTGTTGTTCTTACCCTGGTTTAAAAGAGAAATCCATGTATGCTCTTATTTGTGCCCTAGGTTTTTCCATTTTTGGGCTGTGTCATTTTCCCTTTGCCAAATCGTGTAAAAAATTGAATTGATCAAAGCTAAATTGTATGGGTTAATTTCCCAATCCTAAGGTTGAAAATAATGACAAATCATGCTTCAGTTGGTTTAAAATCAAGAAATCAGCCATCCTTGTTGAAAATTTGAATTCTAGGGCATCCTTTAAATTTTTCACGATTTGACGGTCATACAGGTGTCGTTTTCCTGTCAAATTTATCATCGCAAGGTAATGGCAACGTGGCGGGTTCCTATTGGCTGAGGGATGTCGGGAAATATTTTTAACTTACCATTTTTTGAAATTTTGGCAAAAGGGAAAATTTTGATCCGCGGCTCCGCCTTCTGCAATGAGGTGCCTATGTGGCACATTTTGATTGGCTAGGGGATTGGCGGGTGGTGGGATTTCCTTAGGAATTTTTGGTTTCATTTTGCAAAATTTTCAAAATCAATTTTTGGCCCAAAGGCCCGCAACGAATAGGGAGAGGACACGTGGCATGGAGGGCATGTGGATGGCGGGGGGACTTGGAGAATTTGGATGTTTTATGGCTCAAAGTGTTAAGGTGGAAATTTGGCCTGAAACTCCACGGCCAATCACAAGTGGACATGTGTCTAGGAAAGGTCAGGATGGGGCAGTGGGTTTCGTGATGAATTTGAAGTTTTTAACTTCAAATGGTAAAAGTGAAAAATTGGGCCAAAGTTCCAGAACCAATCAAAAGAGGACACGTGTCCAAAATTTGCAAAAATGAAGGAAGGGGCCAAGGGAAAACTTGATGATTTTTTGCTTTTTTTTCTAAAAGTGAAAAATGGATTATAGCCCCTGCTCCAATCAGGTGGAGACACATGTCCAAAAATTCAAAAGTCAAATGCCTTGTGTGAATTTTTGATCAAAATGAAGAGGCAGGAGGTTTGGACTTCGGGGGGAACTTTGGCACTTTTGCATTTTTGGAAAAATAGGTTAAAAGTATAAAAGGGAGACTTAGCCCCGCAGCTAAATCAGAGATTGCCACAGTGGCATCGGGAAGATGGAAGTATGGGGGATTTTGGGAAAAAGGTAGAATAGGATTTTTCCAAAAGGAGGTAAAATTGTTAGAATTGGTTGGTCCATGGTTTCAATGGGACCCACCTTTGGACACGTGGTGGGTCCAGAAGGGAGAAGCGGGGATATTTTGCAAAATTTTCCAAATTTTCAAAAGGTCACGAATGCATTTTTTAAAGGCATGGGCCCGATCCAGTCATGTTTTGACACGTGTCCCACCTTATCCAAAGTTTAAAAAGGTAATATTGAGCTTATTTTTTAAATGGCATTTTCCACGTGGAGGGATGATATTAAAAAGTGGATGAGATCAATGGTTACTGTGCATTCATTTTTTGGGCCACCATGGGAGCTCCAAGAAGCTTGGAATCATGATTTCTTCATCAATTTTCATCAAATCTTATATGATTTTGTGTCACCTTGGCCTTCTGAGAACAATGGCATCATTTTCATGACCTAATTCTTTGATCTATGGTGTTTTTGATGTAATTTTGGCTCAGGCCTGAGAAAAAACGTGAAATGTCACAAAGTCAAAAGTTGCAGAGGTAAAATTGAAAAGGGGAAAAGGTAAAAAATGATGAATGAAAGATGCTTGCATGCCTGAATGATAAAAACATGCCCCTAGGGTGGATAATGATCCTGAATTTGTGTAATGATTTAACTTTTTGTGCATACCTGGCAACCTGCGAGTTGTTTTTCCATTTGGTGTCACTGTCATTAAATCATGAGGTTTTTTGTGACAAGTTTGATCCCATAGCATATTATTTTCTTGGGAAGGAAGACTCCAATGTGGCATGAAGTATATAATGCATTTTGGAGAAATTGTAAAGGGTCGGGAGTTGAAAATCATGAGCAAATTTTGAGAAAAAGCTCATTTTCTAAGAAAATCCACCAAAGAACTAGGTTAATGTCTCATGTGTTGGAAAATTCATGTATGTGGGTTGGTTACAAGTGTATAGCCACCACACAGCTCTGAGATTGTTCATGTAACTCTCCCCTGCTGTTGAATCTAACAAGTTTTGAATTAAATCTATGTTTTCCTTTGGGCAATATGATGTCTGTTATCAATTTTAAATGCCTGCAAATAAATTTTATTGTTCTTATTGCAATCTTGCATTGAAAATATTTAGAAGTCACATAGGATCTCCATTTCTAGTTGATAGTTTAGTGGCATTTGCAATCTCATACTCAGAAGAGCCTTCATCTGATAAGGAGATAAAAAATTTAAAATCACTTTACCTTCCTTGACTGCAGAGATTTATTGTAAGCCTTTGGGGGTACCTTAGGCGTGGTTTGATCATGGATTTTTGTGTTTAGTTGAGTTATTTACTTCAATATTTTGTGGTGAGTTCTCAAAGATTGTGTGAAGAGTGCAACCTATGGGCTTCCATTTGTGCCTCTTCTAGTTGAAAGAACATCCTTATTATTTTAGGCATTGCATCTGATAGTTGTTCAAGTATTGTACAGATTGTCAAAGATTTGATCTATCCCAGTTTGTCTTATCAATCTCCCACCAAAAATCATCCAACAACAAAGATCCTATCATGTACTATCCTTGATTTGCATGTGTATACCCACAGAAGATCAAAATCTATTTGCAAAAGTATGCACAACAGATCAGGATTTCCAATGTCTCTAGTAACCTTTGCCTTGTTTTGAGAACATACCCATGTTTTGAGAAGTGACAACTTGTGAGAGTTCAGATCTGGGGTGTTGATCATGTTTTCATCAAGGTCTCCATCATAGAATTTCAAGCAAAAAGAGAAGGACATCTTCATCTCCTTCACCATTACAAGGTTACAAAATAGGTCCTCTTACCTTGGTTGCAAGGCACAACCTAAAACAGCTAGGACAAGATCAAGTCCTATTGGAGTGCTATCCATTTCTCCACAAACCTGAGTGCTAGCTAGACCATATCCCTGGCTACCAATAACATACAACATGGTCTAATCTATCTTTAAGCAGTTCTCCTTAATTAATTAAAAGAATATTGAAATAATAATAATAAATATTATTATTAAAATATTTAAATAAAAATATTAAATTAATTAAACAATAATAATGTGGGACCTCCTTAAGATTGCTTTGCACTGAAGGGGGAATTCCATGTGAAATGGTAAAAAATGAGTCCAACTCGGTGGTTGGCTTGCCAAACCAACTCACCAAATTGGGTCTGAGGTTCTCTTCACTGTGTATCGGATGAGTTCATCACCAAAAAGCTCCCTGCATCAAGCTCCTCAAAACGTGCTTTCCATCACTTATCGTAACCAAGATCACTGTGTAACTACACTGCCCCTTTTTACTGAAATGAGCCACCTAACACCAACCAAGCTCCATCACCGACTTGGTGAGCTATATGGGTCAACGTTGAGCTTCTCACTGAGCTCCACATGAAATCACTGAGCTCGTACTCAAATATCTAGTTGATCCATTCCTTTGTGTGTCAATTCATGTTTGAAATGTCTTGGCTCAAGCTCACCATAATTGAATTCAAACTTATTTAATTGCATGACTTTCCATGACTCAGTCATTGCAATCCATGTGAATCCGAGTTCTACTATCGCACCATGTATAGACATTGACTTAATGATATTTAATTCATCTTGGCCTCATGAATGTTTCTCCTTCTGTAATCCTCTTGCAATCTTGGTGAGTTCTATGTTTGGCCCATGCCACCTGGTCGTTCCTTCATGTGAGCTCTCAATCCATTTATCACTTGTAACATTTCTTTTGGGTGCCAAGCTTTTCCAATTGAACTCATCCTCCACATTACCTAAGTTTTATGTTATTTCCACAGGTGATTTCAACAAATGTATATTTGCACTTATTTTTAGCTTGAATGAGCTTTATATTCCACGCTTGATGATTTCCCTCCACTTCAACCGGGTTTCTTGCTATGCAAAGTCAAGTTATTCTATAGATCACAACGAGAGATCCTCCATTGTCATGAACATCGTCGAGTTCTGAGCACCCTACTGAAGTCACCAAGCTCCAAATAGATCTCTTCATTGAGAAATTTGAACTTACCTTCCTCGAACTCCACTATGACATTGAGATGAGTTTTGCATTTTAACATCCAAAATGACGAGCTCACTACCTAGTGATCTTGACCAACATTCATGAAATCAATCCTTCTTCATGAGTCTACTAACTCATCCCTTACGTAAGCTATCTTCGACCTACTTTCTCAGTGAATGGATCAAATTATTTTGACTCCACCCGAGTCATCTCTTCCTGTTTGGTTAAAAGAGCTACCCATACTAACTACCTCGATTCACTCAGTGAGCTCCATAATGCATTACCATGACCTCATAATTCTTCCACATATTCTTGCCATGTTGATTGTCAAACACACCCTTGTTGACTTTCCAAGAGTTAATCCTTTCAACTCACCTCATGGTGCACCAACTCTCCATGTGGTGCACCCAACACAACTTCTCATGCTACCAACTCAACCTTTGTCTCTTCTTTTGGCATGCTATTTAAAACACCTACCACATGTGCTTCCGTATATGTCTAGTCCACACATCCCAGGGATCCTTCTACCATAGGCATGCTCGAAACTTGGTGTTTCACCTATTTCCAATACTAACATGTTGACTCAGTCTCCTCTTTCATGATGTTGGGTTTGCATCAACACGTCGCACCATATTGAACAGTGCTCACCATGTCACATTTCCTTGACAGGAATGACACCTAACTCGGCCCAACCATTCTAATTTTCCCATGGTTACAGACATAAAATTATTTGAACATGGAGATCATTACAATGGTTTGCCATCTCATCATTTCCCTTGGAAATTCTCATCCGATTTTCCATGTACGGGATTACTAGCTTGGCTTGCCATCACTGAACCCCCAAATTTGGTTTCAACTTGGAAATTCCCCACGAGTTCCGACATCCTTCGGTCATTGGAACTCCAAACACCTTAGCCAGAATGACTCAAACCCCCCTGTTCTGACCTGAGTCTTCCTTTTACCTTCCTTGAGATGAGCTCATACTTGAGCTAAGTTTAGTCATGGTGAGCCTCAAGCATAGATCGGTCGGGTGTTTCCTAAAATTCCTCGAGCTCCCTATATGCTTCAGGCTTGGCCATTCCTTGGCTCAAAGGAACAAGCTTATATTCTTTGGTAAGTTCCAGACATGTTACCTTCTGAACTCGATTATGATACATTTTGATTTATTTACATAATGAGTTGAGCTCTTAGTTCAAAGATCAAAAAAATTGTGAATATGAGGCAATTGGTTTCAACCTACACTTATGACTCAGTTGTTCACTTTCATGACTCTGTGCCTATGATTTTCTGAGTCGTTACCCTCTTTTCTCAGTGAGCCCACAGCCAATTCAAGGTCATTTGACCCCTTCACTTTTGTACAAAGAACCCATTATCACCGAATGACTCATCCTAAACCACTCACTACCATGTTGAGCATAAACTTGGTGCCATGAGTTTCTTAAGCAAAAATATCTTTGAGCTCAAGGTCAAGCTCACCTGTAACTACTGAGCCATCCATACAATCTTCACGAGCTTCATTTGATTGACCTTGATAGACTTGACACCAAGCTCCCAACAATGATTCCCTTCTACACTGAGTCGAGCTCATGATACAAGCACCCTTCCCCCGAACCAACTTGATGCATATCCCTTATAAAACTTGTCATAACATGTTATTCAACTCGCTGAGCAGCTCGTTAAGCTGCTCGATGAGTCATTTGGGTTCAAAACGTATTAGATATTTTCACATTTGGCTCCATAAAATTATGAATATCACTGAATTTTATTAAACCATGAAGATCATGAAATGACAAAAATACCCCTTTAAATGTGATTAGTTAATTTATAACACCTGTGCCCTTGTTAGCTAGAAGTGGGTTCGGTATAGACGATTCTTCATATCATGCAAAAATTCATTTTTCAAAACCCCAGAAAGGGGAAAACTAACCCATGATGATCTTGAATACTCTCATAATAATGTGAATGTTCTTAAAATGCAAAATTTGGTTTGTAGGTAAAATTGTTCCCATTATTCAATTTTTCTCCAAGGGGCAAAATTGGATAACATTTTTGATGGCCTCTTAGGGAAGATTACCTGCTAAGCATAATTCTAGTAGCCTTAAGTCATGCATTGGGAATGAAGTCAATATTGGAATTCTGAAAGTGATTTGATCTTCTATGATACATCCTGGAATCTCCTCAGGCATTCCAATCTTGGACCTCCCTAGAATGCTAAGCCTGAAGTATACTAAATTCATTGAATGCTTGACATCTATGGAACACTATAGAATTTTGAATGAGGCATACCATGAAACTCTTATGGAAACTTTGAACCTTCTTCTCCTTGACACATCCAATGATGAAACAATGTGCAACAACAACACAAAAACATAACAACAAGGAAAGAAAAATAACAACAACACATAACAATGTGCATAAGAACTTGGAAAAAAACACCTAATTAAACTATACAAGGGTGGAACACTTCTCAAAAGAATCTTTGAGATGTATCTCATTCACATGAATGGACAATTCTTCTACATTGAGCCTAGATAGAAGAAATGAATTCACCTCTTTGCAACTCGTGATGATGTATGGTCCACTACAAAGAGTGTCAAATTTGGCATGATTTCCTGGCTTGGACCTGTCTTCATCCCATTTGAGGACTAGATATCCCTCTTGAAAATGCTTGTCAGATGCCTTTTTGTCAAAATATTTCTTAACATGAGCCTGATGTTTCTCCAAAGTCTTCATAGCCTTTTTTTGTACTTCCTCTAACTCCATGAGTTCAACAAACCTTACTCTCAGAGGATCACTCTCCATAACTTCAAGTTGATGAGATAACTCCAAAGAAGGTAACTCTAAGGAGAGAAGGCATTTTTCTTCCCTTCCATATACAAGTACGAAATGAGAATTCCCTATTATTGATATGAATTTCCAACTTCTTGTCTAGATGAGTGTACGAGTAATCAAGAAACACTAAACAACATTGAGTATACAAGGGATTAGTACCTTGAAGATGATGATGGATGATACGGGCATAAATAAGATATATGTATGATATAAAGAAGCTAGATTTACAAAATTGAAACATATAAGATTAGATCATAATATGCGGGGGTTGCCCAGACAATGTCGGTTCTAAGAGGATTCTAACTCCCTTGGAGGATGTCAACCCCCATGTCATACAAGATAATAATAGATCATGAACAATAGTAATGGAATATAAAATGAAAATAAACTAAAATGACGAGTGAACTTAGCTTGTGCTCTGTTATGGAGATGAACCGGGCATCAAGAAGCCAAGATAATGAACCATGGAAAAGGTTTCTTCTGTAAATTGGCAGAACTTAATTAAGATCTTTCTTATCTTCTCTAGGCCTAGGTATCTCTAGAGCTTCTTGAAAAATATATCCTCCTCCCCTTTCTAAGTCTTCGGTCCCCCAAAATATGAGGGAGAAACCCATATTTATAACTTAGATGTGAGGTTAGATTGGGGTTAACAAATAATCAAGGTTGGGTAGAGTAACTCGAGTTAAGAGATATGATGTGATCACATGGGGACCATGGATTGAATTATTAGATGGAGTGGGGAGCATGATTGACATGGTGGGTGAGATAAAATATTCCATTTAAAAAGGAGTGTCGAATGAGTGTATTAATACCCATGGATTAAATAAAATTTGAGAGATGGGGATATGCCAAAAGTTGAATTATCAAATGGGTCTACATGGAGCCTATTTGATAATTAATCAAATAAGATGAGAAAATGGATAGGGTTTCATTTAATTTAAGAAAAATAAAAGTGAGAATGGAAATTGCGTGAGTGTGAGATGATGGAGGGGCGCTATACAAAAAATATGTGTCTACATTTGCCCCTTTTTATTGAGTGGTTTGTGATAGCAAGCGACGAAACAAAAACAAAAAGGGTTAGATGAAAGATGTGTCTGAAGATGGATGAAAAAATTACCAAAGGAAATGTGCCCTAGGTAAAAAAGGATCACAATAATAATAATAATAAGTATGGAGGTGACTGCAATATCACATGGGTAGAGGACAATTACAGCCTCAATGAAGACAGACGACAACGTTCTATAGACCAGTTAGTGGGTGAAGACCACTGTAATATGGATGTAAACCAAGATGACCAATGGGTCATAGGAAAACATCAAAATATGTGTAACTGAAAGTGAAAATATGTGCGAAATACTTCATTTGTGAGGAATCGTGTGAAAAATCATGCATCCACAAAAGGGACAAGGATGAAGATATTGACGCCCCAACACCGAGCACGAGAAGGACAGAAAGTGAGTTATATGTGTTGAAAAGTATAAAGATGAAAAGGTTCCCCAACATAAGACATATATTGATGTTGAAATAAGATATCCCAAGGGGAATAATCATAAATGTTCACATGATGATCAGAACGGATAGAAATGTGAGATAAAATTCCCTAAAAGGGTGATAAATATGATGAAAATCATGTTTTGTAGGAAATATGCATAAGTGTTAGAAAATTAGAAGATGAAGAATATAAAGAAGTCTTGTTTCTTTGAAAAGTATGATAGAGATAGTTTTGCGGAAAAAAAAAAGCAGAGCAAATATTCATGGAAGAGAACAAGATTAGATAGGTGATGGATGTTATGGTATATTCTAAGAAAAAAATGTCAAAATAAGATGGGAAGATATTCTTAGAAATGGATATGATGATGTCCCTCTGAGAGGATTGATGAAAATAAAAGATGTGACAAGGTTCTCAAAAAGAGAAGAGGTCAATGTGGCAAAGAGAAGAACACGAACAGTAATGAAAGGGATAGATGGTGATACATAAATGGAGAAACATTAGCATTGACTGTGAATGCCAGATGTAAGGGATGTTGAGAAAGAGAAAAGGGAATTGATATGAGGATTGGTTGATTATGAGAAGAGAAAGAAAGATTTAATATGAAGGTGACAGGGGTATGGAATAGAGGGACGAAAGTAGAGGAGAAGAAAATAAGAAATGAAAGGGGAGGAAGAAGATAATAAGGAAGGATTATAGATAAAGGGGGAAATGAAGAATGACAAACAAAGAGAAGAAAAGAAAAGAATAGAACAAAGGATGAAATTATAAAAAAGGGAGAGAGTTATTCAAGACGAAAGGCATGATAAGGGATGGAGTAGAGGAAAATAGAGAGGTAATGGAAAACGAAATAGATGATAGAGCAAAGAAAATTGAAGGAAACAAATCATAGTGAGGAAATCCAAGGCAAAGAATATGGAACTGACTATATGGAAATGCATGTGGATGATGATATGATAAAGGAAATGGGATAATGCCTAAGAGTCAGGTTTTCGAAGGGGAAGCAAGGAGGAATTGTGAGGTAAAATGGGGAGAAGGACGATGTAGAAGAAGTAAACTAAGATGAAGATCAGAAAGGAGGAGAAGACAATGAAGAAAATTATGCAGAAGAAAGAGAACCAAGAATGAAAATATTTGGTAAAGAGAGAGAAGCATGAGGAACGTAAAGAGAAACTTGAGGGAAGGAATAACATCTATTGGAAAAGAAATAGAGATGCATGAGATGAGGATATGATGATGACGAGAAAATAGAGAGATGTATGATGAAGACAGTGAATAAATTTGCAAGGAATAATGGAAGATAGAGAGGTGGTGAGGAAAAAGAAAGGAAGGGATAGGAGAGGCAATGCCAGTGAATGGATGTTAGGAGAAATCCACTGATAATTATCAGTAGAAAAAGATGGGACAAAAAATGAGACAAGGCAGAAAGTAAATGAAGAATGGGAGGGGGAACGCCAATGAAGGGATGTTAGGATAAGTCCTTCGATAATGATCAGAGGACATAGAGGAAGGAAGGAATGAAGATAGAATGGATGAGGTCAAAGAAAAGGATTCAAGTTGTGTAGAATGGGGATGGGTGATTTTTAAGAGAAGTCCACTGATAATTACTAGTGCGGAAATGGAAGATCATGAGGAAATAATGTTAGAGGGAGATCAATGACAATGACGGGTAAATATGGGGGTAGATATGTGGGAGAACTCTAGAAGACTCAGTTGAAAGAGTAAATAAAGGAGGGATAACAATGTGTAGGAAGATGAAGGAGAGGAGAGGATGTAGTGGATGAGAATGAATGAGAGAGAAATGAAGAAACAAGACACAAAATGAATAGAGAAGCAACGGTTAAGTAAGATTACCCAGTGAAGGATGATGGAGATGAAAAGGGGACTAGTAAGAAATGGCATTTGTGTGAATGGAAGAGGAGGTGAGAGGATGTGATGATGAGGAATGACGAGAAAGTGTAGATGGAGAGAATGTGGGATAGTGGGGTAGTGCAGGATAACAAATCATGCTTTAGAGGGACTCTTAAGTAAGATCACCAAACCGAAAGTGACGATATGGAAGGAGAAAGACAACATTGTATTGGATGTAGATGTGGAAGGATTGGTTGGAATGCATGAGTATGATGAGAGGCAAGAGAAAAATTATGAGGAAGAGATGATGGGAGATGGAAGGATCAGATGGCCAACCATTCTTAAGAGAAACTCTTAAGTAAGATTTCCATGTGATGGAGATGGTTAAGTAGGATCGCCAAATTGAAGAAGAAGAAGAATGATGAAAATATTGAGCAATGTATACCAAAATGGAACAAGAGATGAAAGGAGATGATATTAAAGTGATAACAAAGAAACAAAGGAGTGTGACATGAGTGGATGGATGAACATATGCAACGTAGATGGAGAGTGTAAGGGAAATCCTTAACTAGGATGCCCACATGGTGATAGTGATGATGCAAGAGTGTTAGGTGAAAAAGGAGGAGTGGAAATATGTTTGTGGTGGTGATTATCATTTGTTGAAAGAGGAAATGGTGGAGAAGCTTCTACAACGGGAGGATCTAAGGAAGAAGATATAACTTAACTAAGATTTTTTGGTTGTATGGATGATTAATTAAGATTGTCAAACTAAAAGCGGAAGAGTAAAAGGGAAAATCAAGAGGAAAGAAAAGTAAGATATCTGGCATCGTGCAAGGGGACATAAAAGTGAGAAGGATGATGTGGAGAAAAATGGTGATGAATGCACATAGAGAGCGAGGAGAAATGGATCAAAAAAATCATTGAACATGTTGAGATATAGGGCACTACAAGATAATGAACTTTCCTTGAGAAGGACCCTCAAGTAGGATTCGCAAACTGCAATGGTGATCAAGTAGAATTCACAAACCGAAGAGTGTATTTGCGAATGCATTCATGGAGATGATGGATAGATATAAATTTCATAGTGTGAAATTTGATGTGATTTTTATAAAAGATGATTTGGCTGAGATAAATGGAATGTAGCTTTTGTAAGGGTGTATAGGGAAACTATGTTTCAAACTAGATTGGAGATAAACAAGAAAGAGAACCACTCAAGGCATTGTACTTATTGGTGATAATAGGTGTTAATACATAACCATCGATCATTTGTTATACCAAAAGATCATGAGGGAAATACGGATGAAATATGCTCATAATCCTAATGTTGACATGCTAAAGGGATTGAATATGTGACTTGTATGTGAGAAGAGGGATCTCTAAAGGTGGTGTTGCTTAAGTCTATGCCCCAACTCTGTAAAAGGGAAAGAAAAATAGCAGAAATCTTATCAATACGTGAAGATTTCGGAAAATTTTGATAAAAGAAGGTTGATCAATGTGGAAAACCTTCCAGATGCCATAATAATAGAGTAGCCATCCTTCGAGGGTATGGTCTACATAAGATAGATGCCAAGAATAATATGATATCCATCCTTCAAGGGATTGATCTATCTCTTTTGATTTTGCTTTGATTTTGATTTGTATACTTTTCTTTATTTTTTTCTTTTATTTACATGAACAATTGTCTTTCAAGGGATCAATCTATTTTTGATAACTTTGATTTTTCCTTTTGCATACATAAATTTTAGCTTCACATGGGGGAGAGCTGGGAATAGCTAAGTAAACCAATTAACAGGGGATAAGAAATGTATAAGAGATACCCTAGACCCTTTGCATGGTTGCAATAGGAGAATGAGAAGGTGAAAGATGTAATGGTTATAGGGTCATATCAAAGTAGTGAAGGCGGACCACATAATTCAGATCATTACAATGAAAAATGGAAGGGGCTAAGGATGGCAGAAAAATCTAAGGATGTAACTAAGTTCTCATTGGTAAATATGCTAATAGTAGACTTGTCGCAAGTGTAATGCATTAAGAGGTTTTGTCTCTGGTTTACCACCACAAGATAGAAGATAGTGTAGTTACAATAAGATAAGATGATAGCCAAGTAAGAAACAAAAACTATGTCCTAAAGGAAACAAACATATGACCACAATGGTGGATTTAGATGAAAATAAATGATGCCCTAAGACAGACATAAACATAGAAGGACAATCATGGCCTCAAATGAGGGCTTGATGAAATCAATGGTGTCCCAAAAGAGACACACATATAGCCACAATGATGGATTTCTAAATAGATGGTGCCCCAAAAGAGACAAAAATATAGCCACAAAGGTGGACTTGGAGAAAAAGGTCCCTCAATGGAGAGATAAACATGTCCTTAAAGGAGGAATTTGATGAAAAATATAATACCCCCAAAAGGAGCATAAACATAAAATAATAAATATGGCCTAAAAGGAGGACTTATGAAATAAACGGTTTCCCGAAAGAGACACACATATAGCCACGATGGTGTACTTCAAAATAGATGGTGCCCCAGAAGAGACAAAAATATGGCCACAATGGTGGACTTCGAGAAAATGGTCCCTCAATGGAAGGACAAAAATGGCCTCAAAGGAGGACTTAGAATGAAATAAGAATTTGGATATAATTAATTTAGAATGGATGTATGTGAAGGAGGTAGATAAAACAATGTCAAAGAGTAGAGTCCCCTAGTAACAAAGGGGTTGTATAGATGAGATGATCAAGGGCGATGGAAGGTTGTTCCCCCAATAAGTTAAATGTGAAGGGGTTACAGGATGTCGAAAGAGTTTAGAAGAGATTGTTTTACATTTGGATGGGATAAATGATTGGAAACCATAAGTCTGTTTAGCAAGATAAGCGGCATTGATGAATAATGGAAGACCTTCCTTAGGAGGAATGTCGTGTACATGAGGGATGTTAATGGATGAAGTGGATGAAGGAATCATGGGAGACTCGATAGATGGGATATGAATTGGATTCAAAGTAAATGGAGAAGAAACTTTCCCCTGAATGAGGAAGTCATCTTTCTCAATAAGATTGTGGACGATTGACTAAAATGCCTTACAATGTTCGATATCATGGCCTGGGGTACGATGATAAGCACACCTGCAATTAGGATTGAACCATGATGGTTTGGGACCATAAGGATTGAAGGATTTAATAGGAGGAAGTTTAATGGCACATGTTTGAGTTAAATGTCAAAAGATATCTGCGTATGACCCCATTGAAGTGTTATGGGGAAGGTAACTCTTATGGGTTTTGATAGGATGTCTCAACTTGTAGTTAGGAGAAAACGTGGATGTAGATTGGATGTGTGAATTTCATGTTTTGGAGGACAAATCAAATTTAGTTGAAGAATTGTATTGTTTGGATGTGGATTGATTATTGAAAGATGTCATAGATGGAAAAACTGATCCTGACATGGATGTTGTGGCTATGGATTTTTGAGAAGAGGGAAAACCTGAATGTTTCCACGGATATGCAGGGGACTGTTAGGGATGTTTTCCCCGAGCCTTAGACTTCAACCTATAAGATTTACCTCTAGCATGGATGACAATAATTTCAATAGGAGGATCTGATAGCGGTGGTGTGGTTATTAATAGAGAATTTATCCTAAAACAAGACGAAGATGTTAAGGAAGAGATAGGTGTTTGTATGATGTGATTAATGATATCTATGTGAGATGTGGATTGTTTCAGTTTTGGCATGGTAAGAGTTGATTTTTTAGAGGGAGAGGGTAAATTATATTTATCTAATTTAGGTAGATGTGTTAGTTTAGTAGATGATCCAAAGGCTATCTTTGATATGGTTAGAGATTAAGAGGATTTGGTTGGTGTGATAGAAGGATTAGATAAAGAGTATTGAGATATACTGGGTGATGTGGCCATGGGAAAGGTTTTCAAGGTAGAGATAGGTGGAATTGTTGATATGATTGGTATAGGGGTCATTGGGATATATAAAGATGTAGGAATTTTTGGAAGATGTGGAGATGTGGGTAGTGCGATAACGGATGGAGTAGACCTTATTGGTAATGCAGTAAATGTTGAAGCATTTTCATATGTAGAAGTAGAAGGGACTGGTTGTTTCATAAATGTTTCGGGGGGTAAGAATGATATTTTTGCTAAAGGGATTAATGTTGAAGATGGGGTTGTAAGGGTGCATGTTGTAGAACTGATTTTAGTTGGGATGGTTGTGAGTAATGTAGGTGTAGTAACATGTGTATTTGAGGTAGATGTGTGTGAAGAAATCGATGGGAGAGATGTAGGGATATGTGTGGATACGAGTGGGGCTGAAATAGGTGTTGAGGATGAATATAATGTGGTATATTGAGGTATGTTTGGAGTGGCAGAAGTTGATGGTATAGTTAAATTTGATGTGGACGTGATAAGGATAAGAGAAGGTGTAGGTTTAGGATAGGTAGTGAAAGTTGATGTAGGTGTGACAGGTTCCACATAAGAAATGGGAATAATTTCCACTATAGGTACATGCGGATTTGGTGATTAGATGGGATATTTATTGACAGTGTAAACCATACAAGCGTTTGATAGTTGAGATGTAAAGAGCGTGGCTTGATTTGTTGGTGGTTGATTAGTTTTCACAGTTGAAGTATAAATTTGGATATCCCATTGATTTATGAGTTGTTGGACACAATCTTTGAAGGAATGATATCTCTCAATGTCATGACCTTTGACTCGATGATATTTACAATAGTGAGCTTCATGATACCAAATAGGCTTGGCTTGTGAGTTGTCTAGGGGTCGTATGGGAGGAATTTTGATGGAGTTTACGCTCATCAACTTATCAAATACAAAACTGTATGATTCTCCTAAAGGAGTGTAGTTGGTAGTTGATTGAGGAGATAATTTTTGAGACCATGTGCTTGATGTAGATGGGGATGAGGGTTTAGTGACCATAGTGTTGGTCACAACCTTAAATTTATCATTATGTGTGAATGGTTTAGTAGATTCAATTTTCAGCTTAGTTGAACTTAGTTTAAGATGACCCTGCTCAATGGCATGGGTTTCAAGCTTGTGAGCCATTGTGAAAGCTTCATCAAAGTTTCAGAATGATTGGATCTATAAAGTGGATGATAGATGTTTGGCACATGAATGTGATAATAATTCGATGAGTTCGGTTTGTGGGATAGTGAAGGATATTTGGTTTATAACATCATGCTACCATGCGATGAAGTCAGTGATGGGATCGTCTTCATACTATCGAATGGTATATAGATCAGTGATAGTGGTTTTGCATGTGATATTGATAGAAAATTGTTCTAAGAACAACTATACAAGTTGAGTGAAAGAGAATAAGGAATGTTGTGGGATACTGTTGTACCAGTTCAACCCGGGACCAGACAAAGACATGGGGAAAGTTAGAAGAAGTAAATCATTATCATGCACAATAAGACAACATGCATGTTTAAACGCGAGGAGATGTTATTGGGGATATTATTTATTGTTGAACTTATTAAATGCAGGAAGCTTCTAATGAGGAGGGTAAGGTTTAATTGGAACCGATGGATGAATTTGTTCATTACAGATTTGTTCATAGGATAAGGTGTTCTTGGGTGGTACAGTAAGGGTTTCTAAACTTGCTAAATGATTCATTAAGGTGTGAATTAAATCACTCGAGGTGTTGTAAGGTTAATATTGGATTGGATGTGTGGTTTGAAAAGTAGTTTGATAAGGCAAATGATGTGTTTTTGGGTGTGTGAATAGTTGGGGAATCATCTGATAAGGTGGTTGATAAGTTTTTGGATAAGATGTTTGCAGAATGGTTTGATAATACAATTGATTAATTTGTGGATATGTAGGTGTTTGGGGAGCTGTATGGCAAAGACTAACATGTGTCACAAGTTGGGATTACTACATAGGATGGTGTTGAGCAATAGGGGCATGCTGATAAGTGGGGATATGTGTGTTAATAATTGGAGATGGCTGGGTAGGCCTATTAATGGAATTGTCAAAATGGGATGTGAGTGGAATGTGATCCACTAATTTAGGATATTTGGAGGATTGAGAGATTGTAGGATATTTTTGGATTAAAAATTCATATATAGGGTTAGGAGGAGATTTGAGTGTATCTAGAGGATCAGGAGATGGTGGTGTGATTGATTTAGGAAGACTGGATTGACGAGGGATATGAGGGTTGGTGTCAAGGTGGGGAGAATTTTTTATGACATGGTTTTCATGAGGTGAGACCATAGAGACTAGATATTGAGTGACTGAAGGTGTGGTTTTGAGTTTAGAATCTTGTTGGGTGAGGTCGTCAAAGGAAGTAACTTTATTGGATAGAGAAGATTCTTGTTTTGTCTCGATTTGGGAGAGAGCAAAAATAGGTGTGAAATAGAGAAACATTTGTTTATGTATGTTGTTGACAAAAAAAATCAAGTAGAATAATTTTTAGCCTCATGATTAATTTATAGGATGTGAATAGAAAATAAAAGTAGGTAATGAAGGTGCCTAAAGGAATCTAAAGTTGGTTTTAGGAAGTTATGGATTGGGAGATGTCTAAGGCGGTTGCCTCTTGGGTGTTTAGGTCCTAATTAGTTAACCAAGTGAGAGGAATGTTTTGATGTGTTAATTATGTTTGTGCAGTCTTAGGCAGTGTGTGATAAGTGAAATGCAGAGAGTTAAATCCCTTACTTAAGCTATGTAAGCAAGAAGGATGTAGAAGGTTTGTTTTAGAACAAAATGAAATGTGATATTTGATGCAGACGCACACTTAGGAAAAGGAAAATTCAATGCAAAAAAGAGAAAATAAAGAAAAATGAGGAATACTCGGAGAATATCTTATCAATGTTATTTGATTGTACGTGATAGTGATGTAGTTTAAAAGAGCTAGTTAGTGGCCTGAAATTCCTGGGTACCCTAAAATTGCAGCATGAATAATCTTGGATGGGGTCGGTGATAGGAGATCAGTGGCGTCTTAATGGTTTAACAATTGATCTTTGACAATGTAACTCTGTGGTCGTAGTATCGTAGATGTCAGCTACAAATGAATATAAGATAATTAATTATTATGAGAAATATACTAAAATAATAATAATCTAATATTTACAAAAGAAATTATTATGAAGAAAAAAAATAAAAAAATAAGTAAGCTAAAATAAAACAATAGTGCAATAATGTGAAATAATGGGAGTTGATCAAAAAATATTGACCATATTAATAATAATAATATTAATCATGGAAATATAACAATAATGCGAATATAACCAAACAATGTTAGTTGCAGATGCAAATAGACAATGCTAATAATACAAGAAAGAAACAATCAAGGAAGTAGGCACTAAGTGATACATGATTTGTGTATGAAAATGTGGTGCTTTTTTTTAATTCAAATGTGCTCCACAAAAATAAATTGCATGGGGTTGAGCTATGTGAAATTCATGTGGGGAGGTTATACATGGACGTAAAAAGCATGCATGGAGTGGGGAAGATGCCACATGGGTCGATATATGTCAGCTGGAAAGTAATAAAAACATCCAATCAGCTTTAGAAAAATTGAATGTGTGGATGTCGAATCATGGTCAATGAGGTAGATGACTCATGGTTGGTCGTATTGCAAATGGTAGTGGCTCTTCACATGGTCATGGAAAAAAATTGGATCTTTGTGGATATATGTTTTCTTTACATGGGGATACGTAGGCGTACATGGATAAGTAGTTCTAATTTAGAGATTCCAAAAATAATTAGCTCTTTTATTACTTCTTGCTATTAAATGACTAAGTTATACAAGATTGGAGGGTGTTTAATATAGTTGACATCAAAGGCCATACGCTATTCTTACAAGATCTGTATGCAAGACATAACCATGAAGAACAATGAAATGGTAATTTAAAATAATGTGAAAAGGGATGTCTATGAGAAGAAGAAGAATGATCTGATCAATAAATGGTAAGCCCAAGTGAAGGAAGATGAAGGAGATAATTTGGAGAATGTATGATAGAAAAGTGAAAGGTGAGCATGAGAATCAACAAATAGCCTTTCTTCATACTTGACCTTCCAAGGTCATGCCAAGACAACCGATGGAAATGAAATATATACAGATGTAGAAAAAATAATTGGGCAATCTTATGTCCTCGACATGTAATCATGGAATATGTGAGTATAAGGCAAATAAAGCTCTCCTAAGCTGAATTGGTGTAATGGATCATTCAGATATAATAGCTGATCGGAGGCTCCAATCAATGTCGAGCTCTACTAAGATCCTATCTATTGGTTGTTGGATGCGTGGAAAGTGACCTATAGGTGCTTCGTGTATATTTCTAGATAAGGTCATGAAAGTGAGAGGTGTAGTGGATTTGTAGGAAACTATGGGCAGTTTTCCGGTCTAGTCCAGAAAATTTTAGCTTAATTTCTATATTTAATATGGAAAATTGTGTTATGATATCCAGTGGGAGTGGTTAGGATCTAAATACCAGCATACATAAACTAACGTAAATTTTTAATTGATTAACAGGCATGTTGGGTTGTGGGACTTGGGGATCACAACCATGGCTTTGTGGTTGTTGTGGACCTTGTATGGTCATGTGAAGAATCAATCCCTTCTTCTGAATATCCAGTAGTCATAAATTTTTTTAGCTTCTATGTTTAATACTAGGAGTTGTGTGATTTTCTCAAAATACCTTACAGATGTTCTAGCAACTTAGATACGTAAGCCCGTGTCTATGTCAATGAGAAGGTCTCCTGTGTTTGGCTGTGGAACTAATGAACCAAAAAAAATATTTTCTCTCTTTCGGGTTCTTGTATGGTCATGCGGATATGCTATCAGGGCAATCTATAGTTGGGTTGATTTGACCAGAATGCGTATGCTTTTTCATCTTCAATATTCAATTCTCTCAATTTATCACTAACTGCTTGTGAGTTTTTTGTTTTTTGAAATATGTGAATTCTAATACCTCGATCTATATCCATTAATGTTGTGAAGAGATTTGGTTGAGGTATTACCGATTCGAATACATAATCCCTAGGCTCTCTAGGTCCTATGATTTTCATGCAAGAGATAACCAAACTTAACTGAAAGAAGTAAACTAATTATGAAAATAAATCTACACTATTCTTATATTTTTTTTTTTGTATTTTCAAAGATGTGAATTTGAACGAAATTTAAAGAGCGACTATTTTAATATATTTAGATAATGAAAAATTAATCTAATAATGGAATTAAAACAAGCAAGGTAGGTAGATGTAGCTATTTTCCTGTGTATTTGTGAATTTATCCTAAATATAAATAACTAAATAATTTAATTGAAAGGCCTTCACTCTTACCTCAGAAGTGAGGAATAAATCATAGCTTATCAGAAGCTATCATTCCCAACAGATTCCTTGGTAATATTGAAAGCAAACTTATTTGAAATAAAATGATTTTCTATTCTATTTGATATATTGTAACTACAACTTTGAAAATTCAAACCTAGAGTTTATAGAGCAACGGAAAATCCAGTTGTATTATGAATTGTCCCCTAAGCATGATCTCTTCATTCCTTCGTGTTCTCATGAATCTAGAAAAGTGGGAATGTGATAGCGGTAGCAGGAGAAGATGTTCGAATTATGGCAGCTTGCACGTAATCCAAATGGATAGTGCAAGAGAATGGAGCTTGACTATGTAATTCCTAGCAGGATTGTTACAGGGATATGATACAAGCACACAAAAATCCCTAGGACCTATGCTTCCTGTGATGAAACAACAACCTATAACTCTAAACAAAATAAAAATTCAAATGAACATAATCTAGAACTATAACTGTTTATACTAAACCAATTATTTGGAGAACAAAAATGGAGCAAGATGATACTAGGGAGATCCAGTGATCTCTAAACCAGAACTGTGGAGCCTTGAACTAAGAGGTTGAAAGCTTTACAAAATCTAAACCTATTGATACTTATTGAAGAAATTTCAAAGAACACTGAATAATAAATCATAGAGGGAGAGGGGCCATTTTCTTGTAAACAAGATTGGTATTTATAGCACTTTGATTTACCAGAGGGTAAGATTGAATTGAACTATTCTATTATAAACAAAGAGGAATTACTATTTACTAGGTGACTAAAACTTAAATGAAATAAAGAGTGGTTGAGAAACATGAGCGTCACTTGATTTTTTACATTGATGAAAGCGTCAAAAAGTTATGGAAAACATGCATAGGACCACCACCCTACTCAGGGTGGCAGTTACATGACTGCCACCTTGTACTGGGTGATAGTCACGTGACTGCCACCTAGGTAGGGCAACGGTCCTGTAACTAAAGGCCAAAATGCAAGAAAAGAGAAGAGCGGGGTTAGAACAAAGCATACAAAGGCTAGATAAGGAATTTTTAGGATGCAAATGTACACTCAACGTGCTTTCTGGATTTCAAACACCTTGCGAAGAGATCTGAATCATCATTGGGGTTTCCGTAACCTCTTTCCAATAGTACATTACATACAATTTTGGGTATGTACATATTGCCCCCTCAGAGAAGCATTTTAGCCATGAAGGGGGATAAAACAGTGGGTCCAAGTATGGCGGTCCCAAAATGGGCAGTTAGAAGCTATACCTAACATGCCCATGTGTTGTAATGTCACCGTCCAGATTCCCACTATTTATAAAACAAACAGAGGACTCAAGTGTATATAGATAACATAAAATAAAAAAATAAATACTAAATCTAAAATGAAATGAGGACTTACGATTTACACGGGGATAAGAACTTACCTCTGTCGACACTCCAACTCTATGTAAGAATACTCAAAACAAGATTAGAATATTATATATATATAACGAGATCATTTGCCTATTCATTTGCGTGTATTGATTTGGTAAATTTTGAGCTTTGGGACCCACGGTAACCATTTTCGATGAGTGTAGTCAAAGCGTTCATTATGAGATCATAGCAGGAGCCCTAGACACAGTCACACACCCTTCGAGGGATCCCACAGGGATTAATTGGGAATTGAGCCTTTTTGTAGTGATTTTGTCAGATGTTTATATGAGTTGTTTTTGTACTTTTTTGGGCTCATTGAGTGTTTTGACCATGCCTAGTGCATTATGGCATTGTATATAAATCACGATTTCTACACACACACACACACACACACACACACACACATCTATTTGGATTTAGATATTCTTTGTATCTAGAGTCTTTTTGGTTTATTTCTCATGTGTACATTAGATGCTTTAGAATCTTTTTTTTTATATGCTTTTCAGAATGTATGCAATGGATGACAAGTAATAACAAATGTTGAACAAAATGTTTCTCTTTTTGTTTGCTTTTGTAATGCTGATATGTGATGATGCAAACATATTGTAGTATTGAACTTTTGGCTTCTTTAGGCAATTTTCGTTACTTCTTGTTTTGGCAAAACATGATGAATATGTAGTGATAATGAGATGAATTTTCCCCATTCCTAACTCCATGCAACTAGTAAGATGCAAAGGCTCAACACCAAGAGCTAGAAAGGGTGTACGTTGTATGAGTTTGACTGAATGGAAATGATGATAGAAATACAAAGTATTGATAGAAACCAAATTTAGACCTAGGTACTTACCTTACTCAATCCTGCTACACAGTTAAGAATGCAACTTACTTTCCATTTTATCTAGACTTAGATCTATAAATGGAAACTTGGTTAACAAAATTTGGTTTTAAGGATTTGATCTCTTTAGAATTTGGATGCTTAATTTCACTTTTCACAATACACTTTGTTTTGAATTTTAAAAACTAAGATTCATTAATTTGCGTGAATGGGACCCCTATGCCCTACCCCATGCTACTATTAAGAAGTATGGGCTTATCACCAAAGGCAAGACAGGCAAGTAAGGACACTTCTTTCCTTTCCTAACCTCACACCACTAGTAAGAGATGTAGGCTCATCACCAAAGGTTGGTAGGGGAAAGAAGTGTGTAAAATAAAATATTCTATTTGTTTAGCATTTTTGATTCAATTTGACATTGAGATTTCTGATATGTGATTTTGGAGTATCATTGTTTCAAAGAGATATAAGAGGGATAGATGTGACACCAAGAAGCTTCTAGAATAGACCATAGTTAAGAACAACTTAACCTAGTAGAATAAAATGAGTATGACCAAGTATGCAGGCCTTGGTATGGTTTTTGTCAAGATTTTGTTTGTTGAATCAATGAGATGATTTTGAAACCATTTGATGATATTATGAAAGTTAAAGAGATATGATTTGAATGCTTTTTCCACTATTTTCAGAAGTTTGTAATAAATTTCTTAAGAATAAGTTCCTTGACCACAAAATTTATGAAATGAGTGAACAAAATGAGGTAACTAAGTGACTAATGCAATGTAGGTAGATATAATATACAAATGGTGATGCTGATGACTTATGCGTAAAACTGTTTAAGATGCAAGGAATTGACAGTTTCATTGAATTCCTCACGTTCTAGTGTACACAAGAGATATGCACCATTTCTGTAGTCTTTTATGACTCAGTATGGGCCTAACCACTTGCACCGAAATTTCCTTCCTTCTTTGGTTTTCTTATCAATCCGGCTGTCTAGTCTTAGAACTAAATCTCCTTCATATATTTCTCATTCGTAGACCTTTTTTTTATATTTTCAGCACATCCAGTCAGTGTAGGCTTTGTGCCTTTGTTCAAAATTTAACTTGGCTTCATCAAGGCTTTCTAGTTGAGAGAGGTGCGCCTCTCTATAGGATTCTTCTCCCAAGATCCCTTGTAATGAGATGCAGAGACTAGGTATTTCAACCTCAAGTGGGAGAACTACTTCTACCCCGAATACCAATGAGAAAGCCCGGTTGTTCCTGTTGGTGTTCTTATTGACATTCGATAGGCCCACAAGGTTGGGTATAATTTTAAATTCCAATCCCATTTTTTCTCCTTAACTATTTTGAGAAGAATGGATTTTAATGTTTTGTTTATTACTTTAGCCACTCCATTGGAAGGATAATAAAGAGAGGCTGTATGATGGTTTATCTTGAATTTTCTTCATAACTCATGGACCTCATCATTCTTGAAGGATGTGCCATTATATGAGATAATGACTTACGGGACACCATACCTACAAATGATTTGATTCAAAATGAACTTAGTGATTACAGAACCTGGTACGATGGTGAGAGGCATGGCCTCTACCCATTTAGTAAAATATTATGTGGCCGTGATTATAAAGTTATGGCCATCTGTTGACAAGGGAGAGAATTTCCCTATCAAATATAAGCCCCACGTGTAAAAGGGCCATGGGGTTGTGACTGGTTGCAGAGCCTGTGCTGGCATGTGAATCTCGTGGGAGAACTCTTGGCATTTATGACACTTGTGCACAAATTCTACTATGTCATGTTCAAGAGTGGGCCAGAAATAGCCCATCTGATGTAGTTTGCAAGCATTGGCGTGGCCACTGAAGTCTCCTCCACATATTTCACTATAGGATTCGTAAAGAATATTTTTGGATTCTTCTGTGTCAACACATCTTAAAAAAAATTTGTGGAAGGCTTTAAGATAGAGAACCTATTCTAAAATAAATAATTTAGCAGTGATAATGTGTAACCTCCTTCTTTGTTGCGATGTGGCACCTTCTGGGTATGTGTGGTCCATGATGAAATTGACGATGTCAGTGTACTAAGGACATATAGAGATGGGGGGCCTAGTTTTGAAAAAATATATGCACTCATCGGGAAAGTCTAGATCTACTAGATCACCCCCATCCAATGGGTTGTCAGCTAACCAGTCTACAATGATTTTTCCCTTGACATATTTTTGGTTTACAAACATTAGTTCAAACTCACCCATTAAGGTTATGAAATGTCCAACCTTTTTAGATAAAGAACCTTACATGAGGAATGTCCGTAAGTGATATTTCTTTACAAGAACCCTTGTTTCTTGATTCAGCATGTAATGTCTTAAATATTTTCTTGCGAAGACTATGGCAAGGCATTCTCTTTCTTCATATGTGTAACATTTTTTATAATCAAGCAATGCCTGACTAATGAAATAGACTACACATTCATGTTTATCACTATCATCCTTAGCCAACATGTAGGCTAGCGAGACATCAGTAGCCCATGAATACAAGGTCAAAGGATGATCTTGTCTAGGAGGCATTAGCATGGGAGGAGACAACAAGAAGCGTTTAACTGATTCAAAGGAATCGTTGCATTCTTCCTTCCAATCAATGCTATAATCCTTCTTTAATAAATTGTTGATTGGATGAACAACAAAAATTAAGTCAAGGATGAACCTTCGAATTGCACTGAGTTTTCCAAGAAATGATCTGATACCAAACTCGTCTGATGGTAGAATCATTTCAAGAATAGCGCAGATCTTGGATGAGTCGACATCAATCCCTCATGATGATATAATATAACCTAGAAGTTTGCCTCCTATTACACCGAATACACATTTCTCTGGATTCAATGTGATGCCATATTCGATCAATCGTGAGAGAATGATATAGAGTACTTGTGGGTGATCACAGTGCTTCTTGGCCTTGGCCAACAAGTCATCTACGTAGGATTCCATAATCTTATGAATTAGGTCATGGAATATGTATGTCATTACCCATTGGTATGTAGCACCAATGTTCTTAAGACTGAATGGCATGACAGCATAACAATAATTTCCCCAAGGAGTTATAAATGTAGTCTTGGCTTGATCCTCTTCAGATATTTTGATTTGATTATATCCTGAGAACCCATCCATGAGAGAAAAAAATCAAGTCCAGCTGTTGCGTCAACAATGACATCGATGGATGGTAATGGGAAGTCATTTTTGGGGCAAGCTTTATTAATGTCCCAGAAGTCTATGTAAATGTGTATTTTCCCATTCTTTTTTAGAACAGGGACGATATTAGATACCCATTGTGAATAGTCGAATGGTTTTATGAATCCCACTTGGAGAAGTTTCATTACTTCTTCTTTTACCATGAGAGCCACTTTTAGTTTCATTGGTCTCAACTTTTTCTTAATTGGATTTGCATCTGGTTTGGTGACAAGATTTTGTACCGTGATATGTGGTGCAAATCCCATCATTTCTTTGTAATTAAATGTGAAATATTTTTTATGTTACTTGAGGATCTAGGTATGTATTTCTATCTCCTCTGGAGCTAACGAGGATCCTAACTTCAAAATATTTTGTTCTTCCTCCATTCTAATATTTATGTCAATCATTCCTTCGATTAAGGAAGCGTTGCCTTCTTCAAATTCAGGTGGGGCCGAAGGTAGTTCCAAACTTTCTCCATTCTCTACATCGTAGATTTCAATATTATTTTGTAGGGGATATTCTATCATGGGATTTCCAAAATAGGAAGAGGAAGATGGGATTAAGGATAAATCTACTATGTGATGAGCGAGATGCAATTCCGCATAGGCATTTAGATATCCAAGAGTGACCTTATCACTGTCAAAATGATCTAGGATGTTAAACTCATTTTCAGCTTCTATATGTTTCAAGATCAGGGTTATTGGTATTTTACACACCAATGGTTCAATATGAAGTGATACCATGAAATTTTTATTTTCCAACTCACTGCTTGGAGTGAAACAAGAAGTTGAGGTTGCTATTGAATCAGTGAGGAGGTTCTATTCTTGTGGGATTGCTTCAATTGATATGAAGTCAAATCCCTTGGTTAGATCTAATAGCACCATTTTATAGAGTAATAAGTGTTCATCTCTAGTCTCATATACCTTAGATACTTGGTTTGCAACTAATTGTGAGTCTCCTAGCACTCTAATGTTATTAACGCCTATACTTTTGGCTATGATGAGGCCAAGGAGGAGGGCTTCATATTCAGCCCCGTTATTTGTACATTCAAAGTTTAACTTAAAGGAAAAAGGTGGGATATTTCCCTTAGGAGAAGTAAAGATCACACCTTCCCTAGCTCTGAACCTACATCTAGCTTCATCGAAGTGGAGAGTCCAATATTTGTTTGGAAAAATGGATGTTGGAACATTCTTCGTGTCTTCTTATTTTTCCTCAGTTACTTCTACCATACAAACTTCATCCACTAGAAGGGAGCCAATTCCTAGGGTATATCATATACCCATGGAAACAAATGGTAGGAGTATAGGTAAATATTTCTCTAGTATCTCGATAATTTTTGTGATAGTTCCTAATGATACTATCTCTATGATATTGGTCTCATTTTTGAGTGCCAGAATGCCTTTGACTAGGTTTGTAAATTCTAATTCTGTTGTAGGTACTAAATTTACTTCTAGCTTTGAATTGAATAGTTTGTTAATTTTATTCGTTAGGAGTTCAAACTCAGAGTGGAAGCCTAGTCTCTTTTTAAAATCTGCTAAGTGTATGTCAAAGGGTTTTGGGTCACCCTGTGCCATAAATATTTTTCCCACGTGTAAAAATCTTATTTCCTGAAATAACGTGGAAGGGATTTCCTTCATGTGATGTATCCACGATCGACCGAGAATCATATTATAGTTGGTTTCCTGATCTATAATATAAAATTCGGTGAGGACTGTCTTGGGTCCTAAGGTGATTGGTAACACTATAGTCACAATTGAAGTGGCTTTGAGGCTATCATAACCTCTTAGCATATTTTGTGTCGTGGAACAATTTGTTTCTCCATATCATATATTTTGAAGAAAAGTGAAGGTAACTATGTTAACTACTGCCCCATCATCAATCATTGCATGCTTAACATAATTATTATAAACCCATACTTGTAAATGCAAGGTTGGTTCACCTCTACGTGTAATTTTAGTGTCTATTGGAATTTTTCTTATATCAAATATAAACTCAGTATCCCTATCCGGCTGCCCTAGAGGGTAAACGTCAAAGTCTATATGGTTTACTTACGTTTCAGGAGGAGGAGTGACGTTAATCAGATGACTAAGACCAATTGCTTCTAAATGAATAGCCCTATGAGTGGGAGAGTTTTTCAACAAATCTAAGAAGGAAATGCAAGAGAAGGTCTTTGTTAGGTCATTAATTAGATCGTAAGCACCTATAGGTTTTGCCAGTGTTTTTTGAACGTTGTTTGGTACTGATGGGTAGGTTGGAAATGGTTGAGAATAATAATCTCGCGTTCTTGTTATGGTTTCTACTTGTAGCTCAGTGTCTAATTCTACCAGACCAACTATCTTGGTTTGTGGTCAAGTTCCTAATTGGGGTATGACCGGTGGAATTGATGAAGTTGAGGCTTCATGATCGTTATTTCCTACCATGACACCCATTTTTGTCCCATTTAGATCTAGCCTATTATTGTTATTCTGATTTGGGAGAGGATTGTTAAAAATCTTGAGGGGTGCATTTTGAGGGGAAACTGATCTCGTATAGGTGTTTGGCGTGGGTAATGCAGAATTTGTTAAGAACATATCTACAAAGAGTTGTCTTTAATCTTTTGGAAAATGTTACATGAATTTATTGTAGTCATGGAAATTCCTAGTATCATGGCCTTGAATTTTGTGGAAACCACAATACAATTTGGGATTATAATTTCAAGGTTGTTGGTTTAAAACTTTTTGTGGTCCAAAATTCTGATTAGGTTACTGGTTGTGAGAGTTAAAATTTTGAGGCTACTGCATCTAGCTTTGGTTTTGATATCCAATTGGGTTTCGGATTGGACCTTGTGTCTAGATTTTCCATTGTTGTTGTTTTTTTTGTGAAGGACAATTAAAATCCACCACGTTGATTGTTTGATTAAAGTTATTATTTCCTTGATTAATAATGGGTGGTGAAATGTTTACGACATTTTCCCTTTTAACCTGGTTTGTGACTCCATCTGTTGTAACCCCATGGTTTTTGTTAAGGATCTTGGGTCCTTGATTGGTATTCCTGACATTAGGATAAGTCGTAGTGTTTTGATTGGGAGTGATTAATTTCCCATTCATTCCATATGTCTTACGACCATTGTCTATTACTGCTTGATTGATTCAGAGAGCACTCTCAAGTACTTCATCATAAGTCCTTAGTGGGAACTTTTGTACTTCTTCCTTTATCTCTCTATTGAGATAATCAAGGAATAAGTCACATAGTTCCATCTGATCCATGTTTGGAGCACTTGTTGATGAGTAGAGGAATGTATGCCATCTTTGAATAAAATGAATAGTAGATTCATTGTGCTCTTGTTTAATGTGTAAGAATTCCCTGATCCTTGTTCTTAACAATTTCTTCATGTCAAAAGCTTTGATAAATTCTGACACAAGTTGTTTGAATGAGTGTATCGAGGATTTCGGTATTCTATAATACCAATCAAGGGCAATACCCTCTAAGCTCTTAGGGAATATATTAGCAACAACCACATCCCAAGGGAGAAATTCTCGGATGGCTATGGCATAAGCCTTGATATGTGCATTCGGATCTCCCTCCCCTTTGAATTTAAGAAAATAGGGAAGAGGTCTTGGAAGCATGATCTTCGTATAGTGAAATCTAGAGGTTCTTTTAAATATTCTGAGTAAGTCCTTACTGCATAGGTTTCAACCATCGATGGTGTCTGCTGAGGGGTTAGAGGTGGAATGGGTTGTTGATATGGCATAGCATATATGTGTGCAGGGACGTAAGGAAATCCTTGTGGTTGATCTAACATCTTGGGATAGGATAATATGTCTCCCTGTGGTGATTTTGAATAAATTTTTAAGTAGGGATGAGCATTGCTCTGATATGGGTTGTTTGGTACTAAACAGAGAGGTATCATACTTTCAACTATAGAAATGTTTTAAAACATGTTTCTAGTTAGTGTTTGTTGTGGGTAGTTATACAAATGTTGAAGAGGCATGCCTAACATGCCTATTCCTGTGAGGAGGTCAACTTGGCTGGGATGATATAGAGGGTTAGAAGTTCCTTTTTTCCTAGAATGTGAAGTTTTATTTAATTGAGAAAGTTCTAGTCCTCTAACCTTCTCAACTAAATCCAAGATGACCTTGATTGGTGATGACACAGTGTTTTTCCTTGATGGATGTTGCTTTATACCTTGAGGTTGTAGAGGGGTATGGTACCCTGCTATGAATTGATCATTACTCTTCCAAGCTTCACCGAGAGTATTTTCCATAGGTGGAGGAATGGGGGTATTTTCTTGGAGTAGGGTGTTGGGTTGTGTTTGCAAACTTCCTATAGGTGGGTACATGTTTTGGAAGCATTGTTTGCTTCTAGCGTAGCGTGATAAGTACTCATCCAAAAATGGGGGTGGATCTTACTACCTCCTGATTTGTGGTCTAAACAAAACCTGAGGAGATGAAATGGATTCTCCAATAAAAATCATATTATTAGAACCTGAGGGCTTTAGTTGTTGCATTTGTGTGAGCTGATCCTGCTCCTCAATTCAGAACAAAGAACTAGAAAGTGAGGGTGACAGTTATCTATTTTTTTGACCATAATATGCCTCGAGACTTGAGAGAGGTATGCCGTATGCATCATATCTTGACATATTCGGAGGGTATATAAATACCCACAAAATAATGGGAAGGAGTGAAGATGGATGAAAGAAATGGAAATAAAAAGGGAGTAGTTGTTGCATTCACGTCGGGTTCACCAATTTCATACGATAGAAAAGTGAAAGGTGAGCATGAGAATCAAAAAGTATCCTTTCTTCATACCCGACCTCCTGAGGTCGTGCTGAGACAGCCAATGGAAATGAAATATATACGTATGTAGACAAACTAATTGGGAAATCTTATATCCTCGACACATAATAATGGGATTTGCAAGTCTAAGGAAAAGAAATCTCTCCTAAGCTGAATTGGTGTAATGGATCATTCAGATATAATAGCTGCTCGGAGGCTCCAATCTATGTCAAGCTCTGCCAAGATCCTATATATTGGTTGTTGGATGTGTGGAAAGTGACCTGTAGGTGCTTCGTGTATATTTCTAGACAAGGTCATGAAAGTGAGAGGTGTAGTGAATTTGTAGGAAACTATGGGTGGTTTTCTAGTCTATCCCAAAAAATGTTAGCTTTATTGGCTTCTATATTTAATATGGAAAATTGTGTTATGATATCTGGTGGGAGTGGCGAGGATCTAAATACTAGCGTACGTAAACTGGTGTCAATGTTTAACCGATTAACAGGCACGTTGGGTTGTGAGACCTAGGGATCACAACCATGAGTCTGTGGTTGTTGTGGACCTTGTATGGTAATGTGAAGAATCAATCCTTTCTTTTGACTATCTAGTAGTCATAAGCTTTTTTAGCTTCTATGTTTAATACTAGGAGTTGTGTGATTTTCTTAGAATACCTTACAGATGTTCTAGCAACTTGTATATGTAAGCCTGTGTCTATGTCAGTGAGAAGGTCTCCTACATTTGGCTATGGAACTAATGAATCACAACCAAATATTTTCTCTCTTTTAGGTTCTTATATGGTCATGCGGATATGCTATCAGGGCAATCTATAGTTGGGTTGATTTGACCAGAATGCGTATGCTTTGTTGTCTTCAATATTCAATTCTCTCAATTGCTCACTAACTACTTGTGGGTTTATTGTTGTTTGAAAGATGTGAATTCTAATAGCTTGATCTATATCCATTAATGTTGTGAAGATATTTGGCTGAGGTATTACCAATTCGAATACGTAATCCTTGGGCTCTCTGGGTCCCGTGATTGTCATGTGAGAGATAACCAAACTTAACTGAAAGAAGTAAACTAACTATGAAAATAAATCAACACTATGCTTATATTCTTTTTTTTTGTATTTTCAAAGATGTGAATTTGAACGAAATTTAAATAATGACTATTCTAATATATTCAGATAATGAACAATTAATATAATAATGGAATTAAAACAAGAAAGGTAGCTAGATGTAGCTATTTGCTTGTGCATTTGTGAATTTATCCTAAATATAAATAACTAAATAATTTAATTGAAAGGCCTTCACTCTTACCTCAGAAGTGAGAAATAAATCACAACTTCTTAGAAGTTATCATTCCCCACAGCTTCCATGGTAATATTGAAAGAAAAATTATCTGAAATAAAATGATTTGATATATTGTAACTAAAAATTTGACAATTCAAACCTGGAGTTTACAGAACAATGGAAAATCCAGTTGTATTGTGACTTTTCCCCTTAGTGTGATCTCTTCATTCCTTCATGTTCTCGTGAATCTAGAAAAGTGGGAATGTGATAGCGGTAGCAGGAGAAGATGTTCGAACAGTGGAAGCTTGGACGTAAGCTGAATAGATTACGAGTAGGAGAGGGATAGTGCAAGAGAATGTAGCTTGACTATGAAATTCCTAGCAGTATTGTTACATGGATACGATACAAGCACACCAAAATATCTAGGACTTATGCTTCTTGTGATGAAACAACAACCTATAACTCTAAATAGAATAAAAATTCAAATGAACATAATCTAGAACTAGAAATGTTTATACTAAACCAATTATTTGGAGAAAAACAATGGAGCAAATGATACTAGGGAGATCCAGTGATCTCTAAACCAGAACTGTGGAGCCTTGAACTAAAAGGCTGAAAGCTTTACAAAATCTAAACCTATTGAGACTTATTGAAGAACTTTCAAAGCACACTGGATAATAAATCATAGAGGGAGAGGGGCCATTTGTTTGTAAACAAGATTGGTATTTATAGCACTTTGATTTACCAGAGGGTAAGATTGAATTGAAATCTTCTATTATAAACAAAGAGGAATTAATATTTACCAGGTGGCTAAACCTTAAATGCAAGAAAGAGTGATTGAGAAATACGAGCGCCACTTGATTTTTTATGTTGACAAAAGCATCAGAAAGTTATGGAAAATGATCATAGGACTACCGCCATGCACAAAGTAGTGGTTATAGGACCACCGCCCTTTACTGGGTGTTGGTCATGGGACCGCCACCCAGGCAGGGTGGCGGTCCTATAACTAAAGGCCAAAATGCAAGAAAAGAGAGGAACAGGGTCAGAACAAAGCATGCAAAGGCTGGATAATGAATTTTAGGATGCAAATGTACACTCAAAGTGATTTTTGGATTCTGAACACCATGCGAAGAGATTTGAGTCATCATTGGGGTTTCCATAACCTCTTTCTGACAATACAATACATATAATTTTGGGTACATACAAAAACCTCACTGGAATTTTAATTGGGAGACAAAGGAGTTAGAATGTTGATCGGTCTATTTTTGGACAGGAGAATGTTAATAGTGAGGGAAGAGACATGGAATGAAGGGAGGTAAGAGATCATGGCCAAGCATCCTGGGATAGGGGAATGGGAATTGGGTTAGGTAGATGAGATTTAGCCGAGTCGGTAGGGATGGAAGGGGGGAGCCATGTGATTTGAGGGGCGTTAGATGGGAGATTATGTGGAGGGTCTACGTAATGATTGGTGTTGGGATAAATCTATGTGAGAGATGGGTGGATGGGAGAAACAAAGAGTTGGGTATGAGGATGGGAAGTGAGGATGGCCCGAGGCGAGAGGAAATTGATAATGTAGAGATTGGTTGTGGTCGAGTTGTGTGAAAGGGGAAGGGAACTGTGTTGGAGAGGGATGTGGGATGGAGTGGTTTTTATTACAAGGATGTGGGGATGGAAGGTGAGTTGGGGTGTGAGATCGTGGAGCCGAGTGGCTTAGTCTGAGTTGGGTCGGGGGAAGGAAAAAGAGAGTTGAGTGGAAGATAGGGGCTCGATGAGGTGGGAGCTTGAGCTCGAGATAAGGGAATAGCTGAGCAAAGTGGGTAAAGAGCTCGGGATAGGGAAAGGAGATGGTGGATCGGGTGGAGATTTGAGTGGGAGGTGGGAATGAATCTCCTTAGAGAGTTGAGTTCGATGAAGTGGAGAGCTCTAGTGGTGATGTGGGAGGAAAGGAGATGGCTGAGCTGGAGAGTTGGAGAGGTGAGGAAATAGTTAGGGGGATGGGTTATATGGGGTAGCTTAGGATTTTTTTTAATATTATATATATATATATATTAATTTTTTATATTTATATACTTTCCTATTTTTCAATGAATATAACAATAAAATTTTATAATAATTATAAAAAAATTAAATAATAACCTTATTCAAAACGATAAAAACCACTTACCTCATGGTGAATACAAAACAACTATATGTACAAAGGATGCCACACTAGAAAAGATAATTAAATCCTGTAAGCAAGTGAGTTTCCTAAACAAAATACTCACAAAATATATGTCAAGTAACTACAAATAAAAACAAATAAGATAACCGTCATCTTGCGACACCTATACACAATAAGTAATACAATAAAAATGACCAGATCTTGGGTCTGGTCCCACCGGGTGTGCCAAATTTTTATCTAAGTTTCTAGCTTCCTGTCCAGATGAGTGTACAAGTAATCAAGAAACATTAAACAATTTCGAGTATACATGGCCTTAGTACCTTGAAGATGACGATGGATGATACAAGCACAAATAAGATATATGTATGATATAAAGAAGCTAGATCTACAAAACTGAAACATATAAGATCAGATCATAATATGCAGGGGTTTCCTAGATAGTGCTGGTTCAAAGAGAATTTTAACTCCCTTGGAGGATGTCAACCCCCATGTTAGAAAAGATAATAACAAATCATGAATAACAGTAATGGAATATAAAACAAAAAGTAACTAAAATGACGAGGGAACTTAGCTTGTGCTATGTTATAGAGATGAACCGGGCATCAAAATGCCAAGATAATGAACCATGCCAAAATTTTCTTCTTTAAATTGGTAGAACTTAATTAAGCTCTTTCTTCTCTTCTCTAGGCCTATGTATCTCAAGGTCTTCTTGAAAAATATATCCTCCTCTCCTTTCTAAGTCTTCAGTCCTTGAAATATGGGGGAGAAACCCATATTTATAGCTTAGATGTGAGGTTAGATTAGGGTTAACAAGTAACCGGGGTTGGGTAGAGTAACCAGAGTTAAGAGATATGATGTGATCACTCGGGGACCATGGATTGAATTATTAGATGGAGTAGAGATCATGATTGACATGGTGGGTGAGATAAAAGATTCCATTTAAAAAGGAGTGTTAGATGGGTGTATTAATACCCATTGATTAAATAAAATGTGAGATATGGGGATATGCCAAAAGTTAAATCATTAAATGGGTCTACGTGGAGACCATTTGATAATTAATCAACTAAGATAAGAAAATGGATAGGATTTCATTTAATTTAAGAAAAAGAAAAGTGAGAATGGAAATTGCGTGAATGTGAGATGATGAAGGGGCACTATACCAAAAATAGGTGTCTACACCTATGGCCCTTTTAGGTGTGATCTGATCTTCCCATAAGGCTGTATTAAGCTATGTATGCCAAGTCCTCTTATTAGTTTGCATCATGCACTTAATAATACTTATAAGGTTTTTGTTACTAGACTCAACCAATTTGTTTCCTTATGGATAGTAATTGGAAAAAGTCTTAAGGTATACCCCATTTTTAACAACCCATTCACTCAACTTCATACTAAGAAAAACCATCACATTGTCTGAAATGACTGTAAAAGGAACACCAAACCTTGTCATTATACCTTCCAAAAAATCCAGAACTGCCTTTGCATTGCTCTCCTTCAATGTTACTGCCTCTGTCCATCGAGTAAAATAGTCTGTTGCAGTAAGGACCCATTTATGTCTATCACTGGATGGAGGATTAATCATTTCGATGAAGTCCAACCCCCATTAAACAAAGGGTTAATCCACTTAAATTGGATGCAGTGGAAGAGCTTCCAACTTTTGCTTTCCTGTGAAAAAGGCACACTCTTTACATCTCCTTACCTAGAGATGAGCATTTCTGAACAAATCATGCCAATAGTAACCGGCTCACATGATCTTCGTAGTAGTTGTTCATGTAGAGTAATGTCCTCCAGATAGGCCATTATGAAATTCTTCTAATATCTTACTCACCTGTTCCAGTCTTATGCACCAAAGGAGGACACTGTTCAAATCCTTTTCAAAGAGAATGTTATCTACCAAAACATATGGAATAGATTGAAGATGGAAAGTCCATCTTTTGTTTTTATCCATTTTCATAGGATATACTCCTAAGAAGAGGAAATTCTTCATTTTAGATAACCAGTCAACTTGATCATCACTCTCCTTAGTGTTTACGAGCACCGTATCCTCATCACCTTTTGCTTCCATGTTTGCAGCAATTTTTTGACACAAACCTTTACCTCTGACAAGTTTGGTAACCTTGATATGTACATCATACTCCATCACCTTCGTGATCCATCCAACATGCTTCTCATTCATCTCTTTTTTCAGAAAAAATCCTTGATGCCTAGATGAGACACCATCAGATGAATTTTGTTTTTAGACAACATGTGCTTAAATTTCTTCAAAGCTCGAATAACCGCAAAGACATGTTTTTCAATGAATGAGTATTTGATCTTGTACTCTTTGAGGGATTAACTAAATAAAGAAATTGGCTGCTCCATCAGATCATCATTTTGTTGGGGGGGGATCCCTGAAATGCTCTCTTGATCTGTAAAAGCATAAAGGATAAAGTATTTATCAAACCTGGGGTTCACTAGCATGGGAGCTTGAGAAATTTCCATTTTGATGGCTTCAAATCTCTCTCATCCTTCCTTTTCCCATGAGAATGGCATGTTTTTCTTCAGCATGGCTATAAATGGTTTAGCCAATGTCATGAATTAAGGGATGGATCTCCACACGAATTTTATGGTTCCTAGAAAACTCTGGAGACCCTTCTTATGACTTGGGAGAGAAAAGGACATAATGAAATAAATCCTGGATGGATCGATTGACATTCCTTCCAATGAAACAACATTTCCCAATAAATTTCACTCATGCACTACAAAGATACACTTCTTGGGATTGAGTGAAACCCCAAATTCCCTACATCTTCATAAAACCTTCCTTAGATGTGCGATGTGATCATCTCCATGCTTAGAATATACAGTTATGTCATCTAGGTAAACCAAGATGATATCATTGATTAGTCCTTTAAACACCACATGCATGGATTTTTGGAAAGTAGCCTTGGCATTAGACAATCTAAACGACATTTTGTTGTAGGCATACGCGCCCCACTTGGTAGTGAAATCCATTTTGAATTGGTCAGATTATTGGACTAGGATTTGATTATAACCTGAATATCCATTGAGAAAAGAAAATATTTGAGATCTTGGCACCGTTTGAAGGATCTTCTCCATTGATGGAAGATGGTAATGGTCTTTTAATGACGTAAGATTCAAATCCCTGAAATCTATGCACAACCGAATCTCTCCATTTTTCTTCCTTACGGGAACCAGATTGGATACCCAAGAGGAATGCTTGATGGGGAAAATAATACATGCCTCAATGAGTTTTGTTAACTCCTTTCTCGTTAGTGTTTTGATTTTGGGATTAATCAGACTCTGTTTCTAGTGAACTGGCTTGGCATTAGGATCCAGTTTGATGGTATGTTGTGCTAGACCTAGATCAAAACCATGCAGGTTTGTATAACTCCACACAAATATGTTATGATACTCTTGAAAAAGTTTGATGAAAGCTTCTTTCTCTTCAGAAGTACAAAATTTTCCAATATTCAGAAACTTCTCATGTGCTACCTCAACTTCCTCAAAATCTTCTTCTTTGACCACCATGTTAGAACTTTGTCTTTTGGCTTGATCATCTAAATTGAAAATGAATGCCAAAGTGACTAAGCCTTTTGGTATTTTATTGATTTTTAATTGTATAATTTGATCACCATATGAATCTTCCAACCTATCCTGATTTCTTAAAGTAATCTCCACCTCTTCTTGTAGGAAAAAGACAATTTGTTTGTCACTATCAAACACTTTCTAGCTACTCACATTATCAGGGACTACAGGTCGAACCACAATTTTGACAAATTTATTCCCTTCTTTCATGACATTAACATGTATGTTGTATTGTGAGCCAATTGTAGAAAGCCTATCAACATCTTGATTCTGATTCCTAAGAACTTTGTGGATTTCGAAAGCTTCAAAATCTTCAATCAAGTCCCAGACTTGGTTCTTGTATGATCTTAAAAGATCATTCTTGGATGCACCGTGTGAAGTCACTTGATGGAAAACTAGCTCACTGTCTCTAAAAATAGTAAGGGCTTTGATCCCTTTCTTTTGGGCTATTTGAATTCATTGCATGAGGGCCTCGTATTCGATAACATTGTTAGTGTAACTGAACTACAACCGAAAAGATGAGAAGTAATTATCTCTCTCTAGAGATATTAACATAAAACCAACACCAAATCCATTCTTACTTTTCAAGCCATTGAAGAACAATTTCCACAGTCCTTCCGAATCACTTGGTGTTTTGAAAAGTTGTGGTATGATTGTGTATTCTTCATGAATGCAGTATGTACCCAATCCTGTTTCTTCCAAAAGTAGCAAACCAAATTCTTCTTCTAGATATCTGATGGTGTAATTCCCATTTATAGGACTAGTAGTGTAGGGTTCTATATGATTGTGGCATATTGGTTCCATCCTTATAGTCACTTTGGTTCTGTATCGAGTCCTGAGAATCATATGTGACTAATCGGCTGATAGGTAGCTGCCCATCTTAGTAGTGAAATCTCGTGATAGGAAGATGGTAAAGAGAGGAAGAAGATCGATACTTAATATGTCTTGGGTGAATAAAAAGTTGGGTATGCATGGATGGTAAGTTGAAGTCCTTTGATAACTCTAACAGTCTTAACAATGTTGGGGTGTGGAGCCTGTTTTTGGTCTTCTCGAATCAGTATTGAAGTGTGGAGTTCAAATTGGGAAGATGAAAGGTCATGAATGTTTATTTTCCAATCATGGGAAGATGAAAGGTCATGACCGTTTCTTTTCTATCCATGGGAAGATGAAAGGTCATGACAGTTTCTTTTCAGCCATGGGAAGATGAAAGGTCGTGACTTTCAAACTTTTAAGGTTGGTTTTTTGGACTTCTTAATAGATTGTAATCCTATAAATAGAGGTGTTAGGGTATCTTGAATATATATTATGTGTTCAAGAGGTCTTGAGTATTAGTGATTAATAATGATCAAGGTTAAGTAATTGGGTGTCAATTGTGGTTCAGCATATTTGGAATTTTGTTGTGAGTTCATAACTGAGAGAAGACTATGAGAGTTGGTTTACCCTTGTTGATAATAAAATATGAGAAAGTTCATTGTGGATGTAGCCCATGTTGATTGAACCATGTTAAATCTTGTCTTGTCTTCTTTTACACATTATTTATTTATGTTGTTATATTTCTCCATGTATACTTCTGCTATATAGTTTCCTACTGCTGTGATTTGAGGAATTGTTTCTGCATATTTGTTCTCTAATTCCTAACAACTGGTATCAGAGCTTTGATGATTTTTTGCTGAAGTGGTAAATCATAGGGAAATTTTAGATTGATTGGGAGCTATGGCGGATGAGGGAAGATCAAGGGTTGAGAAGTTCAATGGGAAGAACTTTGGTTTGTGGAAGATGTAAATGGAGAATTACTTATACCAAAAGGACCTCCATGTTACTTTGGTTGGAAAAGAAAAGAAACCTACAACCATGTTAGATGAGGATTGGGAGTTGCTGGATAGAAAGGCACTCGGGGAAATTTGGTTATGCCTTGCATCTTTGGTTGCTTTTAACATATCGTAGGAGAAGACCATGAAAGGTCTCTTGAGTGGGTTGGGGAAGTTATATGAAAAAACCTCTGCCTCTAATAAAATATTTTTGATGAAAAAGTTATTTAATATGAAGATGCCTAAGAATAGTTCTATTTTTGTTCATTTGAATTAATTTAATATGGTTATGAGTATGTTAAAATTAGTAAAAATTGACTTTGATGATTGTTGTCCACTCAAAATTCCCTGCTCTTAAGAAAGTGAATTCTCAAAATTTTTGAGTTTAAGTGTCTTCTTTGTTGTACTGAAAATGTTAAAAGTCGTGAAATTGAGAAAATCTGTGTTTTTGGGTCATTTTGTGTGTTTTCGGGCCTGTCGGACATTTTTGTCCCGCGTGTCCCAAGTTCAAAAGTGCGCTCTGTTCCCCGATCGGCCGATTTCCCCGAAGTTTGTCTTTTTCGGGCCCGTCGGAACTTTTTGTCCCAAATGTCCCAAGTCAAATTGTGCAAGTTGTTCCATTTTCGGCCGAAACACCCGAATCGCGTACTTTGCACTTTCTTGTCCCAAGTGTCCCAAGTTCAATCGGGCAAGTTGTTCCATTTTTGGCTGATTCACCCGAACCGCGTACTTCACTTTTTTGTGTCCCAAATGTCCCAAACTCTTTCGGACCCATTGTCACCTTTTCGTCCGATCCGGCTGAGTCGCGTGTTTCATGCATTCGCGTCCCGCATGTCCCAAAAGGCATTTGTGCGTCTTTTCCCCACTTCACCCGAATCGGCCGAGCCGCGTGTTTCACGCATTCGAGTCTCACATGTCTCAAATGAACCAAGTGCCCTTCATGCTTATTTTTTCCCGCTTTACCTGAATATCCTGCTTATTCAAATTGGTAGGTATGTATTATTTATGTGCATTCATTGTCTTTCTCTCTCCTAATCGGCTATATAACGGGCATACCCCCTTTGCATTTTTCACATTCCTTCCATGCTATCCTTTGCTCGAACCCTTGCAAAATAAAAACTTGCGTGTGTATCCCTTTTCTCTGTATTTCCTTCCCGAGTCTAGTTTGCGTCTCTGTCCTCCGAGTTACTATCAATATGAAGATCAAATTTTAGGGACAGGAATAGATCTCGCCACTAGAATCTGCCGTTCCCAATATTGGGGATAGTGAAGCTCGTCATCTTGATTTCAGTGATTTTTGGGCAAGGATGGCAGATGCAAACCCTACACCAATGGCGCAGATGATTCAAGACAGCAGTTTGGCTTTTGTTGGAGGTTTCCCAATCTCGGTGCAATGTGCTGATATAGTGCTTTCATGTGGAGCTCACTTCGACCCTGATTCGAGTGAATTAACCAATGTACATGGGGAACTCATCGCCAAGCTGGATGCTGCCGCTATTAGCACTGCTATGAGGATCCCATAAATGGATAATGCCATAGTTGTTTCCCAGGATCAAGCACAGGCCCTGTTCAATCGAGACAACGACAAATTCAAGGTACGGGTGGCGAAGTCATGGCTTAAAAACCCTAAGAAGGGAGCATCTCGTCTTTCTAAGACTCTCTTCTGAGTAGATTTCAATGAAGAGTTGTCATATTTCATAATCCTACTGGCTCAAGTTATGGGCTTACCTTCTACTAATGAGTTCCATTTCTGGATGTGCCCGCTCATCAGCATGGTGTGCGAGGGAACTCAAAATATCAACTGGGTGGAAATCATTAGCATGAATTTGGCAGAGCAGCTGTCCAATGTACAACAAACAAAGAAGTTCTACATGACTTTGTACCTGATGTATACTCTGGTGGCATCAAGGCAATGGTTTGGTTTTTCTTACATCGATGCCCACAAGGATGATCTTGTATATGCCTACTGCCCGCAGTTCACCCTAGAGACCAGCAATCACAATTTCAGAAGAGTAACTGATGCTTTCACCATGTACGTGGTTAAGCTGCTCGAAGGTGATACTGCTAGAAGGTTTTCTGATGAAGCCATAAATCTGATATCCCACTACGGTGTTTATTTTATCCAATTCAGAAAATTCTCTTATATCAGGCTTGCTAGCTATGAGAGCACCCCTTTGAGGCTTCCCATGTTCTGCAGTGATAAGATGGCTTTGATAGAGGTATGCAGGCAATTAGACAAATTACACAGAACCTTCAAAGACAAGAAGATTTCTGGTTTGCATTTTCCCATCTCTTTGGGAAACTACACTTGTAAAATAACCCTAGATGCACAGAACATAGAAAGAGCCCTCGTTCCTATCACTGTTCATTTCTTCAAGCCAAAAACTTGCTTAGACTTGAAGAAGTTCATTGAATAGAACATCAAGATAATATATCATCATAGGGAAGATACAGAAGACTACTAGGCTGACTGTGTGGATGATTTTAAAGCTAGAAGGAGGCACTATGGTAGGTTTTCTCTGCAATTGATCCAAGAACTCAACTTGTACCAAGTTCCTGAAGGACTCTAGGATGAAAATTCTGATCTATACTCATATGAGTATGACAATGTGGTTAAGCACACTCCCTTGGAGGACTTGGATTGGAACAGGAAAGAGAAAGATGATCTGGCCGAGATCCTTGCTCCAGTCTTAGTCAGGACTAAGGTCTGGTTTGACAAGAAAGTTCGAGAGCTCAGAAGGCACTCAAGAGAATCCTCCTCTAAGGATGTTTCAACACCAAGGAGGGAAGCATCGAACTCCCATATCAAACACACCTGTGCAAACCCCTCCTGCCTCATCAACGCAAGGACCTGCAGCTTCCACTCCTTCTTCATCCACTCAAGTGTACCAGAAGAAACTCAAAGAGGTTAAGAAGGAGCCTGTGGAAAAAGATCCTCAAAGTAAAGTAGGTAGAAGTGCCTTTGGGACCAGAGAACATCATTGTTCTCAGTGAAAGTGAAGAGAGTGAAATGCCAGCCCCTGCAAATGCTCCTGAAGATCCAACAGATAAAGATAAGGAAGTCCAGAGCACTAAACTTCCAAGTGCTATTGATTCCTCTGCAGCAATTGTCTCTAGCGCCCCACTCACATCTCAACTTGAGACCACAGCTGTGCAAACCTTGAGCGTCATGAGCTCTATGTCTCTTGGTCCTCTTGCCCCTCTTGCTGCTTCCTCTTCCTCTTTTGCGTGGGTTCAACCTTTTGTTGACCAGTAGGAAGAGGAAATCTTCCTCTCGGAGCTCAGGGCCAAATTTTGATGCTGTCGCAGCCATGTTGGGCACTACTCCTCGTGCCAAGAAAGCCAAAATCACCTCCAGAATAGTGTCTGATGCTCAAGGTCAGCAATTCTTGGAGATTGCTAAGCCTACAGTGGACAAATCAGAGCAGGACTTACAGGCATCTGACTTAGAACTCTCAAGAATTCCAATGGGAGAGTCTACTCCTGAAGGTGAGATCCACAACCTCCAGGAAACGGTCACAAGAGTCATTGGGAGGGTAGAGAAAGGGCAGCAAACTATTGAACAGTTGGAGGAACAAGCCCAGATTCTCACAGGTTTTATCAAATCTCTTTTGTCTAAGGACAAAGTTTTGGACCCTACCCCATTGACTACTCTTCCACCACCTGTAATTTTGAGCCAAGATGAAGTACAGAGTATCAAAGATATGCACAATTATTCTGTCTATGGCAGAGCTATGGAGGCCATGGTGGAAGATATGCTTGTTGCAGGATTGAACTTCATCGATGAAGCTTTCAAACTCCACGGAAAGGTGAACAATTTGCAACAGAAGTTCTCCTCCACTATCGGGGTCATAGATAAAGAGCTCAAACTCTGGAGCAGTTGCATAGTAGACCTCCGTCTCATGGGACAGATAGATGAGAACATTTTATTGGAAAATAAGGTTTTTGATGATGTAAAGGATAATCTGTCAAAGTCCTGGGTTTACAGCGTGGAGTGGAAGATCAAAGTCTTGGAGGAGGCTTTGGGAGAGCTGAAGAATAGCTGGTAGAAGGGTGAAGCTTTCAAGACACTGGTTGTATCAGCTTTCAAAGATATACATTGTCATCTTCAGGATGAAACTTCTGGTGTGCCTCTTTCCCTGCAAGAAATCAAAGCTCAATTCAGAGATTTTATCAAAGATAATCTATTCAAGGAAAGCTCCATTTCCAAAGAGAAAATGAAGGAGATCTTCTCTCTTCAATCTGCCATTGAAGAAGAAAATAAAGACTATCATACTCATGTCGAGTTTGATAAGGAAATGGAAAAGTGCCTCGGATTTTGGTCTCAGTCTACAGCCAACACGTCAGTCCCTCGTGGCAGAGACATAGCCGAGGCATTGAAGAGATTCAGGCAGTGAATTTTGAAGTCAGTGGGTCCCTCCCAGTCGTAACCACCTGTCTTCTTCTCCGTTTTCTTCTCTTCTTTTCTAATTCGTTTTTCTCGAATTCATTGTAATTAGTTGAGGTATTGCGATTGGCAATCCTTAACTAATCTTTAGTTAAAAGAAGTAGTTACAAAGAGTAACTGATTTGTAAGCTATATAATGGCCTCTCCACGCCATTTTGAGGGGAGGAAGAACTTGGTTTATTTTCTGAAAGTGTAAATAGATCATAAAGAAATCAATACAGAAGGGCTTTCCATTCTTTGTCTATCTGATCTCTGTTATCCCTAAGCTTTCATTTAATTTTTGTGAAGATCATTTGTCTCTAGTTTGTTAGTCTTGCCGATTGCATACTCTCCAACTTTGCAAGCATGGTGATCTTGTATAACCAAGAAGGAACTTTGTGTCCTTGATTAATAAATCTGTGTTATGTTAAGAAACTTTGTGTTCTGGCATATGTTATTTACAGAACTTTGTGTCTTTAAATTCCATCTTATTTATATGATACAAATGATCTTGTTTCAATTCACTGTAACTTCACATACATAAAGAATTACTCTGTTATCTATAATTCTGCATGTTTCCTTTCTGCTCATTCTCATACTCTCATTCCTCAGTCCTTTTGTAATTGATGATCTTTATAGAAAACACTTTTGTAATATCCAAGTTTAACCAGAAAATCATGTTTTGTATATTTGTAAATAGGTTCGTTTCTGAATAAGGGAACCTCTCCCATTAAAGAGGAGGGACTTCTTGTCCCCTGACTGTTGCTCTTCGTAAAGTCCTATTTGACGACCAACAGTTTTTGGCGACTCCGCTGGGGAAAATCATATTCCAGTTTTGTAATTTTTGATCATCCTTTGGTCTGGCGACTCCGTGTTTTACTTAAGGGAGAAGGGCCCTTGGTATTGAAGATTCTCAGTTTCAGCTTTTGGAGCAGCGACGGTTTTCCTTTCCCTTCAACAAGAAATAGAAGGACTCGTTTGACAATCACTCCACCTGTTCAAGACAGAGTTCCTATGGGTGGTATTCCTTCAGAGCCAGCTAGTCCTAATCTTTGAGCTTTGATTCTTCTTGGTGTTGTAGTTCCTCTTCAAGCCGTTTTTCCAAGAATGGCAAGTACCATTGCCCTGGGGTCATCGTGTTGGGCCCCTTGCTCTTCCTCAGCCTTTGCAAGAGTTACCCAGAGGTAACCGAAAGAAATTCCCTAAATTCACAGGCGGTGGAAAAGTGCATCCTGATGAACACATCACAGCCTTCATAGTTACATGTGGAGTTTTGGGAGTTGAACATGAAGACGTCTTGGTGAGATTGTTCATTGAGACTTTACAAGATAATGTTGTTGATTGGTTCTATCACCTTCTGGATGGTACTGTCACTAGCTGGGACACCATGAGAACTAGGTTTGAAAACCGTTTCAAACCAACAGAAGATGTGCATGCCTTACTAGCCCAAATCTCTCAGATAAAGAAAGATTCGCCAGAGCCCATGAGAGAATTTGTGGCCCAATTCAACAGATTGATCAATAAAATTCCGGTAAATACTCGATCCTGTTGATCAAATCCAAAAAAGATTCTTCCTAAATGCCCAATCACCTGAAGTTAGTTATGCGCTGAGAAGGGATAATCTCGCAACATTGGTGGAGGATCAAACTCTTGCTGTTAGTGTCGAGGATGATTTGATCATGTCAGGGAAGTTGAGGAGTGACCCTTCCAAATCTAAGTTTGTTGCTTCCTCCTCTTCCACCCCTGGACCTAATACTGATCCATTAGTTCAAAAACTTGCGAATGATCTCATTGCTATAAAGAAACAATTGGCTCAACATGCTCCCTTATGCAGACGTTCCAAGGAGGAATTTCCAGCCCAGAAATCATTTTCCTGCTTCTCAAACAATATTAGCACTTGAAGGACCTCCTATTAATGTTCCTGTCAATGCAACCTGTGAAGTTGAGGAACCAGATGATGATGAGGATAATGAAGCTTGTGAGAAATTTTTGGAAGAATTTGACGATGAAGCAGATGAACTTGAACGATCTTGAGTTAATTTCTTCACCACTGAGGGCATTGATGATGGAGATGATTATGATGAAGTGGTAGCATGGACATGAATAGAGAATCATTTCGCTGTCATGACTCGAGAGCAGACAAATCAGAGGGAGAAAGTGAAGCATCCCCCCAAGAAATCTAAGGAGTAGCTGGTAACTATCCCTGTAATTACAAAAAGAGGATCTCCTATCCCTATTTCATCTACACCAAAGGTGAGTCCTATCAATCCTGCTATTAAAGTTACTTCTTTTTCCCCTAAAGTTGATAAACCTAGGATTTCAAATGATGATGGCTCATCCACTTCTGGGTCTTTTCATATTATTGATCATCTAAAAAAGACTAAGGTTCAAATCTCAGAGGCTGAGTATTATCAAACTCATCCCAATGCTTTTGCTAAGATGATTCAATTTATTAATTCCCATTCTAAAACCACATCTAAAGGCCTTTTACCCACTCCTTCTTCTACACCACAGCCTAGTCTGGTAGCCGTTGTCACCTCACCTAATGACAAAATTAAACCATTTTATGTAACACTTCTTATAGCTAGTCATAGGCTCAGTAATTGTGTCATTGACTCAGGAGCCTCAGATAATGTGATGCCTGCTAAAGTAGCTCATGCTTTAGGCTTGACCCTCACACGCAGTTATGGATCTTGTTACTCCATGGAGAGTAAGGAAGTTCCCCTGGTCGGAAGAATTAAAGATGCACAAGTGGCTTTTGCTGCTTTGCCTGAAAAGAGAGTTTTGGCTACCATCTTAGTAGCAGATATTCCTCCTTTATACGAGATGTTTCTAAGTAGGAACTTCTGTAAGGATGTGGGTGGAGAAATTCAAATGGATTGGTCACATGCACTCGTACCTGTTAATGGACAAATGAATAAGTTGCTACCTAAAAAGCAATCCGAGTATATTGTACAAAAAATGGATGATCCTAAAGCACAAATACTCTATGAGGATATGGGTTATGGTAACTATATGATTATGTCCCCTGATGAAATCCAACTCCCCAAAGTGTCACCTAAAGATCCTAATGGTGTTTGGATTTTAGAGTTTGATGGAAGTTGTTCCTCAGCCGGTTCTGGAGCCGGTGTCCTACTGGTGTCCCCTGAAGGAAGCCTACATCCTTTTTCATTCAAGTTGCAGTTCGAAAATACTAATAATACAGTAGAGTATGAGGCTCTCATTCTTGGACTGCAAGTGGCCAAAGAACAAGGTGTAAAGAATCTTCTGGCTTGCGGTGATGCAGAATTGATTGTAAAGCAAGTGAGAAGCCTTTTCCATGTAAAAAATGGAAGGTTGAAACATTACCAGAATCAGGTTTGGGATTCCATTGAATTTCTTGATGCTTTCTCCATTGAAGCAATACCTAGGGAGAAGAACAGCAGGGCTGATTCACTAGCAGTCTCAGGGTCACTACTGATTCCTCATCCTGACTTCTCTCAGGATAAGTTCACCATTGAGATGGTCCATCGACCTAGTGTGCCTGATAATACCAATAATTGGCAGGTTTTCAATGATGATCAACACTTGCTTTCTTTCCTTGGATCTCAAGGGTAATTTCGAATAGCTGTATTTTGAAGGAAGTAACAACCTGCCTCGTGAAAGTGTGCCATTTGACAAAGCAGTCACCCAAGGAGAAGAAACAGATCAGGATGGATGCATCAATCTCAAAGGAAACAAGATTCCTAAAGGATTGGTGAGTTTGGAGGAACTATTTGATAAACATGACAGGTATGTGAAGTCTAGAGCTTCCACTGGACCTCAACAATTAACTGAGTATGACAAGATTGATATTGGGAACTCTACTAATCCTAAGCTCGTGAACATTGGAAAATGTTACATAGCAGATGAAAGGAAGAAAGCAATTGATCTTTTAAAGAGGTATAAATATGTTCTTGCTTACTCTTATGAAGATTTGAAAGCTTTGAAACCAAAAGATATGCAGCATTTTATTCCACTCAAGCCTAGAATCAAGCCTTTTAAGTAAAAACAGAGGCAATACAAACCCAAAATAGCTGACACCATCTTTCAGGAAATTCAGAAGTTGTTGAAGGCCAAAATCATTTTTCCCATTCACCATTCAACATGGATTGCAAATATTGTGCCTGTTAGGAAGAAAAATGGTGAGATCCGCATCTGTGTTGATTTCAGGAACCTAAATCAGGCTTCCTTGAAAGATAATTATCCTTTTCCCATGATGGATCAGGTCTTGCAAGCAGTAACAGGACCTCTGAAATGTTATCTATGCTTGATGGATTCTCGGGATATAATCAGGTAGAGGTTGATACTGCAGATCAACACAAAACAACTTTCACTACTCCTTAGGGTACCTTTTCTTAAAAGAGAATTCCTTTTGGGCTCATTAATGCTGGTGCCACTTTTTAGAGAGCTATGGATCTGGCTTTTGGAAGTTTGAAAGGGAAGTGTATTGTCATATACCTTGACGACCTGACCGTGTTTTCTAAAAAAAGGGTGGATCATTTTGACCACCTGGAAACAGTTCTGCTAAGATGCAGAGAGCATGGGATTTCTTTGAATCCTAAAATTTTTGTCTTTTGTGTCACCGAGGGAAAATTATTAGGGCACATCGTTTCCAAAGATGGTATTAATATTGATCCTGAACGAGTACAAGCTGTCCAGCAAATTCCTCTCCCAACTAGTAAAAAGGGCGTGCACTCTTTCTTTGGTAAGATCAATTTTTTAAGAAGGTTCATCCCTGATTTTGCAGAGTTAACTTTGAATATTTCTCAGATGATGAAAGGGAAAAAAACATTTGGTTGGTCTTCTGAAGGAAAGGAATCCTTTGAAGGTATCAAGAGAGCTATCGCTAAAACTCCTATTTTAGCCTGTCCTGATTTCAACAAAGATTTTATTATCTATTGCTATGCCATAGATAATACCTTAGCTGTTGTTTTGACTCAAGAAGACTCTAACGAGCATGAGCTCCCAATTGCGTTCATGAGCTATATCCTGAAAGATCATGAGTTAAAATACACCATGATGGAAAAACATGCTTTTGCAGTGGTCAAAGTTGTTAAGCAGTTTCGTTTTTACATCCTCAATTCTCATTCCAAGGTGTTGGTTCTAGATACAACTGTTAAGTCAATTCTCACACAACAAGAATTTGGATCCAAGAGAGGGAACTGGGTTGCTAAGGTCCAAGAATATGACATTGACATCAAACCGACCAAGCTAGTTCGTGGAAAAGGTCTTTGTGAGCTCATTGCTGAAGGAGCTAAGCATGAATTAATGGAGAACAAAGTTGGCCTTCCTACCATTCTGTTCCTTAGCTCAGTTGATGAATGGTATGCTGACATCGCCTATTTTCTCACCTATGGGGAATGCCCCTCTCATTTAACTGCTAAAGAAAAGAGGACTATTAAATTGAGGTCAGTGTAATATGTGTTGTGGGAAAACGCCTTGTTCAAACGTGGATTAGATGGAATATTTTTGAAATGTGTGGACAAGGAACAACAAAAAAGGTTTCTCTCAGCTTTTCATGTTCAGGCATGTGGAGGGCACTATTCATCAACGGTCACTGCTCACAAGATACTTCATGGAGGATATTACTAGCCTTCCTTGTTTAGAGATGCATCCAAGTGGGTTAATAAATGTGAGGCTTGTCAGACCTTCGTGGGAAGACCTAAATTGGCCTCTTTGCCTCTTAAGCCAGTTATAATTGAAGAACCTTTTCAACAGTGGGGTTTGGACTTCATTGGAACACTTAATCCTGCTTCTAGTACTAGTCATACTCATGTGTTAACTGCCACGGACTATTTCACCAAATGGGTGGAAGCTATTCCAGTTAAGAGTACTACTTCTGAAGTGGTATTCAGCTTCATCAAAGAGAACATCTTGGTAAGGTATGGTGTACCTAATAAGATTGTAACAGATAATGCTTCGAATTTCTCTTCAACTGAGATAATGGATTTTTGCTATGGGTATGGCATTTCTTTTGCTCACTCCTCAGATTACTATCCTCAAGGAAATGGGCAAGCAGAATCCACTAATAAAAATTTGGTGACTATTATAAGGAAATTAGTCAATGAGTCTCAACGAAACTGGCACAAGAAGCTCTATGATGCTCTTTGGGTAGACAGAATTACACCAAAGAGAGCTATTGGAATGTCCCCTTTTCAAGTGGTATATGGAGTAGAAGCTCAACTACCAGTAACAGTGGAACTGTCAGCCTTGCATCTAATGAAGGCCATTGAAGATACTAGTTTCAATGATGCTTTGGATAAGAGAATTATGTACCTTCACAAACTGAATGAGGACAGATTGGGGGTTGCTGATAGGATATCTGTTCACCAATAGAAGGTAAAGGTCCTGTTTGATAAGAAAGCCAGGTTCAAAGATTTCCAAGTTGGAGACACTGTGTTGTTATGGGATAAAAGGCATGAACCTCGTGGCAGCCATGGCAAGTTCGACTCCCTTTGGCTCAGACCTTTCAAGATCAGACACTTTGCTGGTAAGAATTCCTTTTATCTTGATTACATGGATGGTTCTCCTCTCCCACTTCCTTATAGTGGCAAGTACCTTAAGTTGTTCAACCCTTAGGTGATTAGGGGGTCCTTTGTATATTCTGTACAACGTTTTGTTTTTCTTTCCTTTTTGTTTTGGTGTGTTGTCCTCTATTTTGGTCTGCTTTTTGACTCCGTGGCCCAAGGGATAAGGTACTGGTCTACTTCCCCGAGTTTGTCTAAGTTCTTACGTTGTCTCATTCCTTGAATTTATGCCAAGTCATCCCCAGAAGGAGCCAGCTATTGTCCACTCAAAATTCCCTGCTCTTAAGAAAGTGAATTTTCAAAATTTTGAGTTTAAGTGTCTTCTCTGTTGTACTGAAAATGTTAAAAGTCGTGAAATTGAGAAAATCTACGTTTTTGGGTCATTTTGTGTGTTTTTTGGGCCTATCGGACATTTTTGTCCCACGTGTCCCAAGTTCAAAAGTGAGCTCTGTTCCCCGATCGGCCGATTTCCCCGAAGTTTGTCTTTTTCGGGCCTGTCGGAACTTTTTGTCCCAAATGTCCCAAGTCAAATTGTGCAAGTTGTTCCATTTTCGGGCCGAAACACCCAAACTGCGTACTTCACACTTTCTTGTCCCAAGTGTCCCAAGTTCAATCGGGCAAGTTGTTCCATTTTCGGCCGATTCGCCCGAACCGCGTACTTCACATTTTCGTGTCCCAAATGTCCCAAACTCTTCCGGACCCATTGTCACCTTTTCGTCTGATCCGGCCGAGTCGCGTGTTTCGCGCATTCGCATCCCGCATGTCCCAAAAGGCATTTATGTGTCTTTTCCTCACTTCGCCCGAATCGGCCGAGCCGCGTATTTCGCGCATTCACGTCTCACATGTCCGAAATGAACCAAGTGCCATTCGTGCTTATATTTTCCCGCTCTACCCGAATATCCTGCTTATTCAAATTGGTAGGTATGTATTAAATGCGCATTCATTTTCTTTCTCTCTCTTAATCGGCTATATAACGAGCATACCCCCTTTGCATTTTTCACATTCCTTCCATGCTATCCTTTGCTCGAACCCTTGCAATCTAAAAACCTGCGCGTGTATCCCTTCCCTCTGTAATTCCTTCCCGAGTCTAGCTTGTGGCTCTGTCCTCTGAGTTACTATCAATATGAAGATCAAATTTCAGGGACAGGAACAAATCTCACCACTAGAGTCTGCCGTTCCCAATATTGGGGACAGTGAAGCTCGTCATCTTGATTTCAGTGATTTTTGGGCAAGGATGGCAGATGCAAACCCTACACCAATGGCGCAGATGATTCACGATAGCGGTTTGGCTTTTGCTGGAGGTTTCCCAATCTCGGTGCAATGTGCTGATACAGTGCTTTCATGTGGAGCTCACTTTGACCCTGATTCGAGTGAATTAACTAATGTACACGGGGAACTCATCGCCAAGCTGGATGCTACCACCATTAGCACTGCTCTGAGGATCCCAGAAATGGATAATGCCATAGTTGTTTCCCAGGATCAAGCACAGGCCCTGTTCAATCAAGAAAGCGACAAATATCAAGGCACGGGTGGCGAAGTCATGGCTTAAAAAACCCTAAGAAGGGAGCGTCTTGTCTATCCAAGACTCTTTTCCAGAGTAGATTTCAATGAAGAATTGTCAAATTTTATAATCCTACTAGCTCGGGTTATGGGCTTATCCTCTACTAACAAATTCCATTTTTGGATGTGCCCGCTCATCAACATGGTGTGCAAGGGCACTCAAAATATCAACTGGGTAGAAATCATCAGCATGAACTTAGCGGAGTAGTTGTCCAATGTATAATAAACAAAGAAATTATACATGAGTTCATACCTGATGTATACTCTGGCAGCATCAAGCCAATGGTTTGGTTTTTTCTTACAATGATTCCCACAAGGATGATCCTGTATATGCCTTACTACCCGCAATTCGCCCTAGAGACCAGCAATCGCAATTTTAGAAGGGTAAATGATGCTTTCACCATGTACGTGGTCAGGCTTCTCAAGGGTGACACTACTAGAAGGTTTTCTGACGAAGCCATGAACCTGATATCGCACTACGGTGCCTATTTTATCCAATTCAGAAAATTCTCCTATATCGGGCTTGCTGGCTATGAGAGCACCCCTTTGAGGCTTCCCATGTTCTATAGTGATAAGATGGCTTTGACAGAAGTATGTAGGTAATTAGAAAAATTGCACAGAACCTGTAGAGACAAGAAGATTACCGGTTTACACTTCCCCGTCTCTTTGGGAAACTACACTTATAAAACATTCCCTCGACGCACAGAATATAGAAAGAGCCCTGGCTCCCATCACTGTCCATTTCTTCAAGCTAAGAACTTGCTTCGACACGAAGAAATTCATTGAGTAGAACATCAAGATAATCTATCATCATAGGGCAGATACAGAAGACTATTGGGCTGACTGTGCCAATGATTTTGAGGCTAGAAGGAGGGATTATGGCAGGTTCTCTCTGTAATTGATCCAAGAACTTGTCTTTTACCAAGTTCCTGAAGGACTCCAGGATGACAATTCTGATCTATACTCATATGAGTATGACAATGTGGTTAAGCACACTCCCTTGGAGGACTTGGATTAGAACAGGAAAGAGAAAGATGAAAGTTCAAGAGCTTAGGAGGCACTCAGGAGAATCCTCCTCTAAGGATGTTTCAACACCAAGGAGGGAAGCATCGACTCCAATATTAGACACACCTGTGCAAACCCCTCCTAGCTCATCAACGCAAGGACCTGTAGCTTCTACTCCTTCTTCATCCACCCAAGTATACCAGAAGAAATTCAAAGAGGTTAAGAAGGAGCCTGTGGAAAAAGATCCTCAGAGAAAGCAGGCAAAATTACCTTTAGGACCCGAGAACATTATTGTTCTCAGTGAAAGTGAAGAGAGTGAAGTACCAGCTCCTCTAAGTGCTCCTGAAGCTCCAATGGATAAAGATAAGGAGGTCTAGAGCACTGAACTTCCAAGTACTATTGATTCCTCTACAACAATTGTCTCAAACGCCCCACTCGTGTCTCAACTTGAGACAACAGCTGTGCAAACCTTGAGCATCATGAGCTCTCTGTCTCTTGGTCCTCTTGCCCCTCCTGCTGCTTCCTCTTCCTCTTTTGCATGGGTGCAACCTTTTGTCAACACTAGAAAGAGGAAATATTCCTCTCGGAGCTCAGGGCCAAATTTTGATGATGTGGCAGCCTTGTTAGGCACTACTCCTTCTCGTGCCAAAAAAACCAGAATCACCTCCAGGATAGTGTCTGATGCTCAGGGTCAGCAATTCCTATAAATTTCTAAGCCTACAGTAGATAAATCAGAGCAGGACTTACAGGCATCTGACCTAGAATTCTCAAGGATTCCTATGGGAGTGTCTACCCCTGAAGGTGAGATCCACAACCTCCAGGAAACGGTCACAAGAGTCATTGGGAGGGTAGAGAAAGGGCAGCAAACTATTGAACAGTTGGAGGAACAATCCCAGATTCTCACAGGTTTTATCAAATCTCTTTTGTCTAAGGACAAATTTTTGGACCCTACCCCATAGACTACCCTTCCGTCACCTGTAATTTTGAGCCAAGATGAAGTACAGAGTATCAAAGACATGCAAAAGTATTCCGTCTATGGCAGATCTATGGAGGCCATGGTGGAAGATATGCTTGTTGCAGGATTGAACTTCATCGATGAAGCTTTCAAGCTCCATGAAAAGGTGAACAACTTGCAACAGAAGCTCTCCTCCACTATCGGGATCATAGATAAAGAGCTCAAACTCTGGAGCAATTGCATAGTAGACCTTCGTCTCATGGGACAGACAGATGAGAACATTTTATTGGCGAATAAGGTTTTTGATGATGCAAAGGATAATCTGTCAAAGTCCTGGGTTTACAGCTTGGAGTGGAAGATCAAAGTCTTGGAGGAGGCTTTGGGAGAACTGAAGAATAGCTGGCAGAAGGGTGAGGCTTTCAAGACACTGGTTGTATCTGCTTTCAAAGATATACATTGTCATCTTCAGGATGAAACTTCTGGTGTGCCTTTTTCCTTGCAAGAAATCAAAGCTCAATTTAGAGCTTTTGTCAAAGATAATCTATTCAAGGAAAGCTCCATTTCCAAAGAGAAAATGAAGGAGATCTACTCTCTTAAATCTACCATTGAAGAAGTAAATAAAGACTATCATACTCATGTCGAGTTTGATAAGGAAATGGAGAAGTGCCTCAGATTTTGGACCCAATCTACAGCCAACACGTAAGTCCCCCATGGCAGAGACATAGCTGAGGCATTGAAGAGATTCAGGCAGTGGATTTTGAAGTCAGTGGGTCCCTCCCAGTCATAACCACCTGTCTTCTTCTCCTTATTCTTCTTTTCTCTTCTATTTCTTTTTCTCGGATTCATTGTAATAAGTTGAGGTATTGCGATTGGTAATCCTTAACTAATCTTTAGTTAAAAGAAGTAGTTACCAAGAGTAACTAATTTGTAAGCTATATAATGGCCTCTCCACGCCATTTTGAAAAAGAAGGAAGAACTTGGCTTATTTTCTGAAAGTGTAAATAGATCATAAAGAAATCAATACAGAAGGGCTTTTCATTCTTTATCTATCTGATCTCTTTTATCCCCATGCTTTTCATTTAATTTTTGTGAAGATCATTTGTCTCTAGTTTGTTAGTCTCGCTGATTGCATACTCTCCAACTTTGCAAGCATGGTGATCTTGTATAACTAAGCAGGAACTTTGTGTCCTTGATTAATGAATCTGTAGAACTTTGTGTCTTTAAATTCCATCTTATTTATATGATACAAATGATCTTGTTTCAATTCACTGTAACTTCGCATACATAAATAATTACTCTGTTATCTATAATTCTGCAGTGTTGCCTTTCTGCTCATTCTCGTATTCTCATTCCTCGGTCCTTTTGTAATTGATGATCTTTATAGAAAACACTTTCGTAATATCCAAGTTCAACCAGAAAATCATGTTTTGTATATTTGTAAATAGGTTCATTTTTGAATAAGGGAACCTCTCCCATTAAAGAGGACAGACTTCTTGTCCCCTGACTGTTGCTCTTCGTAAAGTCTTATTCGACGACCAACAGTTTTTGGTGAGGTCCACTAGGGAAAATCATATTCCAGTTCTTTAATTTGTGATCATCCTTACCAGATAGTTGGTGACTCCGCATTGGTTACTAGAGTTGAGAAGTGCCCTTGGTATCTGAATAATTCTCAGTTTCAACTTTTGGAGCATGTAAGAGGTTTTCCTTTCCCTTCAAGTGAAGAAATGTGAAAGACTCGTTCGAACAAGAGATTCTTCCACCTGTCTGGAAGATAGAATTCCTGATGGGTGGTATTCCTTCAGGGAGACAAAAGAACTAGTCCTAAGGTAACCATCGAAAGACAAATGATTCTTGCTGGTGTTGTAGTTCAAAGTCCAAGCCAGTTTTTCTAAGAATGGTGGTACCATGGGAAGGTTGGAGTCATCGTGTCGGGCCCCTTGCCCTTCCTCAGCCTCTTGCATGCGTTACCCAGAGGTAACCAGAAGGAGGAATTCCCTAAATTCAAAGGTAAATGTGGTAATAGGTGCATCCTGATGAACACATCGCATGCCTTCATAGTTACATGTGGAGTTCTGGGAGTTAATACATGAAGACATCTCCGTGAGACTGTTCGATTCAGGGGCTTCTTTACAAGCCACCCACATAAACATGCTGACTTGGTTCTTGATTGTAAATTTTTCAAGCTAGATAGAGGCAAGCATGTATATTCCCGATGACAATGCACTCAAGCTAGAATAGTTGCGAAAGGTTGTGTTCCGGTGAAAGGATAGAATGAGAACAGATGGCTAATTAAGGTTATGTGTGGACTTTCGAGACCTCAAGTTGAGGTGCATCTCTCAAAGACCATTACCCTCAGTCCTTCAACTGGGAACAAATGGTTGCACAGTAGTATCCGGTTACAGAGAGATTCTCTCTCCTAGATGGCTACTCAAGGGATACAATCAGGTGATGGTGAAAGAAGTATGACCAATTCAAGTACTTAGTATTTCACCACCAAATGGTGTTGATTATTGTGATTTAGTTGTTGTAGATGAAGATGCCACTTTGTGGCTATCAAATGACTGGAGCCACTATGAGTCCAAAGGACAATGGATATGGCATTATAAAGGTCAGGTTTCCCGGAATAAAGGAGTTAGATTCTGATACTATCTTGACGACATCACTGTGTTCTATGGAAAATAGCAGCGGATGAGATCCTCAAGGTTGGACCTACCAATAAGGAGGGCAAGTTATATTTACTAGATGTAGAAGTATTTGGGGTATCTATTGTAATCCCAAAAAATGGTTCATGTTATTATGTGGCTTTCATAGATGATGCAACTAGATAAGTTCTAGGCCATATTGTTTTAGAAGGATAGGGTCTGATGTGTTTGAACCTTCAGAAAGAGTTGAAAGCAATGGTCGAGCGCTGCCACATGTCTCAAGTCACAAGAGGGCTATTCAGAGCTTCTTGGATAATGGAGGGGAATTTTGTCCAGCAAGGTTTGTTCTAAACTTTGTAGCTCTTGTAAAGCCAATAATGCTGATCTTTAAAGCAAGAGCATGGCATTCCAAGTGGACATCTAAAGGAAAAGGAAAGTGTTTGAGAGCAATAAAAGAAGCTATATCATCAAGCCCCCAACTCTCGTCAGGTCCATGATGTTACATCCAAGGGCTGCCATGCTCATATGCCTTTGGTAGAAGTGGTGAGCACAACTATTTATCTAATTAACAGAGGACCCTCTATGGCTTTACATGGAGGTACATCTAGGGGAGTCTTGATCTGGTAAGAACAATTGCAGTTACTCATTTCTTCAGTCAAGTATTTGGAGGAATACGAAACTAGGTACTCTTTCGCATCGATAAAGCATGATCCTGGAACAAGTGGAAGGAGAGAGCTTAAAGAAATTCAAGCATTGTAGTATCAAACAAAAAAATCCAATTTGGTTACTGTCTCTCATGCGGGAGTCTTAAGGACAAGAAAATATCCTGGTCTAAACATAGGATCTTGAATGTGAAACGTGCAAGTATGGATAGACTCGTGTCATGGAGTATGACATCGAGGAATCAAGGTCACCAATACTAGTACGTGGAAAGAGGACTATTGTGAATAGCTAAGCCTTGAGTCAACAGGTTGAAGCCAGGTGATGAAAAAGAGACATGCCTTGGCATAGCCATTACAGGAACCTACTGGTCAAGAACATGAAAATGATGATGTGCCTAGGTCCTTGTTGGACTCAGAAGGGAACTTGATACTACTTCCTACAGCATCTTTGAATTATTTATGCGCTCCAGAAATGAGCAAAATAAAGAGCTAGAGTACTTTGAGGAATTAGTGAAGCTGGATTCCAGGAAAAGCTTGTTGAGTAGTGCCATTGATGAAAAGTAAAGATCTCTTATCGAAAATGAGAGTTGGGATTTGGAGGTGCTACCTGGGACAGGTCAAGATTGAGCAGGGCAGTTACAAGATGGGTCACGTATGGAGATTCAAAGAGGAAATTTCTCCCCATGGAGGTAGACATCTCTCAAGATAATGAAGCCCTAGTATTATTGGCCCACAGTGATTCTATGACATGTTATACACTGGATAAGATTCCCTAGTGCTTAAGAAATGTGCACTCTTCACAGGCAATTTTGAAAGTTTAAGTGTCTTCTCTGTTGTACTGAAAATGTTAAAAGTCATGAAATTGAGAAAATCTGCGTTTTTGGGTCATTTTGTGTGTTTTTCGGGCCTGTCAGACATTTTTGTCCCGCATGTCCCAAGTTCAAAAGTGGATTATTCCCCGATCGGCTGATTTCCCCAAAGTTTGTCTTTTTCGGGCCCGTTGGAACTTTTTGTCCCAAATGTCCCAAGTCAAATTGTGCAAGTTGTTCCATTTTCGGCCGAAACACCCGAATGCGCGTACTTCACACTTTCATGTTCCAAATGTCCCAAGTCAAATTGGCAAGTTGTTGAGCACCTTTTCCGGCCGATTATCACCTGAACCGGGTACTGGACACGCTTTCACGTCCCAAATGTCCTAAACTCTTCAGGACACATTGTCACCTTTTCGTCTGATCCGGCTAAAGTCGCATTACACGCATTCGCGTCCCGCATGTCCCAAAAGGAATTTGTGCATATTTTCCCGCTTTGCCCGAATCGGCCGAGCCGCGTGTTTCGCGCTATTCGCATCTCACATGTCTGCAAATGAACCAAGTGCCATTCGTGCTTATTTTTCCCACTATACCCGAATATCATGCTTATTCAAATTGGTAGGTATGTTTTAAATAGAGAACATTCATTGTCTTTCTCTCTCCTAATCAGGCTATATAATGAGCGAACCCCCTTTGCATTTGTCACATTGCTTCCATGCTATCCTTTGCTCGAACCCTTGCAATCTAAAAACCTGCGCGTGTATCCTTTTCCTCTGTTTTTCCTTCCCAAGTCTAGTTTGCCATCTCTGTCCTCCGAGTTACTATCAATATGAAGATAAAATTTCAGGGACAGGAGAAAATCTCGCCACTAGAATCTGCCGATTCCGGTCAATATTGGAGACAGTGAAGCTTGTCATCTTGATTTCGGTGATTTTTGGGCAAGGATGGCAGATGCAAACCCTACACCAATGGCGCTAAGATGATTCATGACAGTAGTTTGGATTGTTGTAGTTAGGTTTCCCGATTTCGTTACAGTGCTGCTGGCACAGGCTTTTGCGTTGCTCCTCGACCTTGATTCGAGTGAATTAACCTATAGTACACGCGTGAACTCATCGCCAAGCTGGATGCTGTCGCCATTAGCAGTGCTTTCAGGATTCTAGGGATCAGATAATGCCATAGTTGGTTCCAGGTTATTGCTTATGACTCCATGCCCTGATTGCTAAAACGACGACAAATACAGGGCAGTGAATTTTGAAGTCAGTGGGCCCCTCCCAGTCATAACCACCTGTCTTCTTCTCCTTATTCTTCTCTTCTTTTCTAATTATTTTTCTCAGATTCATTGTAGATTAGTTGAGGTATTGCGATTGGAAATCCTTAACTAATCTTTAGTTAAAAGAAGTAGTTACAAAGGGTAACTGATTTGTAAGCTATATAATGGCCTCTCCAAGCCATTTTGAAGGGAGGAAGAACTTGGTTTATTTTCTGAAAGTGTAAATAGATCATAAAGAAATCAATACAGAAGGGCTTTCCATTCTTTGTCTATCTGATCTCTGTTATCCCTAAGCTTTCATTTAATTTTTGTGAAGATCATTTGTCTCTAGTTTGTTAGTCTCGCTGATTGCATACTCTCCAACTTTGCAAGCATGGTGATCTTGTATAGCCAAGAAGGAACTTTGTGTCCTTGATTAATGAATCGTGTAGAAATTTGTGTCTTTAAATTCCATCTTATTTATATGATACAAATGATCTTGTTTCAATTCACTGTAACTTCGCATACATAAAGAATTACTCTGATTATCTATAAATTCTACATGTTTCCTTTCTGCTCATTCTCGAGGGACTCTCATTCCTCAGTCCTTTTGTAATTGATGATCTTTATAGAAAACACTTTCGTAATATCCAAGTTTAACCAGAAAATCATGTTTTGTATATTTGTAAATAGGTTCGTTTCTGAAATAAGGGAACCTCTCCCATTAAAGAGGAGGGACTTCTTGTCCCCTGACTGTTGCTCTTCATAAAGTCCTATTTGACGACCAACAGTTTTTTGGTGACTCCACTGGGGAAAATCATATTCTAGTTCTGTAATTTTTGATCATCCTTTGATCTGGTGACTCCACATTTTACTCGAGGGAGAAGGGCCCTTGGTATTGAAGACTCTCAGTTTCAACTTTTGGAGTAGCAAGGTTTTCCTTTCCCTTCAATGAGAAATAGAATCGACTCGTTCGACAAGCACTCCACCTGTTCAAGATAGAATTCCTACGGGTGGTATTCCTTTAGAGCCAGCTAGTCTCTAATCTTCAAGCTTTGATTCTTGCCTGGTGTTGCAGTTCCTCTCCAAGCCTGTGTTTTTTGCCAAGAATGGTGGTACCATTTCCCTGGGGTCATCGTGTCGGGCCCCTTGCTCTTCCTCTAGCCCTTGCATGAGTTACCCAGAGGTAACCGGAATAACTTCCCTAAATTCAAAGGCGATGGCAAAGTGCATCCTGATGAACACATTGCAGCCTTCATAGTTGCATGTGGAGTTCTGGGAGTTGAACATGAAGACGTCTGTTGTGAGACTGATTCATTGAGACTTTACAAGATAATGTTGCTGATTGGTTCTATCACCTTCCGGCTGGTACTATCACTAGCTGGGACACAATGAGAACTAGGTTTGAAAACCATTTCAAACCAGCAGAAGATGTGCATGCCTTGCTAGCCCAAATCTCTCAGATAAAGAAAGATTCACAAGAGCCCATGAGAGAATTTGTGGCCCGATTCAACAGGTTAATTAATAAAATTCCGGTAAATACTCGACCTGTTGATCAAATCCAAAAATGTTTCTTCCTAAATGCCCAATCACCTAAAGTTAGTTATGTGCTGAGAAGGGCTAATCTCGCAACATTGGTTGAGGATCAAACTCTTGTTGTTAGTGTCGAGGATGATTTGATCATGTCAGGGAAGTTGAGGAGAGACCCTTCCAAATCTAAGTCTGCTGCTTCCTCCTCTTCCACCCCTGGACCTAATACTGATCCATTGGTTCAAAAACTTGCGAATGATCTCATTGCTATAAAGAAACAATTGGCTCAGCATGCTCCCTTATGCAGACGTTCCAAGGAGGAATTTCCAGCCCAGAAATCGTTTGCCTCTTCTCAAACAAGATTAGCACTTGAAGGACCTCCTGTTAAAGTTCCTGTCAATGCAACCTGTGAAGTTGAGGAACCAGATGATGATGAGGATAATGAAGCTTGCGAGGAGTTTGTGGAAGAAGTTGATGATGAAGCAGATGAACTTGAGGGATCTCGAGTTAATTTCTTCACCACTGAGGGCATTGATGATGGAGATGATTATGATGAAGTAGTAGCAGACATGAATAGCGAATCATTTGCTGTCATGACTCGAGAGCAGACAAATCAGAGGGAGAAAGTGACGCAGCCCCCCAAGAAATCTAAGGAGCAGCCGACAACTATCCCTGTAATTTAAAAAGAGGATCTCCTATCCCCACTTCATCTACACCAAAGGTGAGTCCTGTCAATCCTACTATTAAAGTTACTTCTTTTTCCCCTAAAGTTGATAAACCTAGGATCTCAAGTGATGATGGCCCGTCTACTTCTGGGTCTTTTGATATTATTGATCACCTGAAAAAGACTAAGGTTCAAATCTCAGAGGATGAGTATTATCAAACCCATCCCAAAGATTTTCCTAAAATGATTCACTTTGTTAATTCCCATTCTAAAACCACCTCTAAAGGCCTTTTACCTACTCCCTTCTGCACCACAGCCTAGTCTGGTAGCCGCTGTCACCTCACCCAATGACAAAATTAAACCATTTTATGTAACACTTCTTATAGCTGGCCATAGGCTCAGTAATTGTGTCATAGACTCAGGAGCCTCAGACAATGTGATGCCTGCTAAAGTAGCTCATGCCTTAGGCTTGACCCTCACATGCACTTATGGATCTTGTTACTCTATGGAGAGTAAGGAAGTGCCCCTGGTCGGAAGAATTAAAGATGCACAAGTGGCTTTTGCTACTTTACCTGAAGAAGAAAGTTTTGGCTACCATCTTAGTAGCAGATATTCCTCCTTCATACGGGATGTTGCTAAGTAGGAACTTCTGTAAGGATGTGGGTGGAGAAATTCAAATGGATTGGTCACATGCACTCGTACCTGTTAATGGACAAATGAAGAAGTTGCTGCCTGAGAAGCAATCTGAGTATATTGTACAAAAAATGGATGATCCTAAAGCACAAATACTCTATGAGGATATGGGTCATGGTAACTATATGATTATGTCCCCTGATGAAATCCAACTCCCCAAAGTGTCACCTAAAGATCCTAATGGTGTTTGGATTTTAGAGTTTGATGGAAGTTGTTCCTCAGCCGGTTCTGGAGCTGGTGTCCTACTGGTGTCCCCTGAAGGAAGCCTCCATCCTTTTTCATTCAAGTTGTAGTTCGAAAATACTAATAATACAGCAGAGTATGAGGCTCTCATTCTTGGACTACAAGTGGCCAAAGAACAAGGTGTAAAGAATCTTCTGGCTCGTGGTGATGCAGAATTGATTGTAAAGCAAGTTAGAAGCCTTTTTCAGGTAAAAAATGGAAGGTTGAAACGTTACCGGAATCAGGTTTGGGATTCCATTGAATTTCTTGATGCTTTCTCCATCGAAGCAATACCTAGGGAGAAGAACAACAGGGCTGATTCATTAGCAGTCTCAGGGTCACTACTGATTCCTCATCCTAACTTCTCTCAGAATATAAGTTCACCATTGAGATGGTCCATCGGCCTAGTGTACCTGATAATACCAATAACTGGCAAGTTTTCAATGATGATCAACACTTGCTTTCTTTCCTTGAACTCAAGGGTAATTTTGAACGGCTGTATTTTGAAGGAAGTGACAACCTGCCTCGTGAAAGCATGCCCTTTGACAAAGCAGTCACCCAAGGAGAAGAAAAGGATCAGGATGGATGCATTAAACTCAAAGGAAACAAGATTCCTAAAGGATTGGTGAGTTCGGAGGAACTATTTGATAAACATGACAGGTATGTGAAGTCTAGAGCTTCCACTGGACCTCAACAATCAGCTGAGTATGACAAGATTGATATTGGGAGTTCTATTGATCCTAAGCTCATGAACATTGGAAAATGTTGCACAGCAGATGAGAGGAAGAAAGCAATTGACCTTTTAAAGAGGTATAAGGATGTTCTTGCTTACTCTTATGAAGATTTGAAAGCTTTCAAACCAAAATATATGCAGCATTTTATTCCACTCAAGCCTGGAATTAAGCCTTTTAAGCAGAAATAGAGGCAATACAACCCCAAAATTGCTGACACCATCTTTCAGGAAATACAGAAGTTATTGAAGGCCAAAATCATTTTTCCCATTCACCATTCAACATGGATTGCAAATATTGTGCCTGTTAGGAAGAAAAATGGTGAGATCCGCATCTGTGTTGATTTCAGGAATCTGAATCAAGCTTCCTTGAAAGATAATTATCCTTTGCCTATGATGGATCAGGTATTGCAAGTAGTAACAGGATCTGAAATGTTATCTATGCTTGATGGATTCTCGGGATATAATCAGGTAGAGGTTGATACTGCAGATCAACACAAAACAACTTTCACTACTCCTTGGGGTACCTTTGCTTACAAGAGAATGCCTTTTGGGCTCATTAATGCTAATGCCAATTTTCAGAGAGCTATGGATCTGGCTTTTGGAAGTTTGAAAGGGAAGTGTATTGTCATATACCTTGATGACTTGACAATGTTTTCTAAAACAAGGGCAGATCATTTTGACCACCTGGAGACAGTTCTGCTAAGATGCAGAGAACATGGGATTTCTTTGAATCCTAAAAAATCTATCTTTTGTGTCACAGAGGGGAAATTATTAGGGCACATCATTTCCAAAGATGGTATTAAGATTGATCCTGAAATGAGTACAAGCTATCCAGCAAATTCCTCTCCCAACCAGTAAAAAGGGCATGCACTCTTTCTTTCGTAAGATCATTTTTTTAAGAAGGTTCATCCCTGATTTTGTAGAGTTAACTTTGAATATTTCTCAGATGATGAAAGGGAAACAAACATTTGGTTGGTCTTCTGAAGGAAAGGAATCCTTTGAAGGTATCAAGAGAGCTATTGCTAAAACTCCTGTTTTAGCCTGTCTTGATTTCAGCAAAGATTTTATTATCTATTGCTATGCCACAGATAATACCTTAGCTACTGTTTTGACTCAAGAAGACTCTAACGAGCATGAGCTCCCAATTGCGTTCATGAGCTATATCCTGAAAGATCATGAGTTAAAATACACCATGATGGAGAAACATGCTTTTGCAGTGGTCAAACCTGTTAAGCAGTTTCGTTTTTACATCCTCAATTCTCATTCCATTGTGTTGGTTCCAGATACAACTGTTAAGTCAATTCTCACACAACAAGAATTTGGATCCAAGAGAGGGAACTAGGTTGCTAAGGTCCAAGAATATGACATTGACATCAAACCGACCAAGCTGGTTCGTGGAAAAGGTCTTTGTGAGCTCATTGCTGAAGGAGCTAAGCATGAATTACTGGAGAACAAAGTTGGCCTTCCTACCGTTCTGTTCCTTAGCTCAGTTGATGAATGGTATGCTGACATTGCCCATTTTCTCACCTATGGGGAATACCCCTCTCATTTAACTGCCAAAGAAAAGAGGACTGTTAAATTGAGGTCAGTGCAATATGTGTTGTGGGAAAATGCCTTGTTCAAACGTGGGTTAGATGGGAGATTTTTGAAATGTGTGGACAAAGAACAACAGAGAAATTTACTCTCAGCTTTTCATGATCAGGCATGTGGAGGGCACTATTCATCAATGGTCACTACTCACAAGATACTTCGTGGAGGATATTAGTAGCCTTCCTTCTTCAGAGATGCATCCAAGTGGGTTGATAAATGTGAGGCTTGTCAGACCTTCGTGGGAAGACCCAAATTGGCCTCTTTTCCTCTTAAGCCAGTTGTAATTGAAGAACCTTTTCAACAGTGGGGTTTGGACTTCATTGGAACACTCAATCCTACTTCTAGTGCTGGTCATACTCATGTACTAACTGCCACGGACTATTTCACCAAATGGGTGGAAGCTATTCCAGTTAAGAGTACTACTTCTGAAGTGGTATGCAGCTTCATCAAAGAGAACATCTTGGTAAGGTATGGTGTACCTAACAAGATTGTAACAGATAATGCTTCGAATTTCTCTTCAACTGAGATAATGGATTTTTTCTATGGGTATGGCATTTCTTTGGCTCACTCCTCAGATTACTATCCTCAGGGAAATGGGCAAGCAGAATCCACTAATAAAAATTTGGTGACTATTATAAGGAAATTAGTCAATGAGTCTCAACGAAACTGGCACAAGAAGCTCTATGATGCTCTTTGGGCAGACAGGATTACACCAAAGAGAGCTATTGGAATGTCTCCTTTTCAAGTGGTATATGGAGTAGAAGCTCAATTGCCAGTAACAGTGGAGCTACCAGCCTTGCATCTAATGAAGGCCATTGAAGATACTACTTTCAGTGATGCTTTGGATAAGAGAATTATGTACCTTCACAAACTGAATGAGGACAGATTGGAGGTTGCTGATAGGATATCTATTCACCAATAGAAGGTAAAGGTCCTGTTTGATAAGAAAGCCAGGTTCAGAGATTTCCAAGTTGGAGACACAGTGTTGTTATGGGATAAAAGGCATGAACCTCATGGCAGCCATGGCAAGTTTGATTCCCTTTGGCTCAGACCTTTCAAGATCAGACACTTTGCTGGTAAGAATTCCTTTTATCTTGATTACATGGATGGTTCTCCTCTCCCACTTCCTTATAGTGGGCAGTACCTTAAGTTGTTCAAGTCATAGGTGATTAGGGAGTCCTTTGTATATTCTGTACAGCGTTTTGTTTTTTCCTTCCTTTTTGTTTTGGTGTGTTGTCCTTTGTATTGGTCTACTTTTTGACTCCGTGGCCCAATGGATAAGGTACTGGTCTGCTTCCCCGAGTTTGTCTAAGTTCTTACCTTGTCTCATTCCTTGAATTTATGCCAAGTCATCCCCAGAAGGAGCCAGCTGTTGTCCACTCAAAATTCCCTGCTCTTAAGAAAGTGAATTTTCAAAATTTTGAGTTTAAGTGTCTTCTCTGTTGTACTGAAAATGTTAAAAGTCGTGAAATTAACAAAATCTGTGTTTTTGGGTCAGTTTGTGTGTTTTTCAGGCCTGTCGGACATATTTGTCCCGCGTGTCCCAAGTTCAAAAGTGCGCTCTGTTCCCCGATCAGCCGATTTCCCCGAAGTTTGTCTTTTTCGGGCCTGTTGGAACTTTTTGTCCCAAATGTCCCAAGTCAAATTGTGCAAGTTGTTCCATTTTCAGCTGAAACACCCGAATCGCGTGCTTCACACTTTCATGTTCCAAATGTCCCAAGTCAAATTGTGCAAGTTGTTCCTTTCTTGGCTGAATCACCCGAACCACGTACTCCGCGCTTTCACATCCCAAATGTCCCAAACTCTTCCAGACCCATTGTCACCTTTTCGTCTGATCCGGCCGAGTCACGTGTTACGCGCATTCATGTCCCGCATGTCCCAAAAGGAATTTGTGCATATTTTCCTCGCTTCGCCCGAATCGGCCGAGCCGCGTGTTTCGCGCATTCGCATCTCACATGTCTAAAATGAACCAAGTGCCATTCGTGCTTATTTTTCCCACTATACCCGAATATCATGCTTATTCAAATTGGTAGGTATGTTTTAAATGAGCATTCATTGTCTTTCTCTCTCTTAATCAGCTATATAATGAGCGAACCCCCTTTGCATTTGTCACACTGCTTCCATGCTATCCTTTGCTCGAACCCTTGCAATCTAAAAACCTGCGCGTGTATCCTTTTCCTCTGTTTTTCCTTCCCAAGTCTAGTTTGCATCGCTGTCCTCTGAGTTACTATCAATATGAAGATCAAATTTCAGGGACAGGAGAAAATCTTGCCACTAGAATCTGCCGTTCCCAATATTGGAGACAATGAAGCTCGTCATCTTGATTTCGATGATTTTTGGGCAAGGATGGCAAATGATTCACGATAGCGGTTTGGCTTTCGTTGGAGGTTTCCCGATCTCAGTACAGTGTGCTGAAACAGTGCTTTCATGCGGAGCTCACTTCGACCCTGATTCAATTGAATTAACCAATGTACACGGGGAACTCATCACCAAGCTGGATGCTACCGCCATTAGCACTGCTTTGAGGGTTCCAGAAATGGATAATGCCATAGTTGTTTCCCGGGATCAAGCACATGCCCTGTTTAATCAAGACGACGACAAATACAGGGCAGTGAATTTTGAAGTCAGTGGGCCCCTCCCAGTCATAACCACCTGTCTTCTTCTCCTTATTCTTCTCTTCTTTTCTAATTATTTTTCTCGGATTCATTGTAATTAGTTGAGGTATTGCGATTGGAAATCCTTAACTAATCTTTAGTTAAAAGAAGTAGTTACAAAGGGTAACTGATTTGTAAGCTATATAATGGCCTCTCCATGCCATTTTGAAGGGAGGAAGAACTTGGTTTATTTTCTGAAAGCGTAAATAGATCATAAAGAAATCAATACAGAAGGGCTTTCCATTCTTTGTCTATCTGATCTCTGTTATCCCTAAGCTTTCATTTAATTTTTGTGAAGATCATTTGTCTCTAGTTTGTTAGTCTCGCTGATTGCATACTCTCCAACTTTGCAAGCATGGTGATCTTGTATAGCCAAGAAGGAACTTTGTGTCCTTGATTAATGAATTTGTAGAACTTTGTGTCTTTAAATTCCATCTTATTTATATGATACAAATGATCTTGTTTCAATTCACTGTAATTTCGCATACATAAAGAATTACTCTATTATCTATAATTCTACATGTTGCCTTTCTGCTCATTCCTCAGTCCTTTTGTAATTGATGATCTTTATAGAAAACACTTTCGTAATATCCAAGTTTAACCAGAAAATCATGTTTTGTATATTTGTAAATAGGTTCGTTTCTGAATAAGGGAACCTCTCCCATTAAAGAGGAGGGACTTCTTGTCCCCTGACTATTGCTCTTCGTAAAGTCCTATTTGACGACCAACAACACAGAAGAACGGTATAGACTTTGATGAAATTTTTTCTCATGTTGTTAAAATGACTTCTATTAGAACTATTCTTGGTTTAGTAGCAGTAGAAGACTTGCACTTAGAGTAGTTGGATGTGAAGACTAAATTCCTTCATGGTGTGTTGGAGGAGGAATTGTATATGTAGAAACCACATAGTTATGAGGTCAAAGGGAAGGAGAGGTTAGTGTGAAAATTGAAGAAGAGCTTTTATGGCCTAAAATAAGCTCCACATAAGTGGTAAAAGAAGTTTGAAAGTTTTATGCAGGAGTAGGATTAATCCAGGTGTCACTCAGACCATTACATGTACATCAAGAAGTTTCTTAATGGTAGTTATATTATTATGTGCCTATATGTGGATGATATGCTTGTTGCAGGGAAGAACATGCAAGAAATAAAGGTACTCAAGAAGCAACTAGGTGACTCCTTTGCTATGAAGGATTTGGGGGTAGAAAAAAAATCCTTGGTATGAGAATAACTTGGAACAGGAAAGAGAGGAAGCTGGTGTTATCTCAAGAAGAGTACACAAAGAAGGTCTTAGAGAGGTTTAGTATGTAGGATGTTAAACTGGTTAGTACCCCTTTGGTAGGTCACTTTAAATTATCAAAGGAGTAGAGTCCCAAGACTGAGGAGGATAAGATCCAGATGTCTAGGGTACCATACTCATCAGCAGTTGGTAGCTTGATGTATGCTATGGTATGCACTAAGCTTGGCATTTCCCATGCAGTGGATGCAATGATCAGGTTTATGAGAGATCCAAGTAGAGAGAACTGGCAAGTAGTGAAGTGGATCCTTAGGTATTTGAGAGGGACCATGGGAGATGCATTGTGTTTTGGTGGATCAAACACTACATTACATTTTTATGTAGATTCGGACATGGCATGATATTTGGACAGTAGGAGGAGCACGATAGGCTATGTATTTACAGTTGGTGATACAATGGTGAGTTGGATTTCTCAGTTACAAAAGGTTGTGGCTTTCTCAACCATAGAGGCCGAGTATGTTGCTACCACAGAGGAAAGCAAGGAGATGATTTGGATACAGCAGTTGCTTGATGAGTTGGGTCATAAGTAGGAAGTTGGGAGACTACACAGTGATAGTTAGAGTGTTATTCATTTAGTGAATAACTCCACTTTTCACTCTAGGATGAAGCACATTCAGCTGAGATATTATTTCATCAGGGCAGATTTGGAAGAAGATAAGTTGAAGCTAGAAAAGATTCATACCAGTCAGAATCCTGTGGATATGATGATCAAGGCATTCATAAGGGAGAATTTGAAGTTGTGTTAAACTTTGATTGGTCTTCATGGTTGATAATGAAGGGTTTAGAAATTTTCTTAGTAGGAACAGTCTCTAAGTGGGAGATTGTTGGGGTGTCAAGCCTGTTTTTGGTTTTCTCAAATTAGTATTGAAGTGTGGAGTTTGAATTGGGAAGATGAAAGGTCATGACCATTTCTTTTCCAATCATGGGGTCATGACCGTTTCTTTTCCATCCATGGGAAGATGAAAGGTCATGATAATTTCTTTTCAGCCATGGGAAGATGAAAGGTTATGGCTTTCAAACTTATAGGGTCAGTTTTTTGGACTTCTTAAAGGATTGTAATCCTATAAATAGAGGTGTTAGGGTATCTTGAAGATATCTTATGTGTTCAAGAGGTCTTGAGTCTTAGTGATCAAGAGTGATCAAGGTTAAGCAATTGGGTGTCAATTGTGGTTTAGATGTGGTTTAACATCTTTGGAATTCTATTGTGAGTTCATAACTAAGAGAAGACTGTGAGAGTTGTTTTACTCTTGTTGATAATAAAATATGATAAAGTTCTTGGTGGACATAGCTCACGTTGGGTGAACCACGTTAAATCTTGTCTTGTATTCTTTTGTGCATTATTTATTTATGTTGTTATAAATCTGCATGTATACTTCAGCTATATAGTTTCCTATTGCTGTGATTTGAGGAATTATTTCCACATATTTGTTCTCTAATTCCTAACAAACAGTTGTGTCATCTAGCTAAACAACTCCTCTTGTAATTGGCACATATTGTATGCCTAGTACATCTACAATTTGTTTGGGCATGACTGAGCTACTAGCACCAGAATCGATCATGTAATTGTGCACCAGGTGGTTTCCAATGATTAGGGAAATATAGAATGGTGGCGGTTTGTTTGCTTTAGGAATAATTTTCCCTTCTGGTTGACATAAAATCATAGTAGTTTTTGCTCCATGAATTGATGATCTACTAGTTATACCAAAACTGTTCAGAGCCTTTCGCAACAAGTTTCCTTCAGAAGGAATTGAGAGTGTGTCCCACATAGTAATGCTCAGGTTGGTTTTCTTCATCTATTCCACTATGCTGAAGGGAATTACTCCTAATTTTTTGACACTTTTTTGAGCATTAGGATCCTATTTTGGAAAATTTTTGTTGGGTACCATGATGCCTAATGAACTTTCTTTTCTTGCGGCTTGGCTAATAGATATTTCTGGTGGTTTCTTTCCCAGATATTTATCGATCGCCGCTTGTGTCCGAGGCTGTGAAGTGGATGTTTGATCAGCTTTAGAAGTTTGAGGTTCCATTGCTCTCTTCTTAGAATGAGTGTTTTCCACCAATGATGAGGGATCTGTATTCAACTCGTAAAAATCTTCTGCTTGCCAGTTTAGCAAAGTGGTTTCTCCAGGTGCCTGCAGTTGATCTGCTACTTCTTGCATAGATATGTTCTCTATTTTCTCAGAAGGGGAGATATGATTTGAACCATAAGGGCCTGGCCAAGAACTCCATTGGGAAAAATATTTTGATTGTGTGGTTGAGAACAAGGGTAGCACCATTCGTAGTCTTGGACTAGATTGTTCTGGACAGGTACAACGACTCTAGATGAACTAGCAGTAAGAGGGTTCTGAAAGTTCAAAGGTCTGACATTCACAACTTGATTTTTAGCCTGATTTTGTGGCTGATATAGATGATTGTATTGAAACTATTGCCTCTTGAGTGCAACAAGTTCATTTCTGAACATTTATAGTAGTGACTTGACTTCAAATAGATCATTTGAAGAGGTAGGGGCAAACTAAGCTAGTTGATTAGAGGCTGCTGGAATAGGAGCAATGATAGGATGATTATTCATAAGATTTGGAGAAAATGACATTAGCAGTCGTGGAGCTATCTTTCCAGCCTGAATCAAGGAATTTTCCACTCTTATGGTAATGTTGTAAGCATCAGGTAATATAGCCCCTCCTATGGACTGGATCAAGATTGTTACATCACTATTCAAGGCTCGCAAATAATACAAGAATGCATTATGTGCAAAAGGATTTACAAGTGGTGGAATCCTATTTCAGGTCCTATGGAATCGGAAGTTAAAGTCACTCATGTAATCTTGGTGAGCTCTCTTCATGGTAGTGAGCTGTTCCAAAAGTGAAATATTATCACTCTTATCTTCAAACTGTTTACAGAGATTTTCTCCTAATTCATCCCAAGTGGTTATGCTGCCAACACTTAACCCTCAAAACCATTGAAGTGCTTTTCCCTTAAAAGAGGTAGTAAGAAGTCTAATAACAATGTTGTCCTACATGACATTATGTACGACAAAAATGTTGGCTACATCAAGAATATGTTCCAATGGAGTAATGTGAGTTTCCCTTGTGTAAAAGGGTAAAATTTTGAGTTCTGCAATAGGTATAGGGTCACGTTTAGCCAATAGAAGAGGAATGCTTGCATTGAAAGGGGGAAAAACTTGGTTTCATACCATAGTAGCAAGAGGTTGATTGTTTCTTGGTGGACTGAACCTTCTGTATGGAGGATTTGAATGACCCCTATGAGGTAGAGCTGTAACTGGTGATGTTGAAATGCCTCTTCATCTTCTCTTTGGAGGAGATAAGGAAAGTTTGATATGCTGATAATTTCCTTTCTCAAAAGAAGATCTTGTCTGAATTCTTCGCATAAGTTAACATACTGTGATTTGGAATCTAGAGATATAGAGTCACCAGGTACTTTGACTTGTGTAAGTGAGAAGAGAAGTACTAACTCTTTATCCCACCAAGCATGCAAAAAAATATTGTCACCCAAGTACCATATCTTGAGAGGTGATCCCATGTGTTCCAATCACACCAAACATCCTGTTCACATTCTGGCCATTCAGAGGGTGCAATGATTTGGTGACAACTGAGCTCTTGGTCATTATCAACATGAATTACCTCAGAATGTTGTTTTCTCTTAGTGTGGAAAACATCATAAGTTTGAAGAATTCCCTGACTTATATGAGCATATGAGAAAACAAAAAAAGCAAGATAAGGGAACAACTATGATTAAGATACATACGGGGATGGAGATAAATGGATGCCAAAGGTTGGGCTGAATTTTGAATTACATCATGTGCTAGTTACTACACGTGTTGAGGCTGCACACACCCATGAGACTCCGAATTATAAGCCACCTATAATGAAGAAAGAAATGATTAATGTCAAGTAACCTGATGTTAAACATCAGAAAGATGTTTACTTAGAGACTATAGATGTTATCAGGAATTTTCAGGGATAAAATTAGAGTTTAAAGGAGAAGACATACATGTTGGAATGAGATAAGAATGTTGAAATTCCATAGAAATACATAGATTATTTCAACTCAGAGACCCTGTGGTAATTGATCCATCTAACGAAGGGGTAATACATTTTGGGATGATGGTCATTTAGGTAGTGATACTATAATTATTACTTGTAACAACTGGGCACATAAGACGTATGAAGTAGCTGGATGTGAGGTTAAGAAAATAGTTACGCGTATGATCAAGCCACACATGGTTAGGCACTTGAGTAATAACTAGATACCTCAGTATACTGGCAAAGAAAACCCTGATGCATTTTTATGTGCTATGGAAGCCCAGTGGAAGGATACTGGTGATAGAATAAATATGCTAGTTTATAGCCTATGTGGAATAACATCATTTTGGTGGGCTACACATAGGGAAAACATTTTGGAATGTCGCAAGGTGAGAATTTACCTTTCTACTAGGTTTTTAAGGAGTGATGTACCTTTATAGATATGTGAATACCATGGGAAGGATTTTTCTTTGCACCTTGATTAGAAGTGTGAGAGACTCTGGATGGAGGGGTAGGAGGACTTACCACTATAAATTTGGGTACATAAGTTCTACACAACCCTCGACGGTTGTGTGTGCATGTGGTATGTCCATGCAGAGTTAACATGGGAGACAATTAATTGGTGAGAGATGACCTCAAGTATAATTTAGAATTTTTATTACTTTTCTACTAAAACCACAGTCAATGAAGAAGTGTAGATTATGAAGCAAATTAATTTGGAGTCAACGAGAAGGATGAGGAACTACTCTTAGAAATGTTTTGGGAGATGGATTTGGAGGTGTGCCTAGACCTTGAAGAGACTAAATAAGAAGAAATGGTCCATTTCTGGGAAGAAAAAGAAAAGTTTAAACTGGTATGCACAATAGATGATGAGGACGAGGATAACAACCTAGATTTTAACCATACTAAAGGTATGTGTGAGGTAATGGAAACAACCGATGAGAAGGTGTGTAGTATCACCAACCTATGAATATCGAAAAGGTTAACATTGGGACATATGTAGAACTTAATGAAGTGATTATTGGTCAGAACATGAGGTTACAAAGATTATTGAATTGTTGTATGAATTTCAAGGCTTATTTTTAGGGGTTATCATGAATTAAAAGGAGTACACCCTTATTTAGGTGAGATGCAAATCAAAATTAAAGAAGGTTCTCCCCGATTAGGAAGATACTTTATAGGATAAATCCTAATCTGCACGTTAAGGTGCAAGAAGAAATCGATAAGATGTTGAAATATGGAATCATTGAACCCATTAAAGAATCAGGGTGGGTCAGTCCCATGGTGATAAGAATTAAAAATTATGGGATGATAAGGATCTATGTGGACTACAAAGAATTAAATGCTTCATGTGTTATTGATTCTTTTCCTACCCTATTTATTGAGGAGATCTACTATTTTATATATGTATTTTTGGGATATAATCAAGCGTACATAATAAAGGAAGATCAAGAGAAGAAAATTTTTACCACTGAATGGGGATGCTTTTCATACACAGTTATGCCTTTAGACTGAGGAATGAGTCTATAGTATTTTCATGCATTTTTGTACAAGCATTTATTCACTTGATTCATTAATTTTTACAGGTTTATCTTGATGATTAAACAATGTATGGTCTGGTTAAGGATCTTTGTGACAATTTGAGACTTATGTTTGAAAGATGTAGGTAGTTAAGAATCTCCTTGAATATTAAGAAATGTATCTTTGGAACACATTTTGGCACTTTTCTTGGGAATATTATTTGTCACGAAGGCTTGTTGGTAGATCTAGCCAAGGTCACTGTGATATTAGGATTAAAATAACCTAATAATCAAAGTGAATTGTGTGGATTTCTTTTTCATAGAGGATATTACAAGAAGTTAATTAAGGGTTATGCAAAGATTTCCACACCTCTGGAGGAAATGTTGAAATATAAGGGAAAATTCTATTGGGGAAAGGCACAACAGTAGGCATTTGAAACATTAAAGGAAAGGAAAACCATAGCATCTATTTTGCACTTCCCTTCATGGGTGTTGTCATGTAAATATGCAACAAGGAAATTGAAAGTTTACAAGCACGAAAACTATACTTATGTGCCACAATTTTCATGTTTTATCATTCCTAGGCACCCTAGGTAAAATCAATCAGTTTGATCACCCCCTATTTGATGTCAAATTGGTCCCCTAGGTGATTTTAGGGAGTTCTGAAAAGATACTATCTTCTGACAGTATTGGGAAGGGCTATCGCTAGCCTTCCTAGGACTGGATCAATCCCCCTAGAGAAAATAAAAAGGGAAAAATTCAACATGGAGGTGAATTGAAGACCTTAGAACATCATGGAAATTATTTTGGAAGGTTTGGGGAAGTTTTGAAATACTTGGAGTAGTCTGAGTAAAAAACAGGGTTCACAAGCCTAGGCAGTACACGGGCCTAAAACAATTATTGGGCTTCAAAAGAAGATTTCGAGAGCTTCGGATGGAGCTAGAAGTAAAACTAAACATCTTCAAAAAGAGGATACCAATACTAACATGATGGTGGAATCATATTTTTCACAACACCTTGGAGCATATCATTTGCAGGTAGGTTTTCTTAGGCACAAATGGAGTCTCAAATCACAAATCCATTGTTTTAGGGATCAGAAGGTTGAATCAAGAAATTATACCCCCAACATTGGATTAAAAATTCCATTTTAATTCAGGATCATATAAAATTTCACCAAAAAATTCCACCGGGAGCTCAAGTTATCACCATCCCAAGTTTTCCTCTCAAAGGTAACTTAAGAGTTAGTCAATTTTTCGGGAGGACACGTGTCAACACCAGGAGCCTGGTGGGAATTCATGTCCCTAAAATCCCTAAGGTTAGGTACACCAACCTTAGAAAATTTTTCCCAACCCCCATGTGACCTTTGGGACCCTCACATGACCTCTAGACTTGACAGTTTAGCCCCCATGTGCATATTTGGAGCATCAATTCCCTGCCGTTAGATCAAGTGCCATGTGTCAGCTCCATGACCACTGTGGAAATTGATGTCCCTCACATCCATAATTTTAAGGAAATCAAACATGAAAACTTCACCTAGCCCCCATGGGGAGTCTTTTAGTCATCCATGTGACCGACTTTCAGCCCTCAGGTGCATTTTTGGAGCATCTATTCCCTGCCATTGGATCAAGCGCCATGTGTTAGCTCCAGGAACACCTTGGAAATTAATGTCCCTCAAATCCCTAAGGTTAGGGACATAAATCATGAAATAATGTGCCCATCCCCTATGGGGAGTCTTTTGGTCACCCACATGACCAACTTTCAGCCCCCAGTACTTTAAACCAACTTTTCTCACCTTCATTGCTTATCATTGGATTGCTGCCATGTGTCGTCTTCTTAACCACCATGGAATTTGATGTCCCTCATGTCCTTGAGGTTAGGTACATCAAGTCATTAAAAATTCACCCAATATTCTCCTTCCATGATTTCAAATATTCAAAAAATGTAACTGTCGCTTCAGTGCTTCTAGTTACTTCTACTCCTATGCACAGATTTTCTCCATTCTTCCTCTACAAATTCTTAGCACCATTCCTCCATTTTTGCACCAAAAACCAGACCTACCAAAAAGGTACTTCCCTTCACTCCTCGAAATCATGCATGTTATAGAAGTAAAATTGGAGCAAACATAGAAAGAGAAGCACTGAAATAAGAAGGAGAAAACAGAGAAAACTCCATGACCATGAAACGAGAAGTTGAAGAAATATCCCAAACAGATGTGTGAATCAACAAGTTATATTTTTCTTTTCATTCCTATACCAAATTCCATCAAGAATACACCTTCAAACTCTCCTCTTGTGCAACAGAGCACTCATAGAGAGGAAATCCCACTTCTGGCTCAACGAAGAAACAATCCAATTTCTTGTCAAACCATTGCACGAAATAAATTAGAATTACACGTGAAGCATCAGAACAAAAAATACATATAAAAAATATATTTTTCTCTACAAACAAAGGAGAAAACAAGACCTGTAATTTTGAGGTCCATTAATGGTTGCTGCCTCTAGAAGCACTATTAGGTCCAAAAATTAAAAGTTTAAAATCTCCTAGATTTTTGAGTGGGTAGAGAAAAATTTTTAGAGGGACGATATTGGGAAAAAACCCATATAAAAAAACTTTGTTCCACATCAAACCGAATTCCAAAAGCCAACTTTCTATAAAAAAATAGGTCTACTACATAGGGACTGCTATTTCAAGAAATTCATCAATAGAAGAAACTATAAAGGAGACGGGGACATTGGAGGTGCACTACAGCTGAGAATTCACCAGAATAATTTTTTTAGCACTTACTAATAATATTAAGTGGGCCCATGAAAAATTACCAAAAAAATAAAGTTGATCCAGAAGGAACAAGGAACACAGGGAGAAAGAGGAAAACAAAGCCGCAACATCCAGTTGAAGATTAGGAACTTGATTTTTCACACTTACTCAAAATAGTAAGTTATTCTTTCTAGGATAAACATGAAGTCAATGTGGACACGTCAGAAGCCTACACAACCCTTCACCTTCGAGTATGACATGGAAGACAATGATATCTTGTACATGGACCTGAACAACCTTAGTACTCACATGGCCTCCAAGGAATGAAGGAGGATTGAAGACTAGATATTTAAAAGTGGCTTATTCACCACTGTAGGACACCCAGTGTCTGTGCAGAGTCTTGAGTTAGTTCTATCCAAATCTTTCTAATATGATCCTGAGACACGAACCATTCGAGATGAAAATGGTACAACAATGATGGTCATCACCCATAGGATCATTTCACTCTCTCTGTAGATACCAACATCCCCCAGTGTGGTCGTCATCTCAAAGGACAGGGTTGTGCATGATTGGGAAACAATGGATTCATATGTCCAAGGAGTAGCACTCGTCAGCTCATGGGTTAAAATAGGAAGAAATCCCTATAGGATTCCCAAGAATCTTCCAATAGTGTGAGTTCTGAGAATGGTATTCTGATGTCATCACTCTCCTCAGTAGAGTTATGGGAGAAGCAATCACAAGAGACTTCCAAGACTAGATGGGCCTTTTCATCCTGACATTGACAGAAGGAAAGTAGAGAATTGACTGAGGGTATATCATTAGTGATAATCTCCATCTACAACTGCTCCCAATTTCCCATGACAAAGAAGTTCCACATGACTTATTACCTATTCTATCTCCTTGTAAGCTTGAGATCATTCAAAGGATTAACTCTCATGTAGAACATTACTGCCAAGGTACTTGCAGTCAAGAAACTTCCACAGTTGGTAATGGAGGAGAGCAATAGGAATTTCACTCAAGTAAATGATGCATTCACTATGTATGTGGTATGAGATTAGAAGAGGATTTTGAAGCTAGGATTTCACCAAAAGCAGCATCCCTGATTAAGGAATATTGCTTATACTTCATAAATTTCTCAACCTTCTCCTACATATGATTCACTAGCTTCGACCAAGCTCCACTGAAATTACCTAAGTACCTCAATGACCAGATTATATTGTTCAAACTCTATAGAAAAATCACTCAAGTGAATACCAAGCTCAAAAGTAGGAGAAATAAGTCGGTTTCATTCCCTATATCTCTAGGGGTGTTCACGTATAAAATATCAAATGATGCATCTCACCTGGAGGCTGTTTTCACACATCTGAATTTGCATTCCTACATTGTTAGGCCCAGCTTTGACATCCGAGAAGATCCTAACTCATTCTATGTCCTAGAACTACAACATGAGCCATAATTCGAGGACTATTGGGCCAACTATATTGAGGAGTTTGAAGTACATGAAAATGACCACATAAGGATGAAAATCAGTGAGATGAAGAAATTCAAGTTCTCTTAGTATGAAGATATCTTGCATGATGATGAGACAGAGATGTACACTCCTGAGTACGCAATAATCAAGATATCCCCAATGCTCCAAATCAATTGGCATGTTCAGGAATCAGGAGATGTACTAGAGAAAACTGAAAAGGTGGTGAGGATAACGAGGAACTAGTCTCAAAAGAAGAGGACTATGATCATCCAGTCATGAGGAATTTCTCTAAGCCAAAAGAAAACTTCACATCATTCATCTTCAAAAGTGGTGGAGGTGACTCCTAGTTCTAAACACTCTGAAGCGAGTTCAAAAAGGAAGGCCATGGAATTATAAATTTCTCCCTGTGAGAAGACACCCAAGAAAGTTAGGGTAGGAGAAGGCTCATTGGCTTCACCACAAGAGGAAGACGTGATCTTAGTAATGCAAAAAAAAAATCCAGTTGTAGATGCATAGGCGAATGAAGAGTATATGACTCGTGATCTAGTCATTGAACCACTGTGAGAGGTATTGCCTATTCCTGACACCAACGCCCCTCTCATTCATGATTTTCCTCCTCTACCATAAAAAATAATGGTTGGTGCACCCATCATTAAACCTAAATCCAAAAAGATGTTTCCGTGGATGTGAGAAATGGTCATCCTTGAAACTCACATTGTATAATAAGTAGAATCCCTCAATATATTAGTGATTGTCTTGTTGGCTAAAGGAAAAAGGTCAAGAAATATCACACAGATGGCCTCACAATTCTACAGTGGGGAGACAAGTAATTAGTACATCAAAGTAGCTCAAACAAAGGTAATCAAGCTAGTGGATGAGATGACACCGGCCGACAACAAGATGAGCACAATCTAATTGGGACTAGCTACTCATAAGGGAGATTTACACATATATCAACAATTTTCTACTCACATGGTGGCAAGGAATAAAGAATATAAAGATAATATTGAGCTTACTAGAGGAACAAGTACAAACTCTTTCATATTATTTACAACACCTAGTGGAACCAAGCACAACAACACTTACTATTAAGAAAGTGGCACCTATCAGTGGCTTTGATCTAGAATCCATCAGAAGAACACATGATCTCACAATGCAGGGGCGAGAAAAAAATGAATGGATTGACTCAATCTCTAAAAAAGGGAAGTCAACACTCCAAGAGGTAGTCAAGATCTTTATGTACATGTGCACAACAGCCAATAGAACGTGAGCACTCAAAGAGGATGTGGAGAAAGAAAGAGATTACTAAGAACCTTTGGGACCAATAGTGAGTGAGATGAGCAACACCAATTGTCAGGAGTTCATTGACAAGAAGGTTTTTGAAACTCCTGTAGAAGATTTAACACATGTATGGGTGAGGGCCTTGGCAATAAATTTTTAAGAAATTAATCGGGCTTTTATAGAGTTAGAGGAGAAAGAAGAACAAATATACAAGTTACGGGATAGTATAAATATGAAATTTCACAAACTTAGAGTAACTGCAATGAGAAAATAGACAACTGTTGATGACTTGATCAGCCCTTTCAAATATGTTGGTCGTCAAATAGGACTTCACGAAGAGCAACAGTCAAGGGACAAGAAGTCCCTCCTCTTTAATGGGAGAGGTTCCCTTATTCAGAAACGAACCTATTTACACATATACAAAACATGATTTTCTTGTGGAACTTGGATATTATGAAAGTGTTTTCTATAAGGATCATTAATTACAAAAGGACTAAGGAATGAGAATATGAGAACGAGTAGAAAGGCACCATTCAAAATTATAGATGACAGAGTAATTCCTTATGCATGCAAAGGTACAGTGAATTGAAATGAGATCATTGGTATCATATTAGTAAGATGAAATTTGAAAGACACAAAGTTCTATAAATAACATCTGTAAGAATACAAAGCTTCTTAACATAATACAGACAAATGATCTTAACAAGATTAAATGAAAAGCTTAGGGATAAAGGAAATTAGATAAACAAAGAATGAAAAGCCCTTCTATATTGATTTCTTTATGATTTATTTACACTTTCAGAAAATAAGCCAAGTTCTTCCTCTCCTTCAAAATGGCGAGGAAAGGCCATTATATAGCTTACAAATCAGTTACTCTCGGTAACTACTTCTTTTAACAAATGATTAGTTAAAGGGTTGCCAATCGCAATACCCCAACTAATTATTACAATAAATTCGAGAGAAAGAATGGGAGGAGAAGAGAAGAATTAGGAGAAGAAGATAGGTGCTTATGACTGGGAGGGACCCACTGACTTTAAAATCCGATGTCTGAATATCTTCAACGCCTCGGCTATGTCTCTGCCACGAGGGGACTGACATGTTGGCTGTAAGAATGGGTCCAAAATCTGAGACATTTCTCCATTTCCTTATCAAACTCGACATGAGTATGATAATCCTTATTTGCTTCTTCAATGGCAGATTGAAGAGAGCAGATTTCCTTCATTTTTTCTTTGGAAATGGAGCTTTCCTTGAATAGGTTACCTTTGACAAAATCTCTGAACTGAGCTTTGATTTCTCGCAAGGAGAGAGGCACACCAGAAGTCTCATCCCAAAGATGACAATGTATATCTTTGAAAGCAGATACAACTAGTGTTTTGAAAGCCTCACCCTTCTGCCAGCTATTCTTCAATTCTCCCGAAGCCTCCTCTTGGACCTTGATCTTCCACTCCATGCTGTAAACCTAGGACTTTGACAGATTATCCTTTGCATCATCCAAAACCTTACCAATAAAATGTTTTCATCTATTTTCCCCATGAGGCGAAGGTCTACTATACAACTGCTCCAAAGTTTAAGCTCTTTATCTATGATCCCAATAGTGGAGGAGAGCTTCTGTTGCAAGTTGTTCAGCTTTCCGTGGAGTTTGAAAGCTTCATCAATGAAGTTCAATCCTGCAACAAGCATATCTTCCACCATGGCCTCCATAGATCTGCCATAGACGGAATACTTGTGCATATCTTTAATACTCTGTACCTCATCTTGGCTCAAAATCACAGGTGGTGGAAGAGTAGTCAATGGGGTAGGGTCCAAAACTTTGTCCTTGGACAAAAGATATTTGAAGAAACCTGTAAGAATTTGGGCTTCTTCTTCCAACTGTTCTATGGTTTGTTGTCCTTTCTCTACCCTCCCAATGACTCTTGTGACTGTCTCCTGGAGATTGTGGATCTCACCTTTAGGGGTAGACTCTCCCATGGGAATTCTTGAGTGTTCCAGGTCAGATGCCTACAAATCCTGCTCTGTTTTATCTACAATAGGCTTAGCTATTTCCAGGAATTGCTGGCGCTGAGCATCAGACACTATCCTGAAGGTAATTTTGGTTTTTTTTGGCACAAGAAGGAGGAGTAGTGCCTAACAAGGCTGCCACAGCATCAAAATTTGGTCTTGAGCTCGAAGAGGAAGACTTTCTCTTCCTACTGTCGACGAGAGGCTGCACCCATGCAAAAGAGGACGAGGAAGAAGCAGGAGGGGCAAGAGGACCAAGAGACAGAGAACTCATGGCGCCCAAGGTTTGCACTATTGTTGTCTCGAGTTGAGACATGAGTGGGGCACTCGAGACAACTGGTGCAGAGGATTTAATAGTACTTGGAAGCTTAGTGCTCTGTACCTCTTTGTCCTTATCTGTTAGAGCTTTAGGGGTGCTTGTAGGAGCTGGCACTTCACTTTCATCACTTTCACTAAGAACAATGATGTTCTCTAGTCCCAAAGGCAATTCTGCATGCTTTCTCAGGGGATCTTCTTCCACAAGCTCCTTCTTAACTTCTTTGAATTTCTTCTGATATACCTGGGTGGATGAAGAAGGAGTAGAGGTTGCAGGTCCTTGAGCTGACGAGGCAGGAGGGGTTTACACAGGTGTTTCTGATCTAGGGGTTGATGCTTCCCTCTTGGGTGTTGAAACATCCTTGGAGGAGGATTCCCTTGAGTACCTCCTAAGCTCTCGGAATTTTCTATCAAACCAGATCTTAGTCCTGACTAAGACTGGAGCCAGGATCTCAGCAAAATCATCTTTCTCCTTTTTGAACCAATCCAAGTCCTCCAAGGGAGTGTGCTTGACCACATTTTCATACTCATATGAGTACAGATTTGAATTGTCATCCTTAAGTCCTTCAGGAGCTTGGTACAAGCTGAGTTCTTGGATTAATTGTAGAGAAAACCTGTTGTAATGCCTCCTTCTGGCTTCAAAATCATCAGTACAGTCAGCCCAATAGTCTTCAGTGTCTACCCTATGATGATAGGTTATCTTGATATTCTACTCAATAAAATTTTTCAAGTTGAAGCAAGTTCTGGGCTTGAAGAAATGGACAGTAATGGGAGTCAGGGCTCTTTCTATATTTTGTGCGTCCAGGGTTGTTTTACAGGTGTAGTTTCCCAAAGAGATGGGGAAGTACAAACCAGTAATTTTCTTGTCTCTGCAGGTTCTATGCAGTTTTTCCAATTACCTACATACTTCTATCAAGGCCATCTTGTCACTGCAGAACATAGGAAGCCTAAGAGGAGTGCTCTCGTAGCCAGTAAGCCTGATATAGGAAATTTTTTTGAATTGAATAAAATAAGCACTGTAGTGCGATATTAGACTCATGGCTTTGTCAGAAAATCTTCTAGCAGTGTCACCCTCAAGAATTCTGACCATGTACATGGTGAAAGCATCATTCACCCTTCAGAAATTGTGATTGCTAGTGTCTAGGATGATCTACAGGTAGTAAGCATACACAGGATCATCCTTGTGGGCGTCAATGTAAGAAAAGCCAAACCATTACCTTCATACCACTAGAGTATAAATCAGGTACGAATTCATAAAGAATTTCTTCGTTTGTTGTACATTGGATAGCTGCTCCGCTAGGTTCATACTGATGATTTCTGTACAGTTGATATTTTGAGTTCCCTCACACACCATATTGATGAGCGGGCACATCCAGAAATGGAACTCATTAGTAGAGGGTAAGCCCATAACCCGAGCTAGTAGGATTATGAAATTTGACAATTCTTCATTAAATTCTGCATGAAAAAGAGTCTTGGATAGACGAGATTCCCCCTTCTTAGGGTTTTTAAGCCAGGACTTCGCCACCCGTGCCTTATAGTTATCACTGTCTTGATTGAAAAGGGCCTGTGCTTGATTCTGCGAGACAACTATGGCATTATCCATTTCTAGAATCCTCAGTGTAGTGCCAATGGTGGTAGCGTCAAGTTTGGCGATGAGCTCCCGGTGTATGTTTGTTAATTCACTCGAATCAGGGTTGAAATGAGCCCTGCATGTGAGCACTGTGTCTGCACATTTTACTGAGATAGGGAAACCACCAGCAAAAGCTAGACCGTTGTTATGAATCATCTGTGCCATTGGTGTAGGGTTCGTGTCTGTCAACCTCGACCAAAAATCACCAAATTCAAGGTGGTGAACTTCACTGTCCCCGATATCGGGAACGATGGACTCTAGTGGTGAGACTTGTTCCTACCCCTGGAATTTGATCTTCATGTTGATAGTAATTAAGAGAGAAGAGCTGCAAGCTAGACTTGGTATGGAATTACAGAGGGGATGGATATGCGCACAGGAATTTAGATCGCAAGGGTTTGAGCAATAGATAGCATGAAAGTAGTGTGTAAAACGCATAGGGGGGGCTACTCATTATATAGCCGTTTAGGAGAGAGAAAGGCAATAAATGTGTATTAAATACATACCTACCAATTTGAAAAGCAAGATATTCGGGTAGAGCGGAAAAAATTAGCACGAATGGCACTTGGTTCATTTGGGACACGAGGGACACGAAAGCGTGAAGTACGCGGCTCGGACAATGCGGGGAAAAGACACACAAATATTTTTGGGACATGTGGTACATAAGTATGCGGAGTACGCGACTCGGCTGAATCGGCCGAAAAGGGAACAAAGGGTCTGGACTAACTTGGGACATTTGGGACAAAAAGTTCCGACGGACCTGAAAAGGACTTACTTCGGGTAAATCAGTCGATCGGGGAATAGAGAGCCCGATTGAGCTTGGGACACGTGGGACAAAAATGTCCGACCGGCCCAAAAAACACACAAAATGACCCAAAAACATAGATTTTTTTCAATTTTTTGACTTTTCACATTACCAGGATAATAGAGAAGACACTTAACCTCAAAATTTTAAATTCAACTTCTTAAAAGCAGGGGAGTTTTGAGTGGACAACAGCTGGCTCCTTCTGGGGATGACTTGGCATAAATTCAAAGAATGAGACAAGGCAAGAATTTAGACAAACTCAGGGAAGTAGACCAGTACCTTATCCATTGGGCCACGGAGTGAAAAAGCAAACAAATACAGAGGACAACACACCAAAACAAAGGGAAAGAAAAACAAAACGTTGTACAGAATATACACAAGACTTCCTAATCACCTATAAATTGAACAATTTCAGGTCCTACCCACTATAAGGAAGTGGGAGAGAAGAACCATCCATATAATCAAGGTAAAAATAATTCTTACCAGCAAAGTGCCTGATCTTGAAAGGTTTGAGCCAAAGGGAATCAAACTTTCCATGGCTGCCACGAGGTTCATGCCTTTTATCCCATAGTAAAACGATGTCTCCAACTTGGAAATCTCTAAACCTGGCTTTCTTATCAAACAGGACCTTTACCTTTTGCTGGTGAGCAGATATCTTATCAGCAACTTCCAATCTGTCCTCATTCAATTTGTGAAGGTACATAATTCTCTTATCCAAAGCATCATTGAAACTGGTATCTTCAATGGCCTTCATTAGATGCAAGGCTGGCAGCTCCACTATTACTGGCAATTGAGCTTCGACTCCATATACCACCTGAAAAGGAGACATTCCAATGGCTCTCTTAGGTGTGATCCTATCTGTCCAAAGAGCATCATAGAGTTTCCTGTGCCAGTTTCGTTGTGACTCATTGACTAATTTCCTTATTATGGTCACCAGATTTTTATTAGTAGATTCTTCTTGTCCATTTCTCTGAGGATAGTAATATGAGGAGTGAGCCAAGGAGATGCCATATCCATAGCAAAAATTGATCATCTCGGTTGAAGAAAAATTGGAAGCATTGTCTGTCACAATCTTGTTTGGCACACCATACCTTACCAAGATGTTTTCTTTGATGAAACTGCATACCACTTCAGAAGTAGTACTCTTTACTGGAATGGCTTCTACCCATTTGGTGAAATAATCTGTGGCAGTTAATACATGAGTATGGCCAGCACTAGAAGAGGGATTAAGTGCTCCAATGAAATCTAAACCCCACTGTTGAAAAGGTTCTTCAATTACATCTACGAAAGTCTGACAAGCCTCACATTTATCAACCCACTTTGATGCATCTCTGAACAAGGTAGGCTAGTAATATCCTCCACAAATAATCTTGTGAGTAGTAACAGTTGATGAGTAGTGCCCTCCACATGCCTGATCATGAAAAGTTGAGAGTAGCTTTTTCTGCTGTTCCTTGTCCACACATTTCAAAAACTTTCCATCTAATCCATGCTTAAACAAGGCATTCTCCCACAAAACATATTACACTGACCTTAGTTTAACAGCATCCTTTTCTTTGGCAGTCAAATGAGAGGGGTATTCCCCATAGGTGAGAAAATGAGTGATATCAGCATACCATTTGCCAACTGAGCTAAGAAACAGAACGGTAGGAAGATCAACTTTATCTTCCAGTAACTCATGTCTATCTCCTTTAGCGATGAGTTCACACAGGCCTTTTCCACAGACGAGCTTGGTTGGTTTGATGTCAATATCATATTCTTGGACCTTGGCCACCTAGTTCCCTCTCTTGGATCTAAATTTCTGCTGTGTGAGAATTGACTTAATAGTTGTATCTGGTACCAACACCATGGAGTGAGAGTTAAGAATGTAAAAATGAAACTGCTTGACAGCTTTAACCACTGCAAAAGCATGTTTTTCCATCATGGTGTTGTTAGTGCAAAATCACAGCACCCCTGGATGCTGATAAGATTTCTAGGTTGATCACTCTTGCATCCAGTGTGATTGCATAACATTGAATCCTTTCTTTGAGTGTGGGACTCATGAAAATGAGAAAGGAATCTCTAGAGAAGGTTGGTTCCTCTTCTAAACTACCTGCCACAAGCTATTCCAGTGCAGGCAAGCTAATCTAATCCTAATCTAACCATGCCAAGGGGATAGAGAGAGAGAGAAAAGGGAAAAATAGAGCCTACACTAAAACGGTGATACGCCAGAGAAGGAAAGTGTCGAACATTTATCAAAACTGCCATGGAACAAAGAGAGGTGAGCGATGGGAAGGATGGGTAGATGCATCGTAGGCCCAAGGATAGATTTCACACAGAAAATGTCCCAAAAATCCATGAACACAGCTCTAAACCTGCAATGAACATTCAAACTTGTAAAAATACCTGCAATGAAGAGAGGCAAGAAGAATACAAGCAAAAAACGAGCAAGGATGGATAGATGCATCACGAAACACGTTTTTGTTGCTTCAAAAGTTTGCATAGAACATCATTTCAATAGTAAAAGGAAAAAAATGCCATTACAGAGCAGGGGAGGAGGTTTGAACTCCATTTTCAACCCTGGAGAAGAAAAGAAGGGAGGGTAGAGCTGAAAAGATGAAACCACTTTTAGAAAATGAGCCAAATCTTGCTTTATACAATGCATGGGTCGAGCCCAGGAGAGAGAAAACATAGGAAAACATGCAAGCAGCCCAACCATTGACCAAAACGCATTCTTCATTAAAATCGGTGGTTGAAACATCACTTCTGGCCATGCTGAAGAAGAATGCGACCCATGTGCATTAAAACTGGTTGTTGAAACATCAGTTCTGACCATGTTGAAGAAGAATACGACCCATGTGCATTAAAACTGGTTGTTGAAACATCAGTTCTAGGCATTACCACGCGCCAGAGATGTTTCTTCATTTTCACTCTCAAAACTGAACCAAAATGCAAGATTGACCCTGGAATCGTGTGGAGAATTTCACCAGATTTCTATTGATATAAATAACGTGAAAATCTAAGCTCTGGATCGAAATTTATGGCGATCTGAAGATTTAGGGAAAAAAAAGGCCAAAACAGATTTTGAATTTTTTCCCGCGCTTTGCCACTCGGATGACATGTGTCGGGCTCTGATTGGATGAGAAATTCTCTCTCCTTCCCTTTCCATGGGTTTTCATTTGAAAATTTTGACTTTTAATAACTTTGGAGAATTTTCCATTTTTTCCCCGCGTCCTTGCCACTTGGGACATGTGGCGTGATCTGGTTGGAGGACAGGGGCGCGGGGTCATCCTTGTCTTTTAATTTTTTGGCCCAAGACTTTTGTCAAATTTTCCTAAGTCTTTCCCTGGCTCCAAACTCCCCCACCTTAGGACACGTGTCATGTGTCTACTGGCTCGGGCCCTCTGTTCCATTTTCCCCTTTGAAACTTTTACCGACCACTTAGCAACTTTTCTGCTTCTGACACGTGGCACGCTCTAATTCGTCCGCAGGATTTTCAGCTTTTCACATCCCTCGCGTCCCTTTGGCCCGGCTGTCCCAAAATGTCTAGGAAAAATTTCTCTGAACTGCCCGATTCAGGCTTCCTTGTCCCTCTTTGCAGCGAAGACACGTGGCAAGATTTCATTGGCTCTCAGCTCCTTCAGCTTTTCACGTCCTCCGCGTACTTTTGGCCCAAATGTCCTAGAAAAAAGTCTCTTATTTTGGCCGAATCGTCCGGCTCACATCCTCCACATACTTCTATCCCAACTGTCCTAGACTTCCTAGGACAAATCTCTCCGATCCGCCCAAAATGGACCGACTTGTGCCAAACTAGCCGATCCACGTCCTTCGTGTACTTTTGGCCCGGATGTCCCAAACTGAGCGAAACAAGACTTAGGCAATTTCTCCACTCCTTTGGCCGATTTGTCTTTTCGTGCCCCACGCGTCCTGATGTCCCAACTGTCCCAAATGCTACGCGGACTTCCTGACGGCTTTTTGGCCGATTCGTGCTCCGATGTCCCAACTGTCCCAAGGACTGCCTGGACTAGGACTTAGCTGATTTTCTTCATTTTTTTGCCCCAAGGTTGGTTTTCTACATTTCTTCCATTTTATCGACCTGTTGGGATTCCTTCTTGGATGGGAGAGTTAGAAGGAAGCCGAGGGACCCCAAAAAACATGATTTTTTTCCTTGAATCAATCTACTTGCTCGGGACTTGAATATTCTGATGCATGTTACCAAAATTACCCTAGGGGTGAATTTTGGATAACAGGTGTATTTTAACTCATGATCTTTCAGAATATAGCTCATAAATGCAATTGGGAGTTCGTGCTCATTAGAATCTTCCTGAGTCAAAATAGCAGCCAAGGTGTTATCTGTGGCATAGCAATAGATAATGAAATCTTTGCTAAAATCTAGACATGCTGAAACAGGAGTTTTAGCAATGGCTCTTTTAATACCTTCAAAGGCTTCTTTCCCTTCACGAGACCAACCAAACGTTTGTTTTCCTTTCATCATTTGGGAGATATTCAGAGTTAGCTCTGCAAAATCAAGGATGAACCTTCTCAGAAAGTTGATCTTACCAAAGAAAGAGTGCACGCCCTTTTTGCTGGTTGGAAGAGGAATTTGCTGAATAGCTTGAACTCGCTCAGGATCAATTTTAATACCATCTTTGGAGACAATGTTCCCTAATAATTTCCCCTCTGTGACACAAAAGATATATTTCTTAGGATTCAAGGAGATCCCATGTTCTCTACATCTTAGCAAAACTGTCTCCAGGTGCTGAAAATGATCCACCCTTGTTTTAGAATACACAGTCAAGTCATCAAGGTATACAACAATACACTTCCCTTTCAAACTTCCAAAGGCCAAGTCCATAGCCCTCTGAAAATTAGCACTGGCATTAATGAGCCCAAAAGGCATCCTTTTGTAAGCAAAGGTACCCCAAGGGGTAGTGAAAGTTGTTTTGTGTTGATCTGCAGTATTAACTTCTACCTGGTTATATCCTGAAAATCCATCAAGCATAGACAACATTTCGGATCTTGCTACTGCTTGCAAGACCTGATCCATCATAGGTAGAGGATAATTATCTTTCAAGGAAGCTTGGTTCAGATTCCTGAAGTCAACATAGATATGAATCTCACCATTTTTCTTTCTAACAGGTACAATATTGGCAATCCATGTTGAATGATGGATAGGAAAAATGATTTTGGCTTTCAGCAACTTCTGTATTTCTTGAAAAATGGTGTCAGCTATTTTAGGATTGTATTACCTCTGCTTCTATTTAAAAGTCTTAATCCCAAGTTTGAGAGGAATAAAATGTTTCATCTCCTTAGGTTGTAAAGCTTTTAAATCTTCATAGGAGTAGGTAAGAACATCCTTATACCTCTTTAAAAGATCAATTAATTTCTTCTTCTCATCTGGAGTGCAACATTTTCCAATGTTCATGAGCTTAGGGTCAGTAGAACTCCCAATATTAATTTTTTCATATTTAGCTGATCGTTGAGGTCCAGTAGAAGCTCTAGACTTTACATACCTGTCATGTTTATCAAACAGTTCCTCTAAACTCACCAATCCTTTAGGGATCTTGTTTCCCTTGAGTTTGATACATCCATCCTGATCTGTTTCTTCTTCTTGGGTGGCTACTTTGTCAAAGGGCACACTTTCACGGGGCAAGTTATCACTTCCTTCAAAGTATAGCTATTCAAAATTATCCTTGAGTTCTAAGAAAGAAAGCAAGTGTTGATCATCATTGAAAACTTTCCAGTTACTTGTATTATCAGGTACACTAGGTCGATGGATCATCTCAATGGTGAACTTATCTTGAGAGAAGTCAGGATGAGGTATGAGTAGTGACCCAGAGACTGCTAATGAATCAGCCCTAGTATTTTCTTCCCTAGGTACTGCTACGATGGAGAAAGCATCAAGAAATTCAATGGAATCCCAAACCTAATTCCTGTAATGTTTCAACCTTCCATTTTTCACCTGAAAGAGGTTTCTAACTTGCTTTACAATCAATTCTGCATCTCAGTGAGCTAGAAGATTCTCCACACCTTGTTCTTTTGCCACCTGGAGTCTAAGAATGAGATCCTCATACTCTGTTGTATTATTGGTATTTTCAAATTGTGACTTGAATGAGAAAGGGTGAAGTCTTCCTTCAGGCGACACCAATATGACACCAACTCTAAAACCAGCTGAGGAACAACTTCCATCAAACTCTAATATCCAAACACCATTAGGATCTTTAGGTGAGACTTTGGGAGGTTGGAATTCTTTAGGAGACATAATCATGTAGTTGCCATGCCCCATATCCTCATAGAGTATTTGTCCTTTGGGATCATCAGTTTTTTGTACAATATACTCAGACTGCTTCTTAGGCAGCAGCTTCTTCATTTGTCCATTAATAGGTATGAGGGCATGTGACCAATCCATTTGAATTTCTCCACCCACATCCTTACAGAAGTTTCTGCTTAGCAACATCCCATACGAAGGAGGAATATCTGCTACTAATATAGTAGCCAAAACTTTATTCTCAAGAAAATCAGTAAAAGCCACTTGTGCATCTTTAATTCTTCTGACCAAGGGAACTTCCTTACTCTCCATAGAATAAAAATATCCATAAGTGCGTGTGAGAGTCAAGCATAAGGCATGAGCTACTTTAGCAGGCATCACATTATCTGATGCTCCTGAGTCTATGATGTAATTACTGAGTCTATGGCCAGCTATAAAAAGTGTCACATAGAATGGTTTGATTTTTTCACTGGGTGAGGTGACAACAGCTACCAGATTAGGCTGTGGTGCAGAAGAAGGAGTGGGTAAAAGTCCTTTAGAGTTAGTTTTAGAATGGGAATTGACAAAGTGAATCATTTTAGCAAAATCCTTGGGATGGGTTTGATAATATTCAGCCTTTGAGATTTGAACCTTAGTATTTTTTAGGTGATCTATAATATCAAAAGACCCAGAAGTGGATGGGTTATCATCACTTGAAATATTAGGTTTATCAATTTTAGGGGAAAAAGAAGTAACTTTAGTAGCAGAATTGGCAGGACTCACCTTTGATGTAGATGAAATGGGGATAGGAGATCCTCTTTTCGCAATTACGGGGATAGTTATAGGCTGCTCTTTAGATTTCTTGGTGGGCTACATCACTTTCTCCCTCTGATTTGTCTACTCTCAAGTCATGACAGCGTATGACTCGCTATTCATGTCCACTACTACTTCATCATAATCATCTCCTTCATCAATGCCTTCAGTGGTGAAGAAATTAACTCGAGATCCCTCAAGTTCATCTGCTTCATCATCAACCTATTCAACAAATTCCTCGCCATCTTCATTAACCTCCTCATCCTCTGGTTCATCAACTTCACAGGTTGCATTGACAGGAACTTTAATAGGAGGTCCTTCAAGTGCTAGCCTTGTTTGAGAAGCAGGAAAACAATTTCTGGGCTGAAAATTCCTCCTTGGAACGTCTGCATAGGGAGCATGCTGAGCCAATTGTTTCTTAATGGTGATGAGATCATTTGCAAGTTTTTGAACCAATGGATCAGTATTAGGTCTAGGAGTGGAAGAGGAAGAGGAAGCAGACTTAGATTTAGAAGGATCTCTTCTCAACTTCCCTGACATGATTAAATCATCTTCGACACTAATAGCAAGAGTTTGATCCTCAGCCAATGTTGCGAGATTAGCCCTTCTCAGTGCATAACTAACTTCAGGTGATTGGGAATTTAGGAAGAAACATTTTTGAATTTTATATATAGGTCGAGTATTTGGCAGATTTTTTTTAATCAACATGTTAAATCAGGGCACAAATTCTGTCATAGGCTCTTGTGAATCCTTCTTTATTTGAGAAATTTGGGCTAGCAAGGCATACACGTCTTCTACTAGTTTGAAATGGTTTTCAAACCTAGTTCTCATTGTGTCCCAGCTAGTGATAGCACTGGCTGGAAGGTGATAGAACCAATCAGCAACATTATCTTGTAAAGTCTCAACAAAAATCCTTATGGAGACGTTTTCATGTTCAACTCCCAGAACCCCGCATGCAACTATGAAGGCTGCGATGTGTTCATTAGGATGCACTTTACCATCGCCTTTGAATTTAGGGAAGCTCTTACGGTTACCTCTAGGTAACTCATGCAAAGGTTGAGGAAGAGCAAGGGGCCTGACATGATGACCCCAAGGCAATGGTACCGCCATTCTTGGAAAAATGGCTTGAAGAGGAACTGCAACACCAGCAAGAATCAAAGCTCAAAGATTAGGACTGATTGGCTCTGAAGGAATAACACCCATAGGGATTATATCTTGGACAGGTGGAGTGCTTGTTGAACAATTCTTTCTCTTTCTTCTTGCTAAAGGGAAAGGAAAACCATGCTGTTCCAAAAGCTGAAACTGAGAATCTTCAATACCAAGGGCCCTTTTCCCTCGAGTAAAACACAGAGTCACCAGATCAAAAGATGATCAATAAATAAACTGGAATATGAATCCCCAGTGGAGTCACCAAAAACTGTTGGTCATCAAATAGGACTTCACAGAGAGCAACAATTAGGGGACAAGAAGTCCCTCCTCTTTAATGGGAGAGGTTCCCTTATTCAGAAACGAACCTATTTACACATATAAAAAACATGATTTTCTTGTGGAACTTGGATATTATGAAAGTGTTTTCTATAAGGATCATCAATTACAAAAGGAATGAGGAATGAGAATATGAGAATGAGTAGAAAGGAACCATTCAGATATATAGATGACAGAGTAATTCCTTACGCATGCGAAGGTACAGTGAATTGAAATGAGATCATTGGTATCATATTAGTAAGATGAAATTTGAAAGACACAAAGTTCTATAAATAACATCTGTAAGAATACAAAGCTTCTTAACATAATACAGACAAATGATCTTAACAAGATTAAATGAAAAGCTTAGGGATAAAGGAAATCAGATAGACAAAGAATGAAAAGCCCTTCTGTATTGATTTCTTTATGATTTATTTACACATTCAAAAAATAAGCCAAGTTCTTCCTCTCCTTCAAAATGGCGAGGAAAGGCCATTATATAGCTTACAAATCAGTTACTCTCGATAACTACTTATTTTAACTAATGATTAGTTAAAGGGTTGCCAATCGCAATACCCCAACTAATTATTACAATAAATTCGAGAGAAAGAATGGGAGGAGGAGAGAAGAATTAGGAGAAGAAGACAGGTGCTTATGACTGGGAGGGACCCACTGACTTTAAAATCCACTGTCTGAATCTCTTCAATACCTTGGCTATGTCTCTGCCATGAGGGACTGACGTGTTGGCTGAAGATTGGGTCCAAAATCCGAGACATTTCTCCATTTCCTTATCAAACTCGACATGAGTATGATAATCCTTATTTGCTTCTTCAATGGCAGATTGAAGAGAGTCGATTTCCTTCATTTTTTCTTTGGAAATGGAGCTTTCCTTGACTAGGTTACCCTTGGAAAAAGATCTAAACTGAGCTTTGAGTTCTTGTAAGGAGAGAGGCACACCAGAAGTCTCATCCTGAAGATGACAATGTATATCTTTGAAAGCAGATACAAATAGTGTTTTGAAAGCCTCACCCTTCTGCCAACTATTCTTCAATTCTCCCGAAGCCTCCTCCAGGACCTTGATCTTCCACTCCATGCTGTAAACCCAGGACTTTGATAGATTATCCTTTACATCATCAAAAACCTTACTCACCAATAAAATGTTTTCATCTGTTTGCCCCATGAGGTGGAGGTCTACTATGCAACTGCTCCAAAGTTTAAGCTCTTTATCTATGATCCCAATAGTGGAGGAGAGCTTCTGTTGCAAGTTGTTCACCTTTCCGTGGAATTTGAAAGCTTCATCGATGAAGTTCAATCCTGCTATAAGCATATCTTCCACCATGGCCTCCATAGCTCTACCATAGACGGAATACTTGTGCATATCTTTAATACTTTGTACCTCATCTTGGCTCAAAATCATATGTGGTGGAAGAGTAGTCAATGTGGTAGGGTCCAAAACTTTTTCCTTGGATAAAAGAGATTTGATGAAACCTGTAATAATTTGGGCTTGTTCTTCCAACTGTTCTATGGTTTGCTGCCCTTTCTCTACCCTCCCAATGACTCTTGTGACTGTCTCCTGGAGATTGTGGATCTCACGTTCAGGGGTAGATTCTCCCATGGGAATTCTTAAGAGTTCCAGGTCAGATGCCTACAAATCCTGCTCTGGTTTATCTACAGTAGGCTTAGCTATTTCTAGGAATTGTTGGCCCTAAGCATCAGACACTATCCTGGAGGTAATTTTGTCTTTTTTGGCATAAGGAGGAGTAGTGCCTAACAAGGCTGCCACAACATCAAAATTTGGTCCTGAGCTCCGAGAGGAAGACTTTCTTTTCCTACTGTCGACGAGAGGCTGCACCCCATGCAAAAGAGGAGGAGGAAGAAGCAGGAGGGGCAAGAGGACCAAGAGATAGAGAACTCATGGCACCCAAGGTTTGCATTGTTGTTGTCTCGAGTTGAGACATGAGTGGGGTGCTTGAGACAACTGGTGTAGAGGAATCAATAGTACTTGGAAGCTCAGTACTCTGTACCTCTTTGTCCTTATCCGTTGGAGCTTCAGGGGCACTTGTAGGAGCTGGCACTTCACTTTCTACACTTTCACTGAGAACAATGATGTTCTCTGGTCCCCAAAGGCAATTCTACATGCTTTCTCAGGGGATCTTCTTCCACAGGATCCTTCTTAACTTCTTTGAATTTCTTCTGATATACCTGGGTGGATGAAGAAGAAGTAGAGGCTACAGGTCCTTTAGCTGACGAGGCAGGATGGGTTTACATAGGTGTTTCTGATCTACGGGGTTGATGCTTCCCTCCTGGGTGTTGAAACATCCTTGGAGGAGGATTCCCCTGAGTGCCTCCTAAGCTCTCAGACTTTTCTATCAAACCAGATCTTAGTCCTGACTAAGATTGGAGCCAGGATCCTCAGCCAAATAATATTTCTCCTTTTTGAACCAATCCAAGTCCTCCAAGGGAGTTTGCTTGACCACATTTTCATACTCATATGAGTACAGATCTGAATTGTCATCCTTGAGTCCTTCAGGAACTTGGTACAAAGCCGAGTTCTTGGATTAATTATAGAGAAAACCTGCCGTAATGCCTCCTTCTGGCTTCAAAATCATCAACACAGTCAGCCCAATAGTCTTCAGTGTCTACCCTATGATGATAGGTTATCTTGATATTCTGCTCAATAAACTTTTTCAATTCGAAACAAGTTCTGGGCTTGAAGAAATGGACAGTAATGGGAGCTAGGCTATTTCTATATTCTGTGCGTCCAGGGCTATTTTGCAGGTGTAGTTTCCCCAAAGAAATGGGGAAGTACAAACCAGTAATTTTCTTGTCTTTGCACGTTCTATGCAATTTTTTAAATTGCTTACATACTTCTATCAAGGCCATCTTGTCACTGCAGAACATAGGAAGCCTAAGAGGAGTGCTCTCGTAGCCAGCAAGCCTGATATAGGAAATTTTTTTGAATTGAATAAAATAAGCACCGTAGTGCGATATTAGACTCATAACTTCATCATAAAATCTTCGAGCAGTGTCACCCTCAAGAAGTCTAACCATGTACATGGTGAAAGCATTATTCACCCTTTAGAAATTGCGATTGCTAGTCTCTAGGGTGAACTGCGGGCAGTAAGCATACACAGGATCATCCTTGTGGGAGTCAATGTAAGAAAAGCCAAACCATATGCCTTGATGCCGCTAGAGTATACATCAGGTAGGAAGTCATATAGAATTTCTTCATTTGTTGTACATTGGATAGCTACTACCGCTAGGTTCATACTGATGATTCTCTGCGCAGTTGATATTTTGAGTTCCCCTCACACACCATATTGATGAGCCGGGCCCCATCCAGAAATGGAACTCATTAGTAGAGGGTAAGCCCATAACCCCCGAGCCAGTAGGATTATGAAATACGACAATTCTTCATTAAATTCTGAATGGAAAAGAGTCTTGGATAGACGAGATGCCCCCCTTCTTAGGGTTTTTAAGCCAGGACTTCACCACCCTCTCGCCTTATAGTTATCACTGTCTTGATTGAAAAGGACCTGTGCTTGATTCTAGGAGACAACTATGGCATTATCCATTTCTATAATACTTAGTGTAGTGCCCATGGTGGCAACATCAAGTTTGGTGATGAGCTCCCCGTGTATGTTTGTAAATTCACTCAAATCAGGGTTGAAATGAGCCCCGCATGCGAGCACTGTGTCTGCACATTGCACTGAGATAGGGAAACCGCCAATGAAAGCCAGACCACTGTCATGAATCATCTGTGCCATTGGTACAGGGTTCGCCTCTATCAACCTCGACCAAAAATCACCAAAGTCAAGGTGGTGAACTTCACTGTCCCCGATATCAGGAACGGCAGACTCTAGTGGTGAGACTTGTTCCTGCCCCCTGGAATTTGATCTTCATGTTGATAGTAATTCAGTGAGCAGAGCTGCAAGCTAAACTTGGGATGGAATTACAGAGGGGATGGATACGTGCACAGGAATTTAGATCGCAAGGGTTCGAGCAATAGATAGCATGAAAGTAGTGTGCAAAATGCATAGGGGGGGCTACTCATTATATATCCATTTAGGAGAGATAAAGGCAATAAATGTGCATTAAATACATACCTACCAATTTGAAAAGCAAGATATTCGGGTAGAGCGGAAAAAATTAGCACGAATGGCACTTGGTTCATTTGGGACACGAGGGACGCAAAAGCGCAAAGTACACGGCTTGGCCAATTTAGACGATGTGGGGAAAAGACACACAAATGCTTTTGGGACATGCGGGACATAAGTACGCGGAGTACGTGACTCGGCCAAATCGGCCTAAAAGAGAACAAAGGTTCCGGACTAACTTGGGACATTTGGGACAAAAAGTTTCGACGGGCTCGAAAAGGACTAATTTCAGGGTAAATTGGCCGATTCGGGGAACAGAGAGCCCGATTGAACTTGGAGACACGCAGGATAAAAAATGTCTGACAGGCCCGAAAAACACACAAATGACCCCAAAAACGTAGATTTTTTTCAATTTCTAGACTTTTCACATTACCAAGATAACAGAGAAGACACTTAACCTCAAACTTTGTAAATTTTCAACTTCTTAAAAGCAGGGGAATTTTGAGTGTACAACAAAATAATATGTCAAGAAAGGGGTGGGCAACCCCAATTTCCTTCACTGAGGATACTCTTGATTTCTTCTCATAGATTTGAGCCTCCATTGCACTTATCATAGAAAATCATTCATCATGGTTCAGGAAGTGCAAGGAAATCAACAATGTGACCGATGTATGCACTGAAACCCCTAGTTGCATTCACATCCCTCATGTCGAAAAATTAGAACCAACAGTGGCCCGTTTCAACTAGGATCTTGGAAAGACAGAAGCCTTCTTAGGATCACAAAGTGGAGAGCATTCAGAGAGCAGAGTGAATTCCACCACAATAACTCATCTTTCAGCATAATTCTTCTTCTTCTTCCACTTCTTTCTCTCTCTATTCTCTTCTCATACAACACCCTCTCTCTTCTATGTTATATTTTTGCATTGAGGGTTACACTTTTATAATATGACTTAAAATACTTTAGAAATATAATGTAACTTTAAGTCACCTTGTTATTATAAGAACTTAAATATTTAAAGTGGAATATGAATAGTCTTGAGTCATATTAAGATATTCGAAAAGTCACCAGGAAGATTTAGAGTTGCCTCCTCCTCTTCTATAAATTGTAACAAGCTCCTCATTTGATCTTTTTCTTAATTTTTTTCTTCAAAAATTCTTCTGAAAACTTCTAAATTTTTCTTCTTAGATGTTGGAGCTATTTTTGGTGAATTCATGAGAGAGATATCCTTGTGAAGAGAGCAAGAGATATAAATTTTCTTCCGTTTCTCCTACTAAAAAATGTTTTCTACTTCCCACACTATGTGGAAATTATGCTTGAGATTCAATAAAGGAATAAGGAATTTTAGCCTCTTTGATTGAGGATTTTATTGGTACTTTGTGTTCATTAAGCTCTATTTAGTCTTATTGTTGTTTTACATATTTATTTTCTTCTAAAATACAAGTGCATGTAATGAAACTTCTGGTTAGTGTGTGCAAGTCTCTGATTTTCTACTTGCAACATTAGTTTCTCCTTTCTAAATATTCTCACTCCCCCTTTCTCACCTTCATAGCAAATTCTTCCCTTGTAGATACCTACAAGAATTTACCACAGGGTCATTAGAGTGCCCTTGTTGGATCCCTAACCGAAAATACACAAAGATAAAACTCACAATTTACTCATGCATGCACGTATGACAGCTACACCAATTAAGTAGAGGGACTTACACTCCCAGAGCGTTGGAAAGATAACCACCAATTTGTCCTTGAAAAATTTTCTCACCAATAATGGGACAAACTGTTTCATGTTCGTGTCAATGCTCTTGTAATGGTGATTGGCACCATGTTAGCCAAAACTAGGTGAAGGCATTGTAGACCACCCTATTTGTTTTGCAAGCAGGAAGTTGACACCCGTTGAACATAATTATACAACTACTGATCACGAAGCTTTGTTCATGGTTTACGCACATGCATAAGTTTAGACAATACTTATTTGCCACACCCATTTATCTTCTTCACAGATGATATGGCACTTAAGTAATTGGTAAATAAGCTTATTTTACAAGAGCGCATTTGTAGGTGGATAATACTATTTTAAGAGTTTCAATTTACATTTGTTGTCAAACTAGGAAAAATTTATATCAGGGTCTGATCATTTGTTAAGGATCAATTCTTGTGAGGATGCACAGAGTATTGAAGACACAATTCCAGATGCAAAACTCTTTAGATTAAATTGTGCGCCCACCAAGTTAGATGATATTGCAGTATTTTTGTGCACTAGACAGGCACCCGAGGGAATGAAAATGTTAGAGAAGAAGAACTTTTAATAGGTGTGACACCCTTACCAATTAATAATTAGATACTTGTAAAAACTTGGTTATGATGAAGTTTTACACCGGTGTGTTATGGAGAATGAGTGAGAGGAAATTATGGAAGAAGCTCATGGTGGAATTACAGGAGGTCATTATGTGGGAAATTCCACTGCGTACAAGATTCTGATGGTTGGATTGTGGTGGAAAACTCTGTATAAGGATGTTAAATAATATTTTAAGGCTTGTGATCATTGTCAACACCTTGGGAAGCCTGGATATAAAGATGAAATTCCTTTGAGGCCTATTGTAAGTGGTTGAGCCTTTCAAAAAATGGGCAATCAAATTTTTGGTTCCTATTTCTTCCCCCACGTGTAGGACATGCACATGTTATATTATTTCATGTCAGATTATCTAGCCTGGTGGGTAGAAGAAACACCCTACAAAGGATTTCTTGAAAACTACATCAGTGAGATTTTTATGGGAAAAATATTATGAGGAGGTAGGGATGTTTGTTGAGCTTAACAAGTGAATAGGGGCACACACGTTTTGAATGAGGACTATTAGAATATTACTAGTTGATTTTATGGTGGTGCACCACAAGACAATACCCTATCACCCACAGGTTAATGGTATTGTTGAGGTTTTCAACAATATTTTGGGACGTACATTGACAAAATATTTGTGATGTTAGAAGGAAATACTAGTATGATAATGTATATATTGTACTTTGGGCATAAAAGACTACTTACAAAAGATTAAACAAGGCCACACCCTTTAAGTTTGGGGTTTGGCGCAGAGGCTATATTACTTATAGAATTCATGCTTACATCCATGTGTATTGTGTGCATAGGAGGATTGGACAATGAACAAGATGTCAGGGAATGCATAGAAAAAATTGATGCAGTTAGATGAATGACATGCTATTGCTCGGTAGAGTAAGAATATAGAAAATGAAAGACAGAAATCCTAACATGATAGACATATTTTGAACAAGGAATTTGAGGTTAGTAAGATGGTTCTTCTTTATGATTCAAAGTTTACAATCACCCTGGAAAGCTAAAAGTTCATTGTCTGGTACCCCTTTGTTGTAATGAAGATATTAGAATTAAACGCTTGCCAATTATAAAGGCTGGATGACACTTTATTGCCCAGTTACTTCAATGGGAGTATGATGAATCCATTCTATAAATAAGTCTTCTTGGTGTTTGTAATAAGGAAATATTACCACTTAGATTAGGTTTCCCTTTAATGCATATCCTTTCTATGTGTTTCCTTTCATCGTTGCTATGATTTGTTAATTAAGTTCATTGTTTTGTTGTAATAAGCATTGCTTACACTCTAGTAGCTGATTACTATTTAAGTGAATTCATGTGCGGAGGACCACACATACTCTTGGTGTGGGGTGGGTTATAAGAAAGATTGTGTGGAAGTATTTTTTTATGATCAAATAAGGCGTAATTACTAAAGGAGCGTGCATATCGATGTGTGATGTTGGTTGCTAAAATATAGGGAGAATGGTAATAATAAGGAAAATGGCTAGAGGAAATTCCACATATGATCAGTGAGCATGTAGTGTAACACAAGGTAGGAAAAAACATGGGTAACTACTTGGAATAGGATGCAAAGGTTGATGTACTTTGGTGCATGGAGCACGTGAAAGGAGGTATGCTATGGTGGAAATAGTTTGCCTGCCTGAAGGTTGTAGTTGGAACGTGAAATGGAAGCACGATAGAAACATGATGGGAAACTAAGAAAAAAGGTGGGAAAAGTGAAAAATATGAATTAAATGCAGTCGTACAGTGGTATTTGGAAAGGAAACGAATGTGGGTAATATTTTAAAACCTATAAATTAGAGTGTCAGGGTAAACTCATTTTTACCCTTACCTTGCATGAAATTTGTGAGTGATTTTGAGTGACCTAGGGAAAACTTGAGTAATTTAGTGATAAATCAAGTGCTGAGTAGAAAAATATTGAACCAGAGTGTGAAGGAGAACATGAATGAGTGAGGAGTGAGTTCCATTAGTGGGAATCTTGTAGATTGAGATGTCGTAGTGTGGATTTGGATAGAAACATGATTTTATAGCTAGGATTTCAAGAATTAGGGCATGAAAGATAGAATTTGAACTAGGAAGTATAACCACTATTACACCAAGGATTAAGGGAAACATGCTTAGGGTACTAAGGAAGAGTAGGGGCACAAGGTGAAATTTTGATTTTTCATGACTGAAATGGTACCAAAGGAAAGCAATGACCGCATCACCTAAGAAGAAGGGCAAGGGTGAAGAAAATTTGACACCTACCATAGATTTCTAAGAAGAATGGTAATCAGAAATGAAGTACCTCGATGGAGTGTATGATGGTAAAGGAGTAGGTGTCTCATATTAGGCAGCATGGTTATGAGTGATTATAATCATCAGATAGATTTAATGATGCACAACATTATAACATAACTTGTTCAAACCAACAGAGGATAGAACTCCAGTTGATAATCCTATGTATGATGACAAGGGGAAGATGTTGTTGGGATATGGAATGGTTATTGGCAGCTATATAAGCTCCCATTTTTTGGGAAGCTTGAGAGATTATATCAATGGTTAATATCACCATGTACATGAGGAATTTTTTCTACTTCATGAGCCGAAGGATGCAAATTACCGCACAATTAATTGATAAATTTAATGTTTTGATTGGTATAGGGAATGCATTTGATGAAAACTTAGCCAATGATGCTGAGGTAAGGGAAGACTATTGTGGAGTTTTCATATAAGAAGGGGGGGGGCATGAGATGGATATTCTTAAACTTAATGATCCTGTCATGAGCATGGCCATGCACTTACTCAAAAATTTGAATAGACAAGAAATATGGACACAAGTGAATAAACGATGGATGCATGTATGTAAGAAGATATTAGAAGGAACAATATATAATATTGCCCTCCTTTATAACAAAAGAAATCATTGAAGCTTTGAGTGATGGACAAAAGATTATCTTTGGAAATGTTTTATTGGTGATATTATTCTCTTAGTTTGGTGTGCCCGATGGACCAAAGGACAAGATATGGGAATATCCTGAAGAATATCCCTCCCTTGCAAAACGTTTTTCCAAGTATAAATGTGATTCCAGTGACTCCAACATACAAGGCCCATGTGGATAAATGGTACAATTCAATGCATGATGTATTTGGTGCAGAGTGGAGAATTCTAGCTAAGTTGTTCCAACTCTTGTAGAGGGGATTTCTAGGTTCATAGTCTATCAACAGTTTTGTATTGGGACGCTTTACATTTATTAATGGTACATAAAAGTACATGGTGCAAACTCCTATTTGCTTTTACAACACAGTAATACTTTCAGGGTGATATGAATAGGTTTAAGGAGGTCGCGGAAGTTAAGACTTGATCTGAGAAAAGTGGATAAGGAGATCACCATGAGATGCTTCAAACACTTGTTTACCCCAAAAAGCACGCATATGAAGAAAATTATGTATTCAGAGAGAATTCATTTGTATAAACCAGTTACATTATAGTGGCTTTGGTAACCGCAAAAAATACATACATATATCTATGGCCTCTAGGTTGTTTGATGGAGCTTACGTAGAATATTATGTGACTATTCCTGAAGGATCCCTCTACGTGAAATAAGATTGAAAACCAAAGAAATGAGGGCACGAAAGAAACTCCCACAGTCAGTGGAAGTGAGGAAGGAAGTGAGGATAAGACTCCCATTTCTAGTGTGCCCGTAGGACATAGACATCAGCGCAGTAGGGAGGTGGAGCCAAGCACATATGTGAGAAGGCAGATTGCTAGAGGGAGGTATCTAGTGTAAGAAGAAATAAGTAATAATACCTATTTTAGACTCTCGAGGAGGAAAAAATCCTAGAAGGAAGAAGAGGTCTAAGAACAAGGAAGAACTAGAGGTGAAGGTGAGTCCACATATGTACACAGGTGCTATGAATTAGATGTGGAGGACCTAGAGTGCACATTTTGAGGAGACACATATTATGGAGATAGATAGATAATAAGAAATTTGGGTGCATATGACACTCGGGCCATGGAAGTTACAAATTGGAGCCAACAACAGAACATGGGGTTGGGTGTACTCCCGACTCTAAGATGGAGCATAAATTGGAAAAAAAGTCACAAAAATCATTGAGCATTTGATCAAGCATGAAAATATGAAGGGTGAAGAATAAGAAAGGAATGAAGGATAGACTGAGTCTTTAAGCATGGAAATAAATATTTTAGTTGATTTCCCTAAAGGTTTCCATGGAAAGAATAGGAGGCAAAAATAAAATTTATAAGGTCTAATAATGCAGTATATTGATGACCCAAATAAGGTTTTACAATCTAGGTATCAAAGCATGATACCTTCAGATCAATTATTTTGTTGTTTAGTTTTAAGTAAGCATGAGGCACTACCAAGCACCAAGAATATGCTATCTTGGGCACTTGAGTCACATATTGAGGAACTAGAGTTCGAGGTAAGCACTCATTCATTAATAATTCTTGAGATATTAAAACTTCTAGAGAAACTAACCCATTAGTTGATTCATAGCAGTTGTCGGATGAGCAAGCTTGCAATGGGATGAATAAGTTGTCAATGGAGGTTGGTGATCAGAGTTTTGATAAGAACAACAAGATACAATTTATACAAAGGGATATGGATGAGAAGAATAAGGAAATAAGAGAAAGAGATAGGCAAATAAAGGAGAAGGATAAAAGTATTGTGCAGTTAAGATAGGAGATAAGGGAAGAAAAAGGAAGGATGTAAGTGATGCATAAGAAGGTAGAATGTATTGCTAATGCGATGTTACTTATGCATTAGGATTTGGACCCACATCCTGGAGAAATGTACGAGTTATAATTTCATTGTCTATAAGATCTAATGCACATAATTACTCAACATCCACCCCTTGCATTAGAATATGTAGTGGAAGTTATGGCACGGTAGAGGAAACAAGAAAATGAACAAGTTATAACCACCATAACATAGTATACCAAGATAATCAAAGCAGTGAAAGTGACTAATCATATTTCAAAAGTCTTCTATGATAATTACGAGGATAGGGGTCATGTAGTGGGACTACATGTTGCTACTAAGGATGAAACAAGACCTGAAAGAATTCCATGGACAGGAACAAAGGGAACAGGGATGTTAATTGTGAAAGGATATTTGGCTAAAGTTAAGCATAAGAGGGAAGCAATTTATATTGTTAAGGGCCTTGATTGAGAAAAAAAATTGAAGGAAATCTACTGCCATTGGTCATGCGCAGGATGGACATGTTAGTTGATGTAGGAAAACAACTTGAGAATATGGTTGAAACGCTGAAGGCAAGGGGAGATGTACTTGACTAGTGTCACAGGCTCAAATAATTTGTCGATGAAACCATGAATCAAGAAAGTGCAGAGTTAGGAGGGATGGAAGATGTTGGAAAAAATGGTAAATAAGGAGTTCCAACTTATTTTTTCCCAATAAATTAGATTCTTTCATTCTTCAGACGCAAATAGTGCCAACATTATTTATTATTTGATTTTTATAGGAGTCACTTACCATTATTTTGTGTGAATGTTTTCGAGGACAGACAACATGCCTAGTGTGCGGTAATGTTGGATGTCAGAAAAGTGACTAAGCATTGAAAGTATACAAAGGCACGTGCATGTAAATAATGGCTATAGAAGGAACGCGTAGATCAGTAAGAAAAATGAGCATGCTGGATGAATAGGGTTTGCACATGGAAGATGGAACAAGAAGCATACAAGGGACTATGTAGAAAAGTAGGGATTTGTGTCTTTTTGGGTATTAAGCTAAGTATGAAAGGTGGAGTTGGTATTGGCGTGTAATAAGTGGGCACGTGGATACACGTGAGAGTTTGATAGAGTTACGCCCTGAAGATTCACGCCCAAGAAGAAAATTTTTAACTATAGCCGGTTTTGCAAGTACTGTGATAAAAATAGACATGGAGTGATGAGCACACATTAGATACAATACAAGAAGACTTGGAGGATACGCAAGAATATTTTTCTAGAACAAGAACTTGTAGATCATGATTCATGCAAAGTTTGAGCTAATAATAGGATTAGAACTAGAGTTAATTATAGGTAATTTATTATTAGGTGAAGCTTGAATGCTTCTTGATCACCTTTGTAAGTAGACGCATGGATATTTTGAGCATATAACTCTATTTTTTGAGGAATACATGGGCGGTGAAGGGATAAGTCCTCACTCGCTATATATAAATGTTTATTTGCACATAGTTTTGAGAGGGATTGAGATCAGACTATATGCTTGGAACTATAACAGAGTTGTGCTGGTGTTATTTTGAGAACATGACTTTGTGACGGTAATTATTATGTACTCGGCTACATTGCAATTTATGATGAAGTAATATAAATGATCTTTGTGGATTGGATATTGATTGTTCATGTTACTTCACATGGTTATTATATGGTGGATCTGGCATTAATATTTATGTAATCTATATGTTTACTTTATTATGTGTGTTTCCAATTTGAGCTCAAGAATCTGATTTTTTAGAATGGGATATGCACTTTTGGATGTGACTCATTATGAACATGCATGCTAACATCCATGGTAAGGCGAGTAACAAAGAGGGACTTGGTACCTTTTCACACTTTAGTTGAGTGCTTGGATACATGTCTAAGTTACGTGCTAGTGCATGTCTAGGGTTGTTGAGTGGGAAAATAAGACTACAGAGATGCACTAGAGCTCAGATCCTTAGTACATTAGACGTATCATTAGATCATTTTATTTATAGAAGGTTTATATTTACCTTTGAGATGGTTGGTAAAATTTTATCCACTTAGCCTTGTTTAGTGGTCATTTTACCATACAACCTAGTGGAAGGAGGTCATCATCAACAGTTATCAAATTAGTCATAAAACTATATAGAGGATTATTTCTACTATGTAATAGAGTGAAGGATCATCCTTGTTATCTACTCATACATAGAGACTTAAAATCATACAATAGAGGCATTCAGGTCATCTGGAAAGAGAATTAACAACATACAATAGAGTCATTGAGGTATTTTATATAGAGACTTAACACTGTGCAGCGGAGGTGTTGAGGTCTTCTTGGAGGAGACTTAGCACTATGCAGCGAAGGCACTAAGGTTGTCTATAAAGAGAATTAGCACTATACAGTGGAGGAATTGATTTATTATGATAGATACTTCGTATCATACAACAGAGGCATTGAGGTCATCTGGAAGGATACTTGGCACCATGTAGTGGAGGCATTGAGTTCTTCATTATTGCGGGAGGTTTTATCATTAACTCACCAAAAGTATTGTAGAGCACCTGGATTCTGAATTCGGAGCCATAAGGTATTTAACATTAGAGATCCATTAGATATCGAATCTTCATCTTTGGACACTTTTCATGAAGAAGGTTCTTGTTCTTCTTGTATCAGGTTTATTATATCTTCAATTGTGATTTTGTACTAGAGTTACAATTTAGAAGTGGATAATAATTCATTTCAGTATTCTAAACCTGGAGACGTTGGAATTTTGCCTAACTTCACTATCAACCCTTTGCAGTGTAGTTCTAATTATTGCATTACATTTTATTTAAGTTTGATTTTAATGAGGTAATTCGTTAATATAATTATTTTACCTATAAGGGTCCATGGTTAAGAAAAAAATTATTGGCCAGTTTTCGAAACAAATATGTCCTCTCTCTTGATAGATGTATCATATTACATTCATTGATTTCTCATCCCTACTATTCATGTAAGGGTGGTCATATTTGTCAAACCTCATACACTCCTTCGCTCTATGCCCAAATCCATTACAAGTGAAACAATAACCATTAAATTTTATCTTATACCTTGAAGCATTAGGTGTCCTAATAGCCCTTTGTATACACATTTTATTTGATCTCCTTCTTCTCTTATTCAGTATCCATGCTTGGTTCTTCAATTTTATTTCTTAGAGCACTGTATTTTTACATTAACCTCATTTACTTTAAGGTATTATTTAAATCCCAAACCTTTTGTTGTCTCATGCAGCCCTCTAATTGTCTAAAATATCATAAATTTATTTAGAACTCTTTTCAAACTTTTGGAAGGTATTATCTCTACTGAATGCATCAGACAACTCTCCCTTAAGAAAAACCCAAATATTCTTCCTTGGATTGGCAACTTTGGAGTCATGGAAATCATCTGAATCTCTATTCTTTTGACTGTCTCATCAAGATTTTCTATCACATTCCAATGTTTTTCCTTTAGATCCTAAATCTTTGGCTCATACTCCTTGACTTGAGATCTCAAATTCTTGTTTTTTTTCAACATGATTTACCTCAGTTTGGACACACCACCAATTCAGTCTCATAGACATATTATACCTCTTACTATTCAGAGAGAATGGAGTCACCGAACAGTATAGAGCCATCAATTATACACCTCATGGAATTATTGGTAATGAACAAGACCTCATCACCAACATCACAATTTTCAAATTAGGAATCAAAATCAGAGACACCCACTATCACTACTTGCTTCCTAATGAACAAACTTATTTTTTTGAATATAAACTCTTCTTGAAATTCTTATTAGTTTCAAACCTTTTTAAATCCTTCTTACCTTTGGTAAACCTATTATTATTATTTTCATCATGCTCATGCTCATTATAATCTTTATCCTTGTGTTTATGAGGACATTTGTTAGAAAAAAGACCAATTTTACTACAGTTAAAGAATTTGAAAGGAAACTTTATACTTACTTGATCCAACCTCCAGTCTTCTAGCAATCATTGCAAAGATTTCTTCATCATCAATTTTAAGAGAAACACCATCATCCTTAACCTTCTTACCCTTTTTCTTCATTTTAGTAATGAAAGAAATATCCTTCTAGACTTGTTTAGAGTTAATAACCCTCATCTCATATGCAATCAAGGTTTTATGCAACCCATCTAATGTGAAGAGACTCAAATCCTTAGCTTCATCATTATAAGACACTTTAGAGCCAAACTTAGGAGTTAGAAACCTTAATACCTTTTGTACCATAAATTCTCCCTTCACTTCTTCACCTAGTCCTTTCATTGTATTGACTACCTTATCAACTCTAAGAAAATATGCAACAATTGACTCTTCTTCAATCATCTTTAAGACTTCAAACTAATTTATCAAAGTTTGGAGTTTGGCTATTCTTACCTTGAAATATCCTTCATAAACGACTTGAAGTTTCTCCCCACATTGCCTTTGCTGATGTGCAATGCATGAAATTCACAAGTTTAGGTTCAACTAAACCACACATGATTACATTCATAGACTTAAAGTTATGACTACAAAGTTTCTTTTCTGCATTACTTGTTGGATGAGCTAGCGAAGAATTATATCCATCTAACATAGATTTATAAATGTCAAACTCCAAGGAAATGATACAAGTCCACATCCAGAGACTCCAAAAAAAATATTTTATCCCATCAAACAAGGGTGCTTTACTATAAGAAGTTCCCACTTTATTGACTCAACCATTTCAGTGCTTCATAGGATCTACTTTCAAGTGATTAAACTTCTCCAAAATGACCCACTCTGATACCAATTTTTTGAAGAAAAATGGACTAATAGGGGGGGTGAAATTATTCCTTTAAAATTTTACCTTCAATCACTTCAGGTTATGTAACCATTAACGTTCAAACCATGCATTAATTTGATCTTAAAAAATATGAATCAACCATCAATATGAGAATGAATAAGAGAGATTACAAAAGACACAATATGTAAGTGGAAAAAACCTCAAGGGGAAGAAAAACCCACTGAAATTTTTGATTATATTACTCAAACTAAAATACTTGCATGAATACAACACATCACACAATATTTTTTTAGTGAGGCACCAACCCCTAAAAACCCTTGTTGATATTACTAGAAAAAATGACTTGTATGAATGTTACCAATCACACAAGTTTTGATCAAAATACCACTAAATATATGATTCAAACACATACTACTGATAGTGATCACAAGATTCAAATCATACACATCAAACCGTCTTCAAACACACCTTCTCCTACTTTTCTCAAACTTGATAAAAAATGAAATGAATTGGAAAATAAATCTTACACACTAAGCTCTTAATCAATATTCATACATTTACACACACACTCAACTTTGCCTTGGTTCCCTTAAACCACTCTGACTCTCTCACCTAGCTTGCAATTTTTCCCTCTCACAACATTGGTTCAAAATGAACCAAATACATGTACTTAAATACATGACTCATCATTACAAACACCATAGGTCAGCCATGAGAATTAAGATAGGTTATTAATACTAAAAAAACAACTATAAGATCATATAAAACAACATGAAATACCTATATGGGTTGGCAATGCACCAAGACATAAAACCATACACAATTAGGCCAAGAAGCCTGAATTCTTCTCCATGTCAAGCTCACTAAGGAATCCAAGAAATCCAAATATGTTATGAATTTGAAGGATTAACCAAATGTTATACAAATAAATTTAACATACTTCATAAACTCATGTAACTCTTATTCATCTATCTTCTCCATATCACTCTCAACTAGGACCGTTTCCTACTCAAATCAAGCACCTCTAGGAACCATTCACCAAAAATGAACCTTACAATCACACAAAACCAAAAAACACTATGTAATGTATCCACTCATTAGAAATCCAATGACCTTTAGAACACATTTAAACATGTTATACCTCATGAAACATCCAACAATGCAAATGGAACCAATTATCCTCTTCAACAAACTAAACTACTCAAGAACCGCTTTTTAATACTCAAATAGATTGCACCCTTTATGATACATTAAATAATTTGAAATGAATTCAATAGTAAAAATCCATCCCTATTAACTTTCTAATGGATAGACATCATTAGCTAAGCCAAACCAATGGTCTTCTACATCAATCTTCTTACCAAATTCTTGTTATCCTAAACCAATGAAACTAAGACAACTTGTCACCTCAACCATGCCACCTTAGGAAAATTTGAGAGCTAAAAATAAATAAAAAATATGTCACATGATATGTCAACAAAACCTCCAGGGTCATTAAAATTCATCACCCATGCACACATGTGTTCAATAACTTCCATTCTCCAACACTGCTAAAAATATCCTTTTGGCCCAAAAACCACTCAACCTATTTTGATCTGTGTAGTTCATTAAATAACCTCACCAAGATCTGAAATGAATTCAAACATGTATCATAGCTTCCATAGATCTCAAAACACTAATTTAGTCATGGGGTCTAATGCAAAAACTTGAGAGTAAATCCTTGATTCCTAAAAAGTAGAAAATATGAGTGGGCTCCACTAAGTGTCATGAAATCTAAATACCACCATCTAAAATATGCGGGAGTCCTATACATCATAAAATCATCACATTTTATGATCTAATCCATTTTGGTCTCAAAAATCAAGTTTCTCATATCACTCATGAACTAGGGTTTCAAGACCATAAAAAGTGACTTACCTTCTTAACAATCATTCATAAATGTTTGAGCCTAATTTGATCTCATTATAATTGTAAACATATTCTTAACTCCATCAAAAATCATCCTTTAAATTATCAAGTTCCCATGCAAACATCACACGTGCCAACCAAGAACATTTCTCTTATCTCGAGCTAGAATATGCACTTTGTAGAACTTGATAGGACTCAAAACACCATATATTGATAAATGTTCTTCATATCAACCTAAAAATTTCCCATATCCACATTAATCCCTTTGAGAAAATATCCAATTCTCAATTAGTCATAAATATGTCTACATATTCCCAACCACTAGGAATTGCATGACTAGGGCTTGGGGTTTTGTATGTTTTAGGTCACAACCAAATAAACTAACACAATAAACATGCTCAAAACCATGAAAAAAATCCTCTATATGATGAATATGATATGAAATACCTTAATGATGTTTCCAAGGGCTCACTCATTTATGCAAGTGACTATTATGCCTTATTAGGCATCCATGCACTAGGATTAGGTCTAGTTTAGACCTAGGAAAAGTAGGTCAACACTATAACTCTGCTTCCAAGATCTCAAAAAGGACCTAACATACCTGAGATATCATGTATCAATCACTTCCATGTCTCCATGAGAACTCATATCTTTGTAAATCACTCTCATTCTTCATTTGGCCCTTCAAACTCCTATACTAGGTATAGATGAGCACCTCTAAACCATTTCCAAACCTTTACCTGCACTCTGAGAATCACATAAGTGTATAAAAACTCTCCAATTATGATCTAAATACCTCTACCATTTTCCTAAATCCACCATGAAACTCAAATAATCATGCTTTATCACCTAGACTAACTAGATCACCTGATTAGGCCTACTAGGTCAAGCCATTCTCAATGTTTCCACTCTTGCCATCACATCACAACTTGTATTTTCATGTCACCTTCATATCAAGCATCTCCTATCACTCCTATATCACCCTCTTTGTTATAAATAATATTTTATATCAAGGACAACAATCTAACTCACACATGCCCAACATTTTACACCTATATGTATCTGTTTAGAGATTCATTTTATTCAAAGTTACGCAAAACTATCACATATTTCAAAAATCAATATAATTTATGAGACAAAAGGTTTTGATTTCAAACTTATACAATGGATCAAGCACTCTTTATATGTATCTAAGTAGATTAATATGGTTCCATATGTATATTATGATAACATGTATTACTATTTTTTTAATGTTTTGAACATCGGTTTTAAAATATATACAGCTAACATATAATTTATCTAAAATTATAACAATTCAATGCCACCAATTATAATCATATAATGTCAATGGAAATGGAATCTAATTCCTATAATCTTAATTCCATTATCACAACACTATGTAGACGAGGGTTGTTAAAAGAGGTGTTATACATTCTCCGTACTAAACATAATCCCCTATAAAATATAACACACTTTCATGTACTGCATACCTATATTTCTTAGGAGGGAATAGAGAGAAAAATAGAGAGAGAGAGGAGGAGGGAAAATAGAGAAAAAGAGAGGGGGAGTGAGAGGAGGGAATAAAGAGTGAAAGATAAAGGAAGAGAGAGGAAGGAAGTGAGGGTGATCGAGGATGAGGGAAGAGAGAGTGTAGAAACTAATTTTTAGTACCCTTATCCCTCATCCTACATTTTATCCCCTTTGTCTTCTTTTCACACATCTATATCTATCTTCCAATTTTAATTTTATATTCCCCCCACTTCCCATCTATTTTCCATAATCCATTTTCTCCTTCCTAAATTCCTATTTTCCCCATATTAATCCCTATTATTACTCATCCCATTAACCCATCCCTAATCCTATTAAATAACCACTAACCCATCACTTATATATTAACCACCCTAAAAACCCATTTGCCATGCTAGGATTTTACCCATAAATATCCCCATTTATGACCCCTAGGATTCCCACCACCTATTTAATAACCCCTTATCCTCCCATCACCATTTACTTCCCCACATGTATCAATAACTTATCCAAAATGGTTAACCATGACCTTTGACCCATTTAAGCCCTTTATTCTTGAGATTCCCCCCATATCCACCTCACAAGCCTGCAATATGATCCACTCGCCAATGAATCATGAGGGTCACAAATGACCCTATATATTCACCTCTACCCCTCCTCTCAAAAGTCTAATTTTTTTCTAAATTTTTGGTATCTTGTGAGCTCTCTATCTTCTTCCTCTTCCTAGAAGTTTTTGTATCATCTAGAAGCAACCTTGGCACTCTTTTCCTGTTATCATTGGAGATTTAAATGTTTTGAATTTTTCTTAGAGCTATTTCTTCAATTCATCTCTTCTATTTTATAGGTTTCTAGGTTACCTTGGGGATCATCCATCCATCCTCTTCCTCCTATCTTCTGCATATCTCTCTTTCCATATATATAGCCTATCGAAATCCCCAATCCTACCCCTATCATCATCAACTCAACATAGCTACCATCGATCTAACATGTGTTTACCTTATACTCTTCATGTATCATTATATGCCTTTATCTCACAACTTTTCCATCATTTATAACACTCTAATTCTACCACTCTTATGCTTGATATCCCTGCTCTTGTTTTCTATGTCCTAATTATTGTCAACTCTATCAAAATCCTCCATCCCAATATCAAATTTTCCCTTTTTTTAATCCCAGAGTAGGTTTTTGATACACTTTTTACCATATGGTGATTAGCTTAACAACATTTTCCATCGACTATACTAGTCAATCTCAGGTCACCGTCGACCCGCTCAGGTTTGGTTTTTTTATCAACATTTTTAAATTATCAGACCTTTTATTTCATCATCTTTATCATATTAGATCTCTCTTTTAGATTATTAGCTACATATTGATATATGTTATTATTTATCTATTGTATTATAAAATTGGGTTGACATCCATCCTCGAAAGTTATCACTTCTTGGGACTGATCTTTTCAGGAAACCCACCATATTACTTACTAATTTTTTTGTGTTAGTATCTATTTGTTGTGAAGGTTATCAAACTCATCACAGAGAGGATCATTTGTGCACATACCATCATCACCCATATTAGGAGGTAGAATTAAACCCTCCCATAGTTCTAAGTTTCTTTAGTTTTTGCATACTTTTCATTAACTTGAAACAAGAGCGGGAAATATTTTCAAAAATTTTGGCATGCCCGATGGGACCCACCCTCTCTCTTTAGTGAGTTCTTTCATTAATCATTTTCATTATTCTATTTCTTTCTTTCTTTCTACTAACCGCATAGGAGGGGAGATTCACTTTCTCATGTGCATGGTGGTTTTCTTTCTTAGATTAAAAATGCGTGTGCTTGGAAATAAAATTAAAAATAAAATAAGGAAAATTGTTATCTAGTTATTCATTTATGTGTTCCCTATTTTCTCTATTTGCATCACCTCTCTTCCTCATTTTTCTATTGGTCTCATCAAATCTCCACATTTCATTTTGGGACTTAAAAAGAATACATTCATGTTTTCTTGCTCACATAGTCTAAACTAGAAGGTAATCCTTTGCATTCACTTCTTCCAAACACATCCAAACTCACACATAAAATTACACATAAAAACATATTCTACTAGGTGGTACTATTGGGATTTCATCACCCAATAAGAAAGACACCACACTGATATTTCAACATTATAATTTTTTTGACTATTGGTATATTGGCCAAGCTCCCGACACCCTTATCGCTGCAGTGCATAAGTGTGGGGGTAGGACCTTATATCAAGCCACATACTGATAGTCATCACATTTTTTTGCATCACTTACCTTTTGGTATATCGAGGATGCCAACCTAAACATCTTGAAACAATTCTTATATTGGACACTTCTTTAGGTTCTCTTTGAACCTCTTTCTTTTCCTTTTCACACTTTTATAAATAATTAAAATGATCAAATTTTTTTTGCTTGATTTGTTTATTAATAAACTCTATAGGTTTTTGTTTTACTATTTCATGTTTGTTATCACCCCGGTCTCAGGCCAAGAAAATAGACCAATCTAACTCATCCAATGATATCCCCACTTCTAATGACATTTCCTAACAAAATTCCACACTTTCCAACATTTATTCTACACCTATGATCCCCATGTCTTTGGTATCTCAACCCATTGTTTCCATGGTTTCTCTTCACGTGACCCTTTTCCTCCAAAATAATCCCCATCCTAAAACCAATCTTTTTATTTCTCATTAGTCCATTCCCCCTAGACCAGTTATTCCCTCGTATATTGTTTCCTTAAATACCCTTAGTCCCCCTACTATCCCTTATGGATGTGTGAATTTTAAGGAAATACTTGACATTATTCCCATTTCCCTTCACGGCTACATTCTTTGTAAATCCCACAAATCTCCCCATTAATGGACCTCCCCTTCAAAAACTCTATACTTATCCATCACATTCTAAATCCACCAAGGTTCCCACTTCTCAATTAGTGGTTCTTTTTCCACCCAAATAACCTTGCATCAACACCTTCCCCATGTCTTCTATCCCCATCACATCTTCATCTGTTGTCATCATAAGTGCACCCAATAAAACTCATCAAGAATCTCATCTACTTCTTCTACCACTCAAGCAACATGCTCCAACCTCATTTTCCCTTCTCACATCCCAAGTCCATGCTAATTTGGTTACCTCGTAGCACCACCCTTTAGAATATGCCCAATATCATCAACTTCCACTTCATAGAATATTTTAACACATGTTCCCTAATCAACCCATCTAGACATCTCAACCATACCACACACATATCCTAGCCCATCCTATGTAAACCCAATATAATATCTCCATATCTCAACAAAAATAATTGAAAACCCACCCATATTTTTATATCCCTCCATAACATCTTATCTCCCAACCTATCTAATTAAAAACATTCAACTATCTTCCTCATTATCAACCACCCACATAGAATCCTACTCATCCTCAACAACACCAATTTCATCTATAAACCAACCCAACCACTTCTTATAATGTGTAACCTCACCCATAAACCTCTAATCCCCATACCTTTGATGACCCCATGTAATATTTGTTAAGTAGGATGGCCCATCTTGGAGCCACTACTCTGGGGTATAAAACCACCTTCTCATATGAAAATTTTTATAATGAGACCATCAATCCCTCTGTCTCCATCAAACATTATCCTCCACACTGGGAACTCCCTAAGTTCTCTAAGTTCAATAGTAAGGATGATGCTCAACAAAACCTTAGGGCCTTTAGGTACACATGTTATATCATTTCACATGATCAATCATGCTTCATGCTTCCCTATGTTTTTGGTCGGCCCTACTTTGAATTGATACAATGGAATTCCAAAACACTCCCTCTTTTCATTCACCCAACTTAAACAACTCTTCTTAGAGATTTTCTCTATTACCATCATGTGTAAGATCACCATTACTAACCTATACGCCATTAAACAGTTTGAAGACAAATCCATCACAAATTTTGTCACTAGGTCACGTGGCATCATTAATCAGCTATCCTTCTCTCTCCCCAAAATTGCACTCATAGATATTTTCTCTCAATCATGTGTTAAACACATCTTTTCCACTCTTCAAATCCAATCTTTCCAAATCTTCAAGAAATATTTCACCATGGCTCGTAAACTGGAACTCCAGGCGCTTGAGAAAGGACATTGCAAAATTCAATCGAACAAACTAAAAATCAAATTCACCAAATTTTCTACCCATAATGAAAAATATAACAATGCAGCCAATACCATCATAGTCAAATCATCTTCCACCACTTTATCTCACACTGATCCTCTGCAAGGATCTCCTTGAATTACTCCTAACTATAATCCCATTAGAGTGTCTTATAGTTCCATATTCGATAAACTTATGGCTACGCACCTCATCGAGTTTCCTCCCATCCGTCTCATTGATGAATCATATCCCAAACCCACATGGTTTCATGAGGAATCTTATTATAAACAACATAAATTCATCAATCATGATATTGAAATGTGTCGCACCTTCAAGGACCTCATATAATAGCTTATGGATCATGGGGACCTTCAAGTAGATAATCCCAACACTCCTCCTAACTAACCATTAGATGTCTTCAAGCATCCCTTCCCTAATCATGCACTGAAAAATCAAACTAATTCTACCATATATCAATCACTTAATGCTCATATGATCAATGCTTTTGGTTGAGGTTTAACATCTTCATCGACATCTATTTTCCCCTCTAATTTTCCTACATCTATTGTACTCATGCCTACCTCCACATACACCCTCACCCCTACAATCTCTTCCACATCCACACTTATGTATAATTTTTTATCTACACCTATTATACCTATAAAAACATCTATTACATCCACTTCACCTATCTTACCCACCCCTATTTCCTTATCTACCATCATACCCACGCCCTCCTCTATATCTACATTAGTTACATCTACATCTACCACATTTGTATTTATATCAACACCTATCTTTACACAAATCCATATCAACATGTATACTTTTATACCTTTATCTACAACCACATCTATCATTATATCCATTGCCACATATGTAATAACTTTTACCTTTACATCCATGTCTTCCCTAACACATATATTTACATCTATCCTAACTTCTACATCTACAATTGTGCCCATATCCACATCAATATATGAGTCCATGTATACATCCACATAAACCCTTAGAACATCTACTAAGAAGACACCTTCACTTGATGATATCGTAAAGGGTGTCATAATACCATCTTCATCTCCAACAACTACCACCACCCATATATCAACACCTTTAAAGCACACATAATCCACAACCATTTCTAATCTTATCAATTTTATTATCCAAAAACTACTTCCATATTTAATTCTTACATCTTCAACACCACCCATATCTAAATCATCTAATCCCATCACCAAATACAATCCCCCGTTGAGATCATTATGGTCCCTATCAAGAGTAAAAATTTGTAGCAAAAATCTAAGAACCTTGGTGCCTCTATCCAAAATTATCTTACCCATCCTTGCAAGAAAGTGGGTATTCCCTTTTCAAATCCCCCTCCATCTAACCAATCTAACATCCAAACATCTATCCTAGGGCCTCCACCATCTATTTTCAGACCATACACTTTATCCAAAGTATCCATCACTACAAAATATCAATGAGGATCATCCAAGTCCCCCATCACTAAGCCATCTGAATCAAAACCATCTATTCCTCCTTCCATATGAGAATCTGAGACCCCTATAAAACCTCACAAGAGTAAGGCACATATTTTGGCTTAATCCACCTCTCCTAAACCAAACCCATCTACCATCCATCAAACCTCCTCTTTAAAGACCTACATTGACATCCTTCGGTGTCTAATCTAAGTATCCACAATCACCCTTCCCCTATGAAACCCTTTGACCCATGTGGGCCGAAGCCCATGTGATTTGTTTCTAACACCATATGTTTTTATCATCTTGTCCCCAGACATGATACTGAGCATTACACAACTCTTCACAACCTCATCCTTAGTCTCATAGAAAAGGATTACCTTCACATCAAATATTCCCACCATCTTCCACCTAGCTCATCCACATCCAAATTTGATCCTTAAATTAAATTAACAACTTCTAAGATCTCAAAATTTTGTTATCCATCCACATCCTTCATTGTTATTCCTCCCCCAAACACCACCCCTTCTGAATAAGGTCCTCATCTCTTCATCGATGATGTTATTATTGCTAATGTTTCTCACCCTCATGAATTACAACTATCTATCCAATTAAAACCCATAGTTATCATCTATGCTCCTTCTAAATATCATATCCCATATTCTTCATTATCTAATGGTTCTTCCATACATGCATCCAAATTACATCATGGTGAATCTTTTAGTAGTGTGAGGAAATATCTCTCACTGGGGGAGCATCAAATCCTCACTCTTTATTCCCTTTCTATACCCAATCAATCGATAGATCTTGAAAAGATCCTATGTGTCAATCCAATGTTGGGGATATGGTTTCCTTCAGTTCATCTCATCTCAAAACCAATATACTCTATGGGGGAATTGATCCCCCTTCCTCTCACATCGATAATCAAAATCACACCAAGCCATATACCAACGGATTTGACTTCCTCTATAAAAAATAACTTGTAAATATGTATCTCCACTGCTATGTATAGAAGGGATTCAGTCTTGGGAATTACAAACATGGCATACATGATCTTGTTTGATAAATCCAATGAGATTTTTGGGTTGGGATTCAAATAACAACCCTCCAAACCTCCTCCACACACTTCTTTTACATCTCTGATGTGTATCTATCCATCATCACTTCCTCCTCCATCCAACAACCCCATGGACATGTATAATACCATGTACATCCCCATAACTTCTTTTAATTAGTGTCATTACTCTAGAAAGGATCCAATGTAGAATTTTTTATACTAATTGGATTGGACCATATATTATCACACATAAATGTGGGTCTAGAGCCTATCATTTATCCTCTCTTGTTGGTAAACCAGAAATGAAACCTCTCAACACCTTGCACTTGTAACCTTTCTACTGCTAACACACCTACCAACATGACCTTATTCATATTCCATGATCTTATTTCCACCATTATCTTTCTCCATATTTCATCGTAATCATTTGGAATCATGTGGTATTTTGTCACCTTCCTACCTATGACCTTGAATATGGGCACCCAACTCTACTCATTGCATATTCCTTTTGGAAAAGTTCTCCCCTCTAGATGGGAATCCCACGATTATTACTTCCACCACCTTATTTTCTACGTATTAGAACCATGCTAAGGGTCCCTAGGTGTCACTTGTACATCTTGACTTCCCCTTCCTAAGTGGTCTTCTTGGATATCCCTAAATCTACCCTAAAATCAAAATGTTGGATGCTCATATAAAAGTATTCTTATCCAAAAATAGACTTATCCCTTCAAGGAGACTTGTTAATATAAAGTAAATTATAAACAAATTAGACTGGTCCCTCAAAGGACAACTATCATATATCCTACCATCCAAAAAATTAAAGTGAAATATCCAAAGTAGATATCCATAACTTTATACCACTCCCTCGAAGGATGGATACCATATTATATCTTGGTAGTAAATTTTTTTGCATTGATAATTCTTTCAAAAATAGAAAAATTAAAATTAAAATCTAAAAGAAAGCAACCTAGGAAATCTTCCCACATCGATCAGCTTTCCCATTAAAAGTAAAATTTTCGCATTGATCAGTTTGCACAATATTTCTCAGTGCTAGGGCATATACATAGGAACACCACCTAATAAGAAATTATTTCCCCCAGACAAGATACAATTGAAGCCTTTGACATGTCTACCATCGGTATACAATCCCTCTTGATCTTATATGTGACTAACTATTGTTATCTGTGTGTTAACACTTTCCATTCACTGTAAGTGCATTACTTTGTCTGTTTCCTTGTCATGTTTTACCTCCAATCCAGTGTCAAAGAATCTATCCTATGTACACTCCTTCCTATGATGAATTGTACTTCCCTATATTGTGGTCCCCTTAATAATGTTGCATTCTATCCATCCAACCCAATCCAATCACACCATCTTCTCTCCTTTGAAAATCCATTACATCATATCTAATATATAAATCCATCACATCCATTTTTATTTCAACCTCTATCTCATCTCATCAATCTCTTATCTCATCTCATCCAATATTTTATCCAATCTATCATCTATCTCATCCAACCAATTATCTCATTTCGTCAATCTCTTATCTCATCTCATCCAATCCATCTTATCCAATATTTTTATCTACCTCATCCAATCCTTTTATCATTTAGGCTTGTGTGTCACCCATAACACACTTTTATTTTATTTTATGTGGCTCATCTTGATATCTTTGGCTATCCATAATCTTTCAATGCATCATTAATCATATTTTGTATCATGTTATGTTGCTATATTTATGTCCTTTTTGGGGCACCATTGCTCATTTTAACACCCACCATTGTGACCATATTTCATCTCCATACTTCCAAGATGTATTTTTTCACTTCCTCACAATTGAAGGATAACACATAAACTTTTTCCTACTTTTTTACCTAGCCATCTATCAAACTACTATTCTAACCATCCTCGTATTTATTTACATGTGCTTTTGATGTCTTCCTTTGACCCATTGGGCCCATGGATTTCACATCCATCTGAATGGATTACCATTGGATTCCCTTCATCTCATTACATCATTTTCCTATTCATAAGGTATTCAGGCCATTAGCGTCGGCTCCATCACAGGCCATGCTATTTCCCAACCAAAGTGTTTCTAAGGTCACCGCCATAGTTTGGTTTTACTTTTATTGTTTACCCTATCAATGGTCATCCCCCTTAACTTGGGGCATCTTCTTGTCTCCTTCCTCATCGGTTCCATTCTCTTCATCCTTTCTCCATCTATCTTTGTCAAAATTGTAATTGATTCTCTGTCATATCATCGATCCCTAGTTTTAGGGGGAACACCTAAACCATAATCTCTCATCACTTCTATTTTTTGTCTCACAGTTCACTTAACACAAACCAGTCGACAAAAGGGGAAACTATAGACACTGATATTCAATACCCTTCTCCCTCATCCCACAATCAGTCCCCTCCATTGTATTTTTGCACATCTATACCTCTCTTCCCATTTTAATTTACTATTCCCCCATTTTCTCCCTCCTAAATTCCTATTTTTTCCCATCTTAATCCCTATTGTTATGTATCCCCTTAACCCATCCCTAATACTATCCAATCATCACTAAACCATCACTTATATCATAACCACTCTAAAAACCCATCTACCATCCTAGGATTTTGCCCATAAATAACCCCATTTATGACCCCTAGGATTCCCACCACCCATTTAATAACCCTTTATCCTCCAATCATGATTTACTTCCTCCCATGAATCAACAATTTGTCTGAAATGGATAACCATGACCTTTGATCCATTCAAGCCCTTCATTTTCGAGATTCCCCACGTTGACCTCCTAAGCATGTAGTTTTCTCCAGTCGCCGATGACTCATGTGGGTCATCATCAACATTATATGTTCACCTCTACACCTCCTCTCAAAAGGATGATTTCTTTTTATCCAGGTATCTTGCAGGATTGTTGTCTTATTCCTCTTCTTAGGATATATTGTCATCAACTATAATCAATCATAGAACTCTTTACACATTATCATTGGAGCTTTGAATGTTTTGAATTTCTTGGAGATATCTCTTTACTTCGTCACTTATGTTTTGTAGGTTAGCAAGTTACCTTAGAGCTTTGTCCATCCATCATCAACATCTAATCTTCTCCATATCTGTCTTTCCATCCATCTAGCCTATCAAAACCCCAAATCTTGCCTCATTCATCGTTGAACCATCTTAGTCACCATCAACCCAACTTGTGTTTACCCTATTTTTTTCCTACATCATTATCTTCTTCTCTCACATCTCCTCCATCATTCAGAACACTTTTTTTCTACCACCCATATGATTGATAACCTCAATCCTATTTTCTCTATCCCATTCGTAGTGGACCCCATCCAGTTGTCATTGAACCTATCAACATCTTCCATCCCAAAACTAGATCTTCCCTATGGTTACATCCCATAGTAGGTTCCTGATATGCTTTTCTATGATTTTTTGATCAGTTCAGGAAAATTCGTCATCGACTATAGCATTCAATCTCGAGTCACCATCGATTTGCTCAAGTTTGGTTTGTTTATTAACATTTGACATTATCAGACCTTTTAGTTATCATTTATCTATCATATTATAAAATTGGGTTAACATCCATCCTAAGAAGTTATCACTTCTCGGGACTCATATTCTTAGGAAAGTCAACATCTTACTAAATAATATTTTTTAGTTTTAGTCTTTACTTATTATGCAGTGTATTAAAACCATCATGGAGAGGATCATTTACGCCTATACCTTCTTCATCACCATCATCACCCACATCAAGAGGTAGTAGTAAACCATCCCATAGTTATGAGTTTATTGATTTGTTGCATACTTTTAATTAAATTTAAATAGGAGTGGGAATTCTTGTCAGAGAGAGAGAGAGGGAGAGGGAGGGAGGGAGAGGGAGAGAAAGAGAGATATCATATGTATTTGATATCGAGTGAATTCATTTAAAAAATAAATGTTTTCATTTACTCATTTTGTAAACTTACATTTATATTCCCTTTATAGTAATTGATACTTTCAATTCCTTTAAATTTTTATTATAATTATTTATTAAATTGACACATATTTTCATTTACTAGCCCTGCATATGTGTCTAGGGTGATAATTTACTATTTTCACCTCATGAAATTGAACCGATACCACCCACACATCATAGTGGGATGTTAAATGCTATCATAGGTTTTGTTCTTCTACCCAAACGTGTTAGTCCTTCATGGCTACATTAGTCCAATGACGTCTCTTAAGAACACTGAGAGTGAAAAATAATCAAACTTTTTTGGGTGATTTATCAAAAATTATGACACTTACTAATGTCTCATCTAAACTTTTAGTTTAGCATATAGTCTATCTACAAAAATATCTATGATTTTCTCCCATCTCATGCACATTTTCTTACAATCACAATGAATGAAACGTGGAACACAATTCTCCATGTCATAGTGGGGTGCTCTAAATGCGGATCACTCGGTGGACATTAAGGACCCAAGACCACCCCATGTACCACTTAGAGAATGTGCTCCACCACTCAAGTTCATAGCTCTGGTATAGTAAAAGCGTTTACCATCCACAGTTTTCATTATGAAATTGAAATCATTCAAGCTTTGGGAATTTGTAAAGGAACTCAACAAATTTTGTTGTGGAAGAATAATGTTAGGGGGAATGTGAAGTGGGAAAAGCCTAAGGATGGATGGATGAAACTTAATTTTGATGGTGCAATGGAAAGTAGCTCGGGTTTAGCTGGTGTGGGTGGTATTATTAGGAATAAGAAGGGTTTTTTCTATCTTGCCTATGTTATTCCTATTGGCAATAAAACCAATAATTCTGTTGAACCCTATGTGGTGTTAAATGGTCTAAAGTGGGCTAATCATCACCAAATAAGGAAAAATTATGTGGTAGGGGGATTCTTTATACATTATAAATGCTATGAAGGGAAAATCAAAACATCATGCCAATATTAATTCCATCATGGAAGATATAATGGGTTTATTATCAAATTTTGAAGATGTCCAAATTGAGCATGTGTATCACCAAGCTAATGCTTGCATGGACACGTTGGCCAATTACGGTGTACGAGCTCATCATAATCATATATGGTAAGATGATATGGACTTATAAGAAAGTACTAGGGCCATCCTTAACACCGAAAAGAAGAATTTATTTCAAGTGTGGGATTTGGATCCAAGCTATCCTTGTTATCATTTCCGATTGTGTGAGGCCTCAGATCTCTTATTTTACTTCTAATTTTGCTTTATGTGGGAAGAATATTTTTTATATTGTTTTTATTGTATGTTTCGAATTGGTTTTATATCATGGATGGTAATAGAGTTAGGGTTGAGCCATCTTCTTGTTCTGCATTGGAAAGGGATACTATCATTTGGGATATCTTCAAAAGTGGGGGGATTACCTAATTTTTCTAAAGGCTTAATGGTTTTGATGAGAATGTGTCAAAGGAGTCCATGCATGTTTGGGATAAGGGGTTAGTGAAAATATGTGGGGTTATTCTTTTGGTTTTGGATGAATTGATTGGTTGGATCACTGACATGCATTGTGTTGGATGCAAGATTTTTAAAGATAGAAAGATGCTTCAGGAGGAAGTCTACATTTTCCCTGATAAAGATGAGAAACTATTCTACATGGAAGATGGTATAGCTCATAGTTCTCTATCGTGGTGGTGGTCTAAGGTTTTCCTCTTCATCATTAAGTATATTGCACTCGATGAGAAGTACAAGAAGCTCTATACACAAAATTTAATATTTCTTAACCATTTCAGACGAAGTAAAAAGATGAGTATTCCTTTCTATTTGCTCAATTTTCTTTAAGGGTCGGTGAAAGATTTCCAAGTGAAGAAGTTAGAGTTCCCTCTACATCAGGGATTGATTCTTTTGTTATTCAAAGTGGGTACTCCGATTCCTAGAACTAGAGGTGTCAGGTTTAGGTATGGTGAAGACTAGGAAGACCATTTGACTTTGGCTGATAGGTGTAAGCTTAATGTTATGAAGGAGAATGCTAAGAAGGATCTAGATATGACGATTACTCTTTAATTTTTGGTGGTGCAGAACTTGGATGCGAGTACTTTAGATGGCTTGTAGGAGCGAAATACCTTGATAAATTTTTTGGCCAGTAAAATTGAGGCTCTCAAGGATGTGGTTAATTAAGTGAAAGATAATAATAGGAATATGAAAGGAACGATAACCAGATTGTACCAAGCCAAGAACACATATGCTAATCAAACACCACAATCAATAAGATGAAAGCAATTCACCAGAATAACTTTACATAAAACCTTTGTAAACAAATGAGAAGCAATATCATATATTATTATGGAACTCAATGAAATACAATGAGAATGAGCGTTGCTTATATAGGCAAGGAATAACAATCTAAGAACCAGTCAAGGTTGTAGACCAAGCAATAAATCAAGGAAATAACTAGTCATCAAAGAACTATTCAAGACCATAGATTTAGGAGAGAATTAGACATCAAAGATCTAGTCAATACCATAGATCAAGGAGAGAACTATACCTAAAAACTAGATAATATCTCCTAATATCTAAATAAGATAAAAGAAATATCCACACACATAAGTGGGTGAGGATAAATACAATAAAGGTAAATAAAGTACCTAGGTGAACATGAGCTAAGGTAAATACCTACTCTAACATAATATGATCAGGGGGACATAACGTTCTAATGAAGAATTGATGGCTCTTAGTCATAGGGTTGAGGTCCTTCAGGAGATGGTAGCTGTTGATAAAGGGAAGAAGAGGAAGATAGTCGTTACCGACTTTGATGATGATGTCTATTTTTATAACCAAGGGTTGAATGTTGGGCCAAGCTTGAGGACATGGGGAAAAAGTGTATAAGGGGAATTTTTTGACCTTTTTGCTAACCAGTTTTAGTGGTTGTTAGATCGTTCTATGTTCTGGTTAGGTTTTTGTTGGTTTTGGTTTGGGTTTTTTGTTTTTGTTGTCTCTCTCTCTGGTTGAGTCAATTCCTTTTTGACTAGAGTGGTTTTTAGGTGTTTTTTTATAGATATTTTTGTTGCATGTGATATTTCAATGTAAAATATCTTTGTATATAGCCCTTGGAGCCCTTTTCCAAACGTTATCTATAAAAAAAACAAAGTGACAAAAAAAATCAATTAACGTTATTGTTAGGGTGATATTTTATGATTGGAACCACATGACACTAACCTAATGGTTCCCACACATCTATGTGGGATATTAGATGGTATTGTATTCACTGTTCCACTTCTCAAATTTTATGGTATTTTACGACTGCATCAGTCTGATGATGTCTCTTAAGCACCCTAAGTGTGAAAAGTATCCAAATTTTGACAAGTGATTTCTAGAAAAATGTAACACTTGGGAATGTATCATTTAAACTAAATTTGGGAATTTAATATATCTATAATATCTCTCTCAGTTTCTCTCATCTTGTACCCATTTTCTCGTAATCACAACAAATGAAATGCGAAAAAAATATTCAATTAACATCAATGTTAGGATGACTAGGGAAATATTTTACAATTGACACCTTATGACACTAAACTGATGGCTCCCAAACATCTAGGTGGGATGTTAGATGATATCAATGGTGTCATTATACTACACAACCATCCTAGTCCTTCTTGGCTACATCAGTCTGACGATGTCTCTTAAGTTCTTTGAGAATGAAAAGAAGCCAAATTTTGATGGGTGATTTTTGTACAAACTATGGCACTTGGGAATATCACGTATAAACCTAATGTTGGGAATATGGTCCATATAAAAATACCTCTATTTATTTATCCCATCTCATACCTATTATTTTACAATCACAACAAATGAAACGTGATAAGAACATTCAATTAGCCTTAGTGTCAAGGGCATCTAGGGCGTGATATAAAATAAAAATAAAAATTATTAAACCCTATTATAGAGTAACGGATTTAAACAATGATATAAAAATTCTAAGATACAATATAACACAAGAAAATAAGTATGTAAAGTAAAAACCCTAAACACAAGAGATAGATAAAGAGACTTAGCTGATTTATGCTCAATCTGGAACTGATCTTGACTGGGAAAAGTGCTAAAGAGGCTAGGAAGAGTATCATAAATGCTTAGTATAAATTATTTAAGTTACAAATATAGTTAGACATGGATTCCCATGCCAGGGAAAGGGAACTAGGGTGCTAGAGACTGCTACTAGGTGCCTGTGATTGTGTAAGTGGTTAGAATCTAGTTTTTAGTGTGTTTCAAGGGTGTCACAAATATTCCCTGTTGCTCACCTGGTATTCACTCGTTGAATTTCAAAGATACCTATAACTTTTAAAAGATAATTTCACCTTCACAATCCCATAGACCACATCAAATATAACAAAATATATGCAGAATGGGGAGTTAGGATGACCTCACTGGTCACTCAAAATAGTGAACTTACAACTAAGTAATGCACTTCATCATAGACTCCATGTATTTCTTGTGAGTGAGTGTAGAAATTGTGCCCTAGGATGCCCTTGTGCAAGTTACACTTGATATCGGGATATAGCTAGAATGTATAAATGTAGAAGAATGTGTGGATTGAATAGATATTGAACTTCCCCTTTCTATGTTGTAATGTAGAGTATGCAATCCCTTGTCCCTTGAATGGATGTTATATGAATGATTTTGAGTGCTTTAGGTACCTTTTGAATGTAATCTTAGGTGGCAATAGTAATACTTAGAGCTTGGTCCTTCATTTTGAAAACATAACTATGTATTTATAGGATTCCCTTGTTTGAATTTCCTAATTGATAATTGAAAGAATGACCCATAAGTGAAAATGATTCCCACAAGATAAAAGAGACCCAAAAGTATCGAGTAAGACAGAAAAGGTTAGGGGATCCTAGAGGGGACAGGAGCATCTCGGAATTGGTGTCCAAATTCATGAAATATAAAAAATTAGAGTTATGAATGGGATGTGGGGTTGAAAAACCAAAGAGAAAGTAAGAAATAGAGAAAAATTCCAAAGTGTTCAACCACTACTTTTATTACCAAGGAATCATGTAAATGCTAGTATGCTTTTAGTACCTAGAAATGTACCCAAGTGTGTGATTTTGTGTCTACATTTTCCCCCAATTTATTTGTTGAGTGAATACTCGATAACATAAAGTCGATAAGAAATATGTACCTTATGATCCTCTAGAGCATGCAGTGAAATGCATCCCAAGTGGACAAGTGAAGTGTGGAGACTAGGAAAGGATAGTGAACCTAGGGGTGAAGCGTATGTGTTGCATTATACTTGTTGTGTTTATAGGTCACTTCTTGTTGTGTATTAAAGATGAACCTATAAATTAAGAGTGAAAGAGTATTCAAAGTCTTGTATATGCTAAATTAGAGAAAAATGTGTATAAGTATGTAAAAGTGTGTAAAGTAGTATTAAAGGAAAGTGTGCACCTAATGTAAAAGATTGTAAAGGATATAAATGTGTCCTAAAAAGCTGTGAAGAGTGAGTTTTTTGGGTGATCTTATGCCGATGATGAGTTTTTTGGGCCATCTCATGACAAGTGTGAGTTTTTTGGAGATCTCATGCCAAAGATCAAGTGTTGGGGAGATAGGTATAATGTTACTTTCCATCTATAACTCTACCTAATAAGAACCACTACAGATGGTACATCCCGATTTTTTCCCTGTTGTCTTGATTATTCCAAATTAGTTCTGAGTTGTACTAATTGAAGTAGATATAATGGATTCTATAACTGAAGGACTGTTCCTATAACTGTAGAACTACTATGAAGGCTTATGTAGACTATGTTAATCTTATAAGTTGACCGTGTCTATCCCCAAGACATTAGTACCTAGGGGAGAACACACGCTCCCATGCATTACTATATAATGTTGATATTTGGTTTATGGGGTGTTTAGAGGATCCAATTTAGCTTTTGGCCCATTCTATGACTGTTTCCTTGTTATGTTCATGTACTATGTAGATCTGTATTGTAACTCTGAGCTATTATAGGGGTAATTTATTCACCCAATGTATGCCCCCCTCATTTGGGGTACATACGATGAATGTAGGAGCATGCATTACAAAGGAGAGGACCTGAAACTGAGATGAAATGGATTCTTGTAGGGGGTAGGGGATTTACATATTAGAAACCAAGGCACATGCAAAAAAAGTGGCTAGGAACATGTGTTAGTAGGAAAAGTAGAAAGCATGCAATAGAATATAATGTAATCAAGTAAGTGTGTAAACAAATTAGATCGTGAAAAGTGGGTTTCAAATATGGGAAATCTCTCAAAATGTCATAATTAAATCATTTCCGAAGAGATAATAAGCATACAAGACATAGGGCATAGCCCACAAACAATAACATACAATTGTAAACAATATTAAGAAAAATTTGGTAGATAACCACGGTTGCATATAGTCCTGCAAAGTAAATGCTACACTTGAAGAACCTGTTAACATGTTAAAAAGATAAATAGTATGTTAAGTCATGTATGCATCAATGGAAATTAATGTGTTAGAAATTATAAGTAGTGAATGATGAAACAATAACACCTATAATGTGTGAGAGTAGTAAAGGTATATGCCCCTAGGAGCCTCAACAGGACTGATAATGGATATAGTGCCGAGCATCATTACAGTGTGTGAAAGTTTGTAAGATACCTTCACTCCAAAATACCAAGTGAACGTGCATGTGTTTATATAGAAATATAATGACACACTGAGTATCTAACTAGTGTAATAAGCAAAGTGCATCACGTAAGTAGTATAATCAAGAAAAATTAAGTGCAATTAAGATAAGCAAATGTAGTGTATGAGTGTGATGGAATGGTATGAAATGTGTGAATCGTATAGGAGAATTGTGGCCCCCATAAAATGTGTATGAGATGAGGTTCATTTATAAAAGACCACTCAACAATTAAGAATGAACCATATAACAAGAGTGCACCATTGGCAAATAGTTTGAAAATGTGTGCTAGAAAGATATATCATGAAGTATAGTGCATGAAAAGAGAATAGGTTGAGGTGAATTTATGATTAGATATTCAGTAGTCGATTATGAACCATGGAAATAAAGTGTGTCATAGGGTAATGATGATACAAGGTGTGTATCATGATGTGTAAGAGTACTGAAAAAGATTAAGCATGAAGCACAGAGCGTGATAGTAGAAACTATAAACAACTGATGATGTTAGGAGGGATGGGGATAGAAAGCATGATGCCCCCAACTGTGTGAGGAAGAGTAGGCTATCCAACGATAGTGAACGGAAAGGGCCCTCCACCTGATATTTGAGGAGATAAAGGCATGTGACGATGCTCCAAGATGGGTGATGTAGGAGTGTAATGATGTATATGTGAAGGAGACCTATGTGGTGAGGGAGGCGGTGAAAACCTATGTAAAGGGGTTTCCTGAGTAGGGGACTTAGGATAATGAGATGGGATAGTGGACCAACAATGACGTGAAGTAGGTTATGTGTGAATATAAGAAATACATGCAAAATGTGACTTATATTTGAGAGGCCTAGGAGGCCTATATGTTGAATATGGTGTAGGGATGTCATTAAGATGAGGCAGAGGCAATGGTGTACATGGTGGGATGCCTTTAAGAGTGAAAATTTTCTTATTATGAATGAACATGAGGCATAAATGATTAATGGAAGACATTTCTTGGGAGATGTAGAGCCAAGGAATACCTAGGAGAATGTCACAAGCTTTGATTGAAGATGCCACATTGAATTTTATAATCATGGTAAGGGGTCTAACAGCAATGGGAAGTATGATGTAGATAAAATAATTAGGAACTGGATATGTGATATGAGATATGGGACATCTGATAGCCATGAGAATCACAATAGAACATACATTGATAAAATCCCCTAGATAGATCATAGTATTAGCACTTGTATAAGAACCAATAAAATCATTAATGTATAAAAAATAAAAAATAAATGTAGCATGATAATCATGATCTAAGAATGAAATCACTGGTTGTGATGCATTAGTATAAGTGATAAGGAAATCAAGAGGCCCCAATGAATGAGGAGAAATAGTATTGTATTAATAATTAACTGAATAATCAGTAGCTTGTTGGTCATACTTGGGCAAAGGGTATTTAAATATTTTTAACTTTTTCATTGTCATTGACCAATGTAGAAGTGGATGGCTTAGGTATCTCAAGTGCATTGCTATCAATAAGATATTGAATAATATGCTTTAGTTTGAAACAATGATTAGTAGAGTTCCCAACACATTGGTGATAGTTGCATCATGCATTTTCATCATATTTGTGGCCATGGGGGTGAGAAGGGTCAAGATTGAGTTGTGGTGGAAGAGTGATAAGATTGATTTCAATGAGTTGAGGGAATAGAAACCAAGGTTCATATGGTAATTTAGTGAAATTATGCTTTAGAGTTTTCCATTGGAGCTTTTTAGGAAGAGAGATGACATTAACAGTTTCCTTTGCTTTGGTGGGATTAGGAAATGGATTGAATGCTGATTTATCTTGAAACCTATTAGAATAGGATGAATAAGAATCATGATACTTTAATTTTCCCATAGAGATGAGTTTTAATTTTTTGTATTTTGAGCGTATGGAATAATTGATCAAATGAAGGAGAGGTCTCAAAGATAAACTCTCCTAAAGTGGCGGCAAGCGGATTTGAATAAAAAAATCTTGCATTTGAATCAACAAGTAAATTAGTCATCTTATCTAGTTTGTTCTTGTAAAAAAACATAGTGAGATAGATTGCTCATTAGATATTTGTTTGATTTGAGCGAGTTGTGCATAAGATATCTTGTTGTCGATATTGATAGAAAGTTGAGGAAGAAAGCATCAGTTACATGCATAAAAATATATAATAAATCTATTAAAATAAATAATATTTAAAATAAAAAATAACAAATATATAAATTAAATAAAAAAATATTATATAAAAATTAAAAATATTAAAATAAAAAATTAAATATAAATATTATAAATAAATAAATAAATTATATAATTATTAACATAATATTTTAATAAAAAATAAAAAAAAAAAATATATAATTAAAAAAATTATAAAATAATAATAAATTAATTATAATAAAATTAATAATAAATCATATACAAATTTAAATCAAAAATAATAATATGAATAAAAATAATAAATACATTAAAATAAAATAAAAAAATAAAATAATTAATAAATGTAATAAATAAATACATAAAAGAAAAAATCGAGTAAAATTAATAAATATTTATATTAAATAATAATTACGAATAATATCATAATTTAATTTAATAAAATAATAAATAAAATAAAATTATAGTAAGTAAAATAAAATTAAATATAAACAAAATAAAAAAATATAAAAATAATAAAATATATAAAAATAATTAAAATCTAAATATTATTATAAATTAAATATTTTTAAAAAATAAATTATAAAAATTAAAAAATTTATAAAAAATAATATTTAAAAATATAATAAAATAAATCATAATAATATAATATAAAAAAATATTAAATAGGCAAAGGAAGGGTATTAAATATTTAACTTTTTCATTGTCATGACCAATGTCGAAGTGGATGGATTAGGTATCTCAAGTGCATTGCTATCATAAGATATGATAATATGCTAGTTTGAAACAATGATTAGTAGAGTTCCAAAACACATTGGTGATAGTTGCATCATGCATTTCATCATATTTGTGGCCATGGTGTTGAGAAGGGTCAAGATTGAGTCTGTTGGTGGAAGAGTGAATAAAGATTGATTTCAATGAAGTTTGAGGGAATAGAAACCAAGGACTTCATATGGTAATTTAGTGAAATTATGCTTTAGAGTTTTCCATTGGAAGCTTTTTAGGAAGAGAGATGACATTAACAGTTTCCTTTGCTTTGGTGGGATTAGGAAATGGATTGAATGCTGATTTATCTTGAAACCTATTAGAATAGGATGAATAAGAATCATGATACTTTAATTTTCCCATAGAGATGAGTTTTAATTTTTTGTATTTTGAGCGTATGGAATAATTGATCAAATGAAGGAGAGGTCTCAAAGATAAAACTCTCCTAAAGTGGCGGCAAGCGGATTTGAATAAAAAAATCTTGCAATTTTGAATCAACAAGTAAATTAGTCATCTTATCTAGTTTGTTCTTGTAAAAAAACATAGTGAGATAGATGCTCATTAGATATTTGTTTGATTTGAGCGAGTTGTGCATAAGATATCTTGTTGTCGATATTGATAGAAAGTTGAGGAAGAAAGCATCAGTTACATGCATAAAATAAGTCACCAAATGAACATGTACATCATAGAACCAATACATGTCATAATCTTGAAAACTTATAAGAAATATCTTAGCTAGAAATGTGTGATGATTGACATAATCAATAAATACCACATGAAAATATTGAATATTCTCTTGAGGGTCACCATGGCCATTGAATGTGGGCAGCTTAGGGGTGAAAAAATTAGGGGGAAGATAGTAAGTAGAAATGACAGGTGTGAAAGGTGTATGAAGAAGAAATGAGGAATCAAGATATGGAGAGGAGCATGAAGTAGCTTGCTATAGCTGATGGATTTGAACATGTAGGTCCTAGTATAGATAAGCTAGGTCAAAGGTTCTAGAAGAGAAATCTATTTTTGTATTAGAAGCATTGGGATGGAGGGGAGTGGCAATAGTAGGAATGGAAGTAAGGATGTGAAGGGTTTGGGTGGAAGCCATGGTAGTCGAGGAAGAACCTACAAGAGACAAAAAAGTGGAATCTCAAGAGTATTTGAAAGCAAGTAAAGAATTGAGGACATGCAGAATATGTAAAGGGTTGATGAGTAAAGCTTGATAGAAATTATTGAGCTTGTCTAATTGTTCTTGATCAACATTAGTTTCCTCGTCATAGGAATGTTTACTATCAGGAATTTCAATGTTTTCCAGAGGAACATTCTGTGAGTTAGAAAATAGGTTATCATATTAAACCATTGAATTATATGACTTACAAAGAGAGGGAAGAAGCTCAATATACTTAAAGAAACCAAAACAACCACTATGGAAGACATGCATAAAAGGACAATATTAGAGGGAAGGTTAGATTTGAGTGACGGGTTCACCAAATGATTTAACAAAAATAAATTTACTAAACCCTATTGCAGAGTAACTAGTGTAAATAATGATATACAGATGCTAACATATAATATGACATAAGTAAATAAGCATATAAATTAAAAACACTAAGAACAAGAGATAAATAAAGAGACCTAGCTGATTTACACTTGATTTGGACTTGGAAAAGTGCTAAACAAGATGGAAAAAATTTCGTCAATACTGATTATAAATTTTGTAGCTTATCAATAGAGCCCGACATGGGCACCCAAGCTAGGGAAAGGGTGTTGGATACTACTACTAGGTGTCTTTGACTACGTAAATGGTCAAAATTTGGTTTTTACTATGTCGTAAGGGTATCACAAATATTCCATGTTGGTCACCTGGTAGTCGCTCGTTGAATGTTGAAAATACCTTTAACCTACAAAAGAGAGTTTCACATGTACAAGCCCATATACCACATAAAATATAACAAAAAAAGATACATAAAGGGGATTCAGACTAACCCTAGTGGTACCTAATAGAGTGAACTTATAACTGATCACTCCACTACATCTCAAACTTCATGTAGTTCTTGTGAGTGTGTGTAGAAATTGTGCCCTAGGATGCCCTTGCGCAAGTTACACTTGATAGTGGGCTATATCTAGAATATAGCAATGTAGTAGAATGTGTAGATGGAATAGAATGAACTTCCCATTCCTATTCTTTGTATGCATAGTATGAAATCCCTTTTCCCTTGAATGGATTCTATATGAATTATTGTGAGTGCTTTACGTGCCTTTTGAATGCAACCTTAGGTGGTAATAGTAGTGCTTAGATCTTGGTTCTTCATTTTGAAAACATAACTATGTATTTATATGATTCCCTTATTTGAATTTTGTAATTGAAAAATGGAAGGCCAACCCATAAGTGAAAAATATGCCCAAAATAGAAAAGATACCCAAAAGTATCAAGTAAGATAGAAAAGGGTCAAGGGCACCCAAAGGGGACGAGAGCATCTAGGTGTTACTATCCTGGTTGGGCACTGGTGTCCAAAGCCAAGAAATATAAAAAATTAAAGTTACGAAGGGGATGTGGGGTGTGCAAGACCAAAGATAAAGTAATAAAAAGAGAAAAGAGGCCAAATAAAGTTGTCAACCACTATTTTTATGGCTTAGGAATCATGTAAATGCTATCATGCTTTTAGGACCTAGAAATGTACCCAAGTGCATGATTTTGTGTCTACAAGGTAATTTTTGCAATAAAAACTCATGACACTAAAATTATGGTGCCCACACATCCCAATGGGATATTAGATGATATCAAAGGTGTTATTTTTCTACCCAAATATTCCATTCCTTCGTGGCTACATCTGCTTGATGATGTCTCTCAAGTGACATAAGAATGAAAAGTATCCCAAAATTAACAATTGATTTCTTGCAAACTATGGCACCTGGGAACTCTTGTCTAAACCTACAGTTGGAAATTTTTACAATGTATGAAAAACCATTTGGTTTCTCTTATCTACATATTATTTTATCATTATTGTAGTGATTGAAACACAGAAAAAACCTTCACTTAACGTAAATGTTAGGGTGTTTAGGGAAATATTTTATAATATATACCTCAAGGCATCAAACTAGAGGTGACCAAACATTTGAGTGGGCCATTAGATGTTATCGATAGTGTCATTTTACTATACTACTTTCATGGTCCTTCCTAGATATATCAATGGTGAAATGAGAATATGTTCTTGTTAAAAATTGCATTTTCATACAATTTAGGTGCTGAAATGAAAATGTATTCTTGTTATTGGTTTTCAATTAAATGTTATCATCCCTTCCCTCCTCTCTCTTTCTCTCTTTCCTCCTCCTCATCTCTCTCTCCCTCCATTTCCCACTCTCTCTCTCCCCTCATCCCTATCTCTCTCTTCATTCCTCTCTTTACCTCCATCCCTTCTCTCACTCCCCTCATCTCTCCTTCCCTCTCACTCTCTTTATCTATTCCCTCCTCTATATATCTCTCACTCTTGTGTGTGTGTGTGTATCTTCCATCATCTCTCTCCATCTTTATCTCTTACATCCTCTCTCTCTCCCTCACTTTCTCTCTCCCACTCTCTTCCCTCCCCCATAGGATATGTTTTTCATCTCGGATATGGACCTATCTCGTGGATTAGCTAGAAGAAACCTATTATTTCTATTTCATCCTTTTAGAAAGAATATCACACCACATGAGAAGTTGTGTGAAAAATGATAAATGGTTACATTGCATTCTGGATGATATGGGAATTCCTGAAGAAAGGCCACCCATCATTCATTACAATAATCAAGGTGTCTTGAATTTTATGAAGAATCCAATTTTTCATGAAAAAAATCATGTTGAGGTCAAATGTCATTACATTTGAGAAAAAAACTTGAACTAACACATCTAGCTCTAATACTATCCAACAGAATCTCAAATAGAATATATACTCACCAAGTCTCTTGGAAAGGTGAAATTTGAATTGTTTTGGGGGTATATTTGTAAAAATAATGTAATAAGGGGTGAATGTTAGATTAAATATTTATTACATTATTGTATTCTCTATCCCAGTTATACAAGTCAGTTGCACTGACCTGATAGGTGATAGCTTTGTAACAATTCCTGATATCTTTTTATATCCTTGAACAATTTCTCAGCATATATATATTGCTTCATTTTTCTCTGAATAAATTAATCCAATTTTCTCCCAAAACAACAATAATAGAACCAAAAATAATATGTTAATTAGTCCAAAGTCAATATTATAATTATTTGTGATCTATTTTAGTATGGCCAAGAGATCAAATTAACTTGAAAGTACATAGATTATTCTTGTTATGTGGATCAAACAAAATAATATCTATAAGTACTTGGTTAATATATGCATAAATATATAAAGTATCTAAGACAATAATTTCATCTATGTAAAATTCATCAAACATAATAAATGGTGGATAAATTTGCATAGGAATGATAATTTTAATCATTGCATTAAATGGGTGATCCTAAAAAGGTGGAGGTGGTATCGCATGATGAGAATCGTGCACTTCTGGAAATTATATTTATCATTATCATGATTAGTAATTTGATCATTGAATATTTTAATATTTTCGTTATCATTAGTGGGATTAGAGGATTCAATGTGCTCATCCCATTCAATTACATTTTTTTATCAATAAGATCTTTTATAACATGATGAAGCTTTAAACATAAATTAGTTAGGTGACTAGTATATACATGATAGTTGCAATAAGCATTAACATTAAAAATATTACCATGAGGCTTACTCACATCAAAATCAAGTGGTGGAGGGAGAGACAAATATTGCACTTAAATAATTATTTAGGTCCTTTAGGCATGATATGTGGAATATAAGGTAAACATATAAATTTCCTTTGTGTAGTTTGTAATTGTAATTTAGTAGGTTGAGCTATGACATTAACAGTGTCTTGAGTAGTATATTTATTGTCATCAATATTTCCTTTGAATGTTGAATTAATTGGAAATTTGGAATGAGATCTAGTAGAAGTGATAAAAGCATAACTAAGCTTATTCATATGGATTAATTTGGCTTCGTGTTCTGTAATTGTATGCCATAGATGATCAAATGAGAGAAAATTATAAAATATAATCAATTCTTGAAAAGGAGGAAGTAATATTTTTGTAAAGAGATCTTGAAGTTTTATATCAGCCAAAATATTGTTCATTTTAGTAATCATAGTCTTGTAGCATAAAACATAATCATTGATGTGCTCATTAAACCATCATCGTATTTTAGATATTTTGGCATATGAAATTTTTTCCCCAATATTGATAGAAAATTTTACAAGAAAATTAATTTCTAAAGTGGTAAAAGACCACATAGAATGTGTGGGGAGATCATAAGGCCGTTGTAAAAAAAATCATTGATTCTTCTATTGAAGATCTTAGTAAGTAAGATATCGTTAGATGCATAGAAAAAGTAAGCAACGTGGAATTATCGAGGTGTTCTAGCAGATCACCCTTTCCATCATAAATATGAATCTCATGAATAACGAGACTAGGAGGGAAAAAATAGGAATCCAATTTTGATGTATGTGGGTTATGAAGGCATTGAGTAGAATCCATAACATGAGAATACTTGGATGCACCATATTGTAATTGTTATATTTGAGATTGTAAATTATGAACAAGGGTTTTAAGAGTCTTCCTACTAGAAGAAGAAGCATGCTAACCACTGATTACATGTAGGATCAATAGTAGTTTAAGGAATAAATATATAGACACCATGCGTTAGAATATTAGGTTCCACCACTGATGTAGGAACCTTAAAAATAATAGATGTATATATAGTAGAAAAGGGTTGAGGCCTCCCAAATAGGATTTGGTTATTATATTTCTTATCACACATGAGTTTGGATGTGAGAAGAATATTAATAATAAATATCAATATGATGAGGATTTACACAAATTTTTGCATGAAATTTAGATATGAGTTCATCTTCCTCTTTTTCCATAGTGTTTTCCCCATCATGGCCATAAGCATAAGAATGTTCACTATTTGATACAATGTCTTGTAATGGTACCTCATGAGTGGGAGGATCAAGTATACATGTATATCATGAGATGCGAAATGAAGAAGAAGATATGATGATAGAAAAATTACGAGTAGGAGGAGAAATATCAATATGCTTAGTAGATTGGTTGTTAAGATAATTGTTGTGCCTAGAGGGCATGTGAGGGAAGTATATGCAAACCAAAATTTACAAAAAAATCCTTTAAATACCATTGAAATTGGAAACCCTATATGAAATAAGATCTTAGTAATATATTTGATTTAAGATTTGTTTTCACTAAATTTTTACACCCTAATTTATTTAATAATGATATTAATGCACTAAAAGGGGGTTAAGGTTTGTTATAGGGGTTATTCTAATTAATTATATTTTAACATTAATCATTAAATATTAGAATAATACATTACTACTTACAACTAGTGGTAATGATATTCTATAAGATCAAAAAAGAAGAGGGGAGATACACTTAGCTATACAGAGTGACACATGAGAGATATGGGTGCATAGACTAGAGAAATTGGGAATAATGAACCTAAGGATGTTTTGTTACTAATATTGTAACTAAAAAATTACCTGATATAGAACCATATAGTTCTTCCAGGAACATCTCTTTGGTATTGACATTTTTATACAATTTTAAACCTTCTTAGGGTGTGATTATGTAACTTCTTGAGTACTTCACTTTCCTAGAAATGCATATCATTGTTACACCTCGAGTTTCACACAATTAAAAAACTATATGAATCAAACTCATACCATAATGATGAGTGGATGACTATGAAAATTTCATTGTTTAGGTTAAAGTGCAATATGTGCATAACCTACATCAGTAATACTCTTAAGAAGCCTCAAATCACACATATTTCTCCACCTAGCATGTGATATCAATATGGATGTAGCTAGTTTGTAAAATTGAATCACTTTAAAAATTATTGGGGTGATTTTTCTCTTGATAATAAATCAAATTGATATCTTTAGATGTTTGAAAATGATGGAAGTTGAACTCCTTGACTTGTTTGAGTTCTAAAAATATGTAGTAGTGACTTCCCTAATAGATGTGTATCATCTTTGGCAAGATTTAAGGAGCCTTGCATATATCTTATGTAAATATTTAAAATGATATCTCATAAAAGTTATAATTGAGTAAATAAAGTAATATTAACATGATCATATAGGGTTCCGAAGCTAACTTTTTATGCAAAATATGACCTAAGTGGATGGAATGATCTAACAAAGATAATAAAATTGAAGGAAAATTTTGATGATGTGTCGGTCTAGGACCATATAGGCCATATAGGATTAGATTCCATAGTGTGACCAGACTACGGTTTTGGATAGGATGATATTTCATGTAATCTGAAAGATGTATCATGATAAGTAGAGGTGAAATATTGATTTCATGAATTTTTAATAAGAATGTAACGACACATCTATGTGTAGAAATAAGAAAATTGGGTGAAAGACAATAATGTGTACTAAGTGGGGATAGAATGTGGATATTTATCTTATCAAAGGATAATTTCCACAACTAACATTTTCAAATGGTAAATTACCAAATTTGAGTGTCTACATTTACATAGTAGATGATAGTGTAAGGTTATGAAAATTGAGATGCATAGAGTATCGACCCTATAAATAGCTTTACATAATGATCAATCGCACAAGGAAAATAAGAAAAAATAAAAATTAGAGCCAATATGACCTAATCTAGACTAAATTAATATTCACGTCTATTTCACCAAAGTATATGATGGGAAAATATGGGTCCTCTACCATGTTATAAAATATAGGGATCAAATATAAGTCTTTACACGTGATATAGAGAACAAAGGTTATTAAGGATTGCTAGTGTCATAATTCTAGAAGATAGTAATCCTAAACATAAGGTAGCTACAAATTTTGAATACCTATATCTAATATAAAGATATGTATCCTAGTAGGATTCAACATAGAAGTTAAGAGATGGATATAGCTAAGGAGAACAATAAAATAAGAAAAATAAATATATAAAATTAAATGTATATCTACTATAATTTATAGAAATGAATGGTCAATCCTCCAAATAGTAATAAACATAAGATAAAGGATAGAGAGGGTTATAAATACTTACCTACATTGTGACTATTAATGCATGATGCTCCCAAGATATTAAAACACCGAGAGAAAACTATTATGGGTGGAGAAGGGAAATATCAAAAAGAAGACATCCAATCCTAACTCACTGTGGTGAACCAAATAAGAGGGTATGCTCCATTACCTAAATATAAAAAAAAAGTGTGAGATAATAATAAAAATAAAACTCTACAAGTGATAATGAATGGAAATGATCTTAAAATGATAATATGGTGGAGTATAAATAATCTAGAACATTGACCATCACCAATACTTTTAGCACTGAAAATTTAGACATCATCTACTATGGTCAATGGTGTTGGCATTGAAAATCATATAAAAAATCATCTACCATGGTCAATGTTGTTGGATTTTGAGGAAATCCTAAGGTTTACGATGTAAAAAAATGAGGAATAGAAGAAAAAACATAATAAAGGTATTATGAAGGTCTAGGATGAACATAAGTGGTGAAAATACTGTGAATTGCTATAAACAAATGAACATAATGAAACAAGTAGGAATAGTGAGTAAAATGTGTGAACAAAGGGAATAAATGGGGAAGGTAAGGGAAATATGGCATAATAGTGATATGTCTCAAATATTGTGGTTTATCCTGTGTGAAAATGTCTGATCAAACCCTAATCTCAATAGGCCGCTTGAGGAACTCACTCAGGAGGAAAATGCATCACTATCCTATACACAAGAGAAACAATACTTAGCAGGTTACAAAAATGAGGTGTCTCCACTTCTTTCTATCCCCTTGTGTGATGACTTCTAGTCTTCAGTGATATATTGACTCTTCCTTATCTTCTCTTATGTAATGAATACATCCCATTAGAACCCTTTCAATTATTCCCTTTAAATGACCTCTTATACCATTGTACATGTATTTCCTCCCTTCAATGAAATTCCAGTTCTTCCTTATTCTCTTAATGACCTCCTTATTGATCTAACTAAAGTTCTATTTTTCTCTCTACCTGTTGAGGATAGCTTCCATTTGGTAATATTTTGTGCTTCTCTTCTCTTGATAATTCACCTTTCAATATTCCTTTAGTAATATTTCAGAATGCACTCTTTGTTTCTTATTGACTACCTCTATTTGGCTTTTTACAATCATTTCCAATATCATTATCTCCTATCTTGCAGTATTACTTCCTCTACTTCTATGATATGACAATCCCTTCTCTTGAAACTTATCCTATCATAGATCTCATGTAAAATGTCACTCTTTCTCATGCATTACTCCTAGATCTAATATGTTGACACTCCTTGGTGTCTTTATTGCATTCCCCCCTCTTGATTCTTTATCCTAATAATCCTTTCCTTAGATTCATCACATATTTGAAATCTTCTCACAATATTTAACCAAATTTAGCCCCACATTATTTTCACTAATTCTTGCAACATACCATCACCTTTTCTCACTTATATTTTCCTCATCATCACAAATTGGCTCTCATAGGTGTTTTCTAACTATATATTCTCCTTTTGTTACCCACTATTATGAACCACCATCGAAAACCTACTCAGGCACTATTATTAATTTTATCTACCAATGTGATACCTCTACTAAAAACCTTACATATACCTCATATCTTGAGTTGTCTCCTCCTAGATTTCTAGCCTATATATTATACCAAATGGTGTTGTTAAGACTAGGGGTTTGATTTAATAAAAAATAAATTAAATCTAATTTCAGAGTAACTAATATGATAAAGTACAATGAAATAGAAATTTTAGGCACTTTAATGATGTAATATTACAAGAAAATAAGAGTTAGCTAATTTACACTTATTCTGCGATAGATATGAATTGGGAGAACTAATGAATAGGATGGGAAGAGTGTCGTAAATGTTCAATATTAATTATGTACTTCACAGATAGATCCATACACTGGTGCTTAGGCTAGGGAAGGGATTAATGTGTGTCATAGACCACTTCTGGGCATTGGTGACTGCGTAAATGCTCAAAATCTACTTTTTCCTGTATCACTAAGGTTTTGTAATTAATCTCTATTGGTCACCTAAGATTCACACTTTGATCGTGGAAGGTACTTGTAACCTATAACACAAACCCTAAATACCTACTGCAAGCTCACAAAGCACATGTCAAATTAGAACAAAATATTAAAATGTGGTTGAACTAACACCATGTAGTCACCTAAAGAGTGAACTTATGGACCGAGCACATGCACTACATTCAAGAATCCATGTAGTTCTTTGTCTCTTGTGTGTAAAAATTATGTCCTTAGGTTTCCCTCACATCAATGATGCCAATATATTGGGATATAGATATATTTGATGCAAATGTGTGAGATGGAATTCAACACTTCCCCTTCCTATGCAGCGTATGTAGCCCATACAAATGAAAAATGAAGCCTCTTTTGATAGTAATGATAGTATGTATGATGTAGATTTCCCATTTTAGAATTTCCAACCAACATAATAGTTTTTGTGTGTGTGCTATGAATATATATGGATCTACTTATTTGAATTTTAACACTAGTGACATGAAATGCTAAATATAACCTCAGGATAAGGATAAGAAAACTAAAAAGGCTGACCAAAAATGTCAAAAATGTAAACAATAACAAAGATTGGACAGGAGCACCTGGGCACTAGTGTCTAGAATGGGCATTGGTGTCATGGGATAAATGATGACAAATGTGAAAATATAAATAGACAGGGATCCCTGTGACCTGACCAAAACTAGGTATAAAAATAGAAAAATGTGAGAGAGATTAGTATAATAGAAAACAAATAAAAGCAAATGGATGGACAAGGGAGTATGACACAAGTTAATAATTTTATCTATATTAAGATCCATACATATAACAACATAATGTAATGACATAATATAATAGTAGTATGTACATGAGTTTGGTGTCTACATTTTCCCTACCTTTATGCCATTTGAATGAAATTAAAGTAATGTAAAGGAAGTAATAAACAGTACCTGTAACAATGTTCGTGGACATGCCATGTTACTAAAGTGCACGTAGAATGTAAGAAATTTGTAGCGTGGTCGAACCATGGATTGGATGTTTGGACCCATGTGTTGCATAAATAGAGATAGAAAATCATTATAAGGAGCGCAATTGGAGAAATATTGAAATGATTTCATAGAATTTGGAGATTTTGAATTGTTTCCAATGGAGATTCGAAAATGTAGGGAGTGATCAACTCCCAACCCAATTTTACTTGTTTGAAAATGGGAGGATTTGGGTGTCCTGCTACTAGAGGAAGAGTGTTAAGGGAGAGAGGTCTATTTTTTCTCTCCATCTAAGACTACATCCCCAAAAGGTCTAACTATGCTGAAGATGGATAGAGACCAAATTTAGTTCTGAATCAGTTTCGATTAAAAAATGTAGTTATCCAATTGAAATAGTAATTTGATGGCTTCCAAGTTAGGTCATTGAAATAGTATTTGATGGCTTCCAAGTTAGGTCATTTGGAAGAAAATTGTAATTTAATGTAACTCCCAAGTTAGGTCATCTAGGAGAGAGTAATATTGTAGCTCCCAAGTTAGGTCATCTGGGAGAGATTATTGTATACTGATTGATTGATTTGAATTGAGGATAAAAGATTGATTTGAAATAAGATGTATTGTAGATTACTCATGGAGAGATTTTTTGTTTTTTCCCATGGATTAGGTCATTAGGGGGAATAGAATTGAAATAATAGAAAGTATTTGAATGTTGTATAGAATGATTTGTACCTTTGTTTAAATAGAATTAGAGAAAAATTACGATAATGATGTGTTAAGAGTATCGATTGATTGTATTCTTATCCTGAGAGGGATCGTAAGGTGATCCTAATTGTATGCCCCCCTTTCAACGAAAGAGTGAGGGTGAGAAGATGACCACTTGAGCCAAAAGTCAAGGTTGTAAAAGGTGTGATAATAGTAGATGAGAGATAGTATAGAAATATAGCTAATATTCCCAAGTATGTGTATATAATGATTAGTTTATGTGCCATATTTGAGTATGCAGTGTTGGAATGTGTACAATATAGTGCTAGGAGAAATTTTTTATCTAAATGGTTCAAACGGGGAGGAAAATAAAGTAACGAGGGTCAAGATATGAGAAAAACCATGTCTCATGTATTAGTTGGAAAAATGAATTATTGTAAATAGTAACTATAGTATATGGAAAATTTAGAATTGATCTATATATAGTAATAGTGAAAAGTGAATAGTGATTTCATTTTTAACATGTTCGAGTGAAAATTGGAGCTATGAGTTGTGAGGATGTCACATGTTAGAGTAACAAGTTTGACATAGATTTGAGAGAGTAGTAGATGCGATGTGGCTTCGTAGATGACCGATGAGTTGGTAAGTATGATTTATTTTTTGAAAATTTTGTCAAATATGCCATTTGTTTTTGTCAATTTTTGTAAAATTTATATTTATGTATTTTTTGGCGTTTCTGACCTATGGAGGTAGCAGGCAAGGTGTTTTAATCTTTGGGATACACCAGTGCCTAAGTTCTAGGCACTAGTGACCTATGTTCAGGGCACCCGTGACCTGATCTTGGTGTTGGCATCCCAAGATAGGGTTTTAGCAGTATCGAAGTGAAATACTTATATTCTGAATAATTTTGTACTATGATGAGCTATTTTTCAGTATGTATGTGGCACTAATGTAATAATTTTGTTGGTTTTTGATGTTGTGTAAAGGGATATACACTCTAGAGTGGTTTCCACATGCAGGTCATCATTTGAGTACGTTGCATGACATTGGGGTTATCAAATGTAGAGTGGGATATACTAAACCATTTCAACCTATGGGATCACATTGCAAGATTAGGGGAGATTTCCCATAATATGCCTATGTTGACTGCATTGTGTGAGAGATGGTGTGACTCGATACATGTAACATTTTGGTTGCCTACTGGTGAGATGATAGTGACTCTGGAGGATGTGTATATCAGATATTGTGATTGTTGATTGTAGGAGAGAGGGTACAAGGTCATGAGTATAGTGGATGCCTAGAGGCAAATGAGGGCAATAAGGGTAGTATTTTACAGGCACTCAAGTACAGACAGAGACTCATATCAGTTTGGATGCCATATTAGATCTAGGTTGTTCCGTGGTTGTGGAATTTTATCGTAATGATTCTAGCTTTATCTGTGGTAGTAGAGGGTGGTGGAGTTGGTATTATTATATAAGATGCATGATATTTATCACCAGCATAGAGGAGGATGAGATGAGATATGCATGGGTGTGTGTGTATTAGCCCACTTGTACAAAGACTTTATATAGGTTCACACAAGAGGATCATGGGGGTGGACTAGGAGCCACCAATTTGTTACATGTATGGGAATATGATCACATTGTGATATTGAGGCCACTCAGTGGGCTACAAGCCAATTGGGCTAGGGACCCGAGATATTTGTAGTGAGGTGGGTAGGGACCCATAACATGAGGATAGATGACACAACCACCTATAGGTTGATGCTTAGATCAGATGGGTCCAGGGTTCATCATATGGAAGGCCATATAGAGACTATGGTGGTTTGGTGGAGGATGGTGTAGATTTGTGGTGCATATTCAGCACACCATGTGGTTGGAGGATATAGATTCCAATGAGTGATAAAGTTGTTCCAAGAGGAGCATGTATCTAGGCATAGTTTGGTATGTCTCAAGATGTGCCCCAGAGCCATATGTATGGGTGAGATCTAGTAGAGCAAATGAGGTGGCTAGGATCTAGGCTAGGCCCTGTAACATGAGCATAACTAGTGCATCTTGGTCCAGATGAGGTCAGATGCATGCCATAGAGCCAATGATACATGTTGATGATGCAGTGGGTTGTACCCAAGATGCATATAGCGAGTGGTGGGAAGCACATCGTTGGGTGTTTCTATTTCTAGTTGTTGTAGATGTGGTAGGTGGGCCGAAAGGAGGAGTATAGGGGTAGGCACCTGTCCCCCCATGGAGATGGCCTAGCAGTGGCACTAGCATAGCATAAGTATTATTAGTTGTTATTTTTAATTATTGTTTTTTGGATATTTGTAAATGTGTGTAGTAACTAATGTGGTGTTATATGGTTGTAGGTGATACTTATTGGTTGTTGATTGTGTATTCATCGATACGCATGTTGACATGGAATGTTCCTCTAGATGTGAATCGTGGGAGGAGGTATGTCTAGAGAAAGTGGATGTCAATTACAGGGAGAGCATAGCCCATTTATTTGAGTTGGTGGTGATAGTAGCAGCCATGTGTACTATGTTATTAAGTGAGCGTGATGAGGCTCATGCAGAGACTGAGTGAGCTAGGAAGGGACATAGGAGGAGGATCCCTAGCTCTAGGATGTATTTGTGAGATATGTAGAGCTACAGGTCTGATTCATAGGAGATAATGGTTAAGGTGGCTATACTATGCACGACGATAACTAGAGAGATATAGAGGCTGAGACCAGCTGGTGTAGAGTGAGCGGTGAAGCATCTAGTTCTAGAGCTCCCGTGATTATGTATAGTGATAACGAGGATGATATATGATGTCATATGGATTGTAGTGACATATGGGGGCTTTCCCCCTAGTGATTGTATTTTTGTAACTATGATTTTTGATGAGATATATATGTGTGTGTGTGTGTGTGTGTGTGTGTGAGTATACACGTATATTGATATCATATGTGTGGTTGACTTGCATTGGTATATGATGTGATGGTTTTCATTTGTACTTTGATTTTTCGATGTTCGTATGCATTTGAAATGATTTTCTTGATTATTGAATGTTGAAATACAATCATGATGTCGAAATAATAGATTAAGTAGTGAATTGATATAGGATTTCGGATATGAATGAGAGTAAATAGTATAGTGATATGATGATAAGAATGTATTTGTATGATGTAATGTGATAGAGTAGTAAAAAATGGTAATGTAATGTAGATAGTATAAGAGAGTATAATAATGATATGTTGATAGGTGTATAATGAGAAGATGTGAAATAATTTTTTAATCATGTGTGATAAAGAATGAGAAGAGTGGGGGAAAAGAAGAGTGATTCCCCCAATGTGAGAATGAGGTTCGTTTTTGTATAAAATCCCTCAACAGTCATGTAAAACCTTAAGAATGTGGGTGCATCATCGACTATTGAGGTGATCATATGGAGATCCACATACAAAATATGGATATGCCTACGAGGGATGGTGGAAGCATATGAAGTAAATAGTAGGATGAGTGTAATATTCAAATTGAATGTCAGATGGAATGGTGTACAATGATGGGATTTGAAGTGGTAGGAATCACGGATCGTCGATGGCTTACAAAGCTAATGGGATGAAGTAGAAATGCAAGGAGAAAAGATGGAGAGGCCTACGAGGGAGGGTAGAAGCATGATGAATAACATAGTAGGATGAGTGTAAGATTCAAATTGAATGTCAGATGAAATGGTGACAATGATGGTATTTGTAGGAATAGGAATCACATTCGTCGATGGCTTAGGAAGTCAATGGGATGAAGTAGAAATGCATAGGAGGGTGGGATGATTTAGCAATAGGTGAGCTATACAGGAGGGCATGGATGGATGATTAACCTAGGAGGTGGATGAAATACAACCTTAGGAGGTGATGAAGGAGTCAAATGGACACTAGTGGAAGCTCACGTCATGTTGAATGGGAGAGAGATCACTCACAAGAGAAAGAAATTACAAATTTTTCCTCTAGTAATTGTTGTAGTTTTTCATGTAGAGAACAACAGTCACTATCACGGTGTCCATTGATGTAATGAATAATTATTGAAATGGCGTTCACATTGGCTATGCAAGAAGATGAGGAGGATGATGTTGATTAGAAGGAGAAGTGGATTAATCACTTATCAATGAAATTTCATACAAGACATCATGAGATCCTTAACAACATATGGAAAAGTGTAATGGTTCACGAGGATGAGGTGGATGAGACTTAGATGTAGGCTTACATGGAGTGGAGGTGAAGAAAGACACTTACACATAGAGGGGGATATGGAGACCTTAGAAGGATGCTCATATAGATGGAAGAGGAGAAGAAGTAGTGGGAAATGGAGTAGAATAAGAAGTAGAAGGATATGGAATAACATGGTTCTGTAATTAAATCATGTTATAGAGTCAATGAACTTTATAACACAAAATGCGTAAAATATTCACATGTATTAGATAATATCTTTTCTTTTAATGCAGGATTTAAACCATGACAAAAGATATCAATGCATTTCTAAATCAATGGGATAAAATAATAACTTATGTATGCAAGAATTGAAGTGTAAGATGTAATATATAATGTAGTTATTTCTTTTACTAGATGCAAACCAGGTAAATGATCATATGTAACTCTAGGTCCATTGTTAAGCATAAAACACCTAATAAAATAATCTTCTGTATCATAGTAAGTACTAATATGTCCATAAGGTAAAATTAGTATACCATTGAATAGAGCATGATCAACATAAGACTATGATGAAAATATTTGAGGGGCAAGTGATCATTGGAATAATAAGCCATGGTTAAACGATATTGCTTGAGATGAAAATAAGGGTTGCATCAGTGCCATCAAAACATGTAAAGTTATGTATGATGAAGTCATTCGGGAAATCTGAATTGAGAAATTTTTTAGGGATTGGATTTCCTAAAAGAGAATTATGATCAATTGAAGCACAATAGGATTTTATTTCAAGAGTGAGATAATGCACATGAGCTTGTAAATTACCAACAACATACATGAGAGATAAAATATCATATGAAGGTATGGTAGAAGAAGTGAGAGGCACATTGAGAGGGAGGAGTGGATGTGGAATGAGGAGAAGGAGGTGGGGGAGGAGAAGAACATGGAGGCTCTATAGGAATGATAGATGTAGACTTAGGAGTCAAAATAAGAACTACACTAATGGAAGGAGGAGAATCATCATGAATAATATTAGAAACAAAATCAGAAGTAGAAGAAAGAGGAGTGGTAAATTCACATTCAATAGTATTAAGAGAAGTAACATCCTCACTAACATTTTCATGATCATAAGTGTAATCAACCTCACTATTAGTCATATTTTCACAAGCAAGTAGTTCCTCAAGAGTATCATCGGCATATAAAGAAGTAGTTAGGAGTGCTAACATGATATTCATCATTGCAATCATCATGGAAACATTTTCTAAAATAGGAGTAGGAGATACAAATTTACATTCATTTTGAATATTAATGGAAACATCATCATGCACATGTAGATCTGTAACCTTAGAAGTAGATTGAGTGGCATATCTATACAAGAAAAAAATATCACTAAAGAAAATGATCTACATTAACATTATCATGTACAACAAGAGGAGGAGAAGGGGGTACAATAGCATGGGTGGACTATGGAAGATGGGGGAGAACATGCAAGCATAGCTTTGGTTATTAGAGAGAATGCAAATATGAGGGTTGTCAAGGCCAAGAGGAATGGTGTCTTGGAAAGAAAGAAGCTTTTGGAGGGTTATCAGAATCGCATTTAGAATTTCGATAAAGATCAAATGAATTTCATATTCTACAGAAAGCATCATCAAAAATAGGTTGCACAATGGGTATAATCCATATGCCTATGCTTGGGAAAAGAGGATGTCTTTTTAGCTATGAGGGTTTTGTGGGATTCTAGGGAAAAAAGTTCAAACAAGAGATGGGTTCACCAAAAAATTTAATAAAAACTTACATTAAATATAATTTCAGAGTAACTAATATGATAAAATATAGTAAAGTACAAATACCAAGCACTCTAATGATGCAACCTTGTAAGAAAATAGGATGAGATACGAAGACTTAGCTGATTTATGCTTAATCTAGAATAGATTTGAACTGGGAGAATTGATGAACATAGGTTGGGTAGAGTGTCGTAAATGCTCAGTATTAATTCTAATAATTTACGGATAGATAGTTAGACATGGGTGCCTATGGGCCAGGGCATAGGGGTGCTTGGGTGCCAGAGATCAACTTTTAGGACTGTTAGTGACTACGCAAGTGCTTGGAATCCACTTCTTTCATGTGTCATTAGGGTTTCACAATTACTCTTTATTGATCATCTTTATATTCACACTTTGATCACTTGTGGGTACGTGTAACCTATCAAAATAAACCCCAGATACCTAGACAATGCTCACAAACACATCAAATTGGAATGAAATATGCACTATATGAAGTTTGGATTGATCCCGATGATTCACCCAAAGATTAAACTTATTACCGAGCGACTGCACTACATTCCATACTCCATGTAGTTCTTTGTGCTTGTGTGTGGATTTTTGTCCTTAGGTTTCCCTCGCATGCCAATGATGCCAAGATAGAGGGTTATAGACCAGACTTTGATGCAAATGTGTCAGATGAAATTTAGCACTTCCCCTTCCTATGCAGTGTATCTAGAGTATGCAGCCCATAAATGTAAGTATCTTTGATGATAGTGATAGTATGTAGGTGTGATTTCGCCTTTTACAATTTCTAGCCAAAATAATACCTGTGTATGTTGTATATATATATGGATCTCTTGTTTGAATTTTGACACTAGTGACATGACATGTTAACTATGACCTCAAGATATAAGGATAAGAAAAATTAAAATGGCCGACCACAAATGTCAAAAATGTAAACAAGAAAAAAGAGGATAGAAGTGCTCCAAAATGGATATCGAGTACTTGGGTGATAGTTTCCAGAATGGGCACTGGTGTTCCTGGGATAAATAATGACATATGTGAAAATACAGAATAAACAAGGATCCATGTGACCTAACTAGAACTGGGTATAGAAATGATAGACGTAGATAGAGAAATACAATAGAAATGAAATCAAAGAAAGTGGATGGATAAGGGAGTGTGTCACCAATGAATAATTTTCTCAGCTTAAGATCCATTGCATATAACAACATACTTGATGGCATAGTAAAATAGTAATATGTGCATATTGTTGGTCTACAGGGTCCTAGTGAAGGGGTTTTTCACCACATAGTTATCATAGTTACACAATGGACTTATAAAAATTAACACTTAATATATTTTTCTTTAAATAATTAAATATACATTTTTAGATCTCAACATGGAACCCTCTTCTTATGGCTTACCCTAGCTATCATAAGTAATAAAATGGATCTCTACATCTAGTCTTAAAATGTTGATCTCCTCTCCCACTCTTGAGATTTTAATCATTTTTTCTCACAACCTCCTTATCCTCTCCCTCATGTAATCCCTCTCCTTATATGACTATACATGTCTACCAGAACAATTTATACTATTTTTCACATGTGTTATGGTTTTATCCCTTCCCTAAATCATGCTCTATAACATTTTGAGACCATCCCCCTACCTAAAAATGTTTGTCATTGTCATACCATAGTTTTTTATCATATTGTGAATCCCTAAAAAATATTATTAGTAAGATATAAATAACCTAGCATTGAGTAGGAGATCTTACAAATAAACTTTATTTAGGTTAAAGTGCAATCCTTACACTACCAAAATCGACACTACTCTGAAGAACCGCAAAGAACATGACATTCACCACCTATAATATGATATCTAAATGAATGTAACTAGATTTGGAAATTGGAATCTTATTGAAAATGCTTGGATTCCATTGGAATCATGCAAATACTTGAAATTAGGATTTTTAAGTGCTTACAAATGGGGGAAGATGATTCCTTGACCTGATAGAATTCTTCATACATATAGTGATTCTTTCCATAATTATTACATTCATTATCTTTGAAAATATTTAGGGAGCTGTGGGTGCCTTTAGTGATAGTGTTTGCAATAAGAGTTCATGAGAATTCTAGGTTCATCAATAAGGTGATTTTAACATGCTTATATATGTCTTCAAAGGTAAATTATCATGGAAATGATGACCTAGAGGAATTAAATATCTACTAAAGAATATTAAAGTGGAAAATAAGATAGGATATGTTGGTCCAAAACTGTATAACTCAGTAAGGACCAAATTCTACATGCTGAATAAAGTGGATATTTTTTGATAGGGGTGAAAAACGTGAAAAATAAAGGTTGCATCCTACAAAGTGGAGTTTGTGTATAGATTTTGTGCATTTAATTCTTAATTTAATACATTAGTTTGTATGAATAAGAAATTTATATAAGAGACATCGAGATGTTCTGAGTGAGGATATGAAGTATTTGTTTTTCTTAGAGAGAGTTGATTGTCAAAAACAACAATGTCAAAGGGTAAATTGTAAAATTTTAGTGTCTACATTCCCCCCTTTAAGTATGAAATGAAATTTACATGCTTAAAGGAATATACCTTAGTGTATCGACACACTTTGAATTCACTCAAAGTTTATTTTGTAGTATCTTGTTATGTTTGTGTGAGCATGCTCCATGATGAAACTTGTAACAAAGAGTGTAGTCAATGTCCATAGTAGATAATTAAACTATAAATTGTATTTGCGTAAAGTGAAAACAAGAGATGCAAAATGTGGAAGGAATAAACATGTTTTTTTGTGGAGGGAGAATCTCTTATTCTTTTCTTTCACTTAAATATTTGGATTATTAATCTTTCCAAATGATTTAGATTGATCGGTCCCCAATTTTGATAAGGAGAAACTAGAGTGTTGGGTGCATATAACCCAACATGGAATGGATAAGAGATAAAATAATATTGACATAATAGATCACCTTGTAAAGGAAGAAGATTTTGTATAAAAATTATTTGAAAATTTTGTATATTCCCATTTGAATGTAAGAGGAAAAGAAGGATTGTCGACGAAGAACTTAGCCATTTTCATACCTTTTGTAACCCCACACACCACAATGTTGTAGATAGATCTAGGCCTAATTTTATAAATAAGGACACACATTACAAAAAAGAACATGTTTCATCATTACCTTCCTATGTGTCACACAAGTAAGTAAAAACTACATAGAAATTAGTGTACTAAAATGTAGAAGGAGTGAGGAGACAAGTTCCCCCAAGATATTTGAAACTGAAACTAAAACTCAGTTTCATGGTGATGAAGGAATGAAATAATTCATGGCCCCATAACTAATATTAATGAAGTCAAATATATTTAAAACTATATAAAGAAACTATAATTTCTTGTGGAAATCTAAAAATGTTATGAAATTTTATGTAACTACCCCTAGGAAAAATCATATGAAAATGTCATAGCTATATGTATGGTTCTGACCATGTTGTAATTTTTTGAACATGTGAATGATTTTTTGAATTTCTAGGTTTTATAATGTTCTAAGTACTTTTACCCTATGTATACCTATGTTTGAGCCCAAATCTTGAATGTATCTGATGTAGGTGGAGAATATACCTAGATGAATTCCCTATATTTTGAGGTGAATGTGAAAAATCATTTGATCATGCAACTCCAAATGATATATGAGTAACTATGTATGATGACTCTAATAATCTATATTGAAGCACATGGTAAGATGTTGTGGTGGCCACCGATGATGGGATCATGAACATGAAAAGTAAATACACATGGTAGAAATGATGATGTCCGATAATAATACCAATAGAAATAGTGGAAAAAATATTAATAATGCATTTATAAGAAAATAAGTGCAAAGAGATAGCAATAGTTAATAAAATGTCAATATCATGGAGATAGTGTCACATAAATACATAGATACATAAACATGGGACAAGAACGATGTCACAAGACAATAAAGGCCTTTAGGTCTATAAACATGAGAAGAAAGACAATACAAGATATGCATAGAGCCAAAAATATGGGAACCCCGTGGTGTCATAAAAACAAGGAACTGAGGCCACAAGTAGTGAAATCAGAAGGTAGTAACACACACTACTAGTAAACATATATAGAAAATAAGAGTGTGAAAATGTGATGAAGTTATATAGTATTTGACATATATATAAATATGTGAAACAAGAGGTGTCAATGTTGCACAAGAAACATGTGTTAGTGCAATCACTTAAAAAAATAACATGTACAAAATATATTTAATCAAGCATAATGAGGAAGTATAAAGGAACTACAATGAAATACTAGAACATTTTTATAGTGTAAAATAGATGCTCCCATTTTGCGAGAGATTTTTTGCTTTCCAATTTTAAATTAATAAAATGAACTGACAAGAACTAACTGACCTCAAAAGACAGAGGGGTTTACCAATACCCGTGAAATGGCTGATGTTGATCTTGATGGATGGTTGAAGTTTTTGAGTCCAAATGAATGTGTGATTCCTCCTATCTTGAAAAGCATTTTGTAATCAAATACACTAAATAAATATATTAGACAAATGGATAAATGATCTACTTGACAAAGGCCAATTCAAGGAATCCAAAGGGACTTCCTTGGATGATGTCAACTCACCTTTAGATAATTAAGTAGATTGATAAAGGTAATGATAAAGATATGTAGTAAACAATGATGGATAGGTAGTAGATGATAAGCTCTAGAACTCAAGGTTGAAAGGTAAGTCTTGTGAAGCTTTGAAGGTGGCCTAGGAAATAGTGGATGTGATTTGAATGGACTCGAAGTAGTCTTACAAGAATTCCTTAGTCTTTTGTTTAATGTAATGGAGGAACTCAATTTGATCCTCAACGTAATGTTCATTGATGACAAATCAAATTGCGCACAAAGTCAATTAGTGGAGGATGTTTTATTGTTCCTAGAAAATGGGGTGCTGGACTATAAGAAGGTCGTAAATGCTTGTAATTAGATGAGAACGGCCAGCAACCGCCATCTAAGAGAAATCCATACTTGTGAAGAACAAGTTAAATCTAAAGATATTGATAAAACTGATAATAAACTGACAAATTGATAAAAATATGTGTTTTAAAAGGGATCGTCGATGATCTATAAAATTTAAAATTTATGAAAAGATGTATTTTGACAGGAATTGGCGACGATTGAGGCTAATCATTTTCGATTATGGTAATCGCTAGTGATTATTGTTTAAATAGATAGTTTTACAAAAATGATAAACAAAGGTATAATTGATATTTTAAAATTATTTTTTATCTTTAATCAAAACGTAAATGATAAAATGAAGTAGATAAATACCTTTCGATGTGAAATTGGGATAAAATATGCCTCAAATCACTTAATGGAGTTGGTTAAGATTGATGTTGTGTTGTTGCACTTCCCGAAGGTCGACAGATGAAAAATGCTATTACAAATGTTGGATTGATAATCTTTGGAGGTTTATACAAGCTTATGATGATCTTTGGATTTTCTTTAATTCACTAACGAATTAAAAAATGTAGTGTATACATGAGAAAATGGTTTTTGAAGATCCCGGGAAAAGGAGGGAAAATGTGTATTTATAATCGCTAGCAATTGGTTAGAGTCATTGATGATCTGGCTTTTTCATGGGAAAATGTTTAAAAAATGGTTGATATTGTTTCTAAATGCATATTTTGGATTTTAATAAAGGAATATGGTTATAGAGTGGTTGTAGATGGGATGTAGAGGTTGGCACATAGAAATAAAATAGATTTAGGTTTTATTTAAATGGTTATGGTATATTTCAAGTGGTTATGTGGTTTAGAGATAGTAAATAGTGATTTTATGGGGGTGTAAAATTATTTTTATAGAGGTTTGGATGAAGTGATTTAGGATAACAATTTTTAAATATGTTCTTAACTGAATGAAATGTGTATAATGTGAAGTAGGTGGGTTGACAAAAAACCTAGTGTCAACATTTTCCCCTATTTGTCTAGTTCGTGATGGGTAAACCACTAGACAAAAAAGTATGAGGTAAAGCTTATGTTTACATAGGTGATCCCCCTCAAACTATGGGTGATTGTGGCACATTGCAACAATCATCAGCTTGATTGAGTCAAATGAGATGAATAATGATGTTTCCCCAATATGAGGAGACAATGTGACTAACATCCTAGGATCAAGTGATAGGGGAACCTAATGGGTTCGAGTCCTATGGAGGTATGATCCATAGAAAAGAGGGTTATGAAGCCAAATGATAGGAGAACCAAAGGTTTTATGTCCTATTGACATATTGGTTCACCAGTGTTGTTTATGAAGGATAACTGAACTTTTTGAGTCCATAAGATGAGGAATATTGTCAAAGGATGAAATGTTGTAATTGAAAATGCTTTGAAATTTTTGAAAAAAGATGGTTTGTGATAAAACTAGGTGGATCGCTAGCCATTAGGGTGAATTTCTGGCAATTAGGGTAAATCATCAATAATTAAAGTCATCATCGGTGATTCCTATGCATGTAATTTGGGGGGATATAAATAGCCATTTTTCTTATCAAACAAATCATTAGAGATTGATGGTTTATCTATTTAGAGAGACTTTTAGAACGTGATTCAAGAGTAATTTGTGACAAATAGTAGTGACATGACCATACAAATGACAAAGGAGGCCCACTTAGGTAGAGGTATGATTTTGGCTTTTGTCTTTTATGAATTTTTGTCAAATATATTTTAATTTTTTAAAATGTCGTGGTAGGTATATTTCGTGAAAATCACTACGATCGCTAGAGATTGAGTGAATCACTATCGATTGGGTTAGATTGCTAGTGATTTAAAATTAGTAATGGTTGTATTTTGATTTTTAAAATGATAAAATTTTAATGGGGATGTGTTCTAATTGATGTTTTATGAATTTTTGGATGCCTGTAAAGGCCAGGTTGACTATTAGAGATCGACTTCTTGATGCCTTGGTAGATGTGAGAGAGGATATGTCTAATGAAGATTGGGAACATCTGGAGGTAGTGGGTTTTGTAGGGATGTGTTATTACAAAAAAATTCATAGACAATGAGGTTTATTGATGGATTTGATTTAGATGTGGGATCCTGCCACCTACACTTTCTAGCTTCCTATGGGTCAGATGTCTATCACCCTGGAGGATGTACATAGGATCACCAGGTTTCCAATACAAGGAAAGGATATATACTGCATTAATGAGATAGAGACAGAGGATTGCATAAGGAGATTATATGGATATGACAAAGATGATATAGGGTTCACATATAGTGGGTTTTACTATCATCCATTATTTGAGGAAGATAGATAGGGTCGTGTTGTTATGATGACGATGATGATGGGGATTTCTTATTTTTCTTTACCCGATTCAGATTCTGGGAGATTTACTTGGATGATGGTAGGTTTTTTGGCTGAGATGATGGATCATCGAATTGTGTTTGATTGGGCTATGAATTTACTTGAATAGACTCATTGGGAGTTATGGATGTGGAGTAGTCAGAAGAGGTTTGGGCATAGTGTAGGTTTTCTATTATAGTGTTGGGATTTTGAGCATATTATTATCACTCGTTCACAAGCTCTACCTTTGGGTGGTGTTGATTTTATGACGGATAGGCCTGGTTTTGTTTGTTGGAGTGCAAATATAGGGAGATTAGGAGGAGTGCAGAATGAGGAGCATTACCATCAAATTATTATAGGGTTACAAGCCATGAATATATTATGGATTTCTTATACTAATATTCCAGTGTGGCATGGCAATGAGATGGAGTTGAAATACACCTAGCAGGATTTCTAGACCTAGGGAGGTCGAGGTGGAGAGTGGGAGTTGGTGATGTTTAGTCACATCCTATGATAGTTTGGATTGATACAGGATGTTCCAGATGATCTTGTCCCATATAGATGTGATGAGGGGGACTTGAATACCCCTAATGAAGTAGTGGGATGACAGTACTCGATACCAAATAAGCTGGGAGCGATAATTTTTATGAATATGGTGATAAAGTTCCTATCGATGATGTTTGTGTGATAACAAACTATAAGGCATGGTGGACTAGAGCATATGCTACATGGGATACAACACATCTATCTCGATTAGGTAGGAGGGTAAATACTCGAGTAGAGGGATCATAATGAGTGGTTGATGTTAGTCACGAGGAGGCAGATGGAGATTGAGTGACTCTTGAGGCCAATGTTGCACAGTTGATGACCAAGAAGTCCACGCTAATAGAAGAAAGAGATAGCTTACGGGTTAAGAGGTATGGCCTAGTGATGGAGAGAGATAGTGTGGTGACTGAGTGTGATATTCGGAAGAAGCAACTAGCAAAGGCCATGACGAACTGAGATAGATACAAAAAACACCAAGACACCCTGAAAAGGGCTCTCGGGATCATAGGATCATTAGTTTCAAGTTTTGAATTAGTTATGTGAGCACAACAGAGTATCCAGAGAGTTCCACCATGCACGGTTAGCTACGCTCACTACGAGTATTTATGGGTGGAGTTAGCCTACTATGATAATTTTTTGATATAGAGTTTTTCCAATGTAGTTCTCTATGCTAATCATTTAGTGCAGCAAGGGGCATCTCCTAGTGTTAGTCTAGTGATTATGGGTCATCCACTTCGAGGATGAAACAAAGGAGAAAATGGTGATGGCAGTTAGCTAGGAGGTGATGAGAGTGTTGTTCGTGCTAGTGAGTTCCTTGATTGTGTCCATTTTATTAGATAGTCATGATATATATGTTGTATTTTGATATGTATACGGCACATTACGAAGCCTTTATTTTTATGTATAGAGTTTTGGGGACTCCATGTGAATATATAGAGGTTTTGTACATGATGTTTATATATATATATATATATATATATATATGATGGGTTTGATTTTATGAGTTGTGTTTATTTTTTGTATTTGTGTGATGTGATGTGATGTGATATGATTGCATATGTGTATTATTGTCATTGTGTTCACACTTTAGATGATGGTTTTTGATGTGTATGATATGATTATGACTTTAATGTGATCACTATATTTCAAAATGTTGTCTAACTCTTAAATAGGAATAAAACATGGAATGATTTCTTTTTACTAGATTTGATACATACGCAATAGGGATAAATATGGTGAAAGCATTTACACTTTTTGGCCTTTATAATGAATGCTAGCAGATGGATAAGAATGAATAGTCACGTGTATGATCTTGGATATAGATAGAAGTGAAATTTACACCTTCTTAGGACATAAGATGGGTTAAGATATGTAGGATGCGTGGGAAAATAGGGTTCTCCTTTTAATAGTTTCATAGAGTGGTGCCCCAGCTATGCATTTATTTTTTAACGCAAATTGATAGATGCGAAAAGTTTTCTTTTATGGGAAAGTTGATCGATGCAGGAAGCATTTTTACATAGGTATTCATCCTTCAAGGGAGTGGTCTACATTTTAAATTTTTGATATTTTATTTTTATAGATAGTTTTCCTTTGAGGGATCGGGCTATGATTTTGATGGGTATCTATCCTTCAAGGGATTAGTCTAATTTTATTTTTTGATAATATGACTTTGATATTTTAATATTTTTCCTTTGAGGGATCAATATATTATTTTTGATAAGATGAATCCATAAATATTTGTATCTTCTTTTTGAGCTGAGGACATACCCTAATAAACTATTTCAAGGAGGGGACGAGATACTGCACAAACTACACATGTGTGCCCAATGACATGTCTTTAGTTGGTATACAAGGTAGATAGATGTAATGATTTGTGAGGTTACTACTAAGGAGGAACTTGTCCATATGAAATATGTGATGAACAGATCTGTGGTGTTCATCCTTAAGGTTTGTAAGGATAGTGATGGAAGACCACATACTTTCAAATCATTACAGTGTTAAGATGACTAGTTGATGATGAAATAATACCTTTGATGTAACTACTATCATGATGGTTGAAGTGTTAACACCAGAAAGGCCACAAGTACAAGGCATTAAGAGATTTATGTACAGTTATACCATTAAGGGAGGCTAGGTGCTATGCTCACGACCCATACTTGTGAGTAACGACGTATGGACTGATCTAGTTAGGGGAAAACTTTTTACATTTACTCCTTTCCATATTGGTGACATTTTGATTTTCCTTGAGAATGAGATCACCTATGTTAACTTCATGTTCTTTTACATGTTCATTATATATGGCACACATTTTATGTTTTCTTGATAGACACGATGATGTTCAAGGGTTGTTAAATGTATTTCATCTAGTAGTTCTAACTATGTTAGACAATCTTGTTGATAATTTTTTCTAGGGATAAAATCTTTGAGAGATACATAGAGTGATGGTATTTGAAGTTCAAGGGGTATAACTAATTCATATCCGTAGACTAGTGAGAATGGTGTATCACTTGTAGGACTACAAATGTTAGTTTGATAAGCCAAGAGAGAAGGGATTTGCAGATGCCAATTCCTACCTGCTTCATCAACTGTTTTCATGAGGATTTTTTTAAGTGTTTTATTAAAAGCTTCAACCCATCCATTTTATTGGGGATAATATGGTGACAAAAATCTAATTTTGATGTTAAATGTGTTGTAAAGTTCCTTAGCATCCTTATTTTTGAAGGATTTTCCATTATCAGTGAAAAGTTTATGAGGAATTCCAAAGTGACCTATGATGTGTTGATAAATGAAGTTGATGATTTTATTTTCTTTAGTTGAAATTAAGGGAATGGCTTAAACCTATTTTGTAAAGTATTCAGTTTCTTTGATAATAAAATGATGTTGTTGAGAGAAGTGAGGATTTATAGCATTGATGAGATCTAACCCTCATTGTGAGAATGACCATAGGTCTTGAGATGGTTATAAATCTTGACTAGGGACATGAATGAGATCCGAGTGTTATTGGAATTTAACTCAATTCTTGAAATACTAACAAAAATATTAGTTGATGGTAGGATAGTACTAGCACAGTCGTAAGAAATGTTTAGCGACAACGGTACCATTGAAGTGTCCACCGCATATACCATCATGAACTTTCTAGATGGCTTTAATGGATTCATAGGATTTAAGAAATCTTACTAAGCGGCCATAAAATCCATGTTTGTAAAGGATACCCCCTATAATGATGCAATGGGTAGCATGTTGGAGGAAACATCATTAAGCATTTCGGGATAGATCATTTGGAATTTTAGATTCTAAAGATAGTCAAATATTTGCAAGTACCAAAGATTAGTTGGATTATTTTTTATGAAATTGATAGTGGGGAGTTAGTTTTTGTGAGATGGTTGATCTAATCTATGGATGACAATGAAAATTTTGGAATTATCAGTTAATAAAGGAATGAGGGATCCTAAAGAATCCATGGTTTCTACAAAATTATTAGAAGATTGTCTCACTGTTTGGATAGTGTAATGATAAAAATCTTTGAGGAGGAATTCAATAATTTCTTTATATTTCTATAGGATTTCATTTTTACATTTATAAATTCCTTTGACTTGATTAATGACAAGTTTTGAGTCTCTATAGATTTCTAATATTTAGACACCTAACATGACAGTGGTGTTAAGACCCAGTATTAAAGCTTCATACTCAACCATGTTGTTAGTGTATTCAAATTTTATTTTAAATGACACAGGGATATGATTCCCTAAGGGAGTTATTATAAAAAAAACTGGCCCCTCCCTCTTGTTTTCATTTAGATCCATCAAATAAGAGGTTTATTTTTATAGGAGTGAATTTCTAATCATCAACAGTGTTGATAGATTCTTCGATAAATTATTTTTGAGAAGTTTTTTTGTCAGGAAGGGGAACTTTGGAAAGTTGATCGGTGATGGCTTGACCTTTAATATATATTTTTGGTATGAAATATAGGTCAAAATTGGTCATAAACATGAGCCGCCGAGTGATGCGGTCACTGTGATATGGTTTAGAGTGCATAGTTTTGAGTGGGTTGAAACTGGTGACAACATAAGTTTTGTGATTGAACAAATAATGGCGTAGTTTAGAAGTTGTGAAGTACAGATCACAACACAACTTTTCAACTTCAGCGTAATGGGTTTCATATTCATGTAGGGTGTGAATTATATAATAAATGGCATATTCATGACCCTTCTCATCTCGATGATCAAGTATGACACCCATGGCATGATTTGTAGTATATATGTAGACATAAAATGGATCCCCCTCATGAGGAGGCGTGAACACATGTGGTGATAAGAGATATTGTTTGAGCTCATCAAAGAATTTTTTATAATTAAGATCCCATATAAAATCAATGTCTTTGTGAGGAAAATGATGAAAGGGTTGACAGCGGTTTGAGAGTTGTGATATAAAGTAAATGATAGATTGAAATTTACCTTGAAGGCTATGCAATTATTTGAGGTTTGATAGAGGAGGCATTTCAATAATTTCTTTAATCTTGGCCAGGTCTACTTCAATACTTCAGATAGATATGATGAACCCTAGAATTTTATCAATGATAACAATAAAAACACATTTAGCAGGTTTAAGATGAAGAAATTATTGAATAAGATGAGTAAATATGGAATCAAGGACAATGAGATGATCCATGCATTGTTTAGATTTCCTTAGGAGATCATCAACATAGTCTTCTATGGTTTTTTGGATAAGATCATGAAAGATATATGTCAGGCATTTTGATAAGTGGTCCCCACATTCTTGAGTCTGAAGGATGTGCTGGGGTAGAAGAATGGACCCCAAGGGGTAATAAAGGATGTTTTGTGTTTGTCATCGGTATTGATAAGGATTTGATTTTAACTAGAGAAGTCATCCATAAGGGAAAGAATCTTGTGGCAATTGTTAGATCAATAAGTTGGTCAATGTTTGGGAGAGGGAAATCATCTTTAGGACATCCGAGATTGAGATCCCTAAAATTAGTACAAATGCATAACTTGCCTGAGGCTTTGGTTATGTGTACAATATTAGAGACCCATTTTGGATAGTCAATGGGTATGATGAAATTAGCGAAGAGTAGACATTATAACTATTCTTTTATGAGAATAGCTATGTGAGGGTACATCCTATGTAACTTTTTTTTAACTGGCTTGGCATTAGGATAAGTGACAATATTATGTATAATGATATTAGCATCGATACCTGACATCTCAGTATATGAACAATAAAAGGTTTAACTATACTTGGATAAGAAGGTGGTGAAATCATTTAACTCATATGGGTTTAAATATTGGCTGATTTTAAATATATGAGGTTCATGTGTGGTTCCTATGTTAATGTTGTGTTAGTGCCTGATTTGATCTCACCCTTTTATCCAATGGATGCTTGCAAAGAATTTTCTCTGACTAGTTTACCCACGTAAAAAACGTATGGTTGAAGATATAATGATGTTGAATGTGAAGGAAAACCTTATATTTAGAGTGTGAATCCTCTTTTTCGGTCAAGGAATGTAATATTCATGTTGTCTCTAAAAAATCCTTGTAAAAAATTGGTCATGGATCGGGTTTAATCTTTAAAATTTTCCTTGTATGTTGTCCTCTAGGATTCCAATGAAAATTTCACATTTTTCTCCACCACCCATTAATACGTGGCATGCTTCTATTAGTTTCACCACAATGGAAATGGTTTGCAAAGTTACATCATTTACATAGTAACTGTAAAGTGTAAGTTTGGCCCCAAGGCCCAAAATGGTTTATGTGTCAAAACAGGTCTGGAGCATGGTTTTGAGCCAAAGGTGCATTCCTTGATATTGAGTTTATAAAATGTAAAGTGCAATAAAAAAATATGAGACCCACTAAAAACTCGTGGTGTATTTCCAGTAAAGGTCGGAAGAGAAGGGTATCAGGTCATATTCAAAATACTACATCAAGATGGGAGAAAAAAACAAATGTGTAGAAGTTACCCGCATTTCCAATATGTTTAAGATTCAGACACATGTCAAGATCTCAGTAAAATTCAAATGCAGATGCTTAGGTCAAAAATTGAATTTTGCACTTATTGAAAATTTTGGCTAAAATGAAACTAAGCTATGTGGTTCCTCCACCAATTAGATCAAAAGACATAGCAAATCGTTATCAAAAGTCAAAAGGCGAAGAGGTGATTCAAAGTTACAAGTTTTAACTCATTCAAAAGGTAGTGCTAATATGCATAAAGATTCCTTGACCCCACAAAAATCCATAATGATCCACTTGGATGACCCACATTCAAATAGAAAAAGTGAGATCGATGGTTGGAGTATAAATCATTTATGATTTCCGCCATTAATCCATTATTTTCATGAATCAAGGTAGAATCATTAAAATCTTCCAAGTATTTCAAATTTTATCATTGCTTACAAAGATTTGAGTGCCCTTGCTATGAAAACTGGTGAAGAAATTGACTGAGAAGAAAATAATTTGAGAAATAGAATCCTAGAGCACGTGAGCAGAAGAGAAATTCACAAAGCTCTCAGAAAAATAAGTGTTTGTTTTACCCCATTCAATTCTTAATATTCAAGTTAAAATTTAAAGGATGAATTGTATAAGATGAAGTATTTAGCATCAGATTTTTAAGTGAATTCTAGTATTATTAGTGATCTAGATAAGGTCATGGACACGAAGTTGTTAAATGTTGACTTGGAGGATTTCTGGAGAATATTGAGTGAGCCAAACAAAAGTAAATGGATGACCACCATTGATGCTAGTGACATTTCCCTAAAAGTTGCTTTCCCACCTTCCACACATGTTCCTAAGCTCGTATGGTTGTGTGCAGAGAATGAAAACCCAGAAATGAGAGAGGTATTAGATGGAGGTGGAGAAAGAGTGATAAATTTAATACCAAAAGCATTCAAAATAATTCTAGGGTTTCAAAATATGGATCAGTCGGTAATTGCCACAATTGAATCTACACAAAAGGACTATGAGGCAAAGCATGTTGAGTATGCTACAATGCTGAAATTTAAATGGTTAAAATATAAAAAACCATCTATCAAGAGGATTCCCAAAAGGCTAACCAAGGCCATGTTTGTTGAGGAGGTTGAAGACCTGATTATGTTATTAAATAGAATGGAAGGGTCATAAGGAGTTATTTATTTTCAACAATGGATGTGCCCCTTTATAATGGTTAATTTAGAAGAGAAATGAGAATTTTTGTGGGAATATTTCATATCAACATCTATTCATGCTCAATTTTTAACAATGACTATAAATATAAAAATGGGTAATCCATTTAATCTTACCTTCTATATGATGTCCTACTTTATCTATAATATTTCTTACTTCAAATTATTCCCAGGATTCCTAATACAAGCAAAATTTGATGATCATAGGGTATATGATGTATACCCACAATTGAGGCTATACAATTGGAAAGGAAATGTATGGTTGGTGAATGATGATTTTATTTCCCCTGTGACATACCTTTTTAAGACAAAATGGGAACAATATTGATTATTTTCTACTGCTAGGGAAACAATTCAGGAATATGGTTGCATTTTCATATAATATAAGTTATTCACATATTTTAGGGTGAGTGGATTTGAGGGACAACCCTTTAAATTACCTAGGTATGTAGATGACAAATGGGCCCTAATGGAATTGTCAATACAACTTACTCTTGTGAATAAAATGATTTCAAAGAAGCACAAGAAAAATATCAAGTTTCCTCTCCAAATTGGTAGATATTCATGCCCAAGTATAGTAAAATCCATATTGATGGAGGAAGAAATGGAGAGATTTCAAATGGAGATGTTCACAACGAAACCAAAATATGACATTAGATGGGTTATTAGTAATAGTGAACATGAGTCTCATTTTGAAGATTATTGGATAAATCGTCTAGATGAAGAGGAGGTCAGATTTAGATATTTATCCAGGATGACTCTAACCCAAATTATTGAATTCAAGATTGCATTGGTCCCACAGGGAATCATAAATGACAAGGATGTAGTGGGAAAATACTACCATGATCAGAAACTTGAATAAAAAATAATTAGCTCTATTGATTGGATAGAAAAGGAACCAGATAGTCCTTATATAAGGATCTCCAATGTGTTGAGAAGAACGTTGACTTAGTTAACTATAAAAGGTTTGGATATATCCCTACAAAATACCAAAATATTAAATGATTCCCAAGACTTGAATCTTTTGGAAGGAGATCTCCCCCCATTGAAGGAGGGAATAAAGAAAATGTACCCTTTAAATGGACAAGTTCTACAACTACTGAGTAGCAAGCCCACCATATGAATTATTGATGAATGGACATCAACAACTAGCAAGATTGGGACTTTAAGGTATTTTTTGGTGCAGAAAGCTGAGGGGATATTGTTGAAATCCATGCAAGATGCGTGTATCACTGAAGTAGTACCACTTCAAGTAAAGGCGAAGGAATTGATTTCACAAAAAACTCCCTCTAAGGTGTTACCAAGACCATCGGGCACTGAAAAGATGATGATAGGAGCTATAGCAAGTGCCAATATTCAACCTAAGTCACATGATGCCAAAGGAAGAGAAGCACCAGATCTCAAGGATTTTGAGAGAACCAAGAAGAAGGTTAAGGTGGTGTTGTAACATTCTTTGACAAGGGATTTTGGTGACCATGTATCAAGAAACCATAAGCATACAGAACTTGAAGTAATCCAACCTCCTATCTTGACTAAAGATAAAAAGAAGGTTGTTTCTTCATTGGCTCATCAAAAATTGTCATCCCAAACTCTTGAAAATGTGCAATCTACTCCTAGTGTAAAGTTTCCTAGTATGGTAGCATTTTCCTCCCCAATTGAAAATGTTCCAGAAATAATTGGCAATACTCAAATTCCTAGTCAGTGAGTTGAAGTTAAGAAGGAAAATGTACAAAATAAACTAGGAAGTAAGGAATTTGAAAATCCATAAAAAATAGATGATGATATAGTTTAGTTGTTTAAAGATGTGCCTGATTTAGAAATTATTGATGTAAATGTTAAGATTCATACAACTGAAGATATAAAAACTCCTAAGCATGAGGTGCATTTTCAAGATCCCCGCCAAACATCATATGCAATCATGAAGGGCCAACCCCAAAATTTTCAAATTAAAGTAATAGGAAGTGAGTTCCCTCAAGAGACAAATTTTCTAGAAGGAGTTGTAATTTAGGTATCTAATGAGATGAATAAACAAGATGAAATCCATCTTGAGAAGGGTAGATATTAGGAACTATAATTTGAAACTCAGCCAATAGAGCATAAAGGAGTTGAAGAACAGCCTCAAGAGGGATCATCCGTTAAACAACCACCAATAAGGGGTGAAGATATTGTGAAGAACAGTGAGCTAGTCAAAACCCCAAGTGTGGATAAAGATGCTCCAAAAGAAACTGCACACACCTCAACAAAAAACATAGATACATGTGCATTGATTACTTCTCATGGGGATCCAAAGTAGGTGTCAATCAAACATGTGGTTCTCATGGATAAAGAGAATCAATAAAAGGGAGAAATGGGTAGTAAAAAGCCATAAGATGACACTCTATCACAAGATCAAGAAAGAGTAAGAAAAATCAGATGTTGTCACACTGGGTCATGAAAATAAAATAATAAAAGTTAAAGAAACATCAAAATAATTGGTGTTATATTCTAAAACTCCACATAAGGATAAGAAAGGAAATGCTCTTATGGCTAGATGGCTGGGAGGAGTTCTTCAACAAGGGGAAAATAACATTACTCTAAAGGAAGCTTTAAGTATCACTAGTATATCAATTCCAAAGCCCAAGGAGTATTCAAAGAAATCAAAAACTATTAACAAGACATGAATAGATCAGTATGGATTAAGAACTTTAGAGGTTGTAACCCCTCATCAGGGGAAAAAAATATGATATCACTGAGATTGATTATGACAATCAACATATCCAGTTGGGAAAGCCTTCTAGGGAATCATTGAAACATGGAGTTTCAAAATTATTTGAAGGTTTGTTCCAAAATATTGATGAGGATAAGGCATCTAAAAAGAAATTAAAAGAACAAGTAAAAACATTAACCTCATGTTTGCATAGATTGGTAGGATAGAAAGATAAGTTATTACTGACATCACTCCTGAAATATTGGAAAAGATTGAAAAGGATACAAAAATGGTTGAGGCCGTAGATAAGTGGATAGAAAAATTATCCCAAGATGGTAAGAAATTAATTGAAAAAGCAACTGGCAGGTATGCCAAACTTTCTAAATCACTTAATGATATTGTTGAAGTTTTTGGAGAGTGTGATAATGAGTTGTTCTATTACGAAGGAATTTTCCCTAAATTAGAAATAATCAAATAGCTTTAATGAAGAATTACTGGAAAAAGAGGGAACATTGCCACCAGAGGAAAAAGGGACTAAATATGTAATGGAAGACTTGGCAAGGATCACAGTGAAAACTCTTAATCAAATTAGAGAAAGGTGGGAAACTGAGAAGGAATTGGTAGACAAAACCATTGAAGATATATATTGTATACTTGGAAAAATGGTATCTGATCAGCAAAAAATAGTTTATGGGAATTTGGGGGTTGATGTCTTAGCTCAATCCTTTGAAAAACATATTAAATAAGAGCATTGTTCCTATGATGTTTTCAAAATTATCACTTTGGTGGATAATAAGATTACAAAGTTGAATAAAGGGTTAAAGGAATCTAGACCAAGGATGTCTAAGTGCAATGATATATTGAATAAGAATCACTTGATATACAAGTATCACACTGGACCTGATGAAGATGAGATAATGCCACTATTTCAAGGGTATGATGCCTACATGGGGAGGTAACCAAAGTAAGATAAAGATGATGGAGATGAAGATTCATACGTGAAGACTGATGAGAAAGCTTAGGATTTATTTTCTTTGAAACTTTCTTTTCATCGTATTTCAATTGTTACTGTTGTTTCATGAAAACTGAATATCACTTTGAAGTTGTTGTTTTTAGACATGAATGAAATATGATGCAACACATTAGAATTTTATATGGATTTGATATAATCATAAATCTATTATTAAACATGTGTATTGATGTACTAGTTTGAGTTTTCTGTATTGTGGAAAAATAAAAATGGGGATTCTATAGGGGTCCCTTCCCATGAAAGATACATACATTTTCAAATACTACATCAAAAAGAAACTAAGAAAAGAAAAACATTCAATCATCCTCTACTTCTACTTTTAAATCTTCTGTAAATGGGGAAATTTTATTTAACAACATGTTCTTTCTCAGTATAAACTCATCTAATCCTTGAGTTGTTTGAGAAAATACAATTGACCCAGCCAAATTTTGAAACATCCATTATATTCTTTAGCTCTATCTTCTTCTAATAAGAAGATACCCAATACAGAAGATATAAACCACATTTATGAAATTTCATCTTCCCTTTTTCCTTGTAAGAAATAGAGTGATCAGGAATAGGTTGAGAAGAATAATTTTGAGTGGTTGGAAGAGAAAGTATTACAACCCGGGGACCTAGTGGAAGAAGGGACTTCGAACTAGACTCACCCTTGCATCTCCTTGTGAAAGGTGGATGCTCTCTTAGGAAAGGAACAAAAAAATTCCTTGAAAATTTTTTCTCCATCAAAAGAGCACACTGCACTGAGTGAATGGAATGTTGGAGAGCAGACTTTCCCTTACCTTCCTTAGTAGTATAAATTCATGCCTTGGAATGCTGATGAGATGAAGGCTATACTTCTTCCTCATCCAAAATGACAATTGAGGGCTAAGAGCTTGTTTTACCCTTATTTCCCCTTGCTGATGGCATTGGTATTACAAATTTTTGAGGTGGTACAAGTCTTTTTAGACCTTTTTCTAGAGAAGTGATCCGTCACTCCAATTCTTCCACTTTGTGAGAAATGGAAGGAAAAATATCAATCGAAGTCTTGTCCTAAAGTACATAAGACTCTCAGGGAACCTATTTCAACACAAATACTTTATTGCGTAGAAATGGACACTTGTACCCAGCCATCCCTGTCACAGTAGGCCTCCTCTCAATCCAAAATTTCTTCAATTCTTCTAGCATTTTTTGGTGCTCCCACCGGAAGAGATGACAATACATAGACTGAAAAGCTGAAAAAACAGGATTGATCTTAATCAATCTCAAGAGAAGGGAAATTCAAAACTCTTGATATGTCAAGGGCCCTTTCTTATCCAATGGGTCTGGAATTTCAAACAAATCCCTAAAAAATGCTTCATCTGGTCCCATTAAATGAAATAATTGCTTTAAATCTTCTGAGGATATTTCTTTCAAACTATTTGCCACAGTTACTCTTACCATTACACCAACAAAAATCTTCACAGTATCTTTTCAAGTCTAAAAATGGGAAGGGGATGCACACAAATGAAGAAATGAAGTTGAATTTATAATGAATATAGTACAAGTGACCTAAACTAGATGAAATCGTTGCCATTAAATGAATAGAGATTTCTTGCTCAGCTCGCACAAAGGAAGTAAAGACGAAACAATTGGTTATCAACTAAAAGAAATGGTCACATCATAGGTAGTTTAAATGTTCAAGGAGCTGCCATAAAAAGTGCTAACTTTTTATGCCATGTGTAAGGGTAAATAAGACAATGTGGCATCTAAGTAGTTCTGAGAGAATAAAAGAATCAAAATCACTTGCAATATTTTCACCTGACAACGTAGAATGGAATACTCTTTTGAAGATTCAAGTTTTTGGGGGGGAAACTGAAAACTAAGTGAGTGATTATATTGTATAAATACTTTGAGAATAATCTTGCATAAGGGGGGTTAAATTTTTCTAAGCTTTAGAAATATAAAGGATAAAACTGATTTGTACTATTTTAAGCCACATTAATCTGAGATACCCAAGTTTTTGTTCATCTATTCCTAAACCTTCATGCTAGGATGATTACACTGTACAGTCATTGGTAGACACTGAGGTCATAGGTATTGTTTACCCTTGTCAAAGTGTTGGATTTTCTTGAGTAAATTTGTGTGTATTCTCAATGAGCAGATTTTTTTAAGATGTGTTACTTTGAATCATTCATCTGCATTTCTATTGTAATCTTATACTATTAACTTCTCTAAAAGACATAAATCCTTAGCTTAGATAGTGATAATTTGGTAACTACAACTGCATTAATGACAGAGATTTATTTCATACTGCAGTAAACTATTTTAAATTCAAGTTGTATCTATTATATTTAAATATATTTTTCAGTTCTTGAGGGTATTTGGAGTGTATGTGATAAGAAATTATCAGTATTTTATCGAGAGTTTATCATGAAATTTTGTGTTTAGATTCTTGATTTTTTTTTAAAATCTTGTATTCTTGGGCTTCCATGAATACAAACCTTCTGGCTGAAGGAATACTTAGGATTGTGTGATTTATATCTTGCATCACGAACAATTATCTACAAAATTTGTCAAGATTCATTTGATTTTTCTATATAATCAAATTTATCCTACTTAACTTCCCATCCATACATCAAAATTAAAACCAATAACCATCATATCCACCTGAAATAGCCATTGTTTACATTATTTATGCATAAATTCTGAGGAAATTTATTCATTTTGTCCATCCTTTATCCAAAATATGTAGAAGTAAGTTGGAATTATGTCTGTCTTTAGTAACCTAGGCCTTCTTTAGAAGACATATGCATTTTCTAGCATGAAAACTCATGATATTTAGATGATGTTTGTATTGACCATGTCTTCTTGAGGCTTCCTTTTCACATCCCTAAGAAAGAGAGTCCAAATATTTTAGTTCTATCCATTTCTTTCATAAATACAGGTTACAAAATGGGAACTCTCACCCTGGCTGTAGGAAGAACCTAAAGTAGCAGGGTAAGTCATACCCTTAGTGAGGTGTTATCCAAAATTCTCCAAGTCTAAGTGAAAAAGAGGTTGTCATATTTATCCCCAGCTACAAAATGACTCAAATCTTGGTCTTTCTTTCTCTAAGCATCATGATTAGCTCGTTGATGTTGCTTGGCTGACAAGGATGGATCAATTTGGGTACCAACATGTCGATAATGGATTCATTAAGGAGCATGAATGTGTCAGGTGGTAAGGATTTTTGAAGGAAATGGTACTTTTCCCCCATGTGAGAGAGGATATCTTGATCCTCTTAACATTGAAGAATATTGATGACGGGAGATTCCTCTTCAATCATTTCTGACCAAATGAGAGGAAGTGTTTTAGTAACATGATTAGTTTGATAATTTAATGGACATAATGAAATAGTATTGACTAAAAAAATTTAGGAGGGATGGATATTGTGTCGTTGGTGTCCATAGGATCATCATGTGTGGTCGAGAATGATAGTTCATATTCGATGCTAGATGTGATGGTATTTTATACAAAAGATTCAGATGTTGGTTTCTCATAACCCAACATGTGTTTCTCTTATGGTTTGTAGGATTTCTAGATGATTAAATCATAGATTCCATGTTCATAAAATCTAAATCCAAAGCCTTTTCAGGCATAATGATGGAGGTACATTTCTATAAAGACATGGTTATTTAATAACCTGAAGTCTAATATGAATGGTATGACACAACATTGAGGATTTGGTTGTGAGGAGGGGTGATCAATGCCTCTATAAATGAGATTCATTTTTAGATAAATGGGACATTAGGAGATAACATCTCCAATGTTAGGCTCATACATGGGTTGTTTATCTAGTCTTCCATACACATTGGGCATAGGAAGTGAACTAAGCATGAGGAGAAGATACTCCCCCAACAAAGACACTCCATAAAATCATCAAGGGAGGAGTCATTTGGTAGTTTTGATGATGGGATGGATGTGCTAGTAGATGCCTCATCAAACAATTTTGATTTTGGAACAAGTACATCATTTGGACGATACATCATGTTGTAAGCTCTAAAGGGGTTAGGATCTATAGGAACTGTAAAGGTTTTACCCTCATGTTTGTACTTGAGGCATCGATGTAGTGTGGAGGGGCTACAACACATAACACGTATCTAGGTCGAGCCAACAATATGTTGTATTATAACTCTCCTTCTACAAGCTAGAATATTTTGGGAAAAGTTTTGACACCAAACTTAAGGAATAAGATGATTGTACCTAGCGTGGGAACGATTGTATCATTAAAGGCTTGGATATAACAGGGGTTTGGTAAGAAAATTTGGTTGAAGGTGTATCATGATATAGTATTAATAATGGTGATGTTATCAATCATGGCTCTTTTTACAAGGTCATCATTGACCTGGGTAGTGATGAAGAGGGGGAGGCCGTGATCTTCTAAGTATAGTGATAGTATTTCAGAAGTATCAAAGGAGATGGAAGTGGATTCCTGGAGAGTGCCTACTAGGTTTGCAAAGGGTTGGGGATCATCTTAAGGCACGGATATGGACTGAATGGCTTAATCATGGCTTATTTATGTGATGGTGAGGTATGAACTAGATCATATAGATACATCTTGACCAGACCTTGGTGTAATTGTTTAATAACAAATTTTTGAGCCTCAGTAGTGGTAGAAGGGGCAGAAAGGATGGTAACCTTAGTTTGGGAAGATGTAGTTTGATCAGATGATTTAGGAGTGAGGGAGATAGAAACCTTAGATTTGTTTTGTTCATAAGGTTTGTGTTCATGGGTGCATGTTTGGGTGGTAATATGAACCACGTCAATTTGATGAGGAAGGTTTTTACTAGAAGACCCTTTAGTAGGTGGTGATGATGAGGTAGGTACTATTTTTGTGCATGTTTTATGTTTTTTTTTTGTTTTTTTAATTATAAAGAGAGCAAACCTTTATCTACGAGGTTTTTGAAGACATTATGGAATGCTTTGAAATGTTCTATGAGATGTTCTAGTGTTTGGTGATAATCACAAAAGAATTCATAGTTATACTAGGAAGGCTTCCATCTTCGATAGTTGGAAGGCTTAAGTGGAGGAAGCGTTATGAGTGACTATTGAATAATTTTTTCAAGGGTTGATGCGTAGTATCATTTTGAAGCATATGTTGAAGGAAGAAATGCTTCATTTGATTTGGTGGGTTGTGGGGAGATACTAATTTTTGACAAAATTTCTCTAGTCATGTTGGGATGAATGGTTTTTTTATTTCTTGATGGTAATTAGGTAATTTAGATAAAGGATGTGGTCCTAGGATGGAGGGCTGAGATTTTTAGTCTTTGTGTTGAAGGGATGGGTTGGTTTCGAGATGTGATGGTAACCTTTTTGGAAGGAAGTGGAACAATCTTTTAAGGGTTACATACATGTATATTGAGCCAAAAAATCATCATAGAATTTTTTTGCAATTTGTAGGATAGGTTGTTTTTTAATTAAGAGGTTTTTGAATATTCCATAGGTAGGCTGTATGAAGAGGGGACAAGTGCTGATTCGAAAGATTCATTTCTGATGACAAATTTAGTGGGTTGTATGGATTTATTATCTGATGTTCTTATAGTGGGGTTTTCTGACAAAAGGTATGGGTGTAGAATTAGGAGTAGGTAGTGTTTTCATTAATTGTGTTGATGATATGATGGGCCTGAATATTGTTAGTTTTTTTGTTTACTAATCGATGGAGAATGGTTCACAAATGGTTATTCAAAAACATCAAGGTTTTGATTTTGAGGTGCATTAGGATTTGTCTAAATGTAATTCATCTTTACTGATTAGATCCTGAAGGATGTTAAAAAATGAATGACACCTTTCAATGTCATGTCCTTTGACCCTATGGTATTTACAATAATAGTTATCTCGGTACCAAGAAGGTTTTGAAATAGAAGTGTCAACCGGATAGATAGGTGGAAGAAGTGATCATGTTAGCAACGAGGATTCTTCAAAACCCACACTATATGATTCATCGATAGGAGTATATTTTCATTGAGGAAGAGAGTGTTTGGTGGTTAAAAATTCTTTGGAGGTAGATTTGATAACCACTGCATTGGCTGATGGTTTGGATGTAAATTTGATTTTTTGTTTCTTTGGTATAAGGTTTGACTCTACCTTCTTCAAGGGCTTAAAGATCAATTTTGTCAGCCATTGCAAAATATTCATCTAACATCTAGAAGGATTGGATTTTGGAGTGTATATGAGATATGTTTGGCATAAGAATGAGTGCATAATTTTAATTAAATTTGTTTATGTAAGGGAAAACAAATAGTTGATTTGATGATGCCCCTCCAATGGGAAATAAAGTATGCAATGGACTCATCTATCGAACTATTTTATTTCATACAAGTCAGAAATGGTGATTTTATGAGTTATGTTTCATTGAAAATGGTGTTTGAGGAATAGTTGAGCGAGTTGTGTGAATGAAAAGAGTGTATACTTCGAGATGTTGTTATGCCAGTCTAAAGGAGGGCCTTTTAGAGACATAGGGAATGTTCTAAGCAACAAGTCCTGATCATGAACTATAAGGTAATAGGCATGACAGAAATCCCATATATGTTTATGAGGATCTTCCTTACTATAGAATTTAAGGAACTTAGGATAGTTCTTAGTGAGGAGGATAAGATTTTTATGATATGGACAAATGAATAGACTTGTTGCATATTTGTTCATATAATAGTGTGTTCTTAGGACCCATGGAAGTGGCTTCGAGGCTAGATATTTTGTTCATTAAATCCTAAAGAGGTTTTTTTTTGGTTTTTACTGTGTATTGGATGGGGATGGACCAAGTTGATTATATGAAAACTAATTGGGTTTTTGGTATGGTTGATATTGTTGAGGGATGTTCTGCTGAAATGGAATGTTTTGTTAAGGAATATTTTTTCGAGGAATGTTATAAATGGGTTATGAAACTAACAGCTGTAGAAATGTTGAATATATTAATGTTGGAATAGGCATGGAAGTGTTGAAAAGGGGGTTTGATTGTTGGGGGTTTGTTTTGGAAAGGCATTAGATGTGTGAATAAGAGGTTATGAATGTTGTGGAATGTTATGAAGGGGGGATAGAGGTAATGAATAAGTGGTTGTGACTGTTGTGGTATATTATGAAAAGGAATAGAGATATGGATTAAAAGGTGGAGTTTTTTTGACGTATAGATTGAGAAGAAACGAGAATAGTAGATGATTGTTATGAAGAGGGGGAGGATAGTAGAAATATAACTAAGTATTAATAAGTGGGGTTGATGTGGAAAATATACATAACTATGTTTTGAACAACAAATGTATATTATTGCGATGGGGGAGGTTGAGATACACTTGATGGGATGACTAAGAAACTTAGGAGAGGAGTTTGAATAGTGGAGGAAATTGGAGGTATTTTTGTGGATGAAGATGTATTCATGTTATTTTGAGGTGGTGTAGAACCATTCGAAGGGAGTGGTGAAGATGTGGATTGTTGGTTCATCATGTTTTGTGATGAGACTACGTTAAGGTAGAAGGCAATAAGAGGAGCTTAAGACACAACATTAGAGGTTTCTAATTGAGTCATAATTAGGATCAATGATATGGGTATAAATACACGAGGGATTAGGTTACATAAGGTCATGGTTTGGGTAAATATGGTTAAAGGGTGAAAACCTCCTGGCAGTAAGGTATGAATTAAGAGCAATAGGGTTTGAATCCAAAATTTCAAAAAAGATATGATCCCCACTATTAAAGAAAACGATACTGAAAGGGTCTGGTGTTTCAAATGAGGAAAATTGGTTACTGGTGAGAATGTGGAATTTCCTTGATCGAGAGGCCATGAGGATGATAAAAATGCTTCGTGTTGATTAATGAGTTGTGTAGCATCTTCCATACATGTTTGAGCTTGTTGTAAAGCTCGCCGAGTGTTTTCTATGGATTATTGGAATCTATTAGTCATATTTTTTGTTATATTTTTAGAGCTTTGGATACGAGACTATTGTCTTGTAAGAACCATGGAGACAAACAATCACCTAATAATGAAAGAAAATAAAAACTTGATGGTTTATTTACAAACAAAAGACAAGTCACAAAAAAGAATTTTTCGATAATCTTGATTAATTTAGAAGAAAAGTGAAATGTGTAAAATGACTAATAAGGTCTTAAGAAATGTCCTTCTAAGGATGGTTTTGCATAATTTTTTAAGGTTAGAGTCCTTATATATACCCAAAGGTACGTGAGGCCCAAATATGTGTTGGTGGTGTCGGTATGGGGCCTAATATCGGGGCCTACCCTTAACTTCACGATACCGCAACCATAAGGTATTTTTGGTGCTTAGCCAATATACCAACAACCAATAATTTTTAATTAGTTAGGAAACTGAGTCAATTTCCTTATTGGGTGATGAAATCCCATATAGTTTCACCAAGGTATGAATTTTATGTTTTGATGTGATTTGGTTGTGTGTGTGGGGGAGGATTAAAGTGAATGTAATCTATTAATATATTAACTAAGCTATGTGATTAAGTAGGATGAAAGGTTTGTTTTAAGACCAAAATAAAGATTGATTTCGATGAGAGAAGAAAAAAAATAATTCAATGCTTTGAAAGAAAAAGTAAGGATAGAAACACGCCTATTAAACACTTCCTTTTAAAAAATTTAAATTTTTGATTTTTTTAGCATAGCAACAGCACAGAAAGAAAAATCCCCCAAAGCAATAACCTGCAAGGGTTAGTAGAAAACAGAAGACAAAAGAAAAAATGGATGTTAGAGGCTGACTACTAAGTAATTGAAAAGCAATCATAGAGATCATCGGAGATTGACATGAACCGTGGGTGATTCACACTGATCATTGGTGATTTAACTAGATCACTGGTGATTATAGAGAACAAGGTCTAGATGAATGAAAAATTAAATTATAAATGAAAGAAAAAGGGATTAAAGTCCCACTAGTGTGTTCTAGAATGTGTGAGAGAGTTTTTTTATTTCCAACTTTAACCTTAATAAAAATAAAATAAAAATAGCTAACCAACCTCAAAAAGATTGCGGAAGTTACCAATACCCGTGAGATGGATGATGTTAATCTTGATGGATGGTTGAAGTTTTTTGAGTCCAAACGAATGCATGATTCATCCTTGTCCTAAAAATCACTATGCAATCAAAGAAACTAAACAAAAGATATTAGATAAATGGATGAATGAGATTATTGGAAAAGGCTGATTCTAGGAATCCAAAGGGACTTCCTTAGAGGATGTCATCTTTCTTTTAGACAATTAAGTAGATTGATAAAGGTATATGATAAAGATATGTGCAGTAGAAAATGATGGATAGGTAGTATATAAGAATCTCTAGAACTCAAGGTTGAAAGGTAAGTCACGTGCAACTTTGAAGGTGGCCCAGGAAAGGGTGGATGTGATCTAAATGGACTTGAAGTAGTCTTACAAGAATTCCTTAGTCTCTTTTTGAATGTAATGGAGGAACTCGATCTGATCCTCAATGTATAGTTTCATCGACGACAAATCAAATTATGCACAAAGTTAATTCATGGGAGGATGTTATGTTATTCCTAGAAAAGGGGTATTGTACTATAATAAAGTCATAAATTCTTGTAATTAGATGAGAATGAACAAAGAACCGCCATTTAAGAGAAATCCATACTTGCGAAGAATAAGTTAAATGCAACGATATTGATAAAACTGATAATAAACTAACAAATTGATAAAAATATGTGTTTTAACAAGGATCATCAGTGACTCAGGTTAGATCATCAGAAATATATAAATTTTCAAATTGATGAAAAGATCTATTTTGACAAGAATCGTAGGCGATTGAGGCTAATCGTCGGCAATTATGGTAATCACTAGCTATTACTGCTAAAATAGACAGTTTATATAAAAATGATAAATGAAGGTCTAAATTTATATATTTTTTTTGTTTTTATTTATGTTTAATTAGAACGTAAATGAAAAAATTAAGTATATAAATACCTTAAGATGTGAAATTGATCTATTCCTGAAGGTTGGCAGATGAAAAATGTTATCAAAAATGTTGGATTGATAATATTTGGAGGTTGATACAAGCTTATGATGATCTCTGGAATGTCTTGAATTCACTAAGGAATCAAAAATGTGGTGTAGATATGAGAAAAAGGTTTCTAAAAATATTTTTAAATGGAGGAAAACATGTTTTTATAATCACTAGCAATTGGTTAGAATCGTTGATGATCTATATTTTTCAGGGGAAAAAAATTAGAAAATGGTTGAAACTGCATCTAAACATATCTTTTGGATTTTTGACAAAGGAATGTGGTTTTGGGAAGGTTGTAGATGAGATGTAGAGATTAGGATATAGGAATAAAATAGATTTAGGTTTTTTTTAAATGGTTATGGTAGATTTCAAGTGGTTGGTTTAAAGAAAGTAAATAGTAATTTCATAGGGGTGTAAAATTATTTTTACGGAGGTATGGATGAAGTGACTTAGGATAATTATTTATAGATATGTTCTTAATTGAATGAAAATTGAATAATGTGAAGTATGTAGGTTGATTAAAAACTAGTTTCTACACCCATATGTATAGGAAGTACGGTTAAAGGGAAGGGTAATACTTTTCATCAAGTACCACTTTGTGTATGTCTTGCATCAAGCTCAATAAATTGCATGAATCTATGTGTGTAAAGATTATAAATATGTACTATCTATTAAACCAAAGTGAATAAAAACATGTATAATGTGAAGTGCTAACAATGCAAGCTATGTATACAGGTCTTATTTTTATGTTTTTACAAAAAACATGAATATTTTTGTATTTTGTAAATATGTCAGTGTTTTTTGAATTTTTGAATGTTTAGCTATGTACATAGAGAGGGGTAGCATAAGAGATGCCCAACGATAAAATCCTAAATATGTGAATTAATTTTTAAAGAATATGAAGGATCATACCTCAATTGTGCCAAATAATGTGACTAAAATGCAAGTGGTGCAGTAATAGTGATGTATGCCAAAGAAGGCTTGAGAGAAGAACTCAGTGAATTAGATCCATGAGAAGTGTGTGAAGTACAATACTTGAATGAAGTGCTAGAAAAAAAATTAATCCTATAAATACCATTTATAGTAGAAGATCTATGAGAAAACATAGAGATAGCATGTGAACTAGAGGACCTATGTGGGATCTTATGAGATTGTAAGCTACTAGAGACAATGTGTGATATTGAAGGCCTATAAAGAGACCTAGGAGGGATATATCCACTGGTGATAGTGTGTGAAACCAAAGGCATATTGGGAGACCTATAATAATAATATCCACTAGAGACAGTGTGTAAAACCAAAGACCTATCCATAGGTGCATTAAATGTAGGGTTAGAAATTGTAAACGAATGGTTGAGTAAGAGAGGAGAAGGATCCTGAAATGAAATACCTTGAATTATTACAACCTTCTGATTATGAATAAACTTAACACATTGTTGGATGATCAATGGAATATTGTTAAGAGAATGTATCCAAGGGAGACTTAAATGCAATGCACTAGAGATAACAGTATTAGAAACCAAGAATGAAACCAATGTAGTAACAAAACCTATTGTAATAGGTAAGTAATGCATCAATAATGAGGATTATAATAGACTAAAGTTTTCTTTGAAGAAATTATAAGAGAGTGAAGTAGCTTCAAAGAGAAAACATTATCCTTGTAATGTGGATCAAACAAAACACTAGGTGTATGTACTTGATTAATAGAGATAGAAATGGACTTATTATCTACAATTGATGTAGGGATAATTGGTGTAGGAAGTATAATCAGTTTCATCTATATCAGAGTCACTAAAAGAGATAATGAATGTAGGATAGGATATGTGAGTTAAATATCAATCATTGCATCCTAAGGGTGATCATAAGAGTATGGTGGTGATAACACATGATGAGTATTTTTTACTTTTGAAGTAGACTTTTCATTTTTATGATTAGGAAGTGGATCATTGAATATTTTCAATTTTACATTATTATTGGTTGGATTTGATTTAATATAAATAGAATTAAATATAATTTAAGAGTAACTACTATAACAAATGATATCTAGATAGTTAATTACAATAATGTACAAGCACCAAGAATTCAATAATGAAAAACCCTAAGCAAATGAGAGAGGGGTGATGACTTCGTTGATTTTGGTTGATCTGGAAGTGATCAGGACTATTTAAGTGATGAATTTGGATGGAAACAATGTCTATATTGCTGATTGGTCGTTCTAGAACTTGGGTTATACAAGACAGGAATGCCCATAGGAGGACAAGAGCACCCCATGCATTAATGACTAATCTAGGTGCCTATGTCTGATCAAATGATCATGTTCTGTATTTTTTTGGGTCATAAGGTCTATGCTCCAATATTCACTTTATCACTCTAAATTTGTTTTTAGGGTTTTGATCACACATGTAACCTGTAAAATAGATGAATATCCACACATTTCCATAAAACACATCAAATCTAATAAAAAAGATGTAGAATGTGGAGTCAGACTGACCCCTATGGTTACTTAAAGAGTGAACTTATGACCGAGTGCTGCACTACATCTCAGACTCCATGAAGTTCTTTATGTGTGTGTGTATCTGTGTCATGTGTCTTAGGTTGCCCTTACGAAAGTTACACGATGATAGTGGGCTAAATCTATATTGTCCCTAGTATGAAAAATGTGGTAGATGGAATAGAATGAACTCCCCTCTTATGTAGTATATGTAGATCAATGTAGTCATTATCCCTTGTGTGGATGTGCTAGATGTATTCCTTGTAGTGTTATTATGCCTTTGTGCGAGTTTAGATGGTAATAGATAATGATTATAGTGTTTGGCCCCTTATTTTTAAGAAGTAACTAAGTATGTATATGATTCCCTTGTTTGAATTTTGTAATTGACAACTGAAAGGCAGCCCCAAAGTGTCAAAAGGTGGCCAATAATTGAAAAGAACCCAAAAGATTAAGAAGAATAAAGAGATGGACAAGAGCACCCAAGAGGGATAGGAGTGCCTAGGCACTTTTTTCATAACTAGGTGCTAGTGTTTGAGGCCATCAAAATATAAATCAGTCAAGTACCGACAGAACTGTAAGATGTTTAAAACCAAAATGATGCTTATTTAAGATCATAAAAAGTAAAGTGAAAGAAATAAAGCAATCAAAAAGCCAAAAGGAGTTGTTAACCACTAGTTTTCTTGTTTAGGAATCATGTATCTAATAACATGCTTTAGGACCTAGAAATGTACCCAAGTGCATACATTTTGTGTTTATATTTATCCCCACTTTATGTTATTGAGTGAATACTCGATAGTATAAAGTAGATAGAAGATGTGTACCTTGTAAACTAGAGAGGAGTGTAGTTGATTGTGTGTCGAGTGGAAAAGTAGCCACGTGAAGCGTGAAGTGATTTTAATGTGAATCTTGTTAACTATGAAAATGAGGTTGACGTTAGGGGTAAATTATATGCGTAGTGGTGTACCATGTGAGCTTGTGTTTGTTGATATGAGCTACTTCTTGTTGCTTGTAAGGATAAATCTACAAAAGAAGGGAAAAAGAGTAGTCAAATTCCTATATATGAAAAATCATAGTAGTGTATGTATAAGTAAGTAAAGTGTGTGTAAAAGTGGTAGCTAAGGAAAGTGTGTACCTGATATATGAGAGAATATAAGGTAGAAAGTTGTCCTAGTTATCTTGGAGATGTTTCAGATTTGGGTGTCCTACCGCAAAGGGTGAGGTTTTTCGGTAATCTCACGCCAAGAGAAAGTTTTTTTGGGAAATATCATGCCAAGGACGAGCTTTGTAGGAGATATCACACCAAGGGTGAGATTTTTGGGAAATATCACTCCAAGAAAAGAGTGTTGGCAAGAGGGGTCCATTTTCTCTCCTTCCATGATACTTCTCAAATGATAAGTGTCACTACAAATTAGCACGTTCCAATTTGTTACCGAATTGTAACCATATTATAACTTAATTTGTAACTTATAACTAAATTATAGCAGAATTGTAACTAAATGACTAAATTCTGTAATTGAATCCAAGTGTTTGATATTGTAGATTCATATTGTAAACTACTGAAAACTATAATGAACTGAGAAACTATTTAATATTTCCCCCATGACACAAGTTCCCACCGTTCCTATCTAATAATGGGCACTAGTGTATGCTCTGTGTTTGTGATCCAAGTCTGATTTTTTACCACTCTATAGCTATGTTCCTTTTCCAATTTTCTATCGTGTTGTTCTATTCTAGAATTTTTTACTGTTGGAAGGGTGATTTGCTCACCCAATAGTTTCCCCCCTCATTTGGGGTGCATGTGACAAATTTAAGAGGATGTGACCTAAACGAGAGGACTTAACATGAATATGCATATCATAGATTGGATACCTATAGGGGGAAGGGGATGTGCATGGTAGAAACCAAGGCACATGTAAATAATATAGGCTAGAAACAAGTGTTAGTCTAAAAGAGCTAGCATGTAATAAAAAACAAGGTAACAAGATACTATAAAGACAAGAGGGACAACGAAAATTGGGTTGCATACATGAGACATCACTTGTAATATCACAAGACAACCATGGCCAAAGTGGCCATAAACAAACAATGGTAAACAATAGCAAACAAGAAGTGATATATAACAATGGTTGTATAGAATCCTACAAGGAAAATGCTACACATGAATCATCCATTAGCATATTAGAAAGATAATTTTATTATGTCAAAGCATGTATATATCAATGAAAATTAAGTGCTAGTGATAAGAAATAGGAATTACTATAACAAAAGGACCTGTGATGTGTAGAGTATGAGAGTAGTGAAGGTAGATGACCCTAGGAGCCTTGGTGGTACTGGTAAAGAGTAGTGTCAAGCATCATATATTGTGTAATAATTTGTAAGATTATTGATTTCACATCAAGATCGTATGTGTGTATAGAAAAATATAATGACATACTGAGTATCCAGGTAACATAGGAAACAAATTCCAACATGTAAATAATATAAGCTTAACAAGAGTAAAGACAACTAAGATGTGTAGATGTTGTATGAATGCAATGGTGTGCTGTGATATGCAAGATGTATAGATGAGAGGGGATATTTTTCCCCTAGTAGATGTGTGTGATGTGAGTTTAATTTAAGAATTGTTTCCTCAACAGTGAAGTATGAACCGTAGAACAAGAGTGAGTCATCGGGTAACAAAGGCATTACATGTTATTGAGAGTAGATGCTAGGAAAGATTTACCGTGAAGCTTAGGGCATGAAGCATAAAAATAAGTTATGAGTAGATGATAGAGGTAGCCAATAGTGATAGATGGGGGGAGAAAGTTTTATGCCCCTAAGTGTTTAAGTGACAGAGAGCTATCTGATGATAGTTAAGTACAAGGGCCCCTTATCTAGTATCCAAGAAGGAGAAGGCATGTGACCATGGTCTAGGACCAGTTGTGTAGGAGAGTAAATATGTGTATAAGAGGGAGAATTATGTGGTAACAGAGGTGGAGAATACCTATAAGAATGGGCTGCCTAGGTAGGGGACTAAGGTCAAGGGGATGGACTAATGGACTGACGGGGATGATGGGGTTGTGATGTAGGTCATGTATGAAAGGGAGATCTAGGTTTGGAGATAGATTTATACTTAATAAGTGGTGGAGGCCATGATGTTATGAATGGATTTAGAAAAAAGGTGAGAGTGTGACCAGTTAATGGTGTGCGCGATGGAATGCCTTGAATGGTGACAACTTGCTTGTTATGAATGAACTCAAGGAATAAGTGAAGCATGAAATGGATAATTTGGGTAGGTTGAAACCAAGGGATACCTAAGACCATGTCAAATCGCTTGATTTTATATGTAACAAGGAATGATGTCAATATGGTAAGGGAACCAACAGTAATGGTAAGGACAACATGTTTGTAATAATTAGGGACTAGAAATGTGATTTGAGAGATTGAAAAGTAGATAGCTAGTAATACTGCCACAGAGCATAGATTGAAAAGGGTCGAGGGATGTACCATAGTATTGTTGACTATATGAGTACTAATAGAAGCATCAATTTGAATCGAATAAGAAGAAAATGTAGCATGGTAGTCATGATTTGAGAATGTAATAACTAGTAGCGGCATGTCAGTAGTAGCAATAAGAAAATCAAGGGGTACATATGAGGGAGGAAACACCGCATGATATGTGTTATTGGTAGAGGAATCACTAGGTGACTTGTCATGTTTTAGTAATGAGTCATTAAATATTTTACTTTTTTAATTATCATCGACTCGTTTAGAAGTAAATGGTTCTGGAAGCTCGATCGCATTTTTATTAATACGATATTGAATGAGTTGTTTGATCTTAAAACATTGTTCAATAAAATTCCCATTGCATTGATGATAATCACAACATGCGTTTTCAATGTAATTATGTCCACATGGTCGAGAAGGATCTAGATTGATTTTTGGAGGAACAGTAATCATATTTATTTTGATAATTTGTGGTAATAGGAGGTGAGTTACACAAGGTATCCTAGTAAACGTACACCTCATGGATTGCAATTGAGTGTGGCTGGTGTAGAAAAATGTTGATAGTAGCATTAGAGTCAGTATGCTTAGTGGATTATTTGAATGTGGATTGTGCTTGGACATTTTTGGAGGATGAATTGGAAGAAGTATCATAATATTTCAATTTTCCCATAGATAACAGTTTTCTATCACATGGTTTGAGGGTATGATACAACTGATCAAAAGAAGGAGAAGTCTCAAAAATGAGACTCTCTTAGAGTGGAGGAAAAATACTTTGGAAGAATAGATCTTGCAATTCTGAATTTGATAGAACAGTATTCATTATTTCAAGGTTATTCTTATACTGTACGACATAATCCATAAGATGTTCATTAGATCCTTGTTTGATTTTAGCTAGTTGTGCATAAAATATCTTAGTGTCGATATTCATAGAAAAATGAGTAAGGAATGTATTGGATAAAGATGTAAAAGATGTTACCGAATGGATAAGTAGATCATAGAACCATCGCATAACATAGTCATGTAAGTGTTAAGGAAATTTTTTTACAGTAATGTAAGGTCATCAACATAGTTAAGACATGTAACATGAAAGGAGAAAAGGTATTCATGTGGGTTGTCATGGTCATTGAAGGTTGGAAGCTTAGGTGTGGAAGAGTTAGGAGGTAGTGGATAAGAGGAGATGATAGGTGTAAAAGGGATATGAAAGAGCAGTGAAGAATCAAAAGATGGAGAGGAGGATGAAGAGGCTCATTATAACTGGAAAATTTGAGCTTGCAAATCATGGTAAAATGAAGCTAGGTCCTAGGTTCCGGAAGAGGATTCATGTCTTGTGAGAGAAGTAATTGGGAGGGTAAAGTGGGTTGTAGGGGTAGGAATACAAACAAAGATAATAGATGTAAGTGGAAGAGTGCTGGAAGAAGGAGGTGTAAACATCACAATAGGAACAAAAGTATCAGTAGAGACTAGAGAGTTAAGCTTAGCTAACTGTTGGCCTCATCACAAGTAGCGAATAATAAAAGATATAGGTCTTGAGGGTTTGAAACAAGATGGACATTGTGATCATGGAGATCTGCATAAGTAAATGGTTCAATAATCTTGGACATGGAAGGTAGGGTTTAAGCGAAGGGGTTCACCAAATGATTTAATCTAAATATAATTAAATCTAATTTCAGAGTATCTACTATAACAAATGATATTCAAGAAATTAAGTATAATAATGTACAAGAACCAAGAATTTAATAATGAAAAACCCTAAGAAAATGAGAGAGGGATGATGACTCAGCCGATTTTGGTTGATTTGAAAGTGATCATGACTGTCTAAGTGTTGGATTTGGTTGAAAACAATGCTAAAATTGTTTACTGATGGTTTTGGAACTTAGGGATGTACAGAAAAGGAGTCCCCACAGGAGGACAGGAGCGCCCCTGGTGTTAATGGATGATCTTAGTGCCTATGTTTGATTAGATGATTATGTAATAGATTTTTATGGGTAGGAAGGTCTTCTCTCTAATATTAGCTCTGTCATTTTGACTTCACTTTTAGGGATTTGATTACACATGTAACCTGTAAAATAGATGACTAAATGCACATGCCCACAAACCACATCAAATCTAATAATGAAGATGTAGAATGTGGATTCATACTGACCCTAAAGATCACCCGAAGAGTGAACTTACGACTAATTGTTGAACTACATATCAGACTCCATGTAGTTCTTTGTGTGTGTGTATCTGTGTCTCGTGTCCTAGGTTTCCCTTATGAAAGTTGCACGATGATAACGAGCTAGATCTAGATTGTCCTGAGTATGTAAAATGTGTGAGATGGAATATAATGAACTCCCCTCCTATGTAATGTATGCATATCAATGCATCCCTTATCCCTTGTGAGGATATAATAGATGTATACCTCTTAGTGCTCTTATGCCTTTGTGCAAGCGTAGATGGTGATAGAAAATGCTTATAGTGCTTGACCCCTTATTTAGAAGAAGTAACTAAGTATATATATGATTCGCTTGTTTGAATTTCGTAATTGACAACATAAAGGATGACCCAAAGTGTTAAAAGGTGGCGAATAAGCAAAAGGAACCCAAAATAGTAAGAATAAGAAAGATAGAGACCTAAACGCCCTAGAGGGACATGATCACCTAAGTGTTTATGTCACTGGGCACTAGTGTCCGAGGCCATCAAAAGGTAAATCAATCAAGTGCCGATAGAACTATAAGATGTGTAAAACCAAAAGGATGCTCATTCAATCTCAGAAATAGTAAATTGAAAGAGATAAAGAAACCAAAAGGCCAAAATGAGTTGTCAACCACTAGTTTTCTTTCTTATGAATCATGTATACATTAGTATGCTTTACGACCTATAAATGTACCCAAGTGCATAGATTTTGTGTCTAAAATATTAGAAGATCAATGGTGTCATACCATTAAATTAAATTAAATTTAATAATATCTTGAATCATGTGAAAAATTTTGATATATTGATCAGTGAGGTGGCCAATACAACGATGATAATAAAATTAAGCATTAACATCAAAACTATTACTTTGAATATTTCTTGTGTCAACATAAAATTGGGAAGGGAGTGAAATGATATTATCCTCAAGTAGTTGTTTCAATATAATGCATGGATCACAATATAAATGTGCAAATTATCATTGTGTGGTTTCTACTTGTAGCTTAGTAGGCTAAGCAAAATCATTTAAAATTTCCTTAGAGGTAGCCTTAGTATCAATAGTCTTTCCTTTGAATGTATATTTTCTTGGAAACTTTTCATTAGATGTATTAAGTGTGCTATCAGTGTACTTGAATTTTTTCATATATAACAACTTAGTTTCATGCTCTTTGAGTGCGTGACAAAAATGGTCAAATGATTGAAATTTCTCAAATATGACCAGTTCTTATAAAGGAGAAAGAAATATTTGTGTGAAGATATCTTGTAATTCACTGTCGGCAAAGATATTTGCCATTTTATTAAGAATGGCCTTGTAATTTAAGACATAATCATCAAGAGGTTATTTAGATCTTTATCACATTTTATACATTTTTACATAAGAAATCTTGTCCCCAATGTTGATAAATAATTGTTGCAAAAATTAATTTTCTAAAGTAGTAAAAGAGTACACAAAGTTTATGGGAAGATCATAAAACCATTACAATGCAAATTCCTTGAGACTTCTGGGGAATATATTGGTAAGTAAAGTTTCATAATATGTGTAACCATTACAAGCCACATGAAATTATTGAATATATTCTATGGGGGAACCTTTTACACTGAATAGATAAGAAATTTAGGAGAAGCAAAACCAAGAGGGAAAGGATAAGAAGCCACTTTAGGTACAAGTGGGTTATGAAGAAGTGAAGTGAAATTCATACCATGAGGAAAGGTAAATGAATTTTTTTGTAATTATAATATTTGATCTTAAAATGTATTAACAAGGGTTTCAAGAGCCTATGTACTAGATGAAGAAGCATGTGAACCATTATGATTGTATATAGGATGTGCAGTAACAATAGTGGTTGCATGAATATGAATAAATATAGTGTGCATTGAAAGATTAGGCCACCTCAAAGATGTATGAACCATAGATGTAGGAATAGTATATTTTTGTAAAGTGGAAGAGGGTTGAGAGATATCAAAAAGGATTCGTCATAAGATTTATGATCACGAGAAATCTTATAAGCATGAAAGAGTTTGATAATATGTTTAATGTGATGAGAATTCTCACAAAGTTGAACAAGAAATTTATATAAGAGTTCAAATTGGTCTTGATCCACAACATTGTCCTCATCATTCTCATAATCATAAGAATGTTCACTAATTGTTTCAATTTCATGCAATATGATCTCTTGAGAAAGAAGATCAAGGATAGATATGGAAATAGGTAATGAAGAAGAATCCATAAGAACACGATGTTTATGAATAAGAGGTGAAATATAAATATACTCAATGGGTTGATTTGTAAACTAATAACTACACCTAAAGGGCATAGGAATAAATCATACATGAAAATTGAGAAAGTACCAAAAAGAAAAAACAACATACATTTATGAGAAAAGTGAAACCTTAGGGAAACTAGTGTTCAGAGCTTGATGTCAAATTCAAGATTCAAGTTCACAAAATGTTTACACCCTTATTAAAAAAATATATTATTGAGTTAAGTACACTGAAAGGATTTAAGGAGAGCTATAGGAGGTTACTATGATTAATTAACTTCCAACATTAATTATGTAATGTTATAGCGATACATTAATTTTCACAAGTAGTGTATACAATATACTATAAGCTCAAAAATACAAGAGAATGAGTGCACTTAGATGATTACATATGAATATGGGAAGTTATGGGTGTGAAATTTATTAAAACTAGGAGATCGAAACTTGTAAGTAATTCATCTATGGAACCATAGTAAGAAAGTGACCTAGCATAGGATTATATATGTCTATCGGAACTGTTTGTAAGGTTTTACACATGTTGTATATTTTTTTCCTTGCTCTAAATATTTCTCTGTAAATTTTTGAGATTTTCACCTACCTATAAATTTATGTCACTATCAAAACCTAGTTGTCACTCATGTTTTGAATCCCTTTGAATATTTTGAGTAATATCTCAAACATTAGCAATGGGTAAGAGATCATGCAAAACAAACATTAGTTGGGTTGAAGTGCAATCATTGCACCACCGACATTGACACTACTCCAAAGAGACCTTAAACCACACATCATTTTCCAGCTATCATGTGATATCTAAATGATTGCAACTAGATTTGGCAATTATAACCTCTTTGATAATGCTTGGATTGAGTTTCACTATTGTCAACACTTGAAATGAGGATGTTTGAGTGTTTGCAAATGCGGTAAGTTGATTCCTTGATCCAGTATAATGATTCAAACATGTATTGATTTCTACCATAATGATTATTGATACAAATTGGAGATATTTAGGGGTCATTGGGTTCCTTTCCTACTAGTGTTTGTAATAAGAGTTCATGAGAATGACAAATTTATAAATGATATAGGGCTAATTGTCATGGAAAGGTTGGTCCATAGGGGTTAAGTGATCCAACAAAGAATATCACATTGAAAGATCGAATGGAGGATATGTTATTCCAAAACTATATAAGTCAAAAAGGACCATAATCCTCAAGCTGACTAAAGTGGAAATTTTTGGAGAGGGATGAAAAACATAAAAAATGAAGGTTGCAACCTGTCAGGTGGAGTTTGTTTATGGATTTTTTACATTTAATTCTCATAATATGTCGACATATCAATTTTTATGAATAAGCAAGGTAGACAAGAGACCTCGGGACATACTAAAGGGGGATATAAAGAGTGTTTGACATAACAAGAGTGCATTGTCAAAACCAACAATGTCAAAGGCTAAGCTACAAAATTTGAGTGACTACATTTTACAAATCTCAACCTAGAGACCTCTTCCTATGGCTTACCCACTCCTAAATTTCATAGATAATACAATAGAGCTCTATGGATATCTCTATCAAGTCCATGAATTTTGATGTCTTCTCCAACTCTTGATATTTTAAGTTTGGGTTTCTCTTAAGCTCTTTCTGCTCTCCCTCATAACATCACTTTCTTTATATTTACCTTTCTTCCCTAGTTTCAGAGCTTCATGTGGTCTTCCATGGAGATACTCTCTCTTTACCATTATGTAAAGATTATTCCATACTAACTTTCTATATAGTCTCTTTAGAGAAAATCGTTTCTTCCTACTTCCAAATCCTTTACCTTCAATTGCATTGTTTCACCTCAAAAAATTTCTTATATATCACCTCCTTGAAAACTCCCCACATTAAAACCATGTCCTTATGTCATTCTCCTACTTTCCAAAGATCTTATTAAACATTTCCATGTTGTGCATGCCACTCCCTATCAGAATAGGAATCCATGCATGTAATCTCAACATGCCACATTTTAATGTAAGCTTATCCACTACATATTGGTTAATTATTAAAATTCAAGAGTCCCCACAGTCAACTCAACTCCTTTTTCCCTATGCCTTTCTCTTGTGAAACTTTTCAAGCCTTATGCACCTTGGAGGGGTTGGGGGGTTGGGCCCCTATATATCTATTCCATCTTATCCGAAGGGGGAGGGGGCCTAGATATAGAGTATAGGGGGATCCTTCGGATAGTCGCCCCATATAGTTAGATTAGATAGGGTCTAACTATGATCGAGTGTCGACTCTATATATAGTCGCCCCCCATCTATATAGTATAGATAGGGGGTCAACTAAGTGGCGGCTATGGCTATATCCCCTATCAATTTAAAGGATCTCACTGAACACCTCGCGATGCTTACATGGAAACGCCTATCGAAGTGATGTTCTTTCACCTCATACGGTAACTTGTATAGAGAAGGATTTCCCGTTTATATGTTTTAGTTGGCCTTGAATATGGCTATATATAGATTGGGTGGCCTACGATGCAATTAATAGGAAAGTGGGGCTTATCTACTCTCTATAGTAGACCCACCCCCTCCCCCTCATTCTTTGGGGGAGGGGGCATCCCCCCTCTCTATATATCTTTTTCTAGTTATATATCTATCCTCCTTTCCTCTCTGATGACTTTGATTCGAACCATATATAGATAGGGGTTGGGCCCCTCTCTATAGATCTGGGGTTGGTGCCCTATCCATCTATATACCCCTATCTATATCTATATATGGGCACTCACCCGCCCCCCTATATCTGAATGAGACTATCTGAACTTCTAACTCTGAAGTCTCTCTCTCTCTATCTCTCTCTATATCTCTCTCTATTTGTATCTCTCTCTCTCTCTCTATCTATCCCATAGAGAACCGAGAAATCTAGAGGGGGGGCACTTGATCGACAAATTGATTCATTTAGGTCAATTTTAATTCCCTCAACCCCGCCAACAAGATTCCTCTCGGTGATTGGTGTTCGGAATGAGTGAGCCATCTCGATGCTCATATGACTACCCAATTACAATATAGGTCGGAGGGTAGGGGAAAGTAGGGTGGGGTGGGGTTGGGGCCTAAGGGCACACCATACCATATCTATGGGACCCAAATAGATAAGATCGATCTATAGGGAGGAGGGTCGTAGGGGAGAAAATGACTCTAACTATGCCCCAAGGGGTTGCCTAGGGGTTCCCTATTCTTAGGCTACATCTCCCACTCATATTTACCTAGGAATCCTCTTCTATCAAAATTTTCCACTATCTCGGTTGTCTACATACTCCTCCTCTTTCTATGCCTACACCTTCTCAATTTATTTTGCAATTCCCTATGTGTACCACTTTCCATATCGTCTTTTAAATTCTTCATATGCTTGCGTCTTCGTAAACCTTATCCTTCGTCCCTTTGATCCTTGTGTCTTTTGCATACTTCTTCCTCTTCAGTGTTATACCCTTATATTCTCACTTTCCTGCATCGCATCTTAGGCATACTCCTCATGCCTTATCCAAAATCTCATCATACTCTTTCTAGTCATTCCAACGCGATGACCTTTACATAGTTCATGAAGAGCTCTCAACACCCTTACACCACGTTGTCTTCATACAACTCTTGTGTTAGATGATTTTCCTAGGATGCTTCGAAATCATAATGTAAATTTGATTCATCTCTCTCTCTCTCTCTCTCTCTCTCTCTCTACCAACACACACACAAACACACACACACACACACACACACACACACACACACACACACACACACACACACACACACACACACACACACACACACACACACACACACACACACACACACACACACACACACACATGCGCGCATACACACGTGCACGCACATACACACACACAAGTATGTTAGGGCATTTAGAAATCCATTCACTATCACAGACATTCTATATAAATCAAAAGAAAGATCTAGATAAATATATTTTTTGTTTACAAGAATCTTTTGAGCACTTACAAGCATTCTAGAAAATTATTTAGTCATTGTACCATTGAATTTAATGCTTAAAGATACATTGAATTGGACTAGTTTTCTTGGCTGATAAATTACTTCAATTACCATCGGTGTGTTGTTTTTAGTATTGTATCAAGCCAAAGAATCCAATAATAAAATAAATAGATACGGAAACAAGAGAATGGCTTCAAAAAAAAAAAATTTGTTAAGAGCAATTTTTCCATAATGTGGTCTTTATGGTTCAAACAATGAAATTTTCAAGCGAATATAGTTTGGAGAAATTGTTAAGCTCACTCCAAGTTTTTTGGGTTCTCTATATCCCTTAAAAAACCTGGTATGTATTATTATATTTTAATGAGTGTCTCAAAAAATTACATTATCCTAACTCTATCCCCTTCCCATCTTACCATAAATTTCAGTAATTAATCTTGAATATCATTGCATTGGTGGTCGCTAGGTCATGGGCTTAAAACTTAATTTATTTGCGGCGTTTGGAGTGGGGCATTTGCACACCGCTTCGGTGATTGATTGGTGGCACTTGTCTTGTATTAAAGCTTCACAACTCCATATCACTAGGTATTTGTCGATCCCTCTAGACTACCTGAACAATAATAATTTAATATACTTAACTGGTTTACCTACGACATGTGGAGTGGGACATTTCCACGTTGCTCTAAAGGTTGATTGGTAGCAGTCACCTTGTGTTAGAACTTCTTAACTCCAAGTCACTAGATGTTGTTCGATTCCTTTAGACTACTCAAATTAAAAATTCATTAAATATAATTTATTGATTAATATTTATTTTAAATTGCTTAATTCATAGGTGTTTATTTGCATATTTAGTGTAATATCCGTTTCCCCTAATTAATACATTATTGTGGATGCAAACAAGGTGGCATAATTGTTTATAAGGGAGGCGAATAGGTAACAAATGTTACATGACGTAAAGGATAAACATGAAACAAAAATAACATGGAGTTGACAAGAAACCAAAAACAGACTCGTCCAAACAAAACAGCTCGTTCAAAATTAGACTCCCTTTACTAAAATTGTAACTCATACAAAACATGCCTTTCAGTTTTAGGCATTGCTAACATAATGAAACGTGGGATTGATTGAATAAAATGCAATACGTGTTACTCACCTAAGACCAACCTAAAAAAAAACCCCGTGTATTCATTCCGTGTAACATCCCCCAAAGCATTAAATACATTAGTTTCACCATGACATCAAACCTCGGGACTTTAATAAAGTTGAAATGAATTATAGCATGCTTCTCCACACCAATTAAAGCATGTTAAGTTAAAATGGCACTTACTTTTTTCATCAATTATGGAAAACCTTTGACATCAAACATGATGGGAAAATGCTGTGGAGAACATGATGAGGGAAGCCTCTATCTTGAGAGTGCCTTTTATATTTTCCAGATTTCGATGTTGGTAGAAATATATACAATTTGGATGGACTCTTAACATTTATGTGTGTAGTGGTCCAGTCGGTCAAGACTACTCAGATTTGATTTTTTTTTCAAGTCGAGGGCAGAAAACGTACCAACAACTTACGGTCAGCCCATAACAAGGGCTAGATATGAAGAGTAAAGGAAGTGGCTCAACCTTGAGAATGAAGAGGGATGTCTAGATGCATAAGAAAATGAAAAGTAACAAAATGGAGGAAAGTGTTTCGTCTCAATCTCTTGCAGCTCAATCCAAGTGGAGGTAGAGATGAGAGCATGAAGTTTGAGTGGAATTCACGTGGCCTTTCAACCAAGGAATTTAATGCTGTACCATACTGTGTTCCACTTTTGTAATTCAATCCCACTTTCCATTGACTTCTATGCAAATCACCTTACATATGCTTGAAGCATATTTCTCCTCATCAGGGTCATATCTTCTTACATACACAATCTATGGTTTTTGTGCTAATATAGTTGGGGTTGGATTATATATATTCTACATAAATCAGCTCGTAATGAACAAGCTCTCAAAAGGTTGTGTTATCATTCATAGGGATTTGAATATGGGTGTAAGCAACATGAGGTACCATGGAGGGATTTGGACAACTATAGTTATGTTTCTAATTATATTTTTCTCAGTGTGTATAATGTGTATGGACCAGGATCTTACAAATTCTAGGTGTATTATTCCTGATATTCCTTGTTCAGACAGCCTTTGAATCAATGCCCGGCTACAATTTCCTCAACCCTAGAGAATGTTATAGAAGAACCTTTATCCTTCACAGAAACTACTGATTGTGGTGGAGATGATGAGGATGAAGAAGAGGGGCAGGAAGAGGATGATACCCATATACAAATGTTCAGAGAGGCTGAAATTTCTGGTTTAGTGGATCCAGTGGCTGCAAACGTGGTAAATGTTGATGCTTTTGGAGCCAAAGGAGATGGAAAAACAGATGACACAGAGGTAAAATGCATATTATATGCTCAACTCATTGATCAAAAACATATATATAATTTTTGTTGCTTAAATTGTGGGTTTATTAAACTGGTTAAATCACGTTTTTGTTTTGTGTAATAGGCATTCGAGAATGCATGGAAAAAGGCCTGCTCCTCTGCTCCTTCAACCTTCAGAGTACCAAAAGGAAAGAGTTACATTGTGAATCAGATTACCTTTTCTGGTCCATGCCAATCAGCATTAAGAGTGCAGGTTCATCTCAAACAATATTAATATTAATTTGAACTTTTCCTTGTTAGAATAAGAATCGGTAATATTACTTAATTCTTACACCTTTGAGTGCAATGCTTACCCAATATATAATTTAGATCTCTCACATAAAGAGCCTGCAGTCCTTGTTGCCTAATTTATGTTTCAATTACTCATTTACCAATGCGTTAGCCCTTTAAACAGCTGTTGTGCTGTGTTGGGGTTGATATGGGTTGTTCAACAGTTTTGAGTGTTAAATTAGTGTGTTATTTCGTTTTTAATATAGATTGTTTATGTGTGTATTATTTAAAAATTATTTTGGTTTTCACATTTGTGATTTGGGTAGTCTCTTAATCCAGTACAGTCAAAAGATATTATTATACAAGTAGTTGATATGGGTTGTTTGGCAGTTTTAACATCTTTTAAGTGTTAAATTTCGAGTAATCATATATGTTTGTGAAAACAGCTCATTCGCTGGCAATCAAAAGATATTACTATATAAACAACACAAACTGTACGAACTTAAACACTAAAAAGTGTTAAACAACCCATAACAACCACCTATATAATAATACTAAAAGTGCTTACGTGAGGGCGAATAATACTATCAACATCTTTGACAAAGCAAGATCAACTAGTAATTAAATATTCCCTGGATGTGACTGATATATTCAGGTGTCTGGATCTATAATTGCGCCGGAGGATCCCAGTGCTTGGAATGGATCAAATCCCAAGTTATGGCTGCATTTCTATCGTGTAGATGATCTCACAGTTAACGGTGGGGGGCATCATAGACGGCAGAGGTCAAAAATGGTGGGCCAAATCCTGCAAAATCAACAAAGAAAACGTACCATGCATTTCTCTGTCCATTTCAATTATCATATTCAAGAAAATTATTTCCTTAATATTATTTATGATAGAAACTAATGGTGTGGTGTTTTCATGTTCTTTTTGCAGCCATGTTCCTCAGCTCCAACGGTAAATCCAGCCATTTTTTATTAATTTCAGTGTAGCCATGCCTTAACAACCCAAGTCCTATCAGCTTTTCTTTTGACAAATCTATATTCACGACTGTTTTATGTTTATTAATTTCAGGCAGTAACTTTTGATTCTATCAACAATCTGCGTGTGAGAAACCTGCAAGTAACAAATTCTCAGCAAATGCATGTGGCTTTCCAAAAATGTTTTGCTGTACAAGCTAAGAATTTGAGGGTCACCGCTCCTGAACATAGTCCTAATACAGATGGCATTCATGTCACTGCTTCTAAGAATGTCGCGATAAAAAACAGTATCATAGGAACTGGTAACATACCTACTTCGTTTATATTTACCTTTTAATTTGAAAACTTAGAGTTACATAGATATCAACATCTCTATCCTTGCAAATCTCATAATAAATTACAACATGTTGAATAAACACACTTTTAATTCCTTTGGCTAACGTGACATGCCTCAAAGTTACCAAATCTTTCTTGAGATCCCCATGTTTTTTGTTGCAGGAGATGATTGCATATCCATAGTCAGTGACTCTGTTAACGTTAGAGCTCAGAATATTACCTGTGGACCTGGTCATGGAATCAGGTAAGGCCAGCCAGGGTAATGTTAAAATATTAATGAGATAGAAATTTTGTGTACATCATCATGAGAATAATTAGTAGTGTGTGTAATTTTTGTGATTGAAAAACAGCATTGGAAGCCTGGGAAAAGGAAACTCAGAGGCAGAGGTCTCCAATATATTGGTTGATGGAGCCTATCTCCACGATACTACTAACGGAGTCAGGATTAAGACATGGCAGGTAAAGTTCATCTTGAATGACGGTGAATGCATAAATTTTAACATTCAAAAATTGCTTACCGTAAGTTGTCGAGATGTTGCTGGTGGCGTACAGTAGATGAATTGAACTTGCGATAGTCAATCAATATGCTAATCATTGTTCTGCTTGACCTAAATATCACATATGTTTGCAAGATTGAGTGGTCAACCAACCAATAATAAATTCTTCCAACTATAATTTATTTCAGAACATATGCACTACTTGAAACTTTCAAAAACCATATTTCTATTTTAGGTCTGCCAGATTCTTTTTTAAAGCACTTAGACCATCAGGTTCAAAATATTTGAGTTGGTATTTTAAAATTATATTATATTTTCTATTTGTTGGACCTTTGATATGTTATTGCAAACTTATAGATGCTAAGTTGTCTTTGCTTTTTATGTATCTAAATATATAGATAGAAATAAAATAAAATAAAATAAATTGTTTCTTAAATTTAAGTATTAGTATTGTAATTTGCAACATATATTTTCTATTTGAAAAGTAATGACACAGATATTTGCTAGGGGCTAGTTATGTTTATTTATAAACTATTTAAGCCCTTTTCTTTATTTTACTATAAAAGGTTTTCTATATAGATTTAATTTTGAAGTTGATGAAGTGCTCTACATGGTTTAGTTTTTTTATTTTATAAATGATGAAGTTATTTTAAATTTTATTTCGGTTTTGTTGTAGGGTGGCTCAGGATTCGCTCGCACCATCACATTCAGAAATATAAATATGAAAAATGTCTCAAATCCTATTATTATTGATCAAAATTATTGTGACTCCAAGAAACCATGCCCGAAACAGGTAATTAAGACAACCGAGACTGTAAAATAGTATTGTACAATATCTATATTAGAAATAGGAAATGTATATGGTTTAGAAATAATATTGACTATCATATTGTACAGAGCTCAGCTGTGAAGATAAGCAACGTGTTCTATAAAAACATCAAGGGAACAACACCAAGCAAGGATGCTGTGAATTTTGATTGCAGTGATACTGTTCCCTGCACAGAAATTACTATGCAGAACATTCATTTGGTGTTGGATTCAGGAGACATTCCGAACTCATATTGTGCTAATGTCAAAGGATCCGCGCAGGGCGTCATAGTTCCTACTGCATGCTTTTGAAAACAATTCTCTTTCAATCCTCCTCCAACAGAAAACATATTAAGATATTGTTCTCTTATGGTATAAATATATATGGAGATGTAGAAGAATAATACCCACATGGAGACTAATTATTTTATGCTTTCACAGTTCACAAAATGAGACACAAGTTTTTTTTGAATAAAATTGTGTCTGAACTTTTCTTTATCGACGTTTCTGATCATTACCCAAAAGCTCGACCATTTTGTAGCTATGATATTATTGTTGAATTAACTATAACTACATTTACTATTGGAATATGCGTTTATTTTAATATAAACATGGGAATGACTGGAAAAACTCACGGTCCACAATCAAATTAATACCAGGAGGGCACAAAACATACACCAAAAAGGCAAACAGAATAATTACATTTTGTTTTATAACATGAAACATTTTATTTTGTAAACTGTTCTGTATAATCTTTTGCATGAATGATAAGGGTGGCGTGATATTGAATGTTGTTGCTGTTTATGGAGGAGAAGATTTGTTTGGTGGTGTGTGGGGCTATAAAAAGGAAAAACACATCAACAGGCATGGACCTTAAGCCGACTTTGTAGGAGTGAATTGAAAGTGAAGCACGTTACATGGTAGCAACACAGAAGTGAAACGTAAACAATAATGCACAACTATAAAGCCGTTACATGGAAGTGTCAATGATGCAACTGTCTCTGTCGCATATCACTTGCTTTACCTCATAGAAATGTCTTTCGTGTCTTATTCGACAAAAGTTTAGTCCTCATAAATGCTTTGCTTCTTCTTGTGCGTAGAGGCTTCCAACTGCCCGATTCATAGTTATATAAAACTGACTCTCCCTTCTCGCATTTCTCTCAAGCCTATTTTATATAGATATTGCCATCTATGATGTAGTTTATTGTACTTGTTAATTAACATCTTACTTGTAATAAAATGGAAGGAAGCAAAACTTTGGCATTTAGTAGAGTCTCTAAAATTCCATAAGATAAACAAGTTATTTGATTTCAATGTAACCACGAGTTGTTATGGGTAATAGTTAAACAGAAGGTGTTATTGGTCCGTCCTAAAAATGAAGTATCACATAATCATCGTATGTTTAACCCTTATTTAAATTTTAGGTTAATTTAATTAGATGTAGAATGAATTGGAGTTGATTACATATCTTACAAATATGTTACAATATAAATAGTAACTCAAATTTACAACTCACAACGGACATGAAGAATTATACATACAATAATCATACTAACATGTAATCGAAAACTCAAAATAGATGTATAGAAGGACTTAGTTGATTTCATGAGAGATTTAGAACTATGCAATAGTGAAATTGGGAGATATGAACCTGGCTAAGCTTCGCAACTGAAGTTGGAACTATGAATCATCCTGGGGCAGGGCCATACCAAACTGTCAAGACCATATCATACGATCCTAACCCTATTGTTAGGTCTTGGACCTACTTTGAGTTAGCCTCTACAAATTTCTGAGTTGGTTGTCTTCCATGATTTTTCTATCATTGTCAAACCCTAGTTTTCGCACATGCAGCGCGACTATAGATCTGAATGGACCGATCATCATCTCAAACCCTAGGCATAGATGAAGAGTCCTACAAAATAAATATTAGAAGGGTTTTGGACACCCTTGTACACTGTCGACATTGACACTACTCCAAAGAGGCCTCAAACCGTACGACGTTCTCCACCTATCATATGATATCTAGATAAATCAATTAGATTTGTTAATTACTTTGGCCATATTTACTTTGACTTGGGATTTGCCAAAATACTTGGAGAGAGGATGTTTTAGTGCTTGTAGATGAGAAATATGGTTTCCTTGAATTGGTTTGTAGCTTTAGACCTAATGTGGATGTTGCCTTAATGAATTTAGATGTTCTATTGCAAGATTTAAGGGGCTTTGGATGTCTTTTGCAAGTGTATGAAGCAAGTGCTCTAGTGCATTTCCTTAGGAGTTGTAGGTTAGAAAATGAAGCAGTTTTTACTTTCTTATATAGGGGTCTGTAGATTATTTATCCAATAAAGGTCAACCCAGATGAAGTATAAGACCTAACAAAATATGTCAATTTTAAAGTATAGTTGGAAGGCATATCGATCGAAGACCATACAAGTAGGAAAGGACTAGATGTATGCTCCTGACCAATATGTATGGTTCTAACCGGGAGTAGGAATGTGCCAAATGAAGTTTAAGGATGATGGATTGATGTTTCTATATTGATTTTATGCATTGTATTCTCAAGATGTGTCAACATGTTAGTGTGTAAGGATAAACAAGCTAAATAATGGACCTTAGAAAGTACTAAGAGGGAATGAAGAAGTTGTATTTATTATATCAAGAGTGCATAGTTAAATCAAGGGTTACCAAAATATAAATTACCTAATTTGAATGTCTACATTTCCCCCTTTAAGTATGAAATTAATAAATGCATGCTTAAAGGAAATCATACTTGAGTGTGTAAGCACATTTTACCTTTGGTTGAATGTTTATTTTATAGTTACATTGTTGTGCTTGTTATTGGTATTCTCCATGATGAAATCTACAACATAAAGTGTAGTCAATGTCCTTGATAGATAATTGACCGTAACTCAAATAAAACATGTAATAGAATATATTTACATTTACATATATATGAAGTGGAAATATGTAAACACAGAAATAATACACTTGTTTCATTACACTTTAATTTTTCTTGGATATTTGTATTTGTTGAACTTCACTAAAGGATCGGGTGTGATCAATCCCCAATCAATCCCAAAGAGAAACCGAAGTGTTAGGTGCATACAACCCAACAAGGAAACGTATAAGCGAAAGAAGAAGAAAGAGGTACAAATGCACCTATGCGAAGGAAGAAGACCATGTACCATAGTATTCATCTATGATATCTTCCCCTTTAAGTGTAACAAAAGAGGAAAACCTACCAAGGAAGCCCTTATTTGTTTTATTACCTTTAGTAACCCCATGGATCACACCATTATAGATGGATCTAGACCCAAATTTACAAATAAAAACATACATTATAAAAGAGAATAGGTGCCCTCAAACTCCCCATATGCTGGATAATTGAGTATAAACTTAAATTCATGTTGAAATATGTTTAAAATATGCTAACAACATTGAACTAGGATTGAGACCCATGCCCCCAAGATTCCTAAAACTAAGTGTTAGTGTGAAGAAGGAATGAAAATTTTTCATGCCCCATGTACTGATCTGAATTGAGCAATTTTCATGCAAAAAAATTCTCAAAACTTGTATATGTAGGTTAAAAATATGAAAATGTTGAAAACCCTACTAACATTTCCCCTCGTCAAAAATGTGTAGGGAGTTAAGAACGTATCATACGGTCATGACCAAATTGTACGGTTTTGACCCTATGTTATTTTTTCCAAGATTCTATGTATGACTACATTTTTGGGTGCTATTACCCTATTTGTGCCTACATATGCCCCCAATTTTATGTCTTTTTCTATTGAAAATGTAGAATAAACTTGGATATATTCCCCCTCTTTTAAGGCATGTGTGAAAATAATGTGTGAGCATACACCTCAAAATAAATAGGTGTGTAGTGTTGAAGGATATATTTGAGAATTTGTGTAAGTACTGAAGAGGTGGTTAGTTTAGAGAAACTATACCCACAAATGAAAAGGTATTTGTGCATGGTGGTAACCATGGTGTAGAATAAAAATAATATTGGCAACAATAAAAAATAATAGAAACTAAAACAACCAATAGGAACAACACATGTAGGAGAAAAGAAGAATAGTAGGAACGCATCTAATTACAAACAATAACATACAAGAGCATATAAAAGAATTTTGGTCCTACAAATATGAGACACCCATGGATTCGCAAGATAATCAATGCTTGTGGGTCTACAAACAAGAGAAATAAATTGTAAACAATATAGGCATGATGCCACAAACATGGGACACCCATGGTGTCATAAGAAAATCAAGGCACATAGGCCAAAAGAAATGGAAACAAGCAAGAAATAACACACACAAGTAAGTATGCATGAAACGAGAGTGTTGTTGGACCATAAAATAGTGGCTAAGTGCCAAGAGGTGTGCACGTGTAGAATCAGTAAATAGAATGACACTCGGGGAAAAGCACATAGGAAAAATGGCTTTAAGAAGGGTTTAAGTGAGACTAGGATGCACACGAGAGGAAGAACAAGGGTTTAAAGTACTTAGCCATATTTGGCATCATGAAGTCACTTGAGGAAAAATGTGAGGACTCGACTAGGCATGATAAGTGGATAAGGTGCTAGCTTGGAACCTTGGAGGTCAAGAGAAGGATATTTCATGTAGGGAATATCCCAGAGGCATCATTATAGTTAGTGCAAGGATTTCAAAGGGGATAAGCATTCACCAACAGAGGACCACATCAACACTTGGCACGTGATCTGCTCAAGAGATAATTCATGGTGGTAGTCGATGATCCTATTTAAAGAGGTGCTTGGGACATGAACAAATATAGAGTTTAGACACAGAGAGAGATATATGGTGTATAAAGTGAAAAGGGGAGGAGCAAAGAGAAAGAGAGTAACTAAGTGTTGCAGAAATGTTAGGAAATGTTAAGGGTTTGGAGTTCATAGTGCTAGGGTTTAGAGTACTTAGTGCTAGAGGGTTGTAAGGGATACCATTAAGCATATGTATGGGTATTGGGATCTGTAACAAGGGATATAATGGAAAAAACATAGTTAGGATCTCTGATCATATAGGTTTGCAGGAGTTGAGTCTCTGTCATTTGATGTATATGTTCTGAGATGACCCTTTTGAATGTAATATGGCTACTAGAACTCTATTAAATCAATATACATAGATCTATTCTGTAAAAATTTCTTATGGGTGTAAACCCTTATGTTATTTAGATTATCATGACTCAGATCTGGTTTCTTGTACTTCTTACAATGTTATTTATCTTTTGTGATGCATTAATGTGTAGATGTGTTAGTTATATCTTCTATCCTTTTAAAGTAGATGAATGTACTTCTATTTCTACAAATAATCCTCCATTAATGGAAAAAAATCTCTTGCAAAGCTCACATAAAGGAGGGGCTCAACACCCACATGCACCTCGGGTGAGCACCCAACGTATGCTAGATGATAGGCTGACGCGTTTGGGGTTAGAAAGAAGTATTGAGGGTAAAATAATGACTACATCTTGGTTCCGTTGTTGGGACCTCTTTTGAAGTTTTGTGAGAGAAATGTGTAATGATCGAGTGCTTGACCTTGGACAATGTTGAAGCATGGATCAAAAACATGAAGGATGAGTTTTCTCAAAGGTTCAGTACTAGATCTAAGTTTGATGCATGAAAATGGGTGGAGGAGAACCTGTATCACGAACTCTATGAGACATTCTTCTGTTGTTTCCCAGTAGAGTTATATGAATGACTATCAGCATATGCATCAAGGACAAGTTGATACTATAGACCTCATGTTTAGACCCAAGAGGAATATGAGTGGTTGCATGATGTCGATTTGACATGGACCCGTGTTGTTGATCACTAGTGGAGTAGAGTGTTGACTAGTTATACCTTGGAATATGCTATTTATACGTATTATTTCCTGGATATTGTTGAGTTTGAGTTCTTGAGGGAGCCTAGAGGATCATTCTTGTGTGATATCCCACTGGCTATCAAGATCCTAGTCATTACTTTGAATTTGGAAGCCTTTCCCACGGCTGACTAAACTCATGCTAGGCGCAGGGTACGAAAGATGATGTGGTAGAGGATGGGGGACCTTGCAACAGAAATGGAGAGAGAGGAGAGGTGGCTCAAGTATAATGAAGCTTGAGAGAGGGAGTTGGAAAGACAACGTGAAGCTGCAAGAGTGATGGATTTATGGAGGCAGACGTTATGGGAAGGATTTGAGGTTCACGCGGAGGACGTGGAACCTAAGCAGTATGAGCTACCCCATCTTAACAAGCGCAGAAGAGAAACCCCCTCATATTCTGGAGAGATCTCATCATATTAAGAAAGGAGAAGATTTGTAGGCGCGCATCTTAACCCATGTGGTGACCAGACCCTAGCACTTAGTTTTCTAGTTCCTGAGATAAGTGTTGATAATATAATTGGTATTGGTATTCATAGTTGAGTGATACCTAGGAGGTATAATTTTTCATTTGGGACATCTATGGTTGCACATTCATTTCCTATGTTTGGGGGTATTTTTTCTTACACAACATTTGGGAAAGGTGTGGGATCACAAGGTTTGAGTATCACGTCTGGGAGCGGTATGGAAACACATCTGGGAGTGGTTCGGTATCACAAACTATTGGAGTGTAGTTTAGTGTGACGCTGGGTTCGCAAGGCACAAATGCATTAGGCCCCTTGCCTATGACAGGAGGAGGATATGGTGGATCTAGAGGTATTAGCACTAGTGGATCTAGTGGGTCTAGTGGTAGAGGTAACATCAGAGGGAATCAAGGTTATGGATCTGGCGGAAAAGGTCCACAACACCATCAGCAGGTGTTTTATGAGATGTCACTCCACTTACCTAATTACAAGGGCATTGAGGATTCCATGGAACATGTACACAAGTGTGAGTTACTATGGTGTGAGAAGGGGATCACTACCCCAGAGTGGAAAGTAAGTCAGTTTAAAAATATGCGGTAAGGGCACGCATAGTTGGTACAAGAAGTATGACCCACACCAGACATTGGTGGATTACATTGCGCTGCATAATACCTTTTTGGAAGAGTTCCACATACCTGAGTTTGAACAAAAAAGCATCAGCATGTTGAAGGAGATTCAACAAGGAATAACAGAGAGTGTGTGGGAGTATGACATCATTTCAAGACTCTCCTATCCAAGTTATCTTATGACATTCATCCTTTATAGCATGCTAATGGTTTGTCGGAGGATTGATCACACGCCATTTAGAAGGGCACTTTCACAGAAGACTTTCATAGATCCGTGTGAGGCCTTAGAGGCTAACCTTGCACACTTGAGGAAGTAAGAAGCATTGATATAGGAGTTAGCCCATTCCTAAAAGCCCAAATTTCTGCAATGACAAAATAACTAGAGAAATTGTCCACAAACTCGGCTTATGAGACTCGCAATGGGTTATGGTGTACGGATTTGAGGTAGAAGGGCATACGAAGGAAATTTGTCCTTGGAGGTTGGTATGTGTGATGATGGTAGATTGTGAGATCTTCCTAAGAGATCATGATGCAAGTAGGTGTCTACTACTACAACACACGATCTGTAAGAAATTGTCTTGCTATTAAAAAATTTTCACCTCTACTACTCATGACACCAAGGATTGTAGATTGATTGACCAAATACATGATGCCATTGATATCGAGTGTGCGCCAGACTAGTATTGAAAGCAGTTCCAAGGATGACAGGTTGTCATTATGAAGGGTGCATGGATGGAGGGAGTCGTGGAAGAGGCTTTCGTAGAGTATTTATAAGCCATGGAAATCATAGAGGCAGAAGAAGTGAGTTCCCACGTGGAACTTATTATAACTGTGGGTCTACAAAATACTATAAGACTGAATGCCCCAATCTACTACAATGCTCTTGGTGTGGAAAGAAGCACAAGTATGAGGAGTTTCTGGAATTATTTGAACACATGAGCCAGAAGCAGTGGAAGGATAAGGGCGTTGGGATGGTGAGCGTAAAGAGTTTTGATCAACAGTGGATGCCTATAATGGTGCATGAGTCAGAGTTAGAACCTATGCACTGGTGACAACATGAGCTAAGGCTGTGCATGCCAAGGAGATACCAAAGCAAAGGCCATTGATTACAAGAGAAGAGGTGGTACATGGGAAGTATCTAGACCCTATGCATCTAGAAGGAAATCTATCAAGAGACCATGGACGTAATCAGAAGTATTCAAGGGGAAATCCAGTGTCTAAAAGAGAAATCCAAGAAGTTGGAGTAGAAGAAGAGTGTTGAGGTCCCTCAGTCAGATATAGATGATGTCAGAGAGGTGTGTAAGATGCTACGCCAAGAGAATATCATTCCTCTGTTAGGAGAATGGTTGAGAGGTAAAGTACCAAGCACTGGAGGAGAGTGCGAGAGGTAGGTATTACACACTAACCTTCCTCCCCCACCTTGACATTGATAAGGATATTATCTTGAATGTGATGATTGATGGATGGACTCCTAATCAATATTCTGATTGACACATGCGTAGAAGTAATGTTCTCACTTTAGATGCATGGAATCAAATGGGAAGGCTACCATTACAACCATCCTCAAATGTGTTGTATATGGCTAATAAGACAAAGGAAATTCCCATTGGTGTTTTAAAGGATGTTGCTATCATGATCCAAGGGGAAAAATTCACTAGAGACTTCAAGGTCTTAGCGCTTGCTGAGGAAGAAACTTTCCAACGTTACTTGGGTGCCCCTTGGTGCTATAAGAAAATGTTGACTTACGTTTCAATAAGGGGTATATAAGTTTTGAGAACAAGGAGGAATGTTTTATCATTCCTTTGATGGATGGGAAGTCAACGCCCTATACTGAGCCCTTTGGAGAAGAAGACCTAGACAAAATTATGTGTGCACTATCAAGGACCCTGAGGTTGTGCAACCAACAAAAGAAGGTCGTTATTCAGTGGGAAGATGCTCAATATATAAGTGATACAACTAGTGTGGCATGTGACAATTGGGCACACAAGACATATGAGTTAGTCAGAAGGTAGTTAAGAGGCTTTGTGATGAGAGTAAAAATGGTGTGCTCAGTCAAGGCACCTAGGAGGAAAGAAGTTTCCAAGTTATAGAGGGGGAGCTGACCCTAATGTTTTCCTGTGAGAAATGGACTACCCATTGGAGATGTGAGATCAAAAGGAGAAGGATGCTTAGCTATAATTTCTCAGAACCATAGCACATTGGTGGGCGACCCATCGTGATAACCTTCTAGAGTGGTGCGAGGTGAGAATCATTCTCTGTTAGGTTTGTTTGAAGTAATGCACCTATAGTTATACAAGATTATCATGGGAAGGAACCCACCTAGTTTCACATCCAAGCATGTGAGAAGGCCTGGATGGAAGGAACGGAAGCCTTTCCTCCATGTTTATGGGTGCATAATATTTACTCCACCTTACAAGGCTGCACGTGCACATGGTACATTCACTCAGAGTTGCGCCGTCAAGACAGGAAACTGGCAGGAGTTGACAACTGATCTCCTTCAAGCTTTCAAGTATCTGAGTACTAACCATTGGTGAATGAGGTGCTACAGGTTGTTAAGCACCTAAATATGGGAGATAGTACCATGGAAGAGGATAGAATACTGGAATTATTGGGTGAACCTGGCTTAGAAGTGTGATTTGATGAGGAAGAATCAGAGGAGGTACAACTTGAGCATGCATGCATGGAAAAAGAGAAAGGAAAGTTGGTCTATGTGATAGATGGTGAAGAAGTGGAAAACTTGGATGTTAACCATACTATGGGTATGCGCAAGGTTATGGATAGTGCTGATGAGAAAGTGCATGCCTACCATGAACCCCTGAAAACCAAGAAGGTTAACATTGGTTCAGAGGTGGAACCTAAGGAGGCTACTATTGGAGATTACTAGACAGAAAAGGAGGTTTCAAAGATCATTGATCTATTGTGTGAATTTCAGGATTTGTTTCTGCATGGGTACCATGAGCTTAAAGGAGTTCACCACTCCTTAGGAGAAATGAAGATCAAGTTAAAGGAAGGTGCACAACCTAATTCAGAAGAGACCTTATCAAATGAATCTGAATCTGCGCGTCAAAGTTCAAGGAGGAGATTGACAAGATGATTGCATCAAGCATCATTGAGGTTGTTGAAGAATCAGAATGGATAAGTCCAATGGTCATCAACATTAAGAAGGATGGAAGGATAAGGATTTGCATTGATTATAGGATTTGAATGTAGTATGTGTCATTGACCCTTTTCAAAACCCCCTTCACTGAGGAGATCCTAGAAGGAGTAGCTGGGTGTGAGATCTATTCTTTCATAGATGGATTCTCAGGATATCATCAGGTTAGAATTACAAAGGAGGACCAAGAAAATACAAATTTCACCACTGAATGGGGAATTTTTTCCTACATGGTCATGCCTTTTAGACTAAATAAATGCACATGCGGTGTTTTCACGCATTATAGTTTAGGCGTTTCAGGACTTCATCCACAAGTTTCTACAAGTCTACCTGGATGACTGGACATTATATGGATTAGTGAGGGACCATTGTGACAATCTAAGGATAATGTTCAAGAGGTGTCAGTAGTTGAGTATATCCCTCAACATTAAGAAATGTGTTTTTGCTACCCCATTTGGCACCATGTTGGGACATATCATATGTAAGGAAGGTTTGTTGGTGGATCCTGCCAAAGTTTCCATTATTGTGGGATTGGGGAGCCTACCAGCCATTAGCATGGTGCATGGATTCCTTGGCATATGGGTATTACTATAAATTTATTAAGGGGTATGCCAAGATTATCGCGTCATTGGAAAATTTGTTGAAGCACAAAAGTACATTTCATTGGGGAGAGGGCAGTAGATGGCATTTGACACATTAAAGAATAGGCTTATCATTGCGCCCATATTACACTTTCCCTCTTGGGATAAGCCATTCCATGTACATGTTGATGCTTCAAGGATGGAAATTGGAGAAATCTTAGCACAACCTAGAGAGGGAATTGTTGACCACCCCTTGTGCTTTTCTAGTAGGAAGCTAACCCCAATAGAACAAAACTATACTACTATTGAGTAGCGAGACATTATCAATGATCTACGCACTGCACAAATTCAAGCATTATCTTTTGGAAAACACCCTTTATATTCTACACGGACCACATGGCATTGAAGTACTTGGTAAACAAGCCGGTTCTACAAGGGCACATATGCAAGTGGGTCTATTATTTCAAGAGTTTGAGTTTACGGTTGTTGTAAAACTCGGGTAAGAGTAATTTGGGCCTCACCATTTATCAAGGATTGACTCAGGAGAGGATGCGCAGAGCATTGAGGATACAATGCCAGATGTACAACTATTTAGATTGCGGTGTGCACCCTCTAACTTGGAAGATATTGTTGTGTTTCTCAAAATGGGTGTGGCACCGGAGGGAATGAAGACTTTGGAAAGGAAGCAGTTAGCCATATGCACACTGCGCCCTACATGTTAATTAGTGGAGACTTATACAAGCTAGGCCATGATGAGGTTTTGTGTTAATGTCATGTTAGAGCATGAGCACATTGTAATCATGGAGGAAGAACATGGTGGAATTACAGGAGGAAACTATGTAGGGAATGTAACCACATGCAAGATCCTTCTAGTAGGATTTTGGTGGGAAATAATTTACAAATATTGTATCAAGTATTGCAAGGTTTGTGACCACTTCCAACACCTTGGTAAACCAGGGAAAAGAGATGAAATGCCATTAAGACCGATTGCCAGTGCAAAACCATTTGAGAAGTGGGAAATTAACTTCGTAGGCCCTATTTCCCCAGCCACATGAAGGAAAATTTTGCACTATATCATTACATGCACATATTACCTTACAAGGTGGGAAGAAGCAACACCTACAAGGGATTGCACATGGTGGAAATCAACAACTAGGTTCTTGTGGGAAAATATAATCAGCAGATATGGATGCCCACTAAGCTTAACAAGTGATAGGGGTACTCATTTCTTAAATGAGACAGTTAGAATATTATTGGCAAAATTCATGGTAGCCCATCACAAGACTACCCCTTATCACCCACAAGCTAATGGGACTGCTGAGGCATTTAACAAAATTCTGAATCACACGTTAACCAAGATTTGTGATGTGGGAAGAAAGGATTGGGATGATAAAGTTTCTGTTATGTTATGGTCATATCAGACTACTTATAAGAGACTGAACAAGGCCACACCTTTTCAATTGGTGTTTGGGTGGAAACTTTGTTACCTATTGAATTCATGTTACCATCATTGCGTATAGTGCACATAGGAGGGTTAGATGATGAACAAGTGCTTGAGGAGAGGATTGATAAGTTGATGCAGTTAGATGAGAGGCAGGCTATTGCTTCACTGGAGTCAGAAAATAGAAAAATCTAGGTAGAAGGCATGGCATGATAGACACATCAAGAACAAGAAATTTGAGGTTGGGTAGATGGTTCTATTGTATGATTCCAAGTTTTTATGCCATCCTGGGAAATTCAAAGTTCCATTGGATGGGCCCGTACATTGTATCCTATATACTTGATTCAGGAACTTTCCAGTTACAAGCGTTGGATGAACATGGTTTCCAGGCCATTTCAATGGGAGTAGGCTGAAGCCCTACTATAAATAAGTCTTCTTTGTGTTTGTAAATAAGGCAGTATTTCCAGTTAGCCTAGGTTTTACTTTGATGCAGTTTCCTTTCTTTGTGTTTCCCTTTCTTGTTACTTTGTTTTGTGCACATTTGTGTGCTGGTAGCCACTTATTATTTTCAAAAAAAATCTATGTGTAGAGGACCATGCATCCATTTTTGTGTGGGGTGGAGTGATGTGATAAGTGCTGGAAGCTATGGTTGTGGATGGCCCAGTTTGAAAAATCAAAAACACGTGGATTGGAAGATTCACATGGAAAAGGTGAACATAAGGGAAGGATGGTGTCAAAAGGATTTGAGAAACCATGTACAAGGGTAAAAATCACAGGAGCAACATGAGGTAGGCATCAGAAAGAACTTGGTCCAAGACATAGAGGAAGAATTGACTTCGGTGCATGGGAGAAAGTGTGAAGAATTATATGGTCGAGGTAGTTACATGCCAGAAGGTTACAAAAGTGTTCATGTAGGATTGAGCGTGGAGGAAAAGCACTAAAGGTTAGCATTGGAAAAAAATCCACCTTTATTGTGAAAGTACATTAGTAGGTGGCATGGCATTTATTACAGAGAAGAGAAAAATTTATAAATAGAAGATCGAGGGTGTGTTATTTTCTACCTTGCATTTTAAGTTATCAAAGAGATCTTGGAACTAGGGCATCCTTGCAAAGAAATTTTGAGAAGAGTTGTGAAGATTTGTGTGCATAGCTAGTTTGATCAGTGAACCAGAGTGGAAAGGAGTACACAGGTGTAAGTGGAGAAGGTTGTGTGGAAGAATCCCATGGGTGTTATGCCATCTTATGGAAAAAGGGTTTTCTAGGTTAGGGTTACATAAGCTAGGGCATGAGGTTTGAAGGAATTTTCACAAAGGATTGGAGCCACAAAGTTGGGTAGAGCTAGGACCAGGAAGAGGAAGAAGTTTTAAGGAAAAGGAATTTCACCAAGGAAAGTAGAAAATGGGAAGGGAAAGGGAAAGGGAAAAAATTCCATTTCTACCAGTTTCAATGAAGAATGGTACATAGAAATGCAGTACCTGGATGATGTATTACTTAGTAAAGAATGGGTGTCTCACATCAGGAAGATGGCCATCAGTGATTACAACCATCGAATGAGCACCATAGAAAATGAAATGACACTAGAACTAGTTTTCACCCTATAGAGAAGAGGACACCAGATGGAATGCCCATCTATGATGATGAGGTAAAGGTGAAAATGGAGAAGGTTGGGTTGTTGCAACTCTATGAGTTTCCCTATTTCAGAAAGCCTGAGTGACTATACCAATGGTTGATGTCATGCGTGTATGAAGACCACTTCTATTTCATAGGTCAGAGGATGCGCATAACCCCCAGCTAATTTCTAAGTTCACCGGCCTTATCTATGAAGGAGATTCATTGGATGATGATTTGGAAGACAAGGAAGCCATTAAAAAGACCGTTGAGGCTTATGACTACAAGAAGGGTTCATGTTACTTTGACATTTCTACAATTACTGACCCAGTGATGAGGATGGTTGTGTGCTTGGTTAAAAAGTTGAATGGGAAAGAGAGATGGACATAGATCAATAAGGCCTGGTTGAATGTGTGCCACAAGATCTCAGAGGGGACCATCTATAACCTCTCAACTTTTATTGCTAGAGGAGATCATAAATGCCACGCATGACAGAGAGAAGATCATGTTTGGTAATGTCCTCCTCACCATTGTCTTTTCAGAGATTGGAGTTCCCGATGGGCTGGATAAGTTTGTTTTGGGAATACCCAGATGAGAACCCCTCCCCTGCCAAGAGGTTTGAACAATATACCTGTGACACCATGATAGCCTGCTCATAAGGCACACCTGGAAAATTGGTATAAGTGGATGCACAATGCATTTAGGCTGAATGGAGAATACCTGAATAGTTACCCTCATTAGTACAAGGAGAGGATTGAGTTCATCATATACCAACATTTTTGCATTGGTAGATTTACTTTGGTAGATGGCACCAAGAGTCCTTGGTGTAAATTTCCTTTCTCCTTCACAGTGCAGTACTTCTAGGTCGAGGGTTAATCGATTCAAAGAGGAAGAAACTCATATTTGATCTAAGTGTAGTAGATCAAGACTACCAGTGAGCTGCATAGGAAACTAATATACCCCAAGAAGCACACCTATGTGGAGAAGTATGTCTCCCATGACGTGCACATGTTAAAACCAGTAACATTACCTATTGCAGGGAGGACATCAGTGAGGGTGTATTTGCGCATAAGGCCTAAGTATGAAAAGGGTGCTTATGTTGAAGATGATGTCTCCATTCCTGAGGACCCCACACATGGAAAAATATTGTGCTAAGGAAAAGAGACAGAGGAGAGGCTCCTGAGAAAAAGGTGTCAAGCACGTGCAGACAGTATAGATAGTAGGGGCACATGAGTCAGGCATGGACACAAGTACTTACATCCACCAGAAGAGGTCTCCGTGAGAAAAGAGTCACCGTAGAAGGAGGAATTCACCATAGAAGGAAGATTTTCGGTAAGGGGAGAGTCACCCAAGAAAGAAGAAAAAGAGAAGTCCCCTAAATTAGAGTCACTAGTAAGGAAGAAGAAGAGGGTGACAAAAGGGTTAGACTCAGGAGAAACAAAAAGCATGGAGGCTGACAAGGGTGATGAAGATGATGAAGAGCATGATAAGGCTTAGAATCATCTTGTGTATGATGTACATGAGTCAGAGGAAGAAGGAAATGAAGAGAAGGATGAGAATGAGGGAGGCACTCATGACAAAGGGGGGAGTGAGGAAGTAAACATGAAGGATCAGAAGACCCTGACCCCGACCAAGGAGCAGATGGATAATACCATAGAGAGGGAAGTGGAAGGAATTATCCAACAGTTGGTGGAGCATGAAGTCGAGTGAAGCACCAAAGAAGTGCTGAAGGAAATGGAGGAAAGCACAAGTGTGGGAAAGGAGTATGGAAGCATGGGTGGAGACCCCAGATTAGCAGTAAGCTTCCCAAAGGTAGCACACATAGGTGGAAAGGGCATAGTAGTGGCACAGGAACAAGAAATGACTTACATTAATGATCTAAACAAGGTACTACACGTGTGCTTCCAAAGTACCATGCCCAAAAACCAACTCCTTGCTTGGTCTTCTTTTGATGAAGAAGGTGTGTACCCATGCACAAGGAAAATTCTATCTTGGGCTTTTGAGTCCCATGTTGATGAACCCAAGTTTGAGGTAAATTGAGATGCATTGATGAAGATACCAGATGCCAAGGGAGTAAACCCTCTAGTAAATTCCCAACAACTATCTGATGAGAAATTTTGCAACATGCTCAACAAAGCATCGGTGGAGGTGGAGGCAAGAATCTTTGGAAGAAATGACAGAATAAGGGTCTTGGAGGAAGATCTTGAGAAAAATAATGAGGAGATCATTGAGAGGACAAAGAGATAAAACAGAAGGAATTGATCAGTGCATAGTTAAGGCGTGATTTAAGGGATGAAAAGGAAAAGGTGTGAAATCCATAAGAAGATAGAGGCCATTTCAGATGCCATTATCTTGAAGCACCCAGACCTGGCCCTGCCTGAGTAGAAATATGAGTCAACCATGCACTTCTTGGAAGACTTAACCCACATCCTCACCATGGAAAGGAGACCACTCGCATTAGAGTTCAGATAGAGGAGGTGATGGCACGCCAGAAGGAGGAGGAAAAGAAAAATATTGGAGAGATAGTGACTTGGTACTCTGAGCTCCTTTCCACAGTAAAGACCACCACACAGATGGTCTGAAGCCATGTATGACAACTGTGCCAATAGAGACAGGGTAGCAAGCATATTGGTTGCTACACATGAGGTGGATCTAAAATAATTTTAGGAGAAGCACAAAGGCAATAGGGAAGAGTGTGAAAAGATCTTGGCCAAAAGTTGAGAAGAAGTTGGAAGCAATCAAAACCTTGTAGGGTTTGATTAAGAATAAGCTAAAGGAACTTACCCCCAAGTCAACAGGATGGATGCGCTAGGGATCTTAGCAAGTAGCTAGAAAGCATTGTAGATATGCTGAAAGCTAAGAACAAGGAACTTAGTTTTGATGAAGTAAGCACATTAGTGGGTGACCTACTTCAACAGGAATAGGGAGAAGTAGATGCATGGGAGAAGATTGAGGCATCCATGAAGAAGGAGTTCCCACTCCTCATGCAATAGTAGCATATTCTTCTATTCTTCCATTCTTCCATCCTTTCATTCTTTAATTGTTTCAATACCTCTATTCTTTATTCTTTGAGGAAGAAAAATGTTTTCCAAGGATAGAGAACATGCGTAGTGTGGGGTGATGTTGGACCCTAAAATATTGGCTAAGTACCAAGAGGCACATGTGCATGATCAATAGATAGAAGGGTGCTCAGGGAAAAGTGCACATGAAAAAGGGTTTAAGAAGGGTTTAAGTTGAAACCATGATGCACATGTGGGAGGCAGAACAAGGGTTTAAAGGACTTAGCCATATTTGGCATCATGGAGTCACTTGAGGAAAAATGTGAGGACCTGACTAGGTGTGATAAGTGGATAAGGTTCCAGCCTAGAACCTTGGAGGTCAAGAAAAGGATATTCCAAGTAGGGAATATTCCCAAAGGCATCATTACAGTTAGTGGAAGGTTTGCAAAGAGGATAAGAATTCACCAATGGAGGACCACATCGACACTTGGCATGTGATCTTCTTAGGAGAGAAGTCATGGCGGTGGTCAATGATCCTATTTAAAGAGGTGCTTGGGACATGAACAAATATAGAGTGTACACATAGATAGAGAGATATATGGGTGCAGAGTGCAAAGGGGAGTAGAGAAAGAGAAGGAGAAAGTGCTGCAGTAGAAATGTTAGGAAATGCTAAGGGTTTGGAGTTCATGGTACTAGGGTTTAGATTACTTAGTGCTACAGGGTTGTAAGGGATACCATTAAGCATATGTATGGGTACTAGGGATCTGTAACAAGGGATATAATGGGAAAAGCATAGTTAGGATCTCTGATCATATAGGTTTGCAAGAGTTGAGTCTCTGTCATTTGATGTATATGGTCTGAGATGACCCTTTTGAATGTAATATGGCTACCAGAACTCTGTTAAATCAATATACATGGATCTATTATGTACAACTTTCTTATGGGTGTAAACCCTCTATGTTATTTGGCTTATCATGACTCAGATCTGGTTTCTTGTACTTCTTACAATGTTTATTTAGCTTTTGTGATGCATTAATGTGTAGATCTGTTAGTTATATCTTCTGCCTTTTAAAGTAGATGAATGTACTTTTATTTCTACAAATAATCCTCCATTAATGGTAGAAATCTCTTACAAAGCTCACATAAAGGAGGGGCTCTAGTGCCCGCGCGTACCTCGGGTGAGCACCCAACGTATGCTGGATGATAGGATCAGTGTGCTTGGGGTTAGAAAGAAGTATTGAGGGTAAAATAATGACTAGAAGTGTTAAAACATAATAATACGAGATAGTAACAAACATGAGTGAAATATGTGAAAAAAAATAATTCAATGCTATACAAGACATGTGTGTTAGTTTTTTAGTCTAAAAATAAGTGAGTACACAATGTATATAATTGAGAAAAAAGAGGAAGTGTGAATGAACTATTATAGAACAATAAAACTCATAGAATATGGAGGTATTACCCCAAATGATAAGAATGTAAGGAAACATGAGTGATCTTATAAGCATGTATCAATTTGTTTATCCTGCATCCAACTTTATATATCCAAATGAATGTATATGTGTAAATAATTAAAGCATGATATCTACCAAAACAAAGGGAGAAATAAAATGTGTAATGTGAACTACTAACAACATAAGAAAAATGCACAAGTCCTAATTTCATATTTTTGCAAATATTTGAATATTTTTGTAATATCTTAATGCATAACTATGTACAAAACATATGAAGTGAATGAAAATTATCCAATGATAACCTCTTGATGAGGTGAAGCATATGTCTAGGGAGATAGAGGCTTAGGCATTAATTTTGATAAATAAGGTGACTCAAATGTTAATAGTATCATAGTAGTGATGTATTCCCAAGAATGCCTAAAGGAAGAGCTAGGTGAGGTAGGAAAAAGACAATAAAAATAATCATGTGCAACTGTAGAACCTGAATGGGTGAGAGAGGCATAGGCTTGAAATGTGTCATAGTACATGTGGATACTATAGAGGAGTCATAACATCATAGAAATATCGAGATGTATATACCCATGATAGCTAGTATGAGTAAAAATTATTTGAATTGAGATGTGAAATCATAGGATGATGCTAGAGGAGATTGTGATTGATTGATATTAATTTTGAGTGGTGTACAAAACCCATTTTTATTGAAGAGATAACATGTGATGACTAGGGATAACATTAGTAGTAGTAGAAAACATATTAGAAATTTGGCCCTAAAAAAAGTACATAGGGACATGTAATGAAACCTATTCTGGTAAATAAGTGGGGTAGATCCATATATGCTTCCGATCATTTGAGAAGGGATGAAGTATAATTATGTATCATGATGTATAAATGAACTAAATAGAAGATGCATTACCACTATACATTATGAAGATGCAATATTTCTTAATGATTTGATTATATACTTAGTGGAAACTTCCACATAGAGCTTGGTTGTATATAGGACATGGTATTTCATGCATCCCAATGAGCATTGACAAGTTGTTGAAATATTTTTGTAATTCTTCCATTGAAATAATATCTTCTTCATCATCATTAAACTTGAGACTTTACAAATTATCATTAGACATATCTAGATATATAGAGTCATTGCATTATTAATCAGGATAAAAGTCATCTTGATAATCATAATTGAGTAATAATGCAAAATCAGCTTCATCTATGATATTATTTTTATATTCCCCCCATAAATCTTACTTTATGTATCACCTTATTCATCATCACCGCTATCATAATCCCCATCATTGACCCAACCATTAAATTTTTCCAAATGAAGTCATATGGGTAACTTGGTATGACCCTTGAATTTTCCCTCTATATTCTCTAGGTGCTCTTAGGTCGTATGTATGATTGGTAATATTGTAGACATTAAAAATATGGAAATTTACACTTTGAAAACCCTTTATTTAACTATGGATTCTTACTATGATAAACAAAAATTCTTCATTCCTTCTTCACATTCTGAGGTCCATTATTTTTCTTGTTTATCCTTGCACATTGACATGTCAAAACATCCTAGAAATCCAGTCCAAAAAACCAATAGATATATACCTTTTTATTAGATCCATACCCCATTTAGTATATTCCTTACTCTTGGTTAGGATTGCAATGTTTCATTTGGACTGTACCATTTGTTTCTAATCTCACTATACAGTCCTAGAATGACATGTTTTCCAACTACAATTTTAAATTGAAATATTTCATTGGGTCTTATATTTCCTTTGGGTTGGCATTTATTTGATAAATCATCTACAGATCCTTACATAAGCAAGTAAACATTACCTCATTTACTAACCTCAAACTTGTAAGGTAATGAACTAGAGCACTCACTTCATAAACTTAATAAAGACATCCAAATCTCCCTGAATCTCAAAATTAATCTACAGTCATTAGGGAAGCACCCACATCAGGTCTGAAGCTACAAACCATGTCAAGGTAGCTATATATCTCATCTACAACCATCCAAACATCCTCTCTCCAAGTGTTCTATCAAGATTCAAGTCAACACAAGCATGGCCAAAGTAATTTATAAATCTAATTGATCTATCTAGATATCACATGCTAGGTGGAGAATGATGTGTGGTTTGAGGCATATTTAGAGTAGTGCTAATGTCAGATGTAAACATGGGTTCCTATAACCCTTCTAATGTTTATTTTTTAAGAATATTCATCCATGGTTAGGGTTTTAGGTGATGTTCAGTCCATTTAGATATCCTCACTACATGTGTGATAACTAGGGTTTGATAGCGATAGATAATTCTAGGAAGGTGAGTGACCTAAAAAGTTACAAAGGATAATTCGGAGTAATTCCAAGATCATATAAAAGGAGTTAAATTATATGGTAAATTTCTAAAATTATGGTATAAGCTTGACCTAGGTGTATTTATAGTTATAGTCCATGTTGTAAAGGTCACTCAAGTTCAAATCTCCAAGTTTCTCTGTTACACAATCTCAAATCTCTCCAGATTTCATTAGGAATCAACTAAGTGATTCTATACCTCTATTTTGTACTTTACATTGCATGTTAGGCTAATTGGTGTATGAAAATTATTTATATTTGATATAATATGTAAATCTAAATTAGCATTCATAATGTAACATCTTTGCAAGATCAATAATCAAATCCTAATCTAATTTACACCTACTTAAATTGACTTAAAATTTAATCGAGGGTTCATCATTTTGGTGAAACTTTTTTTGATCAAACCTTTAACCTTATATACAATATTCTCATTCCCTTTTGTTTTAGGCATATAAATGTCCAAACCCTAGTTGATTTAGGGTTTCTATTAGGGTACATGCTTATTTTTAGGCATTTGCTTCCTTTTTTTATCATCATGCCTAAATTTTGTGGTCACTCTTTGCTTATTTTTTCCTCAACTCAAAATTGTTCTATTGACTTCAACACATTTACAGAAATGAAAATTATTCCTCCAAGTATTACCATCAAATGTTTTTTTTTGGATATTTTTTCTTCATGAGTTATGCCACCAAATTAAATTTGGTACCACCCTATCAAGTTAACATGTGCTAATGATCTAGCAATTGTACTTGCTCCTATACATATACTTATTTCTTTATATTGCAATGATGGTATTAATACGGCCCTTTGTATAAAAGACCATGATTATTCACTCCTTTCTTCTCATCAGGTGACACAACTTCCTACTAACCCTCTAAGAATCACCATCAATTTTACTCATATATAATGTGTCGCTCGTGATGTTTCACTTCCTCCTCGTTCTACTAATCTAACACATGATTTATTCGTTAATGCTTCCTTTGCTTTCATTTTTTATCATGGTCAAGCCCATGGATCTAATTCTCAATATGAATAAAATGATCAAGGTATTCATGATGATTATGATTAATAATTTGATCAATTTTTAAAAGATAACCCCTCTAATATTGATCTCCTACTCTACGCTACACAAGATAAGATTAATAATTCTTCATTATCACACACCGGGAAACATCTATTTTTCCCACATCTTTTGTTCCTACCCATTTTAGTATACCTCATCTATTAAATCCAAATATCTCTATGTCTTTTCCTACAACTACAATTGTCACCACAAATCCCATATTTATTCCTCATGGTTCACATGTGTCTTCTTCTAACACAAAATATCTTGAATTCGTTGTTCATAATTTATAATAATAAATCTTATAATGGAAACAAGGTGCATACAATTCTTCTAACACTATATATTATACATAGTTACTTCACAATCCACTTACACTCGAAGTGGATTTTTACCCCTATATTTCTTATCTATAATGAAAAAGGGATTCTCTTAAACATCTTCACTCATTTCATGTTGCTTTCTTAGATTATACTTCTAATGACATATTTCTTACAAAAAATTTCCCCCAAAGTATTAAGGAATTTACATTGGAATGGTTTTATATTCTTCCCACTCATTCTACATGTGCATTTACTACTTTAGAAAATATCTTTTGAGAAAAATTCTCTATCAATATTGAGGACAAAATTTCTTATGCACCTTTGGATCAAATACCAAAAGGGTCTACTGAACCTCTTAATGATTATGTGTTGCGTTATAAGTCCCTTATCACCAAGATGAACAATATATTAGTTGATAATGAATTACAAGAACTATTCACTCAAATATTATTAGTACCTTTGTAACATTTGGTAATGTTTGATCATTTTCAATCTTTCAACCATCTATGACATAATTTGAAAGAGAATGAGGGTAAGTTGTTACATATGAACACACTCAAGTATTCTATTAGCTCTCCTCCCACATTGGCTGCTAAGTTTTTATGAAAACCCAAATTCAAAAGTAAGCCTATTGTGCTCAAATTGGATTATGATGATATTTTTTAATGTTATCTTATAACTTGTTAAGCTACAAACCCACCATGTATGTCATCAATTTACTTACTTTCCAAGTCCTCCTCACATTATCTTGAAACGATTTATTGAATATAATCTCATATCTCTTCCTCAATCATTTGAGGTTAACATTAGTTGACCTCATAGAATTTTTTTAATGATAATTCTCATTGTGATTATCATTTATGTGTTGGGAACTCTACAGAGAGATACGTAAATACCTAACATGTTATTATAGATTATCAAACTATTGAATGGGATGAGGCATGATCCCATTGAAGTTTCCAAGGCAACCAATGATAATGTTAAGCTAAAAAATCTTCAATGATTCACTTCCTAATAATGACAATACAAAATATTTTTTGGATGTACATAATGTTTATCATGTGGTGCTTCCACCACCCTCTTCTGAACACCCTTTGATTGTAATGATTTGCATGGTTAATGTTGTAATATATTCTTACCTGATCATTAAATTTGACGCCTATGATCTATTAATGATTTTAGACAAAAAATCATGTACTCTCTATTTACATCATGCCTCTTAGTATGTCATTGTATGTGTGATTCCTAAGAGAAAATTATACATTAAAAAGACTTGTTGTACTTTTACATTGTTTTATCCTTTTTATGCTTCTATCATTTTACTTTCTGGAATTAATACTTATAGAAATTCGAAAACATGTCCAATGTAGTATTTCTCATTCCAACCTCTGAGCATCCTAGATAACACCTCTCATTATAGACAAGAGCACCAAGGAACTATTGTACCCTTTCCATACCTATGTCCTTTTCCCTTGATTTCTCAAATGTTAATCCCACATCAACTATTATCTTTTATAAACTACTACCTATCACTTTAGGTCATCCTTTTTACTTGTTAATGATGAAATTTAAGTAAGGGAATTATATATATATATATATATATATATATATATATAACTCTATATTGTTGGGGGCTACACATTTTTGGTTTATTAATTTTGATCTGTCACTTTGTACAAGAGAAAAACTCATGCATTGCATTTGGGTTGCATCATTGTATTGAGAAGTTACATAAAAACCTCAAGGTGTTAGTGAATCCACATAATAGGATCATAACATCCCACCATTATTTGTAGACTGGACCTTGGGCTAGATTTGCACCCATATAGTGAGACATGCCCAACCCTATACAAGCCCCATGAGAACATTTTAATACTGACATAGCCACCCATACTAGGACTCAAACCTGGGAGGTCGCTCTAATACCAAATGTAATGATCTCTTACACCAAAATTTCAAGGATTTAGTGAATCCACACACTAGGATCATAACAATCATTCACTGTATAGGAGGGGTTATTTCATAATTCCATCTCACACATTCATCTTAGGGGAAAAGTATTTATAACGTACTATCTTCATGTAACTAGCACAAGTGAAACCTAGATTTAAGAGAAATCATTCTATCACACACAATAGAACTACAATAAATAAAAATGCAGTGCATTACTTGATAACAATCACATTGGGGGGACCATCGAGGTTAGTCTAACTTAAGTATATGCATTATTTATTATATCAAATATGCACTTGAGCCTTGTGCAGGTAACCAAGGATTATTTTATATGTACATGTGCGATAAAAAACCTTACAGTGAATCCAAAATGATAATGATAGAGGTGAAGAAGACAAGATTAGACCCTAAAAATACCAAATCTAGATTTTTTTCTAGTACACTAGCACTCAGTTCAGAAACTAGCACCCGAGGAAGTCATGTCCTCCTTTGTTTGGTTCTTTCCAAAAGAGTTTCATATCTCTATTCTCCAGACAAAGATTAATCAGTTTAGATAGAACTAGTTCCACCCAATATCTAGTCCATAATCACTCTAGAAGCTCATATACAAGTTAATTCATTCTTATCCCCTCATTTCTCACACTTGTTTGTTATTAAATGTTAGATATTTCTTATTATATATATATATATATATATATATATATTTAATCGCAGTCCTCTGATAAGATTTTAATTTATTTAAGTCATTTGGTGAACATGATCCTTGCATTTCCTTTATCAAATATCTTTATTTCCTATAATGGCTAACACCTCTCAAGAGTTTAACACTGAAAATATTAATGACTTAAGTACCTATATTTATGATCATCATGAGAACCTAGATCTCTTACTATTTTTTACTCAAGAAGAATCCAAATAAATCTCCGTATCTACCCCTCAGATACTAATGTTCTCACCATTGCTTCTCCAATGAATTCTATCTCACTCTCCTCTCATCCCATCAAAGTAGGGGAATCCACTAGAAATATTCATATCTCCACACCTATCATATATTTTTCTTCCCCATCATTTTTCATATCCTACCTAGTTCTTCTTCAAGCACCCATTCCTTAGATTCCTTGTACCTGGTACCATGATTTATAATCAAATATGTCAATTTTAGCATGCTTCTTATTCTTATTCTTCATCTCTTGATCATTGAATTCTCCTATGCAATCCTCTCTACACTCGAAGTTTATTCCTGTCTACTTCATTCCAATTTTGATTCACCTAAGTTTCCTCTTTTTTATGGCCATGGGGATCTGAAATAACATCTTAGATAATTTCATGTTTCATGCTTGGATTATGCTTGTGATGACATATTATTGACCAAGTTATTCCCTATGATTTTACAAGGCTATGCTTTGCAATGGCTTAATGATTTTCCTTTGCACTCTATTATCTCTTTCAATCCATTAACAAATCTAGTTTGGATCACTTTTCTAGGATCATTAGAGCTAAACTATCATATGCACAAATGGCTAAAATGAAAAAAATATCTAATGAACATCTTAGTGACTATGTTTTTTGCTATAAGAATAATATTTATAAAATGAACAATGTCTTAGCTGAATTTGAATTGCAAGATCTAATTTATCCCTACTCTAGTAGCTCCTTTACAAGAATTATTTATTTTTGAATCCTTTGATTTTTATGATCATTTATGTCATACTCTTAAGAACATGAAAATAAGTTACTTTCTATGGGATAATTTAAGTATAGTGATAATATTTCCATTCAATATACTAATAATTTTAAAGCCAATTCTTCCTTTAAAGGAATCCTACTATAAATGTTGTATATCAACCTACAAATATCCAACTATAACCTACACGATGCACTTTTACTAGATTGATATATCCACCTCGTATGTTGTTGCCTTAGTTCATTAAAATTAATATGATTTCTCTTCCATCTCCTCTTAAGCTAGATCCTAATCATCCTCATGGAAATAATTTTGATGAAAATTCACATTGTGATTATCATGGATACAATGTACATTTCTACTAATAGGCGCTTTAAGCTTAGAAATTTGATCCAAGATCTGATTGACACCAATGAAATTGAGCTACTTGAGCCTATTATTTCTATTTATAAATATACCAATGATAATGGAAAGCTTAAAAAATTTCAATGATCCTTTACCAACAACATGAAAAGAAACTCCGTAATCCTCTTCTAATCATGCTTATCATAGGGTTCTAACCATCCTGTTCAGATCATCCCCTTGGATTCCTTTTTGGTACTTTTGATCTTCCTCCACCTATCATTACTTTTATTGATGTTGATTTTCATGCTTAATTTTCATATAAGTTACACATTGATTCTTTGGTTGATACTCTTGATGTTAAAAATGTCATGGTGCATCCTACATTCTAAGTGTAATGCATGCTCACTATCTTTCTTGAAATATATTATCTTTCCATTATCTCATATGACATGTAGATCACCCACTTCTCATGGGCATATAGTTTTCCCCATCACTATTGGGAATCTTACCATCTCTATGCCTATCTCTGTTGGATCTGAGGTTACAAATTGTGATATGTTCTTAGGAAATTCTTGGCTTATGGATGCCAAATATGTCCCATCTATACTTCATTTGTTCCTTAATTTTATACACGAGCATCACATTTTCACCATTTGAGGCATTCCACCATGGGTTCCTTTATCTATACATTGTATTGCTTCCACACCTTCAATTGATGTTACACCTAGTGCTACATCTATTATTGATAGTCATATTTCTTTGACATGCACTATGTTTCCATATAGGGCTCTTGTCTTTTTTGCACTAATTCTAAACCTACACCTGGATCTCCTACACATGAATTTTTCTTCTTATCCATGATAGATACATCGGTATCATATCCAACATCATATGAATAGGTCTACACATCATATACATAATACACTTGGCACATCTAGGCCCACTTAGAAATCTCATTCTCGACATGCACAACATATTCCTACTCTAAACATCTTGACACATGCACTTTCATATAGAACTAGGAACTTGGTTCATGTTCACATGTGTTCCTCTCTCACATTAGTAAATAGTGGGATCTCGCCCTCTATCCTCATCAAATATAACACTATGGCATTCAAAATTGGGGGCATATCATTCCCCCCTTACTAACCATTGACACACTCTTGTTGTAGGTTCAAGCATGATTGTTGAGGGGAACAATTATCTACATAAACCTCATCTTGCAAACATACACCAGGGGAAAACTTTCTCCCCTCCCTTATTCATAGTATTTCATATTATAATAATTCCTAAAAATTCAAATATTAGCAAAAATATAAACACATTAGCTTAGATCTTGATCAGATGTAACCTTTATTATTGATACTATTCTATGTTACATATTGCTTATTATGTTACTTTTGTTCATAGTATACCCTATCATTTTTTCTCCATACACACATGCACATTCACATGGTACTTTTGAGATGAATGCGGGATACTTACATGTTATCACACGATGCATGATGACTTAAATGTTTCTCTACTGGTCCCATTGAGGCTCCTTGAGGCATCTACCTTTCCTACTTCTCTATATTTAGGTTAGATAATTGTAATATCTACTACATTATTACTATTTTCAGCTATATAAATTGTGGCATACTATTAAATTTTTTAACATATTAATGGCCGATTTATGTGTAGATTTTGTCTTACATGTCTACTTCTAACCATGGTTATCTAATCAAACTAGTTTTTTGTGTCTAGTTTTCTATGATCGTGATTTGTTTATGGGCTATGCCTTACAATTTCTTTCTCATTTACTCGTATGAATTTGAAGGCATTGAGTGTCTTGTGACATCTTGATTGGTGTCCCATGTATTCCACCAACTACGTGTTGTTATTTTCTATATTATTTCATGTTTTTAATTGTTTTTAATATTACATCATACCACATTTTGTTTTTCAATAACACTTTACACTAAAATTTTCCCATTGTTTTTCATGTTCCATGGTTGTTACCATGAAAATTCCATAATCCCCCTATAGAATTTGTATTACATATGTGTACACCATCTTCAACTTTCCTTATTTGTGCCACACTTGCATTGGTTCATCTTACACACCCCAAATGAGTGATGGTAATCATTGGGTGATTATTTTACCCTCTTAGTAGATTTAGCAACAATACACATAATGGTACACAAAAAAAATATGACCATACAAGAGCTAATAAAATGGTTCAGAATCATAATTGGGCCCAATAATAGAGCAGGGACAAAAGAACCTAGTAAAAATAGGTATGGTGGGTACTAGTGTCTCACATGGGAATTTTTGTCTTAGGGGAAGAAATAGGTACAATACATGTTCAACAGGTTTTTAATGACATGAGTTTCTACATTTTAGTAGCACATACTCAATCATAGGTTACTATCAGGTACAACAAGAATAAAATATATGTCAATTCTCATACTTTGAGTAAGGTAAATAATTATTCTTCTTATTCAGTTTATATTTTCTCTACCATTATCAAATAAGGAGTGGAACGTAGGGGAATATGCATGAAACTGATATACTTGGAACAATGTGTCTTCCATTGCTAGTTCCTATTGGGTTTATGACCATTTGCAGTGGCACTTATCCATGGGGTAGCAACAATGGATGGAGGGAAAATACTATAGCTCTTGAAATAATCTTCCCTTGATGATAGGACGCCTAAATCATAAAAACTCTTCCAACCATCTTAAAAATAACAAACACACAGGAAAAATTCTATATTTTCTCGCATGACATTCAGATGTATTATATTTTTAAATCACTTGTTTTCATACATACTTTTATGCTAATTTCTCCAAGTTGAAGTTCAATTTCATATATCATCAAAATTGACTACACTTATCTTATTCTCTAGGTTTATCTTTATCCCAACAAAGGCAACACAAATGGAACAAGGGGAAATCCTAAGCATAAGATGCTTAGGAAAATCCAATACTCAAGGAAAAAAACACAAGCATAATTTGTACTATACACACAAGGTCACCAATAGGGTTGTAATTCCCTCATAGATTTCATGATACACACGTTACAACCTCCATTCAAAATGTTATCAATTTCCATCTGGAACGTTATTTGCTAACACCCCCTTCGTCTCTCTTTTTATCTACTTTATGTTACTAAATATTCATTCACCAGTATAAAGTGAAGGGAAATGTAGATTTAAAATCAAGCATGCCTCTATGTATTTAATTATATTGTTAGGTTGTGGAGCTGAATTGCTTCAAAGATTGCATGTTTTACATGTTACTGGTTCTAACAGTAACCAGCGTTGGGTCAGGGCTAATCGGAATCGGTCAGTACGGGTCAGGAAAAGTAATCTACGTCGGGTCAGGCATAACCAGCATCGGTCAGGGATAATTGGCATCGATCAGTCCAAGTCAGGAAAAGTAATCCGTGTCAGGTAAGTGTTAACCGGCGTCGGTTACCTGTGTGAGAAAGTTTTAATTAACTCTTTGGAATTAAATCTATTTTTAGCATTAAAGTATATTTATTGGATGTAATTTCATGGCTAAGTGCCCTAAGTTTATAAATGGACTATATAAGCATAAAAGCTAGGGTTTAGAAAGAGAATTAAGAGAAGGATTGAATTAAATCCTTAACTCTCCTAGATTGAGAGGATTAAGACAAAGAAGAAGAAGAAGAGAAAGAAAGAACAAGTTACATGAAGACAGAGTCTCCATGAAAGGAGATGGATAGAAGGAAATAGTAGGTGCATCTGAATGTTAAGAAGAGGGTAACATCTTCTACTGTATTTCCTTTGTATAGTTATTATCTCATTGTAATGGCTTGTATAGTATGCAAAGCACATAGGGTTTCTTCTTGTAGATCCATATGTTGGTGAGGATGTTGTATTATAGATCTATGTAGATCTAGTCTTGTATTGTATATCCATGAGATCATATTGTATTTTTGATCCATGTAGATCAAGATATTATAGAGGAGGTTGTCTTTATGTTTGCACAGGTTATGCAATGATGGAGAGACATACTTACTTCTTGGTGTATAGTTATAGTTGCACATATGGTAGGACCCATGTGAGAGGTCTTGATTGCAGATCCACAAAGAAATTGGTAGCAGTTCAGAGATGTAGTAGTTCTTGGTTATGTGAGATCTGGTGGTGGTTTTTGGAGGCACAGTTGTAGTGCACTCATGAAGATCCGATTAGAGATCTGGAGAAGAGGAGATATTCTTGGAGAGATATGTTATACTCTTGTATTGAAGAGGTGGTTTGTACTATTATTGTATTATATATGAGATCTCTATCTTTGGTGGACATAGCCCACACTAGGTGAACCACGGTACATGTTGTGTTATGTATGTATACTTTGTTTTGATTTGAATTATTCTAGTTTATACTTCCACTACTGTAGATTTTGGGGAATTATTTAGATCTTGTGTGCATGATTTTGTTTATTATTAAATCATAACACTATTCCCCAGTCTTAAAATCCCAAAAACTAGTATCAAAGCTTGGTTATCTTGGTTAGCTTGGTTATTTCAGATCAAGGTTTTGCTTCAGTATATTGTTAGTGTTTTACTGACAGGTGTATGAGAGCAGGGTTTATTTTTTATGATGTGAAGATCACAGGAAGAGATTTAATCTCAAGTGGGATCTAGAAGAGTAAGTTTGTTGTAAGTTATAGTGACCGATGTCAGTTAAGTGGTAACTGACATAGGCAGGGTAATTGTGGTCGGTTATAGCATAACCATGGTCGGTTACAAGGTGACCGTGGTCGATTACTAGGCAGCCTAGTTTTAAACAGAAAATCACAAATATAAAGAAATGGAAAGATGTATGGAATGTATCTTATCTGTTGAGGTGTCCCTAGTTCTTGGAGGCACAAGCATGTTGGTCAGATTGCAGATATGGTTATTGAGGTATGGTTTTATCTTGGTATTGTAGTGCTTATATTATTGTGGTTGCACATGCATGTTTAGGATTGAAAATCTAGATCTAAGAATGAGAGAAAAGGAGAATTTATGCATCCTTTGGTGAAGTTAGATGCATGGGATTCATTATAGAAGCTGAATACAGTAGCACAGAATGAAGACGGGGGTTTCCATCATAGAAACATGTTCTTTAGTTGAAGATGTGGTTGAGTATCTTGGTGTAGTTTTATTGCATGTATTATTACTGTTAAGTTTTTGTGCAAGGTTGGGTGCTTCTTGAAATGACTGGCTCAACACAACTATTGGCTTTGGTCAGAGTAGGCACCTGGTTTGGTGACCTATGCCAATTTGGGGCATTGTGTTAGTTCTAGCGTCACTGATTTTGATCAGGGAACTAACATCATTCACAAAGGGTAGTCGATATCGGTCAGCGAACCGTGGTCGATCTCTGTGACAATGAGTTTGCACACGGTTTCTTACATTAGAAGAGGGGCATGGCTGGTTCAGTGTCCTAGTTTGGAGGATTGAGGTTTCTTGCACATAGTGTATATGGTAGAGATGGTGTAGATCACTTCAATGTTTGGATCAGAAAGAGGACGAAGTTGGCTTAGTTAGTCTAGTGAGACTTTACGTCAGGTATCTCTATATGGTTCATGTTTTATTTCTTTCTTTTGGAGTCAACTGATATTATGTTTGGATAGTGTGCACAAATTTACACCATGTTTTTGGTGTTGTTTGACTTTTATTTCCCATCTGTGTGGAATCTTGAGGACAAGGATATCTAGTCTAAGGATGAGATCCTCAATGAAAAGTCATGTTAGACACAGTTTGCAAGTAACAAAAGATGTTGAGTACACAGGATGAAAAGAAGTTGATTCACCTACTTCACAAGAAGTCCAAACTTCTGTGATGTAGAATTATTATTTGATAAGAAGGGAATCAGTTTATATTTTCTTTCATCCGGTTTTATTTCTCACTGACATATTAGCTTTTGAGCTTGGTGGTTAGAGGTAGTGTAGGGGATTTCATGTTCAAGTGTGAGCAAGCCATGGTTGTTGGCATTGTAGGATTGGATACATGATGCACATGCAGAGTGAGAGGAGGTTGCTACTATTCAGAGTGGCAGAGGCACTAGTTGGTTTTGGAGGGCAGTCATGGATTTGCAGGTATATTGATTTTATAGCTTTGTGATGTCCACTTCTAGTGTTATTTTATGGTGCGTGGATATTCCTTAGGGATGACAGTTGATGGTAGTTTCAGCTGATTTTAGATGATAGAGAAATTTTCAAAGTTTGAAGGGTGAAAAGGAGAAAATACGACTGTTACAGAGACTGGTGTCGGTTAGTGTTAACCGTGGTCGGTCATCTGGTAACCATGGTTGGTCATACAGTGACCAGGGTCGGTTAGGGGGAAACCATGGTCGGTTTGGTCACAGGTTTGACAGCAGTGTTTATTTACCATTTTTAGATGGTGCTCTTGTTTTTCTTTCATCTTGGTTTGGTTTGGTTTGTGCAATATGTTGATGACATGTTTGCTAGTATTTGCACTTAGTATTAGTTGCATGGATTAGCATGGTTGTTTGTTATTGACATTGATGAGCACAGGATTCATATATGGCTTTGAGTTAGTCAGTGAGAGACTTGGCACTTCTGGAGAGCTTGATGATATGGATGGATGTATAGGTGAGTTTAGTACATGTGGATAGATTCATCTTTTTGAGTCTATGATGATGCAGATGTTTGGTTTGCACATGGATGCCTATGGGAACAGTTTAGATTCCTTGAGCATGAGTAGGGGATGTTTGTATTTCCTCTTGATTACTATATTACTCCTTGATAGGTATGTTATCTACAGTTGAATGTCTTGGACACGCTAGTTGTTTATACAGGGTTTGATTTACAGATTGCAGTGTTTGGATTTCTTTGAGTTATGCAGGTGTTTGTGGATTGATCACCCGTTGTTGCATGTAGAACTCATTCAGGGATGTTTTTACCCGAGATCTTGTTTTGCTTTCACATAGTCCAGTTTGACTTGGCTTTGGACAGTTGCATTGGTGGTTGCATGGAGACATGGATAGATGGATGGAGAACATGGTTGGTTTTACAGGTATGGCTATGGTTGTAGTTGAAGTTCAGTACTTCAGTTTGAGTGGGAGCTCTTGCAGGTGTGTTAGTCATGATGGCTTGGATGCAATGAGAGGCTTGGGATTTATGATTCAGTGGGAGATTGATGTATGGATAGCTCAGTTATCACGAATCAGTAGTAGCTTTGTGCAGGTCTTTGGTAAGTCATGTTTTTATCTTCTTAATTTGAGAAGATGGTTTTGATCTTCCTAGTTTTATTTTTTGAGAGAATTGTTGAAGGAAAGAATAGATGGTCTTCATGGTGTTAGGAGGGCGGGTGATGTATAGGTACATGTATAGGTACAAAGGTTTAGCAGTTTATCTCCAAGTGGGAGATTGTTAGGTTGTGGAGCTGAATTGCTTCAAAGATTACATGTTTTACATGTTACTAGTTCTGACAGTAACCGACGTCGGTCAAGGCTAACCGGTGTCAGTCAGTCCAGGCTAGGAAAAGTAATTTACACTGGGTCAAGCATAACTGGCATTAGTCAGGGCTAACCAGCATCAGTCATTCCAGGTTAGGAAAAGTAATCCGCACGCGGGTCATGGTTAAACGGCATCGATTACCTGTGCGAGAAAGTTTTAATTAACTCTTGGGAATTAAATCTATTTTAGCATTAAAGTAGATTTATTGGATGTAATCACATGGATAAGTGCCCTAAGTTTATAAACGACTATATAAGCATAAAAGCTAGGGTTTAGAAAGAGAATTAAGAGAAGGAATGAATTAGATCCTTAACTCTCCTAGATTTAGAGGATGAAGACAAAGAAGAAGAAGAAGAGAAAGAAAGAACAAGTTACATGGAAGATAGATTCTCCATGAAAGGAGATGGACAGAAGGAAATAGTAGGTACATCTAAATGGTGAGAAGAGGGGTAACATCTTCTACTGTATTTCCTTTGTTATAGTTATTGTCTTATTGTAATGGTTTGCATAGTATGCAAAGCACATAGAGTTTCTTCTTGTAGATCCAAATGTTGGTGAGATCTTGTATTATAGATCTATGTATATCTAGTATTATATTGTAGATACATGAGATCATATTGTATTGTTGATGCTATGTAGATCTAGATATTGTAGTGGAGGTTGTCTTCATGTTTTCACAGGTTATGCAGTGATGGGAGAGACATACTTACTTCTTGGTGCATAGTTATAGTTGCACATATGGTAGACCAATGTGAGAGGGTCTTGATTGCAGATCCAAAGAGAACTTGGTAGCAATTCAGAGATTCAGTAGTTCCTAGTTATGTGAGATACGGTGGTGGGTGTTTGGAGGCACATTTGTAGTGCAATCATGGAGATCCGTTTAGAGATCTGGAGGAGAGGAGATACTCTTGGAGAGATACGTTATACTCTTGTATTGAATAGTTGGTTTGTACTCTTGTTGTATTATATATATGAGATCTCTATTTTTGGTGGACATAGCCCACACTGGGGTGAACCATGATACATGTTGTGTTATGTATGTATACTTTGTTTTGATTTGGATTATTCTAGTTTATACTTCCACTACTGTAGATTTTGGGGAATTGTTTAGATCCGGTTGTGCATGATTTTGTTTATTATTAAATCATAGCACTATTCCACAGTCTCAAATTCCCAACATATATAAATGATTCCTAACCAAGAAAACTAGAAATCAACAATAATTTTGTACTTTTACATTTCTTTATCCTTTTTATACTTCTATCATTTTATTTTTTGGAATGAATACTTTACTTTGGGACATTGGAAAACATGTGACCTAGCTCAGTATTTCTTGTTTTATTTTATGAGCATCCTAGATAGTACCTCTCATTAGGGACAAGATCACATATGTACTAATTTCCTCTTTGTTTGCTTATATTCTTTTCTCAAATATGAAATGCCAAATTGACTATTATCTTTTCTAAACTACTATCTATCACTTTGGGTTAGCATTTTTAGTTATTAATGACAAAACTAAAAAAATGAAGTCTAATCTATATATGAATTACTCACTATTATTTGAGGATGGGATATTTAGGGGATATTACTTCTTATCTATTACCTTGGAAAAGAGAAATACAAAATAATTGCATTTGGGCTACATCACTCATTTCATAAGAAGGGCTATTTCTGAATTCCATCTTAAACATTTATATTTGGTGAAAAGTAGTTATATCCCATTATCTTTGTGCAACTAACACAAGTATAACCTATATTCATGGGAGTTAATTATAATGTACATACATTGGAACTACATTGAGTTTGAAATTTTGTTTAACACTTAGTGATAATCACAACGGGGTGACCGTCGAGGTCATTTTGATAGAAGCATATGTGTTATTTATTCCATCTAATGGTGTGCTTGAGCATTTTGTAGGTAGCCAGGGTTTGTTTTTTAGGTACATGTGTGGACAAAAAAATATATAAGGAATCTAAAGATACAAAGACTGAGGTGAAAAATACAAGATCAAACCTTTAAAATACCAAATCAAGAGTTGTTTCCAGAACACTATAACCCATTTTGGAAACTAGTGCGTAAGGCAATATTTTCCTCCTTTGGGCGGGTTTGTCCATAATACTTTCATATTTTTTGTTGTCTAGATGAAGCCTACTTTAATTTATATCCAACCTATTTCACCCAGTATCTAGCGCATAATCATTCCAAAATCTTAGATGTAAGCTAAGTCATTTGTATCCTCTCATTTCTCACACTTTATTATCATTGCAGGTTAGATATTTCGTATTTTAGATATATGTATTTGATCTCAGTCCTCTAATAATATTTAATTTTTCTTAAATCAATGTCACACTATGTTAATATACATTATCTACTATTGTTTCTATTACTCACAAACCCATACATGGTGTTTTGGTCAATCCACACAATAAGAACAATGTTTGTTCTCTCGCATTGCTTCAATCTTTGGGAATTTCTATGCAAAATCTTATCCTTGATGTGAATCCTTGATACTACCACATTACTCTACCCATAACCATTGGTCCTATTACTACATAAGATTCATTCTTGGTTGTATCTACTCTCAGTTTTGGTGCATTTTGTTTAGGTATCCCTTGGTTACATACTTTTAGGTAAATTATGATAGTTATACATGAATGTGTTAACTTCATCACAATGAACAGGTTATAAACCATAAAGGTATCACTTTGAGGATACCCCTCATAGAATGCCTAGTTCTCCTTCTATAGTCCCTCTTCCCAGTCTTCCTAAAAAAATATTTGGTTGTACACAATGTCTCTGACACTTCCATGTTACTCCCTAGGGTTTTACTTTTACACTATAACTCCAAATCTATAAATTATTCTAGACCCCATATTGCACACATTTTGTCTCTCAGTGTTGATCCTACTAGGTATATTACTATGCATTCAGTTATACACTCTATATATTATGAATCAAGGCCTCCTCATAAGATTACTATCCCAAGCTATCTTTCTCACCATGGTCATTCTATTAGAGTTTTACATTGGTCCTCTAATTCTCATGTTACTCCCACAACTTCTTGATATCTTCCTAGTGGCCATCACGCTCATTCTTCTAGTCCAATGCATCAACACTAATTTATGCATGTTTGTGCTACATCTATTAATTCTTCTTTGGAACATGTTACTATAATAGTCGTGCAAGTATTTAGATCATCAATGAGGCTTGAATATCCATATTATGTGGCATCTCCTTCACCTCCTAAGGAGGTTATCATTTGTTAGATATTTTGATAGTTACACTTAATGTATGAATCTATGCATTTTTTTAGTAAAAAACAATCAAATATTTGTAAAACTACAAAATCAAGACCTGTGCATTTTACTTGAGTTGTTAGCACCACATGTTGTTTCTTATCATGGTTTGATAAATCACATGTCTTATTTATTTAAAAACATATGTTCAATTGGTATATTGAGTTGGATTAAGGGCATATATTTTGGTACATGTTTATAGGATCACTCACATCTCCTTATATTCCCGTCATTTGGGGTGAAAACCTCCACATCCTATAATTGTTATTGGTATATTATAGATCATTTATGCTCCCTCATTATGCTCAATTTTATACATTGTGTATTTGATTTTTTTCAAAATAATAGGACTAACACATGTGTCTTGTGCAACATTGACATCTCTTATTTCATATATCTCACCTATGTTTTTTAATACATCATGTTATCATACTTTTACACTTTGGTTTCATGTCTACATGTTTGTATGTGTGTAACTGCTTTCATGTGGCCTATGTACCTTAATTATTTTTTGATGTTGTGGGTGTCCCATATTTGTGGCATCATGTTTATCTTATTTGCATGGATATAGGCCTTGATTTTATTACAAAACTATGGGTGTCCCATGTTTTCAATACTAAACATCCTTTTGTATGCTCTTGTTTTTCATTGTTTGCAATTGGATACATTATTACTTTTCTTGTTTTCATCCACATGTACATTATTTCTACTAATTGTTTTAGTTACTACTATCCTTGTTTTTTATAGCATTATTTTTGTTACATATCATGGTTTCCACCATGTGTAAACCACCTTTCTTGTTTTAGGTACATGTTCTTCAAGGTGGACACATCTTCAACAAACACTCTACATAACTTTTCAGACATCTCCTTGAACACTATTTATTTTGAGATGTCATGCCCACATTTTACACACATAAAATACCAAGATAATTTTTTGACTTGCATTGCTTGATACATCACACAACATGGGATCACTTAGGATAATATACAACACACGAGACATTTGCAAAAACATGAACCCACATATATAACATGAAACACATGATGCACAACAAAGCCACACTTCCCAAAATAAAAAGTACAACAATGATCCCAATACAATATACACTTATTGATAGGAAATTCCCACGACACATCGTTTTCATGGTTACATATTTACAATCCTATTTTTATTAATTGACTATAACTATATGAGGAAAAATTAACATGATACCCTTCATTCCTCTTAAAACTAAGATGCTTATTTTTTTTAACATTTCACCTATAGCAGTTTTATTAGAATATTAATTGTTTCCTTTATCAAAATTAATTTATTAACTCGATGGTTATTAGGAGCATTTAGAAACCCATGAGTCTACCAACACTTTTCCTAAGAATTTTTTTCTAAGAATCATGTTTACTTGGTTTGACATTATACTTTCATTATCAGGAGGAAAAATTTATAGAAAGTAAAAGGAAGGTTACTAAGTCAAGAGTGGACCTATCTCAAGTTCTTTTCATAGCATTGTTTAATACTAAGGGTACACTCTTTTCATCTGTAGTCACAAAATCATTCACTTACTACTATTGTTATACTACCAAGTATGTTGTTTTATATATGGATATTGTGTAAGAAACGTATTCACTAATGCCCCATCCCCTATTCATGTCACCAGTTTAGTTAGTCGTCGTCGTCATTTGTCTTGCACAGTCGTCAGCTACTTTCAGAATTTCGATCATTTCTCAGGGAGTCTTAGATGTTGTTATTTTCTTAGTTCTTATCTATATTCTTTGACTAGGGTGCCTAAGAAAGGATTGGGGTGCCCATGGGCACCTCAGTCCTCATTTGTAGGCGTTTTGGTCCTAGTTGCACTTAGTTCTCATTTAGAGTTTCAAGGTTGGTATTTTTAATTTTCCCTCTCATTCCACTAGGTATTAGTTGGCATGATGGGTCATTAGTGTTAAAATTTGAGCAAGAGATCCCTATATAAGAACAACATACTTACTATCTTATGGAAAAAATATTTATACTAAGGGCTAGCTATCTACACAAGACAAGGCACTACATTTGGGAACTATTTGCATCACACACTGCATAGGAAAAGAAAGTCTATTCTCTTACATCCATAATTTTACATTCTATCTATCTATTGTGTTTTATCTCTACATCATTGGAGCTAGGGCACCCTAGGCACAACATTGCACACACAAATCACATAGAACTACATTGGGTCTGAGATGTAGTGAAACACATAGGTATAAGTCCACCATTGTGGCCATTAATGATAGTATGACCCCTTCATATGCATATTTATTTTTAGGGGTTTGATGCTTTGTATGGGGTTTTACGAGTGATTCTTCATTGCAGGTTTATGGTGTCATCAGTGAAGCTAGTGCGGCATCCATGCGACAAAAGGAGAATTATTGCAAAGACCTAGAAACTAACTCTAAATTAGGTTCTGATTTGTTCTGCAGACCAAGGCACCCAAAGACACTGTAATCCTCCCCTAGGTGCCCCAGTCTAGTCAAATCTACTACTTTTGTAATTTTTTGAGGTGTTCTGTGATAGTTTTTTCCACCTATTCATCATCCCGCCTAGCTCCAAATCACTAGGAGGTAAGTTCTATTCAAGTTAGTACCTTTTCCATCCTATTTCAATTATTTCATTTCGTTTAAAATATCAAATAAATTAGTTAGTATTTAAATTCCATTTTATTTCAGTTATTGCATTGTTGTACTTCTTAAATTAACTTCTAAAATTCATATTTTAGTTAATATTTTTGGTGAACCCATACTTTAGAACATTTTCCCCTAGGATCTGCTTCAAACCCTAATGGATAAGGATAGTTCATCTTCTTCTTGGCCCACCATGTCTCATTTTAATGCCAATCCTATCTATGATGAGGCCTCCATCGTTGAGCTCACAGATACCTATATTAATCTCACTATGTTAGATGATATTCAACAAATCTTAAACGGTCAACAATATGTGCCTACTAGTTTTGAAGATTCTCCCATTGGCATTAGTATCATCTCGGATCCAATAGCCTCCACTCATTGTACACTATGCTATATGAATATTAGTGATCCTCCTTATGATATTTCTAAGGAAATTCTAGATGATTCCCTTATCAATTACATGCTTGGTATTGAAAATCAATCACATGTGCATACTGATTCTTCTCTTAGTCAAACCATTGTTATAGTTCCATCTCTTGATTCTTCTACTTTTGGTATTGTTTCTCATCATTCATCACATAATATCTCTCATACACCTTCATATTATGTTGATGATCCTATCTATAATCTGCTTAATGACATTCTCATATCTTAGTCTTTAGGAGATGTTGATGGACATAATTGATAGCCATGTTTCTCCTACTTTTCATTTTGTCGAACATGAATCTTCATCACCATTTTCTCCTAAGGTTACATCTAGCATAGTGCATGAGTCATCTCCATCTATTGGTTCTTATTCTCCTACCATTTCATCTCCTCCTCTCACATCATATATACACCTATTAGGACATCTTCTCTTATTTTTGTGTCTCTCCATCTGTCCGCCTCACCTATTAGGGATGTTTATAATGCTAACATACCGACCATTGCTACTACAATATTCCACCTACAGGCATCTACTATAGAATGATATTTTGTCAAAACCTACTTTAGAGTGTGCCCTTAGCATAGAAACCTCCTCTATCATCTCTTGATTATTGCTATGATCACGTACATGTGGCACATAGTTTTATTCAAAATAAATAATATAATACAATTAAATTTAGCCTAAAGCTTAAGTGGAGGCATTTTTAAAGTTTAATTATATTTAAATGGATTTTGGAATCCATGAAATAAAGGAGAGTTAGGTTTTGATATTTACCATTTAGCATGCTGCTATTGAAGAGAGGAGCAGATAGAGGGGAGACCATGTCCCTTAAAGAACAAATATGGAGGATTTCATGGACTTTTTTATGCAACCATTTGTAGCTGATTTTGGGATTGTAATTTGGGATCTTGCCATTCTTTATTGCACTAAATGTTGGGGAGAAATTTTATAGAAAAATAAATAAGGTTTTGGAGTTTTATTTTGTACGGTGTGGAGCTAGGAAGATAGAGGAAGAAAATAGAGAAGGAAAGAGGAAAAGCACAGATGTTTTTTTTGGTCATCTTCATCTTGAATCTTTCATGGAAAGGGTTTCCTTATTTTTGTCTATGCAATATTTTAGAAATAAATACATATTCAGTTTATTCCTCTTTTGGGTATATGAGAAATATGGATTATCTATTTATGGGTATTAATATTTTCGAATCAATCCTTTATGGGTATTTGTGAAAATGTGTTTATTTTAATATGGTCTGATTATATATTTCAGATCTCTCAAGTATGAGAGCCATGTGAGATTTTGTTTTGCTAAAATATTTACTTGATAAATGGAATCAATGAGGTTATTCTTTGGGTGTGAGAGAAGATTTCTTGACATTTTTGCTATGGGTTTTGGACTGATATCCAAGCTGCATTTTTAAATGTTGGAATAATGCTATTTTTGCCTTGGTTGATTTGAAAATGGTCTACTACAGCTGTTATATGTTGTGTTGTTGCTGTTGTAACAACTATTAGAAGAGATGTGTTCTTTAAAAATTTATTGGTGTGGTAACATCTGCTAGAAGTGCTAGTATTTTTTATTAAATTGTTGTTGTATTTGTTGTTGCAGCATCAGCTGTTCACTTAACATCCAAGTTTTGGGTTAATTCCTTAGTGCATGTAGTTATTATTTGAGGGTGTTATCATTGATGCAACATTATCCTATCAAAGCACAGTGCTTTGGGGTGATTTCTATGCTCCAGATTTGTTGTTGATTGCTATTTTATTTGATGAATAGTACGATGCATTTCCTGTCAAATGGTTAGTGAGCAATCATTTCTCATCTACATTTTAAAAGAATGTTATGCTATGAAATTTTCTCAAACAGTTAGTGTGAAATCATTTGGCTAGAATATTTAAATAATGAGGTGTTGTGACATTACATCAAATAATTGATATGCAATCATTTTATTGCTTAAATACATGCGTATGGTTTATGACTAATTTATCATGCTGCTAAAATGAATTCGTTGGAATCATAAGTGAATATCTTTATGGCATTTTATTATGCTACTGGAACAAATTTAGTTTGAATTTATGTCAAGTTATTTTATGGCATTTTATCATGCTGCTGACCATTGGATTCATTGGAATTTATGTATAATTCCTTTATGACACTTTATCATGCTACTGAAATGCATTCTTAGATTATATTGGAAATTTATATTATGACATTTTTTCATACAGTTCACATGTATCCTTTGAGTAAAAAGGTTTTTGTTGTGCCTGTTGAAAATCAATTATTTTGCTGATCTGATTTGGCATATTGGTTCATTTTGAGCTTGTGAAGTGAAGTTCATGATATGAAATTTTGTCATACAATTGGTATGCATTCCTTAGAATATATGTGAATTCATTATATGACATATTCTCATATGGTTGGCATGCATTCTTGGGTATAAAGGATCTTTTGTTCCTCTTGGAAATTATGTTATGTTGCTAATCTGATTTGGCATAATGTTCATTGTAAGAATTATAAAGTGAAGTTCATGTTGATGCTTTGAAAATTGCTTATCATGCCTTCTCCTTTTTATATGGAGCCTATATGTGACATTTATTCAAACAGTTGGTAGGCTCTATTTGATTTGGCATGAAATAATATTATGAAATGCATTATGTAATCAGCCTTACGTGAGGTAAGTTTTATGCATTTTCATGTAAGATTGTTAAAGAAACCACTCTTGAAAGATATTCTGAACTTGGATAGTTCATGCATGTATACATGAATTTTTGAAATCATTATTATGCAATAATGAATGAATTAGTATGTTGATGCATGACTGTATATTTCTAAAATATGTTTTCATTTGTAGAATACTACATATATGAAAATGGAAATCCTTGCCAGTTTAGTTTGAGCTGACCCTTTGTGGAAAATACAGGCCATTCCTTGGAGATAAGGGAAAGGAAAGAATTTGAAGGGATTAAGCTGATTTCAGATCTTGCTTAGGTTACTATTATATTTTAGTTATGGAATAAATTAGTACTGGATGTACTACTGAAATAATGAGTATATTATATAAGCTTATGAGGCTCTTTGCCATTGCATGTAACCTTATAAGATTGTACTGAGATATTAAAAATAATGAAATATCCTTTGGACTCAAAGCTGATTTTTATCGATGTGTTTAAACACATATGATTTGTTTGTATAATTGTATGATTTGATTATGTGTGAAATCAACATATAAATTAAGCAATGGGATTATTGGGAGTAATGGAAAAAAAATTGGACCTCGGTATTTTCGAGGTCCTTACACTTGGTATCAGAGCAATGAGGTTGTATAACACTTAGGCCTCTGGGAACGTTATCTAATATTCTCTTTTTACTTATCAGGAACAATGGTAAGAACTCGGAGCAGTGGTGGTGTGAATAATCCAAACCAAGGTCGTGGTGGCCAAAGGGGAGGAGCTAGAAGAGGTACAGGTAGAGGATTTGGTGGAAACATCAACCCTAAATCCTCAACCCCACTGAAGAAGTCCTAAATGAACTTCTTAGGACTGTAAACACTTTGCAAGATAGATTGACATAGCTCATGAGAAGAACCTAGAGAAAAATAGTGGCCTAGGGGGTAATCAAGTAAGACATGACCATCATGAGGTAAACCTGGGAGACTTGAACAACCAGCTGCATGCTCATAAAGATTTACCCATAGGGAATAGAGTAATAGATCCTTCCTTAAGGAATTGAAGAAAGTTCCTATTCCTAGATTCAAAGGGTTATCCACTAACTCAGGTGATAAAGATGAGGCTTGGTTGTTTAACTTACAACAATACTTTGGGTTGCATGATTGCAACTCCAATACCAAGGCCAATGTATTGCAGTTTACCACCTGGAAGAGCATGTTGTCCTGTGGTGGGCTCATTTGAAGAAAGTTAGGGGTTATGTGGATTCCACCATTACTTGGGAAAAGTTTGAGAAGAAATTCACAACTAGATATGTCTTGGCTAATCACCGAGAAATGAAGCCCAAACTGAGTTTCATAGTTTGAAACAAAATAACATGACTGTAGCTGAGTATGAAGCTCAATTTTTAGATCTGATCTGTCATGTGGACTATATGAAGGATGAAGAGTCCAAGGTAACCAAGTTCACACTGGGTTTGAGAGAGGTTATATGACAAAGACGTGAATATGGTCAACCCTAAGAGTCTTGCACAAGTAGTTAGTGTAGCCTACAGGCACCTGGAAGAAAAGGAGTAGTCTCACCCTAAAATACTGCTCAGGAAATGAAAGAGAAGGCAATAAAAAGTAAAAAAGACTGTTGTTTCCTCTTCTGGACCTTACCAAAACTGAGTTCAAAAGGACTGCTTTTAATGACAAGTATGAACAATGGAAAGTTTCATGGAAATAATTACCGAGGGAGGGCCAAGGCCTCTCATTAAACAACAAAATAATCAGCAGGCTGTGGCAATAGATACACACCTGCTACAGGAGCCAACAAGGTTCCGGGTGGCAAACAAAGAACCTCAACAAGGCTGTTGGACATGTGGTAAGAACCATTACCAAAGAGATTGCCCAGAATTCCTTGCAAGCAAGAACATCAAGCCACCAGGTCTATGCAGCAGTAGATAACCACAAGGCTGAGCTCCAAGCAACCCCTATTGAGACTAGAGGTAAAATATTTGCCGCTGAAATTTCTATTCTATTTGATTATGGAGCATCTGATTGCTTTGTGTCTCCTAGAATAGTGCAAAAGCTAAATCTGAAAATTGTTCCTATGAAAGAAAAATGGCAAGTAGAATTTGGGACTGGTAAGAAAGTGCAGATTTTTGAATATTTAGATCAAATAGAAGTTGATCTAGGGATGTTTAAAACTAGATTAAATCTGCATGTTGTTCCTTTGGGATCTTATGATATGATTATTGGCATGGATTGGTTGCAAGAACATAAAGCTCAGATTGATTGTTTTGATAAAATAATACACTATTTTGATGATTTTGGCTTTGAAAAAGTTTTGTTTGGTATCAAAAACAACAAGTTTTTACCCACTCTTTCTGCCTTACAGTTGAAAAGAGCAAGTTTGTAAGGGATGTCTCTTATTTTCCTTACACATGGAAGAGTATTTTGATATGAAGGAACCTAGTTTGCATGATTATCCAGTATTAAATGATTTTAAGGATGTTTTTCCTAAGGAATTTCTAGGTTTGCCCCCAAAAAGAGAGTTTGATTTTTCAATAGATATAATGCCAGGTTTAGCCCCTGCCTCTAAAGCACCTTACCAAATGAATATTGTGGACTTGCAAGAGCTAAAAGTTCAAGCTATAAGAACTTCTTGAGCAAGGAATGATTAGGCCAAGTGTGTCCCCTTGGGGAGCACCAGTGGTCTTTGTTAAAAAGAAATATGGTACATTACATGGTTGTGTATTGATTACCGCATGCTCAACAAGGTTACCATTAAGAATAAATATCCACTTCCATTAGGATAGATGATTTATTTGATCAAATGAAAGGGGTGCAACTGTATTTTCTAAGATTGAATTAAGGTCTGGTTACCATCAACTTAGAATCAAAGAGGAAGATTTACATAAAATACTTTCCATACAAGATATGGACATTATGAATTCACGGTTATGCCTTTTGGTTTGACCAATGCACCGACTACTTTTATGAACCTAATGAATAGTGTTTTTAGATATTTTCTGGATAAGTTTGTATTAGTCTTCTTGGATGACATTTTAATTTATTCTAGGGATGAGCAAGAACATGAAAATCATTTAAGAATGGTTCTACAAAGGCTCAGGGACCACAAATTATATGCAAAAATGTCTAAGTGTGAGTTTTATAAAGATAAAGTGCACTACTTAGGACATATCATTTCTAAGGATGAGATTTCTATGTGGATCCATCCAAGATTAAAGCTATCAAAGAATGGCCAGCTCCTAAAAATGTGACAGAAGTCCATGAAGTTTCATGGGCTTGGCTGGGTACTATAGAAGGTTTGTGAATGAATTTTCACGAATAGCCCATCCTATCACATCACTACAACGAAAGGGTAAATCATTTTGAATGGACTGCTAGGTGTGAGGAATCCTTTTTAAAGTTGAAACATGATCTCACTACATAGCACCTATCTTACTAAGTTCCAGATCCAAACAGCCCTTTTGAGGTCTGGACTGATGCATCCCTAGATGGTTTAGGGGGTTTACTAACTCAAGAAGGAAAGGTAGTGGCTTATGAGTCACAGGAAATTAAAGCCTAATGAGATGAACTATCCCCCACATGACTTAGAGTTGGCTATAGTAGTTCATGCTCTTAAGAAATGGAGACATTTCTTGTTGGGTAAGCCATTCAAAATTAGAACAGATCATAAAAGTCTGGAGCATTTGTTTACTCAAGACAACTTGAATGCCCGACAAAGGAGATGGCTGGAATTGATTAGTGACTATGATATGGACATAAAATATGTCAAAGGTAAAGAGAATCGAGTGGCTGATGCACTCAGCCATAGATTCCACTTTGTATGTTGTTTCTAGAATAAAATTTTTGCTAAAGGATCAGCTGTTACAACAACAAAAAATAGATATTTTCTGCCAGGAAATGACTGAAAATTTGTTACAAGAAATAGTGGATAAAAAGTATGTTGGATACACCTTGGACTTAGATAGTCTTCGTAAGGTTCCAAGGTAGAATTTACGTACCTTTTGAAGGAAACTTCAAAACTATTTATGATGCAAGAAGTGCATCAAGCTCCTCATTTTGCACATCTCGGGGTCACTAAAATGACTCATGAATTGAAATAGTTTTATTTTTGGCCTGGTATGAAAAATGATGTGGCTAGATTTGTTTCTAAATGTTTAGAATGTCAAAAGGTGAAAGTTGATCATTGACATCTTGGTGGTAAGCTCTTTCCACATGACGTTCCAAAAGACAAATGGGCAACTATAACTATGGATTTTATTTCTGGTTTTCCAAAATCTAAAAAGAGGCATGATACTATTTTAGTTGTTGTTGGACAAGCTAACAAAGGTTGCTCATTTTATTCCTGGTAATCTAACTGGATGATGCACATGTACTTGCTGATAGATTTGTGAAGGAAGTTGTAAGATTGCATGGAGTTCTTGAATTGATTATTACTAATAGAGATACTTTGTTTACATCTTGGTTTTGGCAAACTCTAGATAGTTGCTTTTGGCACAAAGCTGCATTTTAGTTCTTCTTATCATCCTTGAAATGGATGGGCAAAACAGAAAGAGTAAATAAGGTATTAGAAGACATGCTAAGAATGTATGTTATGGACCAACAAAACAAGTGGGAATATTTTATGCACTTAGTTGAATTTGCTTATAATAATACTTATCATACTTCTTTGCAAATGGCTCCTTTTGAAGATTTATATGGAAGGAAATGTAGAAACACCCTTGGGGTGGGAAGGCCTTGAAAATTAGGTAACCACAGGTCTTGATGTTTTAAAAGAATACGATCAACAGATGATTGTTATAAGACAAAAATTAAAGGCTGCAAGTGATAGACAAAAGAGTTATGCTAATAAGAAAATGACTGAAAAAGAATTTCAGGTGGGTGAAAAAGTGTTTTTGAGGGTGAAACCTCATAAAAGTTCAATTAAGTTTAGAGAAAGAGTGTTGTCTAAAGCATTACCTCTTTCACCCAGATTTGTTGCATGATCCCTCCATTTGAAATTTTAGATGATAAAAATTAGTGTTGTAGCATTAGTTGTGAAATTATCTAACATTGTCCTCCTTCACTTTCTAAGAATTCATGATCAGGTATTTCATGTCTCACTTTTGGAAGAAAATATGTGCATGATCCAAGGGTGGCATCACATGTCAGGGGCTAACTTGGTAGAACTTGCAAGTATTGCTGATGACAGCCTTAAGCTAAATTTTCAGATGTTGAGCCGGTAAGCTGATATTATCTTGTTAGCTCGAATGCATTAAGTTGTGAAATACTGTTCCTGCTAAGATATTCTATAGGAACAACTCTCTTGAGCGCTCCATTTTGGTCAGAAGCATAATGGGACTTCATAAATGTTGTCTTCTTAAGTGAACTAGAAGTGCCACTTGGGAAGATGCCTCCACTTCAAACAGAGTATGTAAGAAACCTTGAACTCTTTTCCATTTCTCTGAATTTAAGTGTCAGTCCTGGGATGTGTAATCAAAAAGGATGGACATTACCCTTGTTAGGAGGGGGGATATTGATAGCAGCCAAATTGATGATATCTACAAGAAGCTGAACTCCTTAGACTCTCGTTTAGGGAAGGCTAAAACTCGACATGATTATAACATGGTCATCTTTAGGGAGATTGAGGAGTTCATTAATAAGGCTTAATTCCGGAATGATAAGGAAAGTAAAAGGACCATTTGTGGATAATTCTAATGACTTTTGGGTATGTTTGAATTATCTTGGCATTAACTTTATGTATGTTAATTACTTTTTTGCAGTATTTTTGTTGTTTTGTCTTTTGGAATGTGGCACATATCCTTTCTCTCTGGTTCTCATTTTATTTAAAATAAATAAATAAAACTTATGTGTTAATTAAATTTAGCCTAAAGCTAAGTGGAGGCATTTTTGAAGTTTAATTATATTTAAATGGATTTTGGAATCCACGAAATAAAGGAGATTTAGGTTTTGATATTTACCATTTAGCATGGCATGAAGAGAGGAGGAGATAGAGGGGAGACCATGTCAAAAACAAATCTGGAGGATTTCATGGAAGTTTTACGGCCATCTGGAGCTGATTTTGGGCCTGTAATTTGGGATCTTGCCATTCTTTATTGCAGCAATGTTGGGGAGAAATTTTCTAGAAAAATAAATAAGGTTTTGGAGTTTTATTTTGTACGGTGTGGAGCTAGGAAGCTGGAGGAAGAAAATAGAGAAGGAAAGAGGAAAAGCACAAAGGTTTTTTTTGGTCATCTTCATCTCGAATCTTTCAGGCAAGGGTTTCTTATTTTTGTCTATGCAATATTTTACAAATAAATGCATATTCAGTTTATTCCTCTTCTGGGTAATGAGAAATATGGATTATCTATTGTGGGTATTAATATTTTCGAATCAATCCTTTATGAGTATTTGGAAAATGTGTTTATTTTAATATGGGCATTATATATTTCAGATCTCTCAAGTATGAGAGCCAGAGATTTTGTTTTTAAATCCTTACTTGATAAATGGAATCAATGAGGTTATTCTTTGGGTGTTGAGAGAAGATTTCTTGACATTTTTTCTATGGGTTTTGGACTGATATCCAAGCTACATTTTTAAATGTTGGAATGTTGTTTTTGTTGGTTGATTTGTTGGTCTGCTACAACTGTTATAAGTTGTGTTGTTGCTGTTTGTAACAGCTGCTAGAAGAGATGTGTTCTTTAAGGATTTATTGGTGTGGTAACAACTACTAGAAGTGTTTTTTTTTTATTAAATTATTACTGCATTTTTTGCTGCAGCATCGGATTGTTATAAACGCCAAGTTTTGGGTTAATTCCTTGTTGCATGTAGTTATTATTTGAGGTGTTATTTTTCTGCAACATTAGCTATCAAAGCATAGTGCTTTGGGGTGATTTCTATGCTCCAGATTTGTTGTTGATTGCTATTTTCTTTGCTGCAATTTTGCTGCTAGTACGATGCATTTCGTCAAATGGTTAGTGTGCAATCATTTGCATAGCATTTTAAAAGAATGTTGTGCTATGACATTTTGTCAAACGGTTAGTGTGAAATCATTTTGGCTAGAATATTTAAAGAATGAGGTGTTGTGACATTACATCAAATAGTTGATATGTAATATTTTATTGGCATAAATACATGAGTATGGATTATGGCATTTTATCATGCTGCTGAAATGAATTCGTTGGAATTGAAGTGAATATCTTTATGGAATTTTATTATGCTACTGGAACAAATTCGTTTTGAATTTATGTGAAGTTATTTTATGGCATTTTATCATGCTGTTGGATTGGATTCATTGGAATTTATGTGAAATTATTTTATGACACTTTGTCATGTTGCTGAAATGCATTCTTGGATTATATTGGAAGGTTATATTATGACATTTTGTCATACGGTTTCACATGTATCCTTTGAGTAAAAAGGATTTGTTGTGCCTGTTGAAAATGCATTATGTTGCTGATCTGATTTGGCATATTGTTCATTTTGAGCTTGTGAAGTGAAGTTCATGATATGAAATTTTTTCATACAATTGGTATGCATTCCTTGGAATATATGTGAATTCATTATATGACATTTTGTCATATGGTTTGCATGCATTCTTGGGTATAAAGGATCTTTTGTTCCTCTTGGAAATTATGTTATGTTGCTGATCTGATTTGGCATAATGTTCATTGTAAGAATTGTAAAGTGAAGTTCATGTTGATGCTTTGACAATTGCTTATCATGCCTTCTCCTTTTTATATGGAGCCTATATGTGACATTTCTTCAAACAGTTGGTAGGCTGATTTGATTTGGCATGAAATAATATTATGAAATGCATTATGTAATCAGCCTTACGTGAGGTAAGTTTTATGCATTTTCATGTAAGATGGTTAAAGAAACCACTCTTGAAAGATATTCTGAACTTGGATAGTTCATGCATGTATACATGCTTTTTGAAATCATTATTATAATAATGAATGAATTAGTATGTTGATACATGACTGTATATTTCTGAATACGTTTTCATTTGTAGAATACTACATATATGAAAATGGAAATCCTTGCTAGTTCAGTTTGAGCTGACCCTTTGTGGAAAATACAGGCCATTCTGGAGATAAGGGAAAGGAAAGAATTTGAAGGGATTCAAGCTGATTTCAGATCTTGCTTAGTTACTGTTATATTTCAGTTATGGAATAAATTGTACTGGATGTACTGCTGAAATAATGAGTATATTATATAATCTTATGAGGCTCTTTGCCATTGCATGTAACCTTATAAGATTGTACTGAGATATTAAAAATAATGAAATATCCTTTAGACTCAAAGCTGATTTTTATCGATGTGTTTAGCACATATGATTTGTTTGTATAATTGTATGATTTGATTATGTGTGAAATCAGCATATCAATTAAGCAATGGGATTATTGGGAGTAATGGAAAAAAATTGGACCTCAGTTTTCGAGGTCCTTACAGTTTCTGATGCCACTCCTACCACTGCTATGGGTATTCCATCTATATCATCTACTATAGATTCTTCGGAAACAACTCCTCGTGTTCCTTTATCATTGAAATCTCCTTTATCTTCTCTTGATATTTCTATGATTACCCACAATGGAAAGTTACAACTGCTCAATACCTTATTGCCATCTTCTATTATTCCTTCGTAGGATATCATATTTCTCATGCCTGTTGTGGGTCAACTACAATCTCAGGTTTAGTCACTCACTTTGGAAATTAGGGATTACTATGATTCTATTGATAACAAATCATTACATGGTAATCCTATTACCAAGAAGATTCATAATTCCACATTTCCTAAGGACTTTATTATGTATACATTCACATGTTTTGATGGTACTGGTGACCCTCATGCACATCTTCAACATTACCGCATGGCTATGGACCCCTCTTCTAATGATTTGTTATTGCTTAAGGCCTTTCGACAGTCCTATTGATGAGGCTTTACAATGGTACACTCATCTTTCATTTGGGTCCATTAGCACTTACTATGACATGGAGGACGTTTTCCTTCATTATTTTATCATCAATAATGTCCCTAGAGTTACTTATGACTTCCTATCTACTTTACATCAAAGCTCATCAGAATCTATCAAGGATTATATATTAAGGTTAAATGCTTTTATGCATCGACTAGTATTCCAACCTATTGATTTAGAGAAGAAATTCCTTTTATGCCATGGTTTGATTCCAACACTTAAGCAAAGATTGCAATATGATACATGTGAGTCATTCATTCTTATGTGCTACAAAGTCAAACCTAAAAAAAGATCTTATTTCAACATACGTCCTTGATCCTCCATGTACCTCCACTTCTATTATATCATCTAGTGATCCTCCATTGACATTGGTTGAGTGTCCTACACATTATCCATCTCGACTTAGTAAGCAAGCTCAAACTACTCCATCATAGAAGCATACTTATCCTCCTCTGTGATAGGATACTTCTCCTTCCTCTCTGGATCTATGTCACGTGAGCCTTTAAACTTTTATCATCATGTTAGACCTCATGATGTGTTGTGTACTTTACTTGAAAATATTCTAATTTTCTTACCATCTAACCAACATTATCCATGAAATTGATTACAACGTCAGCATGATCAACCTTATTGTAATTATCATCGTATCAATGGCCATAGAAATAACAATTTTTTTCCCTTCACAATATATTACAACAATTACAGGATAAGGGAATATTGTCCTTTGAATCTTGCTCATGTGAGTGGTCCATGTCTCCTTTACCTCGTCAGCAAGTTTTTTATCAGGTTTATTAATCTCCTCCATTTGGTGATCAGGTCATGGTGTATCCACCACTATATTTTTTCACTCATGTGCACCCTCCGCCACGTCCATACATTGGTGCATCATCACATCCATCACATCCACTTCATCCACATTTCCTTCCATATCCCTCGGTATTTTCTCATTTGATCACTGCTCCACAGGATATTTAGTTCAGTAAATATGCTCACACTGCTTCCACCGATTCATGTCACCTTGGTCTCTGGTAGGTGATTTCTATCACCTTACTCCCCAATGAATGAATTGTGTTCTTATGGTTATTACATGACTAATGAGGGTTTTTCTCTAAGAACCTTTCATCATGCGCATCGTCGATTAATTTAGTGCACTCAATCATTTCTCAATGGAATACTCTTGCTTTACGTTGTTCATTCTTGACTGTTAAGTGGTCTTAACTAAATGAACCTAATCATCCATATGCAAAGGGGCATTACTAATATTATTCCCACCCATATTCATCACACAAATATATTACGATCACATCACATTATCATATCCACAAGAAGTCATCATGATAGCTCATTTTACAAATCATACATTATTTATCTTCACATACATTCTACTATCATCATTATGTAACTACACATTTCACTCAACTCATCAATAAAATTACATATGTTATCTATCATCATTCACATTAAACATTTTTTCTATCAATACCAACATCATTGTACACGTCTACATCAGTAAACATGAACTATATAAAATGTATACATTTCGATAATCATCAGTGAATCATACATCATCAATCACATTACGACATCAATATACAAAGAAATAAAATCATCATATATAAATAAAGTCTGCCAATATATATATCAAATACAATCATCATCACAAAAACATCTCATCACTGAGGGGAAACTCCCCTACATTATATACAACAATACCACTCAAATATCATCATCACTATTGCTCTCGGGTGTTTTGAGAGCCCTAGAACTTGATGCCTCACTACTAACTCTAATTCATTGATCGTGACCTTGATTCCTCTCAACCTTCCTCTGTAGTGGTGTAACCTTAGTAGAGTGCTATGAAAACTGATGTTACAACTTGGTATAATTTGCAAACACATCATGCACCAAGGGACCACCACTTGCCACCTCTCTGGCTCATCGAGTCTCCTCATGTTCCTTGTCCCTCTCACCCTGAAACACAATACACATCACTACTACTATGGCCACTAGCTCAAACAAATGGGCATGCTCACCCGCAATGTTGTCAATACACTCTAGCATCTTGTCACCTGCAAGTACATTAGTGGGCACATTTTGCATTAATGTGCAAATGGATGTGTCCACTATCAAGGAATAATATGCATAACCTATAAAAAAATCAAAAAATGTGTCAAATAACTGCCATTCTCATGTAGGAAAACAAAAAAATATAAAAACACTCACACTCCGCTATAGTTGTTGCTACATTATTGGGGGTATGGGCTTCCCCATCTCCTCCTCCATGCGGTAAACTCACTATGTTTGCAAACAATGGAAATAAAAATACCCATTGATGTGTCGCCCACCATGCGTGGTACTCCTCTGTACTCCTCGCATCATTTGAGTGTATCATATTTGTTTCTGTGTCTACCTCATCTGGCCCAGGAGGTACTAGATGCTCTCCTGTGGGTCTTTGTCTATCTCTAGCCCTCATATGAGCTCTAATAGCTCTTAACCATATATATCACTCTGGGGGCACATCTTAAGCCATGCAAAAATTTTGTGATACTCTCTCCACCTGGAATAGCTTGGACACTCCTAGAAATCGATCCTCCAACCACATAGTCTTATATATACACCGCAACTCTAAAACATCCTTTGACCATCCTCCATAATCATGGTATGACCTCCATATAACTTCCTCGGGCCCCATCCTATCTATCCATGCCTTGTAAATATCAGTGTCCATCTTATAACCACATACATTAATGTTATGTTTGTGGAGCCTATTTTCATGTTAGAGTGTGGTACACCTTCTATGTGTTACACTCGGGTGTTTTTACGGTGGTTTGTTAACCCATGGGTAATGGGTAACCGTTATGGGATGTTTTTGGGCCCATGGTATTTTGGTACCCATGGTTTTTTGCCCATGGTTTTGATACCCACGGTTTTGTATCAAACTTCTTAAGAAGTTGTCTATTTATATGGTCTTCTGCATATGATAGATATACAAGCAAATGTATTGTAGATGTGTTTTGAATTTGGGTGTGAATTCTGTAGAGTTTGTTGAGCATAGATCCAAATGGATCTGGGTATTGTATTGAGAGAGTGGAGGCTTGTAATAAAATCTAAGCAAGTGATTCTTGGTGGACGTAGCCCAAATTGGGTGAACCACGTTAAATCTTGTCTCTTTGTGTTGTGTTATTTATTCTTCACTTTTATTTGAGATCTGTAATATTTTTTGCATATTAGTTTCTACTGTTGTGATTCTATTAGGGATTATTCCACATATTTTATCTCTTATTTCCTAACAATTGGTATTAGAGCCTGGTTTGGTTTGCTGAAGTGTTGAATCACAGGGAAATTTTTTAGCTTGAGTGGGAGCTATGGCAGATGATGGAAGATCTAGGGTTGATAAATTCAACAGGAAGAATTTCAGTCTTTGGAAGATGCAGATGGAAGATTACCTTTATCAGAAGGATCTTTATACTCTGCTGTCTGAGAAGGTGAACAAACCCTCGAGTATGATAGATGCAGAATGGGATTTGTTGGATCGGAAGGCACTTGGAATGATCCGGCCGTGTCTTGCATCTTCAGTATTATTTAATGTTTCAAAGGAAAAGACGACAAAAGATCTAATGGATGCATTAGGGAAGTTGTATGAAAAACCCTCTGCCTCTAACAAGATATTTTTAATGAAAAAGTTGTTTAATATGAAGATGTATGAGAATAGTTCAGTAGTAGATCATTTAAATGATTTTAATATGGTTGTGAATATGCTAGCTTCGGTTACAATAGAATTTGATGAAGAATTTAGGGCTTTATTAATTCTATGCTCTTTACCTGAAAGCTGGAATAGCCTGGTAATGGTAGTAAGTAACTCAAAGTTGAAGTTTGAGGATGTTGTAGGGGTGATTCTAAGCGAGGAAATGCGAAGAAAAATCTCTGGGAAATCTTCTACTTTAGGGAATGCTTTGACAGTGGAAATTATAGGGAGATAGAAGGATAGAGGAAACAGTGGAAAATTGAAAGATCGAACAAGGTCAAAATTCAAGAGCAAGATTGTATGTTGGAACTATGGAAAGTCTGGGCATGCAAAGAAGGATTGTTGGGAGCTTCGGGACAAGAAGAAACAATAGGAAGAAAACAAGGAGGAAAATGTGGCATCAGGTAATGTATGTCAGGATGCTTTGATTATTTCTTTGCATAATATTACTGAATCTTGGGTTTTAGATTTAGAGGCTTCTTTTCATGCTACTCCACATAGGCATTATTTTGTTGATTATGTTCAAGGGGATTTTGGGCATGTTTTTCTTGGTGATGATGAGCCTTGCAGTATAGTTGGAAAAGGGTTCTGTTCAGGATTAAGATGTAGAATGGGAATACACGACTATTGAAGGATGTCAGACATGTGCCTATATTAAGGAGAAATTTGATATCGGTGAGGCAATTGGGAAGTGATGGTTGACTCTTGGAAGGTTACCATGGGTGCTCTTGTGGTGGCAAGAGGTAAGAAGGTTAGAACCTTGTATTTATCCACTGATAGTACTAATGATTGTAATCTTGTGGCTTTCAGATGTAGATACAACATTATGGCATTATAGGCTCGGTTATATGAGCCATAAGGGCATGGACATCATAAAGAATAAATTTGCCTGGATATATAAAAACAGGTTTGGATTTCTGTGAGAACTGCATATATGGGAAACAGAAGCGAGTAAATTTTCTCAAGGTTGGACCTACGAAGAAAGAAAATAAGTTGGATATGGTACATTCTGATGTGTGGGGGTTGTCTTAGGTATCATCTTGTGGGTGTTCAACCTATTATGTTACTTTTATTGATGATACAACAAGAAAATTTTGGGTATATTGTATTATAAATAAATATGACGTATTTGAAACTTTTTTTAAATGGAAAGCCTTGGTAGAGAATAAAACATGTCTAAGCTAAAATGTCTCAGGTCAAATAATGGAGGGGAGTATTGCAGCAATGAGTTTTATGATTATTGATCTAATAATGGAATCCGTAGGAAAAATATGATTCCAGGAACTCCACAGCAAAATGGGGTGTCAAAAAGGATGAAGAGGAAAATATTGGATTGAGTCAGGAGCATGAAGTTACATATGGGAATGCCTCTTTCTTTTTGGGAAGAAGTAGTGAGAACAATTGTCTACTTAATATAAATGACCCTCAAGTGCCCTAGATAGAGACATACCTAACCAAGCCTGATCTGGTAAAAAATTTGATTATTCATTTCTTAGAGTCTTTAGATGTGAGGTATTTTTCCATATTAACAAGGATTATAGGACCAAGTTAGAGGATAAGTTAGAAAAATTCACTTTCATTGGTTATGGTGGTGATGAATTTGGATATAAGTGTTGGAGTATTAAGGATAAGAAAATCATTCGATCTAGGGATGTGGTCTTTAATGAGAAAGTTATGTATAAGAAACAATTACAGGAAAATTGGTAAGAATCCAAGAAAGAATATGCAGTGGTAGGGGATCTTCCAGATGGGAAAGTGACACATGAATCAGTTCAAGAAATCCCCAAACTCCTCTATTAATGAGGTCTTTTAGGGAAAGAATAACACCTGAACATTTTTCTCCTAATATTTATTATTTATTACTCAGTGACACTGCAGAGCCAGATAGCTTTGATGAAGAAATGTAGGTAGATTCCAGGAATAAGTGGGAACAAGCCATGAATGAGGAACATCAATCTTTCATGGATAACCAAACTTGGGATTTGGTGAAGCTACACGAAGGAAAAATAGCATTACATAACAAGTGGGTGTATAGAGTTAAAGAGGAAGGAGGAAAGAAAAGATACAAGGCTCGGTTGGTGCTCAAAGGTTTTGAACAGAAAAAAGGTATAGATTTTGATGATAGTTTTTTATCCTGGAGTAAAAATGACTTATATTAGAAATGTTCTTGGAATATTTGCAGTAGAAGACTTGCACTTAGAGTAGCTAAATGTAAAGACTAAGTTTCTTTGTTATGATTTGGTGGAGGATCTATATATGCAGTAGCCAAAGGGCTATGAGGTAAAAGGTAAAGAGGATATGGTGTGCAAACTAAAGAAGATCTTGTATGGCCTAAAACAAGCTCCACGTCAATTATATAAGAAATTTGATAGCTTAATGATGGATAAAGGTTATATTATATGTCATTCTGATCATTGCATGTATATACAAAAATTTTAGGATGGAAGTTACATTCTCATGTGCTTGTATGTGAATGGCATGTTGGTTACAAGTAAAAAAAAGTAGGAAATAAAATTACTCTAGAAGTAGCTAAGTGGCTCCTTTGCTATGAATGATTTGGGGGAAGCCAAAAAATTCCTTGGTATGAGGATATCTTAGGATAGGAAGGAATGGAAGATGAATTTATCTTAGGAAGAGCACATTAAGAAGGTCTTGGAGAGGTTGAATATGCAGGATGCTAAATTGTTTGGGACTCCTTTGGCAAGCTATTTCAAGTTATCAAAAGAGTTGTGTCCCAAGACAGAGCATGAGAGAAATCATATGTCTAAATTACCTTACTCATCGACGGTTGGAAGTTTGATGTATGCCATGGTGTGCACTAGGCCTCATATTTTGCATGAAGTGGGAGCAATGAGTAGATTTATGAGTGATCCAAGTAAAGATCATTGGCAGTAAGTAAAGTAGATCCTTTGGTACTTGTGAAGGACCATGGGGACTATTTTTTGTTACAGTGGATCGAACACCACTTTTTTGTGGTTATGTAGATTCAAATATGGTTGGAGATGTAGACAACAGGAGGAACATGATAGGTTATATTTTCACTATAGGTGGTGACAATAATGAGTTATATTTCATGAAAACATAATCTTGTGGATTTTTCAACCACGAAGGCTAAGTATGTTGCTTCCACAGAGGTAGACAAAGATATGATTTGGTTATAGAAATTTCTTGAGGATCTGGGACATAAGCATGAGGAAGGTAAGATGCATAGTGATAGTCAAAGTTTTATATGCCTAGCTAAGAACTCTACTTTCCACTCTAGGACAAAGCATATATAGTTAAGGTACCATTTCATTAGGACAACTTTCGAGGAAGATAAGTTGAAGCTGGAGAAGATTCATACTATTTAGAATGCTACAAACATGATGGACAAGGTGGTCACAAGGGATAAATTGAAGCTATGCTCATCTTTGGTTGGTCTTTATAGATGATGGTGAATGGTTGAGAATCTTTCTGAAAGTAAAACTAGTCTCCAAGTGGGATATTATTATGTTTTTGAGCTTGTTTTCATGTGTGGAAGTTTGTAAGACTTTACACTAAAATTAATGTAAAGTATCCACATTTTTCTCTCCAGCATTCAGGGTCGAGCCAAGCCCTGAGTAGGGGTGTAGGGGTGACAGCCCCAACTAGAAGGAATTTGGGGGCGCATTCCCCAAGAAAAAAAAATTCCCTAAAAAAATGTCTGATATCTTGGGAAATGTGTTCTTCTCATATGGGCAGAGTTTTTTACCCATAGGTTTATGGGGAATTTTTGGCCCATGGTTTTGGTACCCATAGTATTGTAAAACTACTTAAGTAGCTTCCTAATGATGTAGGGATGACATATCATTATAGAGGTGTGTGAGTTCAAGTGTGAATTCAGGATAGTTTGTTGAGCACTGCTCCAAAAATATCTGAGTATTGTATTGAGAGAAAGAGTTGGCTTGTAATAAAAATTTGAGAAAGTGATTCTTAATGGATAGAGCCCAAATTGGGTGAACCATGTTAAATATTATCTCTATGTTGTGTTCTTTTATTTTTTGCACTTTTATTTCAGATCTATAATATCTTTCTACATATTAGTTCTTACTATTTTGATTATGTGTGGGATTGTTCCACATATTTTATCCCTTATTTCCTAATCCACTTATCACCATTACCTACTTTCAAGGTCATTATTTATCCACTGCCTAAGGTCATCATTCATGCATGTTCTCCATCGCATTCATCCACCATTGCACCATCTCATTTTCTACGTAGTGCTCCTAATTCACATTGGATTCCAAATTCATCAACATTTTTTCTTCCCACCATTGTATCTCCCATCATTTGTACCATCTCATAATACATTCAATTTGGCTCATATGCATCATGTTTCCCGACCACTGCACATGCTTCCACCATTCCACTCCTACTTAATCTTTTGTAGGTTATTCTTTTCACCTCATCACCTACATGATGCACTCATACTTCTCATGGTTATTATATGACTGTTGGGGTATTTTTTGCAATAATAGGACTTCACTCTCATCTATATGTCTATAAACTTCATTGATTTATCTACTATATTTCATACTCTCAATCCATTTTCTAACAACGCACTCATGTCATATAGTTCATTTGTGACTGCTAAGGGTTTTGATATAACATGAGCTTCATCTTACTAACAGTTGACATGCTCAAGGTAATAATTCTTCTCCATCCCCCCCACTTTCAATCGTATCACTTACACATGATTTCATACATCATTATACATATTTTTCATTCTACGTTCAATCACATATCGTTATATTATTTCCTATCATCTCATGATTCATTCATTTTATCTACACATATTATATTATCTATCACCATCTAAAACATACTATATATATCAATCATTCCTTTCACACCATCATGCACTTCCACGTTTCACCATAATAATTTATGAACCATACAAAAAATCCAATACCACAAGATCAACATAAGATTAACAATCATCACATCACACATCAATAAACATCAACACAATCGTTCACCTATATATCACCATTAAAACCATAGTTTGAAAAATACAATCATTGGGGGGAAATCCCCCATTATATCGATACATCGATACATGTCATACATCTTCATCACTATCACTATATACAACTGTGGGAGTGCTAGAACTAGATGTTTCTCTGCTCACATCTACATTGTTGGATTGTGGGCCCTATATCTCCCCATTTGTCTATGTAATCCAGGTCCAACTCCAGCTGAATTATTTGATAATCACCTCTGTAAATCCACATACTACGTACAAACATCCTGTGCCAAGGAATTTTGACACATTTTTTTAAAATAATCATATTCACCAACTTCATGTTGTTCATATGTGATGTACTACAACTGTTCACCATCTTGAATCTCAAATCAGATCTCACGTGTTGCTCTAAGTATGCCATCTTTCACACACTCAGAGATATCAATCACACTTGTCAAGGTTAAAAACGAATTGAATATTCATTTTTTCACCATTACTATTTATAGTTACTTTTTACACCCACTTTGTTATGGTTACATTATTCCAGGCTCATTGTCCAACTAATGCATAATATGTTTTTACACTTATTTTTGCTCCACTATCTTGAGCATTTTTACTCAGATTTATACATTTATCATGTTCATTTCAAAAAATTATTCACCTAGTATCTCATACACATCACACATGTGTTATATCCACTAATCATACATTTTAATTTTACTCAATATACACACATTTTGGTGACATTCTACTCACTCTTACTATCATTTCGTGCTTACTTTTCATCTCAACGTTCATTCCTTCTTTCACTTGCTCCTTTCGTCAAAAGGGGGAATATATCAATTGGGGTCATCTATGATAATTCCCCTTACATCATCATGTGATCAATCAAAACTACCAATTCATCATTTTCAAACATATACTAATCAACCATGTGAAATTTCACCATTAATTTTCTAATGACACTAAGTTGGGGGTAACAAATTTCACACAATTTTTGTATAGCACATTTCATCACTTCCCCTTAATGACCTAATCTAGGGGACAACAAGTGTTAAAATATTTACATGAGTAATTCATCATCTATCAATTACCCCTCAATGACATAACCTGGGGGAAACTTTCTAAATATCTCTAGGAGTAATCAATAACAATTAATCAATCCATCAAACATTCAAATCTCTAATAACAAAATCACAGTGTCAATCAATATGATACAAAAATGTGACCTCACAAATGACCTAACTTGGGAGCTACATCACTTCATATACTTTCCTAGAATGACCTAACTTGGAGGCCATCATAAATTTCTAGTTTACTTTCACATGACCTAACTTAGAAGCCATCACATTGCGGACGACACCTGTGGAGTGGAGGCATGAGTTCCTTTCCTATACCATTCTTATATGGGTCTACTAATTTGATCGAAATTATTTGGACCCAAAACCACAAATTTTTGATCATGAGTTTGTCTTTAGCGGTAGACCTGGATCTTGAGGATGTAGTTAGAGGTTGGATAATAAAACACCTTTCTCCCTACACTCTTTTTTGGCGAAAGGACGGCCAAATCCTCCGATCGGTTATTTGTATAAACAAAATTATGTTAGGAAATGATCACTCCCTACCCCATCTCATCATCATCATACAACACTCGAAATCATCAATCATTTAACATTGTAATCATCACTCTCATTTAGTGCACTTCATCACACTATTACATTTTTCACTATGTTGGATGGATTAATACACTGATCCATGGTTTGGCATGCTACATGCTTCATTCAGAATGATTTTACTACCACATCTTTGGATTCTACTATAGCATGGGCTTCTCCAGATTTCTCTCAGGTGTGCATCTCTATCTAGTTTATGTTACCGAGCTTTCTTCTCACCAACATAAAGTGGGGGCCTATGTAGTCACAAAATCACACACTTACTACTACTATTATACCACCATGTATACTATTTTATATATGGATCTTGCATAAGGAAAGTATTCACTATTGAACCATCCCCTAGTCTTGTCATCAGTCTAGTTGGTTACCGTCATCATTTATCATGCACAATCGTCAATTACTTAGACAGTTTTTGTTGTCTCTCAAGGAGTCTTAGCTGTCATTATTTTCTCAGTTGTCATCTCTAGTTTTTAGCTAGGGCTCCTAGGAATGTATTGGGATGCCCATGGGCACCCCGGTCCTCATTTTAGGCACCCTAGTCCTGATTGAACTTGGTTCTCATTTAGAAATTCAAGGTCTATCTTTGTAATTTTCCCTCTCATTCCCCTAGGTGCTAGTCAACATGTCGTGTCATTTGTGTTGAAATTTGAGCAAGAGATCCCTCTATAAGCACAACATACTATCTTATGGGTAGACTATTTATACTAAGGGCTAGCTATCTACAAAAGGAAAGGGACCGCATTTGGGAACTATTTGCATCACACACTACATAAGAAAGGGAAGTATATTCTATTCGATCCACCATTTTACATTCTATCTAGTTATTTCCTGGTATCTCTGCATAATTGGCTCTAGGGAACCCTAAGCACATAATTGCACAAAAAATCACACATAACTACATTGGGTCTGAGATGTAGTGCAATGCTTAGTTGTAAGTCCACCATTGTGGCCACTAAAAACAATCTGACCCCTTCATATACATCTTTTTTTATAGGGGTTTAATTCTTTGTATGGGGTTTTACAGGTTATTCTTAATTACATGTTTACAACGTCATCAACGAAGCTATTGCGACAATCCATGTGATAAAAGGTGAGTTATTTTGAAGACCTAGTGAACAACTCAAATTCAGGTTTTGAGTTGTTTTGTAGACTGGGGTGCCCATACTACAGACCAGGGAACCCATACATGCCCTAATCCTCACCCAGGTGCCCTAGTATGATCAAATATATTGTTTCTGTAATTTTGTAAGGTGTGTTGTGACACTCTGTTCCACCTCTTCATCATCCTATCCAACTTTATATCACCATGAGCTAAGTTCTATTTAGGTTATTACCCTTTCCCTCATATTTCAATTATTTCATCTCATTTAAAATATCAAATAAATTAGTTAGTATTTACATTCCAGTTTATTTGAATTATTGAATTGCTATACTTCTTAGATTAAATTCTAAAATTCATATTTTAGTTAATCATCATATTCAAGTTATTACAAACAACTATATAAGTTAACAAATTAATTTGCATCATTCGTGATTTAGAATCCATTTTCTCCAATTAGGAATCCGTATTTTCATAATCATGTTGCATATGGAAGGGTACATTTCACCTTTGTTCACTTTATAGAGGTTTTTCATTGAATTTAAGTGAAAAATATCACTTTTCAATCTACTTCTATTTCATCATCTCAAGGATTCATTCTTGATATTTATGGGAAACTATAGGTTTTGGCCATTAATTCTAATCTTTGAGTGATCCTAGGTTTCATGTATTCCCATCTATGCCCAAGGGTTCTGATAAATTTTACAAGTTAAACTAGAGTGTAATGTCCTTAATTCACAAGGCCTTTGTAGTAGCCCAAGGTATTTCATTCTAAAGGATTCATATTCATTATTTCACTTGCATCATTGTTTAACCAAATTTATGCATACTAAGTATGTGTTCATGCCTCAGAGTTGGTTTCCCGATTTAATAGGTTGTTTTATCACATGTTCTTCTCTCCTTTATTACATTCGTCTTGATAACATTAGGCAATTTAGTTGGTTGACACACCGCTCAAGGGCATACGATCTTCGTAATAATCATTACCTAGTTTAATCTTATTTACCCTTGTTCTAGCTACATATACGTGGTTACTTTGGCCCTCTGTTTGCATTGTTTAGAATAAATGAAATTCATATAAAACTTATGTGACACCTAGGGATTTAATATTATCAGGAGTATGACCTTGTAAGAGACAACTCATTTTATTTCTCTTAGACACTCAAGTAATAAGTACATATTACAAGGGAGACATCCCAGTAATTTTATGCATTCTAGATGCCTACCAAAGAATGATTTCAAGTGTTAGTAAATATGAATCATATTTCCTTTCATCAATAACCTTAAAAGAGGTGCTATAATCTACTAACATAAAAATCATTCAAGGAAACAAACTACACCATACTACAAGAAATTACAAGAGAGTTCAAAATTGTTACTTCTCAACACTTTTGATCAGACCGAAGCAATATACTACTACTCACCAAGGGATCACTTTAATCTAAGAGGGAAAAAATGATTCAAAGAAAGATTTTAATGTGTAGGTAATTTGACATGTAGCCTCCACTCGTGTAATTTAGATCTCACATGAGGTCAATCATAGGAAAGACCACAAGTGATATTTTAAAGGCTTCAGTCACCCACTATGGTACTAAGGGATATTACACACATGAGGATTAAAATTATACATGATATAGTCAGACCTATAAAAGCTAGACATGTTGGCCTCGCTCACCCAAATATGACAGGACTTAAAAAGAATATTCACCACCTCATAAAATACTTTAGAATATAGTCTTTAGTAAGAATTTTCTTAGGTACAAAACAAGGAGGTGATTAAAGATATTATAATATTTTATTAACATGATTAGTGTTTTATACCCTATAAAAAGGCTCAATTGGGAGGAGAGAGTACGATAGGGATTATAAACTCATTTTTATTTCAAAATTTTGGGTAAGATGAGATTCTACCTAGCATTGTGAGTGTTAAGGAGGTGAATAAATAATTAACATAGTAAAAGATTAGTTAATATCCTTATAACATAGGTACAACATTTGAGTACAACTTCACATCCATTTTGACACTTATAAAATATAGTGACATTGATAGTTCCTTTTCAAAATGTATAAATAACAATTATTCAAACAAAAATACATATCATTATTCTATGGTAATACATGTATTACATGATGAATATAAATTTACAATGACAAATCATTAATATAACATATGACATCCTAAATTCCTATTTTTCAGACTACCTACAACCAATGCAGTTTCAGTCCTAGGAATGGTATGAAAAATCCCCTACACTCAAGCATAAATTGCATGCATCCATCATTTTAATAAATCAAATCAGAAAGTAGAGAGAGATAGAGATAGGGAGGGAGAGAGAGAGAGAGGTCATTTCTTCACATATTCAAACTTCCACATTCTATTATTTTTTTGTAGAGAAAAAAGTAAGGAAAGGAGAGAGAAAGTCTAGGATTCATTTTCTTTTCAAATCACCATATCATAACCACATACATATCCTATCCAATTTTCATTTCATTTCAAACTCATATACATTTTAGAAACTGGTCAAAATTTCATAGTTCTAAAGAGAGAAAAAGGAAGAGAGAGAAAAAGTCTAAATTTTCATTTTCTTTTCCATTCACTATAACATAACCACATACATCATGTTTCCAATTTTTATTTTGTTTAAAACCCATATGCATCTTTAACCCATTTACATTTTCAAAACAAGTCAAATCTTTCATAGTTATTTCTAGAGAGAGAAAAATGCCATAAATTATAAAAACCATTCATACAAGAATTTGATCAATTCATACTCTATAAAGTATGGAAAAAATATCTACAAGGTTCCACGAGTAGTAGGAGTCAAATGGGACCCTTCGAAGGTGTGTTTAGCTAAAATTGAAATTTTGTGAAAGTTGGAGGAAACAACTAAAGTGCTTACAAATTGGATCTTGAAAATACTCGCTTTAAGTTTAAAAACTAAGTATGATGATTTATATTGACTCCCTTGTATATATAGAATTCATCACATTTGATGGAATTTGATTATGACGAGGAAGGCTAAGGTTACAAAGGCAACTCCAGGGTTGGTTATCGTAATCATGTCAGGAACTCTTGTAGCAAAATGATCAATAGGCCCAAAAACCCACGTGTAAAACTATCCTTTGAAAGTGCTTGCATTGAACAAAGGGTTGGTTACAATTCTCTTATTGGAAGTATATATGTAGGTGGAAGTGGTTTTTAGTTTCTCTCAAACTAAACAAAAAACATAAGCCAGAAAAGATCACATTTTATTAAACGAGAACGTCAACACAAGTTATTGATATGCTAGACGGACTTCAAAAATCTACTCAATAAGGAAATAAATGAGTTCAAATAGTTTGGTTAATGTTCTCTATGGTTTCCTACATTACCAGGGGCCATGCTAGAATTTTTAGATTTGTGGTACATTTGAGTGTCGCACTCATACACACAACTTTTGAGGTCATTTTTTTGATGTTTTGACATTTCTAGTCAAGGTAAGGTTTTATCATTTAGTTGGGATTACATTTCCTACTATTTAACATTAAATTTCCAAAATTAAGAAATGACAAAACTAAAATTTAGTGTGAGAGGAAGAAGAAAACCATACCTATTTTGCACAAAACTCACGATCACTACATTCGATGAGACCGCATCATCTTCAGGAATTCCAGCAAACAGTTTGTGGATTGCTCATGTTTCCTTATTTTTCTTACAAGTATTCCAAGGAATTTTCAACTACAACATAAGATGAAAATCCAAATTTCTTCAAGTTATTTAGTCAAACAAACCACATGTACTCTTTAGGATTTCACAACCCAACAACAAAATCCATACAACCACTTGTCTTTTGGATTCTTTATGAGCCATTTAGTTAAAATAATTTTCATGCCTTCCGTATATTTTAAAATTTTCACACATGTCTAACAAAGAACTTACAAATACATCATATTAAAAATTCCCATCCCTTGTGCACTATAATTTTTTGTATGTCCAAGCCTTGTTTCAAATATCATATTTTCAACATAGGATGAGAGTGATAATAAAGATGGTTGATCATGTGAACAAATTTCTTGAGGAATTTTATCAAATAGTTGGTGTGCCTTTTCTATGCATTCAAATTTTGGATATAAATCTTCCTACCTCTCATATGAAGCCCTGCTAGAGGCACTAACCATTTTGCTTCACGTTGGGAGTTTTCTAGAAAAATTCATCTTTCATCATGCTTTGATGGAGGTCTATGTCCTACTGTAAATCCTCCATCTTGGCATAGGCTAGGAAAAACGCTGGTCAAGGGAAACTGATTGGTTAGAGACATGTTGGCTTCATTTGGTGAAATAACGGTAATGCTTCATGAGGATGCCAATGTTAGTAATATTTACAACCTTCCTCTAACGCCTACACAAATAAAATATAAATAAAATAAAATAAAAGGATCTTGGAATGTGGGGTTTATCCCAAGAGAGAAAATTTCTTTAATGTATTTGGCCAAAAATGTTTGCACGCCTCCACAATTTGAAAACAACCCACCATGACACCATCAACTACACCAACTTGCAAATTAAACTCCCTTTCTCTAATAGATTTATGTGAAAGTTTCCAAATATTTTTTAACAAATTCACAGAGTGCACCTCCATCTAGCTGTGTTATCCCAAAAGACCTCATTTTCCCTGAGGTATTTTTTCAAACAACGTCCACCTTCTTGCAACAACAATAAACAAAACAAAAACACTTTCTATTAATCTGCAGTCTAACAAAATGAACAACATAAAATAAAATAAACAGAAAAATTAATTAACTTGCATAAACAGAAGAATATTCGAATTAGCACTGTTGTGCATAATCTCCATTAATAAAATCTTCATCATACTCAGAGCTTCATCTCTTTATAATCGAGTTGTGCGTGCAACTGTGTGCTTTCAATGCACATCCTTACTTGCTTGTGCATATTTCACACATCTGTGTGTGCATACAAAGCAATTACAACTGTTATTATTTAAATAGATCAAATCACCCACTAATAACTCTTTAACTAAGCATTCTAAATTTAAACTCATGCTTTAAAATAGCTGCATGTTGTGCATGAATTAAAATAGATTTATTTGAATTAAATATAATCCTAAAAATAGGATAAAGCTGAGATAACCAAGGAAACTAAATCTATTTTTAATATTACTAAAAATATACAATTGGAATTACATGCATATTTCCTTTTCCTTTCACTAACCATGCCTTTTTCTTTCACAGACACAATATTGTTATTTCCAAGAGTTACACCACTCTTAACTGAATCATCCAAACTAGAAAACAAATCGAGATTACTTGTCATGTGATTGCTGCAACTTGAATCCAAATACCATACATCACATGGACTCTCTTTTGACAAATTACATTCAATAGGGGATAAAGAAGGTATTGCTTCGGTAATCCTTGTGCGTGCACTAAACATAGGTTTAAAAATAGAACTTCCAACCTAATTTTGATTTTTCCTCTCCTCATCATATTGCTTTTTCTTGCAATCATAAGCATTGTGCCCATATGTTTTTCAATAATGGAACTGAACATGAGACTTATCTTGTCTCTAACCATAACTTTATTCTTAATTTTTTCCTCTTCCACCCGAGCTTGATGAACCACTTCCACGTCCTCTAGATGGACTTCTTCCTCTCCCTCTTGGGATGACACCACCTCTTCTTTTTCCATGACTACTAGATGTCTGAGATGTAAAATCCTGATCTACACTTGCATGTGATCTATTCATCCTCTGTTCATGATTTATTAGTGATGCATGTAACTCATCAATAGAAAACTGACTCAAATTCTTAGTTTCTTCAATATCAACAACTAAAGGATCAAATTTCATAGGAAAAATCCTAAGCAATTTTTCAATAATCCTTCTGTCTTCAAGAGTCTCACCATGGGATTTGATTTGATTGACTAAGCCAACTACATAAGTAAAAAATTATTCTACGGAATATGAATTTTTCATTGCTAAATTCTCAAAATCTCTACGAAGTAACTGTAGCTTGGCAGTTTTTACTTTCTCCTTACCTTGATATGCAACTTGTAAAGTATCCCATGTGGTCTTTGCTTGAATGGATGCTGCCACTCTTGGAAGAATGATTTTGTGCATCACGTGATGAATATAGAAAATATATTTTCCATCCTTCTTTTGTAACTCCTTCAAAGTATCTTTCTTTGCCTGAGAAAGTGTAGTATATGTTGCTACATCTATAGGCTTTGTGCACCCATCTTCAACGATATCCCACACATCTTGAGATATGAATAACGCCTTCATGGTCAATGACCAATATTCATAATTCTTTCCATTAAACTACAAAATCTGCATTCCGGATGTAAAAGCCATAGCTTGCTACCAATTTAATAAGTTGTTAGAATAACCTCACTCTGATACCAATTTGTAGAAAAGCTGCAGTCTAACACAATGAACAACATAAAATAAAATAAACAGAACAATTAATTAACTTGCATAAATAGAATAATGTTCAAACCAACACTGTTGTGCATAATCCCCATTACTAAAAGCGTCATCATACTTAGAGCTTCATCTCTTTACAATCAAGTTGTGCATGCATCTATGTGCTTTCAATGCACATCCTTACTTTCTTGTACAGATTTCACACCTCTGTGTGTGCATACAAAGCAATTACAACTGTTGTTATTTAAATATAACAACTCACCCACTAATAGTTCTTCAACTAAGCATTCTAAATTTAAACTCATGCTTTAAAGCAACTGCATATTGTGCATGAATTAAAGCAGATTTATTTGATTTAAATCTAATCCTAAAAATAGGATAAAACCAAGATAACTAAGGAAACTAAATCTATTTTTAATATTCCTAAAAAATCTACCGTTGGAATTACATGCATATTTCCAACAATTTTCCCTAAGGTATTTTGTAAAACAATGTCCACCTTCTTGCAACAACAATACACAAAACAAAAACACTTTCCATTGTGCCCTGGGTGGATGTCCCCACACTGCTGTAAGGTCCCTATGGGTATGTTTTGGGAGAAGGATGGAAAATTTTGTGAAGATTAGTGTTCAAACTTCCATTTTCATTTTATTGGAATATTTCTACAGTCATTTCAACAAAATCATTTTGTGCATACATTGCAAATCATATAAGTATAGGTCCATGTTTCTTTCTAGCATTTTGAAAACAGTTTGCATGCCCATTGTGCTTGGCATAGGCATCCACTCATGCATTCAAGATCATAGTATGGTGTAGGGGAAAATTATGTTGGAAAAATGTCTAATTTTTCTAGATGAGTATATATTATGTTTGTTGGGTTGTGTCAAATCCTTTTCAACAACCCAGTTTTTGCAACTCTGTAAGCACTGCGTTCAATGAGGCTACCTCACTCATGACACCTTTCAACCAACAATATCAATGTCATTAACTACCCAACTCAATCCTTGTAAGACACTTCATGCACTAGGTAAAAAGGACTAAAAAGTTGGCAGTGTAAGTCATTTCCAACATGTCACTCCCCATGCCTATTCATTTACCCAAACCACTAAATTTACTCTTCACCCATGGAGTATAATTCAATAGTTTCTTCTTTTTTTTTAATATTTGAATCTCATTTTTATTCATATATATTTATTATTTATATCAATATCTTATCATTATTCTCTTATGTCTATATATACATAAATATATATCCCTATTACTACTTTTATTTCTTTTGTTTATTCTATTTATTAGTTTATTCCTTTTTATTAGATTAAAAAAGCACTATTGGGATCTCGAACGAGTTGAAACAAAAGTACATCCAAGACAAAATGTCTAAACAAAATGACCGTAATAATATTTTAGAGGAGAAATAATGGGAGGGTGCTACATTTACTTTCCCTTATAAGATCATTGTCCTTAATGAAACACAATGCCAAGGGACTATAATAATAAGAAATTCTAGAGGAACAAACATCAACGATAATAATTAGTGAAATGTACCTTATGACTAAAGCGCATCCACAAGGGTAGTAAAAAAAATTCGAAACTTTTCTCAATTTATTAAATGTTTTGTGAAGATTGGTAGTTTTTCTTAATTTATTTATTTAGTTAGTATTTTCCTTTACACCATTTCTTAATCCTAAAGCTCATAATATTTCATTATTTAGGATTTCTATAGTCTTATTTTTTGTGGGTTCCTAACAAACCATAACATCACGATGTCACAAAAAGATCAAACACAACATTAACAACCTAAAAGACATCTTGTTACACACCTTCACGACTGTACCACATCACAAGACCGCCAAACCATCCATGGAACACACCATAAAGTCCACACAACATAATACTCGACACACACATACCCTGACAAAATTAGTAATCATAACACAAGTTTAATATAGCAACAAATAACCCCCAACAATTTTATGAAACTCAAAAACCACAAATATAACTATATAATGACAAGATGGGATCTGCATCATATAAAAAATGAGGAACATCAAGTATCAACAACAAAATACATAAACAGACTCACACGAGTACACATAAATCATAATACCAACTCAATATACATCCAAATCTCCATAATCCTCCAAAACAAATCCATTTACCTCCCAAAGATCAAAAGGAAGGAAAATTTTCCTTTTCTCTCCACTAAAGAGGTCACTCACCTTATGGTTCTAGACACACAAATTCTAGGTACCTCTAACCCAAGTGACATAATAACCCATAGTTCAACAACATGTTAGTTATTTGTAACTCCTTGGGGTGTACCCCCATTCAACATAGAAGACCCATAAGTACTAGCAACCCATGGTGGACCCATGTCCCTATAAAAACACATAACAAAATTAAAACCAACATGCCAAAACAACAACCAAAATTAACAAGTGGCATAAAATTCAATCACTTTGGGCTAAGAGAGAAAATAACTTTGAAACATAAGGAAGAATTTTAACACAAATTTAACTTCCAATCAAAGAAAAATAAATGTCTAATTAGCTACAGTTAGTGTGAAAATAATTATGTTGGTGCAATAATTAATTTAAATGCCTAAAATTACAAACAATAACTCAACCAAAAGTAAAATGGAATAAATTACTAGTTCTAGAAAAGGAAGAGAAAGAAAACTTAAATTACGAATAGAACATGTATAGAGAAATATCACATCACAATAACTATGTGGCCTTATATGGCCACCCAAGTGGTACTCATATATTGAGTCTCAACTCGTAAAATATAAAAAAAATAAACATCACAATTACCTCGGATCTCTTCTGACATCATCTTGACATCCTCATAAGGGCATTGTACCCTGTCTGACATCGAGTGAGACTTATAATATAAATAATAACTAATCAAATTATATACCGCTATAATATTTGTCTGAATCATACCTCCAAACTCCCACGAGGCTCAACATAGGAGGTATCACATAGGATTGTTCAATGGACAACCCATTTGGGAGAGATAAGCTAAGCCCCAGGTGGTGTGCATTCCACAATATAGTGAGCATGCTCAAAGTATATCAATGGATAGAAGTGGGTTTTTAGTCTACATAAAACTCCAATTCCAAATCTCATACGTGGATCAAGGTTATGGTTACTTGTACACATGTATTCTCTCTACACATACACTTTTATTGATTGCTTCCCTTAGGTTCGGTTAGTGTAATGTTCACAACATATCACATAATTACATTACTAACATAATGGTGATTTATGCATAGTAACCATAGTTTATTACACATGGTATAACATAACATTATTTCCACAACACATAACATGTCAAATTTCCACACATAACATGTCAAATTTCCACATAACAAACCCAAGGTGTAAGTACAATACAATAGAGTCATAAGATCACCATATGCCCCAAAATCATGACATGAATCCATTGCATAACACATGAATTATAAGTATGGTGTATGGTGAACATAGTGACTAACATCATATCAAAAAAATAATTTCAATACAACATGGTAACACAACATGATAAATCACAACACGGTGGTAATGTCACAATATTATACTATTCGTTACGAAGCGATTTTGTTATTCAACACATTGGTACACGTGCAATATCACGTGATAATGACACAATTCAACATTTCAAACTCCACAATAAAATTCCTTTCACACAATAAGGTGATACATTACATGTGAAATTCACATTGAATTCACAAAAGAGAGAGTGAATACTCTTATCATGAAACAAAATAACATCATAACAATCCACACTAAGTAGTATGCACAATAGGTGCATTTATCAAGTAAAAAGTTGGTCATATCACAACATAATATCACATTAATCTTCCCATATCCTCCACCATCATGCATAATCATCATGACACAAACTATCCCAAAGGTTCGAGATCATGAACCTATACTCTAATACCAAATTTCATGCCCACATTTAACACACAAAATACTAAGATATTTTTGTTTGACTTACATTACTTAATACATGAAACCACATGGGATCTCTTAGGATAATATACAACACATGAGATGTTTGCAAAACCATGAACCCACATATATAACATAAAACACATGATGCACATCATAGCCAAATTTTCCAAAATGACAAAGTACAACAACGATCCCATTACAATATACACTTACTATTAGGAACTTCCCATGACACATCATTTTCATGGTTACATATTTATTACAATCCTATTTTTTTAATTGACTATAATTATCTTAAGAACACTTAACTTCGAACCCTTCGTTCCTCTTAAAACTAGGTTGTATATTTTTTGTTTAACATTTCATCTATAGAAGTTCCATTAGAATATTGCTCATTTCCTTTATCACAATTAATTTATATAATTCTATGGTCATTAGGATAATTTAGAAACCCATGAGTCAACCAAAACTTTTCCTAATAATTTGTTTCTAAGAATCATGTTTATTTGGTTTGGCATTATACTTTCATTACAAGGAGGAAAAACTCATGAAAAGTAAAAGGAAGGTTATTAGGTCAAGAGTAGACCTATCCTGAGTTCTTTTCATAAAATTGTTTAACACTAAGGGTACACTTTTTTCATATTTAATTTTTTACAACCAACTATGTAAGATAACTAATTTATGTACATCATTCATGATTCACAATCCATTTTCTCTAATCAGGAATTTATATTTTCAAATAATGTTGCATATAGAAGGGTACATTTCACATGTGTTCACAGTATAGAGGTTTTGAATTGAATTTAAGTGACAAATATCACATTTCAATCTACTTCTATTTCATAATCTTAAGTTTTCAATCTCAATATTTACGGGAAACTATAGGTTTTAACCATTAATTCTACTCCATGAGTGATCCTAGGTTTCATATATTCCCATCTATGCCCAAGGGTTCCACTAAATTTTAAAAGTCAAACTAGAGTGGAATGTCCTTAATTCATAAGACCTTAGTAGCAGCCCAAGGTATTCCATTATTAAGGATTCATGTTCATTATTTCATTTATATTGTTGTTTAACCACAGTGTAAGTGCAGCAAGTTGGGGGGGCAATTAAGTGGACATAAAATCCTGAATTTTACATCAAAACATAAAATTTAGTCTTCCACGGACTTGAACCATGCCGAAAAGTCAAAAATATGTCATAAAAAATGGTACCATTGCATAGGGGAGACTGTTAGCTTTGTAGAAACATTGATTTTAAAGAGAATAGAATAGGATAAAATATCATTTTATAATTTGTTACTAATAGTAGGTCTTTAAGACACTTTTTCCTGTGAATGTTTATGTCTACGTTTAAGACTGAAAATTTTGTTTCACTTGTTAGAATGTGATAAAAAATTATACCATCCCAACCATGGTGAAATTATATACATGTTAAAAAAAAATGATTTGATTTCAATATTTTTTGATGAAGTTATGGCGAGCAAACGAAAAGTGCTCTATTTTCTTTATGTTTTCAGACCACTTTCACGGAAAAAATCGTAAAAGATAAAATATTGCTCAAAAAAATACAAAATAAAATTGATCCCAAGATATATAGCGGCATCTAACTTCTCACCAAAGGAAAAAAATATATATCAATTTTTGGTCATCCAAATCGTGGGCAAACAGACTACAATCTTATAGGTGTTTTAAAAAAAATACCAAGTAACTCTCCTTTATCGATTTAATAGGTTGTTTTATCACCCATGTAACTCTCCTTTATTACATTCATCTTGATCACATTAGGAATTTTAGTTGGTTAACACCACTGAATGACATAGGATATTTGTAACGATCATTCCCTAGTTTAATCCTATTTACCCTTGTTCTAACTATATATACATGGTTACTTTGGTCTTGTGTTGGCATCGTGTAGAGTAAATATAATTCATATAAAAATTACTTGACACCTAAGGATTTAATAATATTAGGAGTGTGACATTCATAAGACAACTCATTTCATTGCTCTTAGAAACTCAAGTAATAAGTGCATATTACAAGCGAGACATCCCAACAGTTTAATGCATTCCAAATTCCAACCAAGGAAAAATTTCAATAGTTGGTAAATATGAATCAAAGTTCCTTCCATCAATAACCTAAAAAGAGTTCCTACAATCTACTAACATAAAAATCATTCAAGGGGGAAAAATACACCCTACTATAAGACATTACAAGAGAGTTTGAAATCATTACCTCTCAACACCTTCGATCAGCCCGAGGTAATCTACTACTACTCACCAAGGGATCACTGTCATCAAAGAGTGGAAAAAGGATTCAAAGAAAGATTTTAATGTGCAGGTAATTTGATACTTAGCCTTCACTTGTGTAATTTAGATCAATTATAGGCAAGACCAAAATATGTTAGTTAGACCTATAAGACCTAGACATGTTGGCCTTGCTCATCCAAATATGTTAGGATTCACAAAGCATATTCATCACCTCATAAAATACTTAAGGGAATGGTATTTAATGAGACTTGTCTTAGGTGCAAAAAATAAAGGTGATTAATGATATTAGAGTATTTTATTAACATGATTAGTGTTTTATAGCCTGCAAAAAGGCTCAATTGGGAGGAGAGAATACGATAGGGATTATAAACTTTTTTTTTTATTTTGGTAGTTTGGGTAAGAAGAGATTCTATCTAGAATTGTGATTGTTAAGGAGTTAAATCAATAATTAACATAGTAAAAGATTGGTTAATATCCTTACAACATAGGTACAACATTTGAGTATAACTTCACATCCATTTCGACAACCATAAAATATAGCCACATTGATATTTCCTTTTCAAAATGTACAAGGAAAAATTATTTGAACAACACTACAAATCATTATTCTATTGTAATACATGTATTGTAAGATGAATATAACTTTACAATGAAAAATAATTGAATACAACATATCACATCCTGAATTCCTCTTATTCGGAATACCTACAACCAACATAATGTCAGTCCCAGGAGTGGTATGGAAATCCCCTACACTCAAGAATAAATTCCATACATACATAATTTCAAGAAATAAAATAATAAAGTAGAGAGAGAGGTAGTGATAGGGAGAGAGAGAGAGAGAGGTCCTTTCTTCACACATTCACACTTCCACATTTTATTGTTTTTTAAAGAGAAAAGAGTAAGGAAAGGAGAGAGACAAACTAAGATTCATTTTATTTTCAAATCACCATATCATAATAACATACATCTTGTATCCAATTTTCATTTCATTTCAATCTTATATACATTTTCAAAACTGTCAAAATTTCATAGTTACTTCCAGAGAGAAAAAATGAAGAGAGAGAAAGTATAAAATTTCATTTTCTTTTCCATTCACTATAAGATAACCACATACATTACGTATCCAATTTCCATTTAGTTTCAAACCCATATACATTTTTAACCCATTTACATTTTCAAAACAAGTCAATTTTTTCATAGTTATTTCTAGAGAGAGAAAAGGGAAGAGAGAGAAACACCACAAGTTCTGAAAACCATTCATACAAGAATTTGATCAATTCATATTCTATAAAGTATGGAAATGATATCTACTATTTTACACAAGTATTAGGAGGAAAATGGGACCCTTAAAAGGTGTGTTTAGCTAAAGTTACAATTTTGTGAAAGTTGGATGAAACAACTAAAGTGCTTACAAATTGGATCTTGAAAAAACTTGCTTTAAGTTAAAAAAAGTATGATGATTTATATTGAATCTATCATATATGGATACTTCATCGCATTAAAATTTTTTTATTGTGATGATAAGGGATCAAATTACACATGTAATTCCAATTCTTGTTATTGTAATCGCATCAGGAACTCTTGTCGCACAACAACCAGTTGGCCCCAAAACCCACTTGTAAAAATAGCCTCTGAATTTTTTTCATTGAACATAGGGTTGGTTACAATTATCTTGTTGGAATTATAGAGGTAGGTGGAAATGGTTTTTATTTTCACTCAATCTAAGTGACAATCGTAAGTCGGAACTGATCACATTTTATTAAAATGAGCACGTCACCACAAGTGACTAATATGACAAACAAGATTCAAAAATCAACTCAATAAGGAAATAAATGAGTTCAAAAAACTTGGTTAAGGCTCTTAGTGGCTTGCTATAATACCAAGGGTCATGTTAGAATTTTCAAATTTGTGGTATATATGAGTGTGGCGCTCGTGCACATAACTTTTGAGGTCATATTTTTGATGTTTTGATAGTTCTAGTCGAGGTAAGGTTTTATCATTTGGTTGGAACTACATTTCATACTATTCAAAATTTAATTTCCAAAAGTAGTAAATGATGAAATTAAAATTTAGTGGAGGAATAAGAAAACCATACCTATTTTGCATAAAAATCATGATCACTGCATTGGATGAGACCACATCACCTTCAGGCATTCCGGTAAATAGTTTGTGGCTTGATCATGTTTCCTTTTTTTATTACAAGTCTTATAAGGATTTTACAGCCAAAACATAAGATGAAAATCCACATTTATTCAAGGTATTTAGTCAAATAAATTTCATGTCCTCTACAGGCTCTCGCAACCAACATTAAAATCGATACAACCTCCATTTTATTGACATCTTTATTATCCATTTAGCTAAATAATTTACATGCCTTCTATGTTTTTTCACATTTGTACATAGGTGTAACATATCACTTACAAATAAAACATATTACGAATTCCCATCCCCTGTCTACGGTGGTTTGGCATATGTCCAAGCCTTGTTTCAAATATCCCTTTTTCAGTGCAAGCTGAGAGTGATAAAAAAGGTGGCTGATCACGTGAGAAAATTTGTTATGGAATTTTATCAAACAGTTTGTGTGTCTTGTCTTTGTATCCACATTTTGTGTACAAATCTACCTACCTCTCATAGGAAGCCATGCTAGAGGCACTAACCCTTTTGGCTCAAGTTGGTAGTTTTCTTGCAAAATTCATCTTTCATTATGCTTTGATGGATGTTTATGCCTTGTTCTAAATCCTCCATCTTGGTGTAGGATGGGAAGAAGGTTAGTCGGGGGAAATTGATCAGTTGGACACTTGTTGGATTCATTTGGTTAAATAGTAGTAATGCTTCATGAGGATGTTAATGTCAGTAATATTTACAACTCTCCTCTAATGCCTACACAACCATAATATAAAAAATAAAAACAAAAGAAAAGGATCCTGATGTGTGGGGTATATCCCAAAAGAACTCATTTCTTTGATGATTTTGTTCAAAACAATTTACACACCTCCAAAATTTAAAAACAACCCACCTTGACACCATCAACTGCAAAAAATCACAAATTAAACTCCCTTTACTTTCCTTGTTTACCCAAAAGACCACATTTTCCCTGAGGTGTTTTGTAAAAAAAACATGCCTTCCAATAACAACAATAAATGAAAGAAAAAAAATTCTATTATGCCTTAGGTGGATGTCCCCACACTTCTGTAAGGCCCCTATTGAAATGGTCTGGGAGAATGCTGGAAAAGGTTGTGAAGATTAGCATTTAACCTACCATTTGCATTTTATAGGAATATTTCTACATTCATTCAACAATTTTTTTTTACATACATTGCAAATGATATCAATATATGTCCATGTTTCTTTCAAGAATTATGACTACAATTTTCATGCCCATTGTGTTTGGCATAGATGGCCACTCATGCATTCAAGCTCTTAGTCTGGTGTAGTGGGGATGTATGATAGAAAAATGTGGAATTTGACTAGATGTATGTATTTTATGTTTGTTGGGTTGTGTCAAAGAATTTTTAACAACCCAGTTTGTGTAGGTCTATAAGAAATGCATTCAATGTGGCTCATTCACTCCTGACACCTTTCAACTAAAAATATCAATGTCATTCACTACCCAACTAAATCCTTGTGAAACAATTCATGTGCCCAACTAAAAAGGACTAAAATTATAGCAGAGTAAGTCATTTCCAACATGTCACTCCCCATGCCTATTCATTTCCCCTAACCACTGAATTTACTCTTCACTCATGGAATATAATTCATTTGTTTCTTATTATTTTTTGTTAATAGTTGAATCTCAATTTTTATTCATATATATATATATATATATATATATATATATAATTTATGTCAATATCTTATCATTATTCTCCTATGTCTATATATACATAAATATATATACGTATTACTACTAGATTATTTCATTTGTTTATTCTATTTATTATGTTATTCATTATTATTAGATTAAAATAACACAATTGGGATCTCAGACGAGTTGAAACAAAATTACGTGTAGGAAAAATTGTCTAAACAAAATGACTGTAACCAACTTTAAGAGTAGAAAACATGGGAGGGTGCTACATGAGACACATGCTCAAACAAGATTTTTCACATGCCTCAAAATAATGGGAATCTATCTCATTTTATTCTAAATTTTTAGCACATATAAAAGTTATGGAGGAAGATGTAGGTACAAATAGGGTACAAACACCTAGAATGTAGTAACACATTAAATTGTGGCAAAATTATCAAATGGTCAAAACCATACACTTTTTTCAAGACTGTATTGTATAGTCCTAACCCCCCATATGTTTCTAACTGGGGGAATTTTTTAGTAATTTTTTCAACATTTCTAGGTTTTCACCTATTTATATAGGTTTTTCTACAAATTTTCATACTCATATTTTTTTGTTTAGACATGTAAAGGAAAGTTTTCTTTCCTCCTTTGCTCGGTTTTATTTACAAGAATCTTGGGGACATGGGTATCTTTCCTAGTTCAACATTGTTATCACATTTTTAACATTTTCAGTGTTTGCTTCAATTCATACTTAGTTATTCAAAATATGGGGAGAGTCTGGAGAAACTTTTCACCTTTTTACTATACGTCCTCATTTACAAAATATGGTCTATATGCGTCTGTAGTGGTGTGATTCATGGGATTATAGAAGGCAATAAACTAGCTAAGAGATTCGTGGATAGGATTTCCTCTCCTATTACACTTTAAGGGGAAGATATCAAACTTATTGAATAAATTTAATACATGGTATTATTCTTTGTAGGAATTCTTTTTTACCTCTTTATTCTTCTTTCTTTTGCACATTTCAGTGTTGGGTTGCATGCACCTAACACTTTTATTGCTCCTTGGCATTGTTTGGGAACTGATCACCCCCCATCCTTTAACAAATTTCAGCAATACAAATCTCTAAACACATGAAAAACAAAACTAAACATGTGTTTTATTTATTTCTTTACATATTTTCACTTTACATATATATGAAAATGTAAATATTATTTTTTACAAGATCTATTTGACTTACGGTTATTTATCTATCATGGAAATTGAATACACTTTGTGTTGGAGGTTTCATCATGGAGCATGCCAACACCAAACACAACAACACACTTGCAAAAAAACATTCGAGAAAAGGAAATGTGTTTTAATGTACTCAGGTATAATTAATTTAAGCATGTAAATTTTGACTATGTACTTAAGAGGTGGTAAAATGTAAACACTTAAACTTGGAAATTTACACTTTGGAAATCATTTATTTTACCATAGACTCTTTATATGATACACACGTTTTCTCAATTCCCACTTAGCACTTTTTGAGGTCCACTATTTATCTTGTTTATCCTTGTACATTGACATGTTTACACATCTCAAAAATATAATGCACAAAATAAATAGAAAGAAACTAGTTTATCAACTCCAAATTTATTTGAAACATTCCTTACTCCTGAATAGGATTATACAGTATGGTTAGGACCATACCACACAGTCCTGAACTCATTTTATGGTATTTTAACAACATATCTTCCAACTACAATTTCAAATTTAAATATTTTGTTGAATTTTATATTTATTCATGTCATCCTTTCTTAGATAAATCATCTACAAAACCCTATAAGATAAAGTAAACATTACCTCATGTGATAACCTAGAAATTGTAAGGAAATGTACTAGAGAAATCAATTCATACACTTTCAAAAGGCATCCAAAGTTCCCTAAAACATGAAATTGAACATCTATTGTGATTAGGGAAATAACCACATTAGGTATGAAGCTACATGCTAGGTCAAGGGATCCATATCTCTCACTTACAAGCACCCAAACACCCTCTCTCCAATTTTTTTAACAAGAATAAATTCAATACAATTTCTAAATATGATTGATCTATCTATATATCACATGCTATATTGAGAAAAACTTCCAATTTGAGGCCTCTTTGGTATAGTTCCAACATTGACAGTGCACATGGGTGCACACAACCCTTGTAATGTTCATTTTTTTTAATGAATATTCATCCATGGATCGGATTTGAGGTGGTGCTTAGTCCATTTAGAGAGCCTCACTACATGTGAAACAACTAGGGTTTGATAGAAACATAAAAATTCTAGGAAGGTGAGAAACAAAAAAAAAGTCATAAAGGTAGATTTGGAGTAGGTCAAAGACCATATAGAAAGGGATGGATCATATGGCACGGTCATGACCTAATGATATGATGTTGAACCAGGTGTATTTTTAGTCCTAGTTTACGTTATGAAGGTCAATTAGGTTCAAATATCTTAGTTTCTTTGTTGCAGAGTCTCAAATCTTTCCTAAAATAATCAAGAATAAGTTAAGTACTTTTATAAAAAAAGTACTTTTTATTTCATGTTAGGTTAATTGGTTCATGAAAATTCTTCTTATTTGATTTGAGTTATAAATACTAATTAGCATTCATATTGTAACATATTTATCAGAATATTAATGAACTCTTAATCTAATCTACACATAATTAAATTTACCTAAAATTTAATTAATGGTTAAATAAATACTTCCATGGAAGGTTATATAATATTAATATGTAATTATTCTACTAATATTGTTGCTTCCAAAGGAGTCATGTCATTCTTATTCTCTTGTTAAATAGGTGAATCTAGCAGTATTGCAAAGTTACATCATGTGATATTGCACTAGGTTCACTAGACATAGGTGGAGGGAATTTAGGAACCATTTAGATTTGAAAAATTGAGATGAATGTGTAGTAGAAGGTTGTGTCACAAATGAAATAAAACCTTCACTCTTAAGTTATTGGATTCTATATTGTAAACCATAAAAATCACTCTTGTGATGTTCATTAATTATATGATAATTGTAAAATGGTTGACCTTTAATTATTTTAATCCAATAATATGGATAGTAATGAGTAGGTGAAAAATTGATTAAGGGTTGATCAAGTAGTGTAGATAGGATATCATGAGGTGCAACATGTTTGTTAACCCGAACAGGTTTGTCTCGTAGAATATACATATTATTTCCACTATGTAGGTTGTTCCCTTCACTTGTATGAGAACTTGTATTAAACATAAAGCTTATATCACAATTATTATTGGAATCCTTAGAAATATCATGATGTATAGAAAGATAATTGATATGTTCATTGGAAGTATCTTTTAGATGTTGCATTTCATCCTTAAGAGATGTAATCTCAATATTCATAGTTTTAATTTGAAGTTGGAAAGGATAGTGTAAAGATTGAATATAATCTAAGATATCCTTGTGAAAGGTGTCATCATTATTAATATAAGGATTTGAAATACATCAAAAAATTGAATCCAAGTGGGAAGGTATTGTGAAATTAGGGGAGCAATATTTGTGTTATTTTTGTGAGAGTAGTTCTACATTTGTGATGAATTTGGAGAAAAGCATACAAGGTGATTTTATATTGATCCATGATGGGAGAAACAATGATAGAGATAAATACAACTAGATAGAAAAAAATATTATTAGCATCTGAAGGGTTGAAAATCAAGAGACCATGGGGATAAGAACCAAGAAGTGATGCTAAGCAAAAAAAATACCATCGTCAAAATAATGAAATAACCATATCTCAAAATTAAATTTTAATTTTACAAAACAAAAAGAGGTATTTTTGAATAAGATTATGTGAAATAAAAAAAATCCAAGGGGTTTTCCCAAAAGTGTATAGTTTTCTAATTATTCCCTATTTACTAAAAAATTGTAATTTTGAATTTTTAAAAATTATACTAGAACCTAGGGGAAAAAAAAGGTTTTCATTAAACATGTAAAAAATGAATATAACCTCAAATGAATTCGAAAATAGAGTTTTTATTCTCGAGATATGAGACAAAATGTGATTTGGCAATTAGGAGCCCTAAAAAGTGATCTAAAGGGTAGAACCAACCATGAAACCATAGGAAAATTTGTGCCAATCAGGTTTAGGGAAAATAATATATAGAAATCACGTATAGATTTGAATATATAATAAAATAATAGAACCCTATGGATGCTAATTTTTAGAGATCAATAGTCCTAACAATCAATAAATTAAGGAGATCTTAGATTAAGTTAAAGGTTTGATCAAAAGTGGGTTCACCAAAATGATTAACACTTAATTAAATTTTAGGTCAATTTAATTAAGTGTAGAATGAATTGGCCTTGATTACAAATCTTACAAAGATGCTACAATATAAATACTAACTCAAATCTATAACTCAAATCAAATATTTATATATGCACAAATCAAACTAACATGCAATCAAAAGATCACAACAAATGTATAGAAGTAGTTAGTTGATTTTAGATGATTTTTGGAGAAATATGGGATTGTGAAAGAGTGAAAATGGGAGATTTGAATGTGGATAACCTTAAAAATTTAATACGGGACTATGAATCAACATGGGTTAGGTTTGTACCAAACTTTTTGGATTATACCATACAATTTTAACCTTGTTGTATGATCTTGGACCCACACTTAGTCTAAGCCTGTATAAATTTTTGGGTTGGTTGTTGTACGTACCCAAAATTGTAAGGTACTGTACTACCGAAACAGTGTAACAAGTTCCCCAATGATGATACAGGTCTCTTCGCAAGGTGTTCGGGATCTGGAAAAGCCCTTGGAGTATGCGTTAACATCCCGCATGCCCCGCTTAGCCCCCGCGCCCTTTGTTTTCCCCCTTTTCCCTCTTTCCTTGGCCTTTTGATCTTCAGTGACGAAACCGCCACCCTGCAGGGCGGCGGTCTCGTGACCACCCGCCCTGATCAGGGCGGCGGTCCTGTAACCGCCGCCCTGCTCAGAGCGGCGGTCCTGCACGCGTTTTCCAGAAAGCACTTTGACGCGACTCACGTAAAATATCAACGTTTCACCAGCTTTTCCTTGCCGACTTGGGCATGCATTTATGTTTTTGGTCCCCTGGAATAGTGTTTGGCCATTGTTTATGGTTTTTAGAGTTCAGTTTGGTTTTGATCTTTGGGTGAATGAAAGCTATAAATAAATGGTTTGTGCACAAAAAAATGGCCTGAAGTTTGTCTCTGAATTTCTCTTTTCATTAGATTTAGCTATAATTTTGCTTAGAGTACTTGTTTTAGTTCATTTACATGCTTGGTTAGCTTTATTCAGCTGTTGGTAAGCCACATATCCAGCTTGTGCAAGCAGTGTTGTTTGTTTTATCCAATCAGTCTGCCCCTCATTCACTTTCATGCTCTGATTTTCATAGTTCAGTCTTTCAGTCTTTTATTCTATTTAGAAGCCATAGTTTTAATTCTTTGCATGCTTAGTTAGCATTGTTCAGCTGTTGGTAAGCCACATATCCAGCTTGTGCAAACAGTGTTGTTGTTTTATCCAATCCATTGGAATAGAATAGCTTAGGAAGCCATTAAAGTTACAGGTTTTGCTCTTCAAACAGGATAGTTTCAGGTTCTGGTCGCTTCATGTTGCATGACTCGCAGTAAAATCCCGCTAGGAATCGCATAAGCCAAGCTCTGTACTCTTGCACTGTCCCTCTCCTACTCACATTTTCGGTCTGCATTCTGAGCTGTCCTTGTCCCAAAATCTACTCCTGTCGATGCTAGCATTACACGATTTTCTGGATCCACGTGAACACGAAAGAACGAGGAGATCATACTGAGGGGACAAGATCACACACACCATCGGATTCGCCACTGTTCTGCGGAATCCAGGTTTTAACTTTCAAAGTTCTAGTTAGAATCATATCAAATAGAGTAGATAATTGCTTCATTTCAGTGAATTCTATTCTCAATATTGCCAGGGAAGCTGTGAGGATTGATAGTTTCTGAGAAACTATGATTCACTCCTCACTTCTGAGGTAGGATCGAGAATCTTGCAGATAGATTAGATGAGCTATTTTATTTAGAATAAATCTACAAATTACACAGGCTGATAACTACACTCGGTTATTTTGTCTGTTTTAAATTATTGTTTAGTTGTTATTCCTAGATACATTTAAATAGCTTGCTTTCATTAAATTCTTAAAAGGTTTCTTAGAAGAATAGAAGTTATTTATGTTTTAGATTTATTCCACGTAGTTAGAGTTTGCTTTGTTATAGTTAGATTTACATTTTATTTTGTATGACAATCACGGGACCTCAGGAGCCCAGGGAATATATATTTGAGCCAATCGTGCCTCAACCAAACCTCGTCACAGCAATAGTTGACATAGACCAAAATCTCAGAATACAAGTATTCCAAACAACAACAGATTTACAACTGATCAGTTCTCAATTGAGAGGGTTAAACATAGAAGACGACCAAGCACACACGTTTTGGTCAAACCAACCAAACTACAGATTGCCCTAGGTAAACATTCACATGACTATAGAAGGGTTCGAAAGAGAACAAACCTTTGGTTGTGATCCTTTGGTCCCACAGCCAGGTGCAGGAGACACTCTCACAGATATAGATACCAGTCTAAGGATCCAGGTTGCACGAACGCCTGTGAGATATTCTGAGAAAATCACACAGTTGTTGGTCCTAAACATAGAAGCTGAGAAAGCGTATGATTACTGGATACTAGGGATTAGGACTTGATTTCGCATATGACCATAACAGGACCGCAACATCCAAGAGTCCATGGTTGTGACCCACAGATCTCACAGCCCAACGAATCCACAAGTCAATCAGATATAGATGCTGGCCTACGCACACTAGTATTCCAATCCACTCCACTTCCACCCATCATCATTGAACAATTGTCCTTACTGGATATAGCGGCTAACGAAGCTAGAGAATTCTGGACTAGGCCAGAAAATCATCCGTAAAGTCAATTGTTTTCACCATCCACCATATGACCTTATCTGGAGACATACACGAAACTATCCCAGGTCATTTTCCACGTATTCCACAACCCATAGATTGAATCACGCCAGAGCTCGATATTGATTGGAGCCTTCGAGCGGTCATCCTTGCCGATCGATCTATCACACCAGTCCAAGTTAGAAGGGCCTTCTTTGCCTTAGATTCACAAATTCCATTAGTGCGTGTCGAAGACATTAGACTGCCTAACTAGTTTGTCTTCATCCCACGCATATTCTACCCCCACTGGCTGTCTCGGCACGACCTCGAGAGGTTGGGTACGCGGAAGAGTCACTTGTAGATTCCCACGCTCGCCTGTCGCTTTTCTAGCGTACAAAATTGGTGAACCTGACGTGAAGCAAACAAAATTAGTGAAGCTGACGTAAAACTTCCTACTTTCTCGTTCGGAGTCATAGTATCATGTTTCCTTTCACAAATCACCTTCGCTCCTTCCCATTATTCTGCGGGTATTCACATACCCCCCGAATATGTCAGGATTCGATGCATATGGCAGACCCCTCTTGGGTCTTGAGGCATACTATGCCCAACAGAATAGAAATCATCACCCTCGCTCTCAGTATGGGGTGACAACTATTCAACTAATCAGTTGTCAACACAAACCCCAAGAATCAGATATAATTCATCTTTTCAAACTGAGGAGTTAGATCAACCCCCTCGAACACAACAAATAGAGCCTTCAGGTTCGAATAATATGATGTTTACCGGAGAATCTGGTTCGTCTCCTCAGATGCTACTTAGACCACAAATTAGTAGGCAATCAGATCCATACCTGGTCTTAGATGATGGACAGTCAATACGTTATCCTAGGAGTGAACAACATTCTCGGGGTATGTACCCACCTATAGGAGGTTTACAAATACAACCCGAGATCTCTTTTCAAGAAAATACCTCTATGCCACTGCATATAGGAAATACTCTTGGAGAAACTTGGCAAGATAGCGATCAGTTCATGATAGGATATCACGTACCTATACAACACCAGGGTATACAACAAACGCCGCTCAGGCAAAGCACCGTGACTTCACCAAATGAAGTCATTTCAACGTTAGTAGAAAAAGTGAGAGGGTTAGAACTTGCTCAAGCAAGTCAAAATTCTCCGTTCATACAAGCAGGAAGTTCCAATCCTCCATACCACCCTGGCCAAGTAGATCTCCTCACAGGAGTAGGCACGTTAGGCATGCCACCTCACTATCCACAACAAACACCAACAAGGCCCATCATCTCTAACACTATTCCTCCCGGTCTAGTATCAAACAATCCATTCCTAGACAATACCCTGTCATACTTAAACATGTACTCCAAATCACCACAAGGAGATATGTTCTCCTCTCCTGGCATGTTTTCTCAAACACAGGGACTTCCCTATGCCCCTACCAATGCATACTCTGCACCGTATCAACAACCCATCCCACCACCACTCCCTCAGCAACCACCATCAATGGTCGAAAAGCTATGCGATAGGGACTTATTCAGAATATCTGAAGGAGCCCTTAGACTTTGCCATACGAAGCGTCATGCTTCCAAGACCCCTTCCTGATTTACCCAAGTACAAAGGTGAGGGAGATCCAAACGCGCATATCAAGGCTTACGCTACAGCCATACGAGAATTACTCCCTTGGGATGGGGTTGTTGCTAAAATATTCCCCAAAACCTTGGAAGGCATTGCTCTCGACTGGTATTATAGAATACCTGAAGCCTCCATCCATTCATTTAAACAGCTCGTATCAGAATTCATTAAGGCATTCGACATGAACAAACTGTTGAGAACAGGAATCAGGGAATTCTTACACATCAAACAAGAACACAACGAATCTGTCGCCCATTTCATCCAAAGGTGGCGTACAGTCCTTTATTCCTCGGCAAGTGCTCCAAACATGGATCAGATGGAACTATGTGATTTATTCCTTCATTCTCTCAGCAAAGAGGTGAAGGAAGAAGTCCAGAAGTTCCCGCTAAGAACTTACGATGAAGTACTTGAGAGCGCTCTTCGAATAGATCAAGCAGCGATAGATAGTGGTCGTAAGACATATGGAACAAACGGGAGGTTAATCACCTCCACTCAGAACACTACAACTATCACAAATGTCAATCAAGGACCCAAAATCCTTAACAAAAATCGTGGGGTAACAACGGATGGAGTAACCGACCAGCCCAAGAGGGTAAATGTTGTTAATACTCCGTCACAAACAAACAACCAACGAAACAACAACTTTACCCCGACGATCAATACAGTGGATTTTAACCATCCACAACAACAACAACAACGGCGAAATCCCATACAAGGGCCAAGCCAAAACTCATTTGGTTATCAAAACCAAAGTCAAAACCAGAAACAACAATCGCAAAACTTTAATCCTAATGGGCAACAGTTTGATCAGAATTTTAGGCCACAATACACACCAAACCAACAAAACAGGAATTACAACCCCAATTCTTATTGTGGTTTCCACAAAATTCAGGGTCATGATACTAGAACGTGTCGTGACTACAATAAATTCATGCAACGTTTGCCAGAAGAACAAAGACAGTTCTTCACAGATTTGTTTTTGGCAGATCCCGTGTCATCACAACCAAATACGCTCGCAGGGGCAGTTTCCCCTCAGAATGCTCCCCTCAAGATCTTTAACGATCCACTCCCAAATCATGATAGCAATAGGCTGAATCCAACTAGAACAAACAAAGGTGCAATGACGGGAAACAATGATCATGAAGCCTCGACTTCACTAAATCCATCAGTTGCGCCACAGTTAGGAAGTCAACCGAGACCCAAGATAGTCAGTTTGGTAGAATTAGACGTTGAACTACCTATCGAAGCTATAACAAGAACACGAGAGTATTTCTCTCAACCGAGCCCAAGTCATCTGCCAGAAATAGATAAGAGTCAGCAAATAGTAGAAAAACCCATCGGTGCCTATGATTTAATTAGTGACCTAACAAAGACCTTCTCACACATTTCATTTTTGGACTTACTAAAGAACTCTCCCCCTCACAGAGCTGCTCTTTTAGAAGCATTAGGTCTAGGCCATCTAATTAACATCACTCCACCTCCTGAAACACAAGTAAATCACGTAGATTTTGATATCCACCCTCCGGGGCAGCCGGACAAGGATGTCGAATTCATATTCGAAATAAGTAAAATGCCCACAGATGCTGAGATCGCACGCCGAGGTGATCCAGCCTTACACTTACAAGTATGGGTTTATAATAACTATGTAAAACGGGCAATGGTTGACGATGGGGCCACAGTTAACATAGTCCCTTTCTCTTTCCTCCAAAAACTTGGATATGGGGAAACAAACTGTTCCACTACTCGAAATACATTGAGAGGCTATGATAGCCTTAAAGCCACTTCGATAGGAACTATAATACTGCCGGTCACCTTAGGGCCCAAAACAATCCTGACTGAGTTTTATATTATAGATCGGGAAACTAATTATAATATGATACTCGGCCGACCATGGATACACCGAATGAAGGCAATCCCTTCTACTTTATTTCAAGAAGTAAGATTCTTGCATCTAGGAAAGGTATTTGTAGCCAAAGGTGATCCAAAACCTTTCGATTTGCACCTAGCTGATTTAAAGAAAAGACCAGGGGTGCACTCAGAATTTGAACTTCCAACAAACCAACTTAATAAACCCACTGACCCAAAACCAGAGGAAAAGTTGGTACCTACGACGGATCTTGAAACTATCAGCATAGCCAAAACAATTCCAACCCCCAAAGATAAAACTAAAGAAACAGTATCATTAGGGACTACTGCGAAAATCGTTGAGTTGATAGAACAAGATTCACCAATGTTCTTACCATTTGATTCAGTAGGCATAGGATATTCCCTAGGTGTTGGTTCCCTTCCAGCAGAGGACCTCTGTATGGTAGAAGTAGAGTGCGCAAACGCAGCAAATGCCCCAACATCTATACTCCCGACTAAGTATTGGACTCTCCATTTCGATGGAGCTAAATGCCTGTTATGGAGCGGGGGCAGGTATAATTCTTACTTCGCCCGAGGAGAAAGTCCTCCCATTCGCTTTTAAGTTAAACTTTGAATGCACAAACAACAGCGCTGAGTACGAAGCCCTCCTCCTTGGCCTCACCTTAGCCAAAAGAATTGGTATTGATAACATCAGAGTCTTGGGAGACTCACAATTAGTGACAAACCAAGTTTCTGAAGTATACGAAACCAAAGCCGAACACTTGCAGCTTTACAAAGAAGCCGTATTAGATTTAAGCAAGGCGTTTAACTTCATATCCATCGAAGCAATCCCGCGAGAGAAAAATCTTCTCGCCGATTCAATAGCAACTTCAGCATCACGTTTTACTCCAAGCAATGAGTTAGAAGATACCCAGTTCATGGTGTCCATTCGTGATGAACCATTGATAAAAATAATGACAAATCCTCTTTCAAGCGGAAGTGAATCTACCATCCTAGACCGTATTGATAGTGATGCGGCTACTTTGGATTACTTAAACGCCTATGCAGCATTACATCTCTCCTATCATATGCTAGATTTATCCTTAATTCCACATTCGTCTTCCCACTTCGGAAATCTCGTAACGGATCTTCCCTCACAAATGGAACCTAGCATATACGCAGTAGAAAATGGGGATGATTTGGATTTACCTCCAGCACCACCTGAGTTTGAAGAGGGTAACGCCTCTTTGATCGAAGAAACAATCGATGTCAACATCGGGACAGAAGATGAACCGAGAATATTGAAACTAGGTTCTTCGTTAACCCCAGAAGAAGTGGAAATACATACTCAGATCCTCAAAGAACATCAGAAGGTGTTTGCATTTAATTATAAGGAGATGACAGGAGTCGCACCCCACATTGCGGTGCACAACCTCGTCACTAAATCAGATGCAAAGCCAATTAAACAAAAATCAAGACCCATGAAGCCCAAGGTAGCTCTCATGGTAAAGGAGGAGGTAATAAAACTCCTCCAGGTAGGGTTCATCAAACCAGTCGACTACTCCCAATGGGTATCGAACATCGTTCCCGTTCTCAAGAAGAATGGAAAGATACGCATCTGCATAGATTTCTGAGACATCAACAAAGCATGTCCTAAGGATGACTTCCCATTACCATCCATAGATGTTATTGTTGATGCAACGGCTGGTTTTGAACTTTTGTCTCTCATGGATGGATTCTCGGGATACAATCAAATCAGAATATCTGAGCAAGATCAAGCTAAAACCACGTTTATAACTCCTTGGGGAACCTATTGCTACGCTGTTATGCCATTCGGTCTCAAGAACGCCGGTGCTACGTACCAGCGGGCCATGACATACATATTTCATGATCTAATTCATAAAATCATGGAATCTTACGTAGATGACTTATTGGCTAAGGCCAAGAAGCGTTGTGACCATCCCGAAGTACTCCGCGTCATTCTTTCACGTCTAATAGAATACGGAGTCACACTAAACCCAGAGAAATGCGTCTTTGGTGTAACGGGAGGGAAGCTCCTAGGTTATATCATATCGTCACGAGGGATAGATGTTGACCCAACCAAAATTCGGGCTGTCCTCGAAATGGTTCCACCTTCAGATGAATCTGGAATCAGATCATTTCTCAGAAAGCTGGGTGCAATCCGAAGATTTATCCCGGACTTAAGCTTCGCCGTTCATCCAATCAACAATTTACTCAAGAAGGACTATAGCATTGATTGGACCGAAGATTGCAATGAAGCCTTTGATGCAGTTAAGTGTTTCCTTTTATCACCACCTACGCTAATGCCACCTAAGTTAGATCACCCGTTAATTCTATATTCACGAGCTACCAATGTCTCGCTGGCCTGTATGTTGGCCCAAGAAGACGATAACAAGAGAGAACGTGTGATTTATTTCATTAGCCGAACGCTGCTCGACTATGAAACACGCTATACACAGGCAGAACGAGAATGCCTTGCCATAGTCTTTGCTACTAAACGCCTAAGACATTATATGCTGAATCAAGAAACGAAGGTCATGGTAAAAACGGACCATCTACGGACTTTCCTCACACAAGGGTCATTGTCTAAAAAGGCTGGACGTTTTATAACCTTAATGGGAGAATTCGAATTAACATTTGTAAATCAGAAGTCGGTTAAAGGGCAAATCATCGCGGATTGGTTAGCTGACAACCCATTAAACGGAGGTGATTTAGTAGATTTAGACTTTCCAGATGAATGCGTATACTACATCGAAACCCGACCCACTATCTCTGAGTGTCCTTGGTACACTGATATCATTAATTATATCATGGACCATACGTACCCAGAGGGAGTTACACCGCAACAAAGAAGGAAGTTACGCATAATCGTAGCTAAATACGTCATTATAGAGCAGGTGCTCTATCGAAAAGCATTCGATGGAATGCTCCTAAGGTGTGTCGACACAGAAGAGTCCAAGAGGATTCTCCATGAATCCCACAGCGGTATATGTGGAGGCCACTTCGGTGGCCATGCCACCACTCGAAAAATACATCGAATGGGCTATTTCTGGCCCACTCTAGAACATGACGCGATAGAGTTTGCACGCAGGTGTCATAAGTGCCAAGAATTCTCCCATGAGATCCACATGCCAGCACAAGCTCTACAACCAATCGCTACTCCATGGCCCTTTTCTACATGGGGTCTAGACTTAATAGGGAAATTCTCTCCCTCATCCACAGACGGCCATAATTTTATAATCACGGCCACTGAATATTTTACCAAATGGGTGGAGGCCATGCCTCTTACTACTGTACCTGGTTCTGTGATCGCCAAGTTCATTTTGAACCAAATCATTTGCAGGTACGGTATCCCGCAAATCATTATCTCCGATAATGGAACTTCTTTTAAAAATGAAGAGGTTCGCGAACTATGCAATAAATTTAAGATAAGCCATCATACGGCTTCCTTGTATTACCCTCAAGCCAACGGACAGGCTGAAGCGACAAACAAGACGCTGAAAGCCATTCTCCTTAAAACGGTAAAAGAAAACAAGCGAGATTGGCATTTGAAGTTATATCTGGCCTTGTGGGCCCACCGAACCTCAATAAGAACACCAACGGGAGCAACTCCTTTCTCGCTGGTATTTGGGGCAGAAGCAGTTCTCCCGCTTGAGGTCGAAATACCCAGTCTCCGCATTTCACTACAAGGGATTCTGGATGAAGACGCTTACAGAGAAGCACGTCTTTCCCAACTAGAAAGCCTAGATGAAACTAGGTTAGATGCTGAACAGCGGCATAGAGCTTATGCTGACCGAATGTGCCGGCAGTATAACAAGAAGGTCTATGAACGTGACATATACGAAGGTGATCTAGTTCTAAGGCTAGACAGCCGGATCGACAAGAAGACCGGCGAAGGAAGGAAATTCCGGCCCAAATGGTTGGGCCCATACCAAGTCATGAAGGACTACGGAAATGGTGCTTACCTCTTATGTACGCTAGAAGGTGAGGAATTTGGTGAAACAATCAATTCCCTGCACCTCAAGTGATTCTACGCATAAGCAACTAGCACTACTTGTATAATTATCTACATTACATCTTCATATAGATTAAGATCATTTTGTCCACTTGTTTCTTACATAAATTGTGATCAAGGAATCTATTCTCAAAGCAATTCATTACAAACTCATGATGTTGTTGGCATAAAGCTCTTTAATCATACCTCTCCATCTTCATACATCATCGAATCATCTCGGAATCTTTTATCAAATAAAATCAGACATGACAAAGTCTTAACGGTAACCATACCAAGATCTGCAAGTTTGTTCTCGCTTTGATTTCTTCTTAGGATAGGTGTCTTGCCTATGGTCTGTTCTAGAAGCTTCATGGTGTCACATCTATCCCATATATACATCTCTTTGGAAATAAGCACATACTGACATTTTACTCAAATAAGCAAGTCAAAAAGTGATTAAACAGAAAATTTTATTTTTACACATTTCCTTGCCCCACCAACCTTCGGTGATGAGCTTGCGTCTCTTACTAGTGACGTAGGGTTGGGAAAGGATGGAAATGCCCTTACTCGCCTATGCCTTGCCCATGGTGATAAACCCACACTTCTTACTAGTAGCATGGGGCAAAGTATAGGGGGTCCTCTTGACACAACAAATGTTAAAAGGTCATAAACAAACAATTCAAACTTTGAGTCAAAAACGAATGAATCAGATGTTCAAAATTCCAAGAGAGTTAAAATCCTAAAAACCCAGATCTTGTCTACTATGTGGCCATCTACGGGTCTAAGTCTAGATAAACCGCAAAGCAAGTGCATTCTAAACTATGAAGTCATTCGGGTAGAGTAAGCTTGTAGCTTCCAATTTGGTTCCACCAAAGCTTTGTCTGTCTTTCATCACTATCATTTCAGCTACACCTCATAACTTGTGCCCTTCTTAACTCTCGGTGATGAGCCCTCGCATCTTACTAGTTGCGTGGAGTTAGGAGTGGGGAAAGTTAATCTGTTCATCGTACTGGTTATATTCATCACTTTGCAAAACAAACATGAGGTATCCAAATTGCTCACAGAAGCTAAGATTCAAAATCACAATATATCTGCAATATCATGTATCAGCATCATGAAACACAAAAAGAAAGCAAACATTTGCATCATCTGTTCTCCATTGCATACATTCTAAAAAGCATATAAACATACATCGTAGTATACACAAGGAAACTGGAAATAGAAAGGAAAACATGAGTGCTAAGCTTTTGATCCAAAAACGAATGCATATATATAAATAATCAATGTTTATATACAATGCCATCATGCTCTAAGCATGGTCAAAATGCTCAAAGAGCCCGTGATATACAAAGAATATATAATACAAAGTACACGAGGGCCAAGAGGCCTCTCAGTCCCTACGCGACCCCTCCGAAGGTGCACGCCCACGCCTAGGACTCCGGCTACGCCGGCGCTCTAAATGTACGGAAGGCTCAGGGTCCCGAGGGGCAGCCGCGGTCTCACCACGAGAATGGCTCCTCATGAGGCGCTCAGCCATCTTGTAGCCCGCTAACTCTGTGTGGAGGGTCGACACCATCCTGGCCACATGCCAAACAGGAGCGAAGACATCGGTATGCCTACCGGCTGCTGAGGGCTCCCCAGCATCTACGGATAGCTCCGCACAGGTCCTATCCATGGGGATCATCAGGGAATCGGTACATACCCTACGGATCAAATCCTGCCACTCATCAACAGTCTCTGCAAACAAAGGAGAAAAATGAATCAGAAACCAAGCAAGAGGCTAAAAGATACAACAATGGCAACTAAGGAGAGCCTACAAATAAACATTAAAAGGGAGAAAGGGTAACTTACTCGGATCCCCAGGCATCCAAGATGGTTCGATGGGACCGGAACCTGCCGTGGATGCCACTATCGACTGAGGGGCTGCTCCTGTGGCAGGGGCAACATGTCACCCTGCAACTGACTCATCCTCTCCACCATGGCCCTAAGAGAGTGGCTCCTCTGAAACTAGAGTGTCCTTCTCTGCGCTCTGCTCAGCCCTCTCTGCCTGTATAATGTTCTGAGTATCATGCCACTTAGGATCACTGTCATCAGTTTGTTCCTCCGACCCTCCCTCTGTAAGCTCCTCAGAGTCAGAGTTAATATCTATGGGGTCATCGCTACTATGAGCAGGACCCATAGCAATCTGAAGTAAAGGTGCCCGAGGTGTGCCAACTTTCCCTCCAGCATGAACTATCCTCTTGGCTGCAATAGGAATGCTAGGAGTAATCACTGTCCAACCACGGCCTCTAAGCCCCCCTCTGGCCTCACGGATTGATCTGTAAATTGGCGCCACTGAGGGAAGCATGCCCAAATACGGTAGGCCAAACTGCTGAGGAACTCTTCCAAAAGGATGCACCTCCACTCGTCCCACTCGATCAATAAGCTGCCCTGTGGTGGAGCAGGAGATCAAGGTAAGAGTCTCCTCGCCCCATATGCCGGCCATAAGCCGGTACGGTGTCACCTCCATGTCTGCAGTAGTAAGGGAGGTAACTAGCTGATGAGGTGCTCTGAGCACCGACATGTCCATCCATCTGGATGCCCTCACAGCCCCAGGATCTGCCACCTCCATGCCCCTGCCATAAGGGATGAAATGCTCATACACCCAACTCATGACTAGAGTTGGGTGGCTCAATGACTGTCCCTGTAAATGGACCACCCTATATAGATCATGGTAGGTGGTCCCTAGAATATCTACACCCCAAGCATATATCTGGCCATGCCCCTCTATCTATGCAATGATGGGGCCCCAGTAATATAACAGTGTGTCCCCTCCCTTGTCCCCGATCAATCTCGAGGCAAGGATCCCCATGATGGCCTGTCGAAATACGGGGATAGGCAAAGAAGGAATGGATCGAACTCTCACCCCCTTCTTCAACCCCATGGAGATGACTGCATCTCCCATATATGTTGCCCACTATGCAATCTGTGCCCGGGAGCCTACTGTCTCTAGTGTAAGTCACCTCCCGATGATCGAGACCCCCAGAATGCGGTAGACATCCTCTAAGGTAATGGTCCACTCACCACGGACCCCTGGCAGTCGGAAGGTGTTCCGATCTACATCCCAATAAGAAAATAAGTCACAAAGGATGTAACTAGATGGTGCAACGTGGGGCACGCGTGATATGTGTAATATTCCGGCCCTCTGTAGTGTGTCCTCCTCATCCTATGAAAGGGGATCCAGTACCCCTGAGAGCCAATCACACTCTCTCTCCCTGCTCCATCAAATGTACTCTGCTCTCACCTGCATACACCCAAAAACACACAAAACAGAGCAAGTTAATATCCGAACAATACCGGGAGAGTCATAAAAATGCATAGAAATGTAAAAAAATACAAGTGTAATCTCAAATATAAGTTCCTTTTGCATTCTGTGCAAAACCGCTGCCCTGATCAGGGAGGCGGTTTTGTAACCACTGCCTTAAGGGTGGCGGTTGTGTAACTGCCACCCTGAACAGGGCGGCGGTTGTGTAACCGCCACCCTGGCCAGGGCAGTAGTCATGGTTTGAAAACCCATGCGGGTTTTTAATCTTAAAAAGCCTAAAAACAAGCAAAAAAAGACCATTTGACCTAAACATGGAGCCTACCCAGTAGGCGGCCCCCCTAGGTGGACCTTTTGAACCTAATATTTTCAAAAATAACCCCCCCATTACGAAAAATTTAGCATTTCAAATTTAAAGGGGGAAAAACACAAAATTGAAGAAAACCAACTTGTGATCTAGCAGGGCGGTGTTCCGCATGTGGAGGCATGATCACGGTCTCGCTGCGAACGTTTCGACTCTACTCACGCAAGAAACCGTCACCGTGGGTCCCAGAGCTCAAAATCAATCAAATCAACTCGCACAAATGAATAGGAAAATGGGCCCACTTTCATATATATGGCACTCTGTTCTATCTTAAATAACTTTTTCACAGGTTTGGAGCGTTGATGAAGGTAAGTTCCTATCCCCGCACAAATGGTACATTCTCATTCCCTATTATTTTAGCGTTTATTTTCCAAAACTATTGTATCTATCTGCACTTGAGTTCTCTTTTCATTTTGCAGGTAGCTGGAATTTCGGATGGCATCATTTCAACACACGGACGTGTCAGGTATAACTTCTAACTTCCCATTTTGGGACTGCCATACTCGGACCCACCATTTTATGCCTCTTTATGGCTAAAACACTTCTCCGAGGGGGCAATATGTACGTACCCAAAATTGTAAGGTACTGTACTGCTGCAACAGTGTAACAAGTTCCCCAATGATGATACAGGTCTCTTTGCAAGGTATTCAGGATCCGAAAAAGTCCTTGGAGTATGCGTTAACATCCCGCATGCCCCACTTAGCCCCCGCGCCATTTGTTTTCCCCTCTTTCCTTGGCCTTTTGATCTTCAATGACGAAACCGCCGCCCTGCAGGGCGGCGGTCTCGTAACTGCCGCCCTGATCAGGGTGACAGTCCTGTAACCGCCACCCTGCTCAGAGCGGCGGTCTTGCACGTGTTTTCTAGAAAACGCTTTGACATGACTCACGTAAAATATCAACGTTTCACAAGCTTTTCTTTGCCGACAAGGGCTTGCATTTATGTTTTTGGTCCCCTGGAATAGTGTTTGGCCATTGTTTATGGTTTTTAGAGTTCAGTTTGGTTTTGATCTTTGGGTGAATGAAAGCTATATATAAATGGTTTTTGCACAAACAAATGGCCTGAAGTTTTTCTCTGAATTTCTCTTTGCATTAGATTTAGCTATAATTTTTCTTAGAGTACTTGTTTTAGTTCATTTGCATGCTTGGTTAGCTTTATTCAGATGTCGGTAAGCCACATATCTAGCTTGTGCAAGCAGTGTTGTTTGTTTTATCCAACCAGGTCTGCCCCTTATTCACTTTCATGCTCTGATTTTCATAGTTCAGTCTTTTATTCTGTTTAGAAGCCATAGTTTTAATTCCTTGCATGCTTAGTTAGCATTGTTCAGCTGTTGGTAAGCCATATATCCATCTTGTGCAAACAGTGTTGTTGTTTTATCCAATCCATTGGAATAGAATAGTTTAGGAAGCCATTAAAGTTACAGGTTTTTCTCTTCAAGCAGGATAGTTTCAGGTTCTAGTCACTTTATGTTACATGACTTGCAGTAAAATCCCGCTAGGAATCGCATAAGCCAAGCTCTGTACTCTTGCGCTGTCCCTCTCCTACTCGCATTTTCAGTCTGCATTATGAGCTGTCCTTGTCCCAAAATCTACTCCTGTCGATGCTAGCATTACACGCTTTTCTAGATCCATGTGAACATGAAAGAACAAGGATATCATACTGAGGGGACAAGATCACATACACCATCGGATTCGCCATTGTTCTGCAGAATCCGGGTTTTAACTTTCAAAGTTCTAGTTAGAATCATATCAAATAGAGTAGATAATTGCTTCATTTCAATGAATTCTATTCTCGATATTGACAGGGAATCTGTGAGGATTGATAGTTTCTGAGAAACTATGATTCACTCCTCACTTCTGAGGTAGGATCGAGAATCTTGCAGATAGATTAGATGAGCTACTTTATTTAGAATAAATCTACAAACTACATAGGCTAATAACTACACTCAGTTATTTTGTCTGTTTTAAATTATTGTTTAGTTGTTATTCCTAGATACATTTAAATAGCTTGCTTTCATTAAATTCTTAAAATTTTTCTTAGAAGAATAGAAGTTATTTATGTTTTAGATTTATTCCACGTAGTTAGAGTTTGCTTTGTTACAGTTAGATTTACATTTCATTTTGTATGACAATCACAGGACCTCAGGATCCTAGGGAATACATATTTGAGCCAATCGTGCCTCAACCAAACCTCGTCACAACAATAGTTTACATAGACCAAAATCTCAGAATACAAGTATTCTGAACAACAACAGATTTACAACTGATCAGTTCTCAATTGAGAGGGTTAAACATAGAAGATGACCAAGCACACATGTTTTGGTCAAACCAACCAAACTACAGATTGCCCTAGGTAAACATTCACATGACTGTAGAAGGGTTTGAAAGAGAACAAACCTTTGGTTGTGATCCTTTGGTCCCACAGCCGGGTGCAGGAGACACTCTCACAAATATAGATACTAGTCTAAGGATCCAGATTGCACGAACGCCTGTGAGATATTCTGAGAAAATCACACAGTTGTTGGTCCTAAACATAGAAGCTGAGAAAGCGTACGATTACTAGATACTAGGGATTAGGACTTGATTTCGCGTACGACCATAATAGGACCGCAACATCCAAGAGTCCATGGTTGTGACCCACAGATCTCACAGCCCAACGAATCCACAAGTCAATCAGATATAGACACTGGCCTACGCACACTAGTATTCCAATCCACTCCACTTCCACCCATCATCATTGAACAATTGTCCTTACTAGATATAGCAGCTAACGAAGCTAGAGAATTTTGGACTAGTCCAGAAAATCGTTCGTAAAGTCAATTGTTTTCACCATCCACCATATGACCTTATCTGGAGACATACACGAAACTATCCCAGGTAATTTTCCACGTATTCCACAACCCATAGATCGAATCACGCCAGAGCTCGATATTGATTGGAGCTTTCGAGCGGTCATCCTTGCCGATCGATCTATCACACCAGTCCAAGTTAGAAGGGCCATCTTTGCCTTAGATTCACAAATTCCATTAGTGTGTGTCAAAGACATTAGACTACCTAACTAGCTTGTCTGCATCCCACGCATATTCTACCCCCACCGGCTATCTCGGCATGACCTTGAGAGGTCGGGTATGCGGAAGAGTCACTTATAGATTCCCACGCTCGCCTGTTGCTTTTCCGGCATACAGTTGTCTTTTGATATTTTTCTATCATTCTCAAAACCTAGTTATCATGTACATAGAGTGAGGCTCTCTAAATGCAGTGATCATCATTTCAAACCCTATACATGGGTGAAGAGTCCTCCAAAGCAAACATTATAATGGTTGTGGGTACCCCCATACACTGCCAACATTGGCACTAATCCGAAAAAGGCATTAAACCATATGTCATTCTATACTTAGCATGTGATATATAAGTAGATAAATCATATTTGGTAATTATTTTGACCATGCTTTCTTTGACTTGTCTCTTGCTAAAATACTTGGAGAGAGGATGTTTGAGTGCTTGTAGATGAGACATATGGATTACCTGACCTATTTTGTGGATTCATACCTACTATGGGTACTTCCCTAATGACATTAGATGTAATATTGTTAGATTTATGGAGATTTGGATTTTTTTTACAAGTATATGAAGTGATTTCTCTAGTGGATTGCCTTAGAAGGACCAGGTTAGCGAATGAGGTAACAACTACTTTGTTATATATGGTTATATATATGATTTATCTAATAAAGGCCAACCAAGAAGAAGTATAAACCCAATGAAATATGTCAATTTAAAAGTGTAGTTGGAATACATGTCAATCCAAGACCATACAAGTAGGTCAGAGATGGATGCGTGTTCCTGACCGGGAGTAAGAACCATGTAAAATGATGTTTGGGGATGATGGATTAATGCTTCTATATTTATTTTATACATTTTTCTCTCAAAATGTGTCAACATGCCATTGTGAAAGGATAAACAAGCTAAATAATGGACCTCATAAAGTACTAAGTAGGAATGGAGAAGTTGTATTTATAATAGCAAGAGTGCATAGTCAAATCAAGGGTTTCTAAAGTGCAAATTACCATATTTGAGTGTCTACACCTTACCTAAAATAGGAAAATCTAAAGGAGGAAAGCCTAAAATGTTTTGTGGTAGGACAACACATGAAAAATTATAAGAAAGAGAATAAATAAGTTTTAATTTGAGACTAAATACTAGTTATTTGTGACTCTCACACCTTTGATATGGTAACATTCTTAAAATCAAAATAGGTGTTTCATCAAAGGTTAGTAAGTGGTGCAGGTATCTTCCTCACATGCTAAAATTATAATGGTTTAGTTTGGTCATCCTTAGGAACCTTAAGGGATGAATTACTTCATATAGATACAATTATGAAATCCTATAATTTGGATATCATAAGTGAAGAATGAGATATGGAGGATGGGTGATATTCATATATCTAGGAGTATGAGTTACCTTATTCATGAATTCCTTGAGTCCATGTTAATAATTTTTACCTTTCATTTCAAATATATACATTAGGATTTAACTTCAAAAGGGACAAATTTGATTCACTAAGTAATTATTTATAATGTGGTTTGTATATTTTGTCTAACTTCTTAATTAGTTGTTGTACATATATATGGTGATCCCAATCTTTAAATATATCAAAATATATCTTAGTACTCTTCATTATATGATTTCATTATTTTGGTAGGTTGCAATGTATGTAGAGGGACCCATCATATGTATGCTTATGACAAAATTGGTGACAATTTTTTCCTTTAAGAGTTGGATTGTGAAGATATGGCTTACATATATACTAGATTGATGTGGATAACCTAGTTATAGATTATTTAAGATACATTATTTACCTTTGAATTCATGTAAAACTATGGATTTACATTGAAAAAATGCACTAAAATAACCACAATATATTGCAATCATATCTAATTTATATTTTATAAATAAATATATATCCAATTGAATAACACTATAAGAAATATTAAATTACTTATTAGAATTATGTAATGTAGGATAATACTTGGTTTTGTGTAGTTATGAAGACAATTGTTGATGATAATTAATGATGAAAAATGGTCAAGACATCAAGACAATAAAATTCTAGATAATTTTTTTATAAAAACCTAGATGATGTAGGGGTATCCTTGGAATGGAGGAAAAAATACAATAAAGGGAAGTGCATGGAATAATTGGAAGAAACACAGGAAAGGGAAAGCAATGAAAAAGGCTGAGCACAAAAAGATAAATCTTTCCAAGAAATGGGTATAAGCTGGGAAAGCACGGAAAGGAAGATGTGTCGAGGAGTGAATAAGAAGGGAGAAGATAAAAAGGGCACAAGTAGAAAAGAGTGCACAATGAGAAGTTAGCAAAGAAAAATGTAAGGTCATGGAAGAAAGTGACAAGGGAAGAAAGAGAAGGAAGAATGGCATGAAGCCACAAGAGAAGTAGTATGCATGGAGGAAATGTGCATGAGATAAGAAGTGATACACAAGAATGGGTACGATAAGGATAGGAAAGAGGACATATAACATAGGATAAGGAACAAAGTGGAATACAAAGAAAATAGTGCACACGAGAGATAAATGGAAGAGATCTTGGAGGAAATTAACATACACATAGAAAATGAAACCCATAGCTAAAATAAGTAGGGTATTATGATAATGTATAAAATGGATAAGGCATAGACAAAAGCATAGGTGGGAGAGATTCCAGAGAAGAAGGTGACACAATAGCCACAATAAAAAAAAAGTGTGAAGAGAAGGGACGTGATGGGAAAAGGAGATAATGCTTAGAATACTAATTGAGGGAGGCATAAAAGGATGAGGAAAGGAGAAAGTGTCAAGGAGAAGAAGAAAGGAGCACAAGGAAGATAAGGAAAGTGCATAAAGATTCCAGAAGGGATGATAAGGTAAAAGGAAATGATATGAAAAAAATGGTGATAATGAGGATTGAGATGATAAGACATGATAATAGCTACAAAAAAAGATAGAAAATAAATATTTACATGGTCATATGGGTGAAAATGATTAGGTGGTGAAGTGTCTGATAATCCAACCACCACATAATACAACACAATAGGATTTTTCGAGGTAGATCTTATGAATAAGGGAATTAAAGAATCCAAATTCAAATTTGAATTACAATTGGGAGGATTGGAGAAGTTAACTTAGAAGAGAGAGGAGAAGGAAAAGTTGAGAACGCGTGAATATGAAAGTAAGAAAAGCTAGTGAGAAATTGTTTTTGAAAAAGAAGTTGTGAAGGAGTCTGTTATGGGCTAAAGGTTTATAAGATAAACCAAATAAAGGGAATAGGAGAGGAAATGTTGGGATCAACCTTAAAACTGAATGAGAGTTATATAATTATCATTAGGCCCTACGAGTTTCCAACACTTATAAAAACCCATTGTGGGAAGACATTGTAAATTTTGTATGGATATTTTAACATAAATATGAGGATACAATAGGTTACAACCTATTGCATAAAAATAAGGAACATAAAGCATTCCTAATCGCTATGTTTACTTTGAAAATGATAGGCTTGGGGAATACCTAGTAGACACCCTCTCATCATGTCATTAAGTGGTTATTTTCCATGGGAAGGAAAGAGAAATCAGTATAGATGGAAGATTGCTGAATGTGATGGAGATAACATAGAAGTTGTGTTATCCACTATGAGAAGTGGGTAGAGAACATGAACTCAAGGCAGGGTGCAATACCTGGTAGATGGAACCAATGAAAGGAGGCATGTTGGATGCAGAAATCATGAAGAAGCTCGAGGAAATGATGAAGGAGATTTAGGGAATTTAGAACTTTAGGACTTGACTGGAACACATAGAAGAATACCTCCATAGTGGAAGGGGTATTATGGAAAGAGATAGTGAGGAGATGAAGGAATCAAAGAGTATAAAAATTTGTAGAAGTGAAAACATGTGTAAGATACTAAAGGATCATCAAGATAAATATGAGTGTGTGGAGACATAGTTATAGATTGCACAAGAGGAGTGCAATAGAAAAAAGGAACCCAACATGAGAGTGCCACCCAAGGAAAAAGGTTAAGATGTGGGATTACTATAGAAGCATGTACAATAAGGGTAACCTCAAGATGTCTCACAAGTTAAGAAAAGGATGAATGAATAAATCAGCCAAATATAGATGGGAGTGTGTGAGATTATCACACTGGAAGATGGATTTGTTAAGGAGGAGATTTTTGTATTTTACTATGAGCATGCAAATAAATACATAGAACCACAGAAGGAGGTGAAATGGAAGGAAGGAGGTGCATAGAGAAAGTTAACACATATAGACTACACATGAGATATGTGAGATGCCATCTCAAAGGAAATAATGGGGTATAATGTAAGGTACATAAGAGAAAGAACCATAGTCATATAACAAGGTGTAGAGATATACACAACAAGATAAAACTCAATAGATGAGTTGAGGAGTGCAAAAGAAAAGACACACGTGAAAATGGGAGTACTGTTTTAGGATAATTTAAACAATCCAAGGAGATTATAAGATTACACATGAAACATGACATACCTAGTAAGGAGATCCATGATGATCTTAACAGAAAGTGTACATATAGGTGCATAATATAATAGGTATACACGAGTCAAGAGGAGTGCAGTAGCAGTTTGAAGAAACTACAAGAGAATATGGAGGAGGAAGCTAGGATTGACAGAGGCCAAGAGCGGTCCACCGCATAGAAGGTTTCCTTTGAGGTAAAAAATTTATATAAAATAAGGAGAAAATTTTATACGGTGCACATGGAAAATAGTGCACCAAGAGGGGAAGACGTAAAGAAAGATCTCAAAATGAAGTGCAGAAGGGAGGATCTAAAATATTGTTGCATGACAAGTGTAATATAATGTGTTGAGGATAAATTTCCATAACAAGAGGGAGGAGAAGATAGATGTCGTCAGCTAGAGTATGGAGAGTCCAATAGGAAAGTGAAATAATAATATCTCAAGAATACATCAGGAAATGGAAAAGAGATGATGCAATATGGTTATATTAAGGAGTGCATGTGAGGAAAATGTGTGGAGAGAAAAAATATAATGGTAGAGTGGACCAAAGAAGAGGAAAATGGTGAGGGTAAATTCACACATAGGAGATATAGAGGCAAGGATAGAATAATGAAGTAAAAGGATCATTGGTGAATCCTTAAGGAAAGAATAATGGTTGGAGATGAGTAAGGAGGACTTACACTAAATGAGAGTGAGTAGAAACTAGATAAGGGTTGAGGAAAGAGACCTATTAAAGGAATACAAATTTACAAGAGAAAGACACTCGCAAATGAGTGTGAAATAGTGAAAATGTGTCACCAAGAAGTGGCCAAAGATTTTAAGAGGCATTGGAAGAAGCACAAAAGGAGGAAGGATCATTAGATAAAGGGACTAGGAATAATTTTTTACATAGTTTAGAGGGTTATTCTATCCCTCATTAGATCTACTTGCGGAGGACCTCAATTTTTAAAGTATTCTAGATATTTGATGTAGGGGCATCCTAGGAATGGAGGTATACATGTACTAAAGGAAAGTACATACAAGAATTAGAAGAGGTATGTGAAAGGGGAATAAGTGCAAGAGGATGACCATGGAAAGATAATAATTTACCAAGGAATGGTAAAAAAGGAGTCACTAGGAAGTGGCTAAGGATTGTAAGAGGCACTAGAAACAACATAAAAGGAGGAAGCCTCATCAGATAAAGGGGTCAGAACTATATATTTGCATAGTCTAAAGGGTGATTTTATCATTCAATGGATCCGATTAAGAAGGACGTCAAGTTTTAAATCACCCTGGATGTTTAATGCAGGGGCATCCTGGGAGTGGAGGTAGACCTGCACTAAAGGAATGTGCACATAATAATTAGAAGGTACATGGGAATTTGAAAACCATGTAAAAGGATGAGTTTGGAAAGATAAGAAGTACTTAAGGAATGGGAAAAAATTGGGAGAGTGCAAAAAGGAAGACATGCTAAGGAGTGAATAAGAAGGGAGAAGAGAAAAGGGGCACAAGTAAAACATCCAACCTCTAGTAAAAATTATCTAATAGAGAAAATATTCATCACTTTGATTTTCTGTATAAGTAGTATTTCCTTCCTCTTCATTTTCTCATTCGTCATTAGCAACTATGACATTATGTAACATCTTTGACAAAACTATTAATTTCATTACTTTCCCTCTTGAAATTGCAAACGTTGACATGTGATTTGTCTTAGGAAGGTGTACTCCTATGAATTTTTGAAATCATGTTTGCAATGGATAAATTATTACTTTGAAGAGGTTCACTTTGTTGTGATTTCTACTTACTTGAAAACTAGACCATTCATCTTTTTGTACATATTTAATTCATTTAAAAAAAGTATTATGAGCGTGTGTTGTTGTTATCTAAACTCATCTTGTGTTGACATCAAAACCTTGGATCAATTCCATTGATCCAAGGTATGCTTCAGTTCTCCTTACCTGATTCATCTGGTTGACTTAACATTCTGAAATGGAAGGTGAAGTGGGATTGAGTTTTGTTTTATTTATAAATTTGAAGGACCCAGTTTTAGGTGTCCTTTCTTTACATCATGTTGTAATTAGTAAGCCTAGGCCTTCTTGTTAAAAAAAATTAAAATGTTGAAGAGTGTAATAGAACCAAGGACCTATTACTAAAATATTAAGGTAAATACCTTAACCTAAGTTGGAATGTTATTTACTATTTGAATTTTAACCTAAGGTAATTAAGACCTACCTAGGATCTATTACTAAATTACTAAGGTTGACACCCTAACCTAAGTTGGTATGTTTTATGGTTGTGGAGTTTTGAAACAACCTAAGGCAAATAATATTTACCTAAGGACTAAGGTTAATTTCTAACCTAATGATAATCTAACCTAAACTAATACTAATCTAAGGGGTACCTATGGACTACTTGGTAAGTGGTAGGGTGGTGACATCGGTTTTCAAGGCATTAATGAGAATTGATTTTGGTTTTAATATCCTCTGAACTGACAGTTTTGGCGGAGGCATGGGGAGTTAGGGGATGCCTAGTTGGCATCACCACTAAATGGAAATTACATGCAAATTTTGAATTGAAGGTTTGCTAAACTTGGATGGTGGTGGCATGGAGAAATAGGAGGGAAAACTGACAGTCCTTGCATTAATTAGTCTCTGGTTATGGTGAAGAAATCACCTAGGAGAGATGCAAGGCAGATTTTGGAAAGGTTGTTTGATCTTTTGTTCTTTTTGATTTTTTCTCTGCATGGAGTTTTTGGTTCTTCGAACCAGCAGTTCTATTTTTGATCCATCGATATCCTTGGCATTCTTGAGCTATTTTTGGATCCTGTGGAATTATAAGAGGAATTAGGAAGATTAGAGTTGTTGACGTCACTTGGAAAAATAAGAGACTGTGGAGGCTCGACTGGAAATATCTTCTGCAAATTGATAAGAAGCTCTATCAGGCATGATAGGCTCTACCCATTAAGTTGTTCTGGTTTTTCCTAAGTGTTTTCATTAAAACAAATCTTATCTTGGGGAACAATGGGTTTTTATGTGATGTTAATCTTGCTTTCATGCTTGTATTTTTCACTGAATACTCCTGCTTGAATTTGTTGTTTGATGAAAATATTATCTGGGTTTGTCCTTTGTTGGAAAAATGAATGATTCATACTTTAACCATTGTTTGAACTGGAATGTGGAGAAATCTTGTGAACTTCTGTTGACTGTGCAAAAATGGTATAGAGGGATTCCCTGTTTGAAAAAAAATAGGAGCTGGGTTTTTTTTCCTTTGTTGGGTGAAGGTATGAAATGTGTTTTACTTATGTTGAGATCGAGATGTTATCAAATCTTGCTATGTTTGTTTGAACTATGCTAGAATGGATAAGTCAGATTCAATGTTAGGATTCATTCTTGTTAGAAAACAATAGTAAATATGTTATACTTTTGCTGAGCTGAGACATTTTGATTCTGAGAACTCTTGTTGGACTATATGGAAAGTTAGATGGTAGAAGTCACTGCTATGAAAGGATTACATTTCGGTTTTGTTCTCCCATACTTGAAATTTGATAAAATCATGTTCAAATTCTACTTAGACTTAAATGAAGTTGATTTTTGTTTCTTACACCTGTATGTTATGAGAAGATTTGTTAATGACTTATCTGATTTTGGGTCTGAACGGATCCCCCTTGATACAATCTGTCTGATAGTAAGGCTGATAGTTATCCTACTGTCATGTTTGTGGGAAGACTTATCAAATTTTTATGTATCCTTTCTGAGGTGAGGTTTCATGCTTTAGGAGTTACCTTATCAGTTCATCTTGTTGGATTTACTAGTTCTTTTCATTCAGTTTTGATGTTTAGATGATGTTGTAGGAATGGGGTATCTATGTTGAACTATGGATTAGTTCAGTCTTGTCTATCTTGATGAAATGGATTGGAATGTTTCAGTTGCTATTCTTCTTTTGAACTCAACCTTGAGCACCTAATTTGGGGTCATGTCACCTTTTCCTTGTGGTCAAATCTAGGACGAGTTCATCCTTTCTACCTGTAGACTGTTCCTTTGATTTTTGTGAAGTTGGGGATCTGGGTTGGCTTGACTGTAATTTGCGGCTGTTAAATCTTGTATTCATTTTCTTCATTTTACCATCAAAGGATGGGTAAGCTTTATGTGTGATGACACTTGAAAATAAATTTTGGTCGCATAAGAATAAATTATTTTAATGCTACTCTATCTCTCTCTTGTTTGGGAAAATTAGAGAAATGTATAGATTGATGCTATTAACATTTGGGATGAATTAAAATGTTCAGTAGTTGTTTGTTTCTTTGAGTACTGTTGCTAACTGAAATCATTTGAATAACTCTTTTTAGTAGTAGCTTATGTACTACTGTAGCAGTTCTTGTTTGTATGTTGAGAGAACTTTATCATCGGTTTCTGATCTTCATGTTGCAGTCGTATATCTCTATTCTGTATCAAATAGTTATTGTGTGTTTTCAATGGTTGCTAGAGTTGAATAATCTCTCGGTCATACTGGTATCAGTTCTTTTAATCCCGATATGTACTCCTCCTTTTAGGAAGGAATAATGAGATCTTATCTCAGCTTTAATTGTGTCATTCCTTCTCTCTATTCTGAGTTAAGGTATTCCATTATGTTTTCTTCAAACTTTGAAGGAAGTTATAAGTTTTTCTCTCTCTTTTCGTTCATTCTCTCATTTATGTTACTCCTGAGTAAGGAGTTGACCATACTCGGTTGTATTAGTTTGAAGGAAATTACAGAGTGGGTAGTTGGAGGATAAATATTTATCTTCTTCTCCTTGACTAATGTTTTGATAGGGATCTAATTATGGTGATGTGTGACCAATTCCAGGTGCATGTAAATGAAAAATATCCTTTATCAAACCCATTGATGCTTAACCCAAACTTAGGCTAGAGTTTGGCTTTGAATTTGGATGTAGTATCTTAAATAGGAAGCTCTTACTTTAAGATGTTGATGGTTCATCCTAAATTTTTTCATAAAGATTGAATGAGCTTGGCCTTAGATATTTTAGGATGGAGTAATTTAATGCTGAGTATTGTGGATCATTGCTTCTTAAAAATAATTCTATTTTTATGAATTATTAGAGTTAGTATCTTTCTTTGATTTAGATAGAATGAATCAAGAGATGAACTATAAATATCTATAGTAGAAATGTGGTAAGTAATTTGGATGGAATATTACTTATCTGATATAATTATTTATGAAATCATTGGTTGAACATTGTTTTGATTACACCAAGATCTCTACTTAATGATAATATGGTTTAACACTTTGTTCTTCCTTTCATGACTGTTATTTCTTTATGATGTATCTTTCTGTAATGCTTTAACTGTTTCATAAAATCAGAGTTCTTTTTATGAAACAATTAGTTGAAAGCACATCATTTTAATGCTTAGTGCTTATCATGCTCAGTTCAATGAACTGACCCGTGCTAGAAATTTTTGTAGATGGACTTCGTAAGTGATAAAAGAAGACAAGTTCTTTTATGATGTTACTTTTGTTTACCTAAAGACTGGAACTTTTATGAGGAAATATGATTCATTATTGAAATGTATTTGTAAGAGGAAAAGTTGTATTTCTTAATTGAGCTTATTGATGTTGTTTGACATTAAAGATGTCTTGAAATGTTTGGACTTGTAAAGTATGTATTCCACTTAGATGAATGGAAAAGATTGTGGGTTTATTAGTACTTGATGTGTCATTCTCTTTGTACATTATGTGAAGGGAATTGTAAGATTATATTTATTCTCTCATATTCATATCTGTATGGAACCCTTTCAGTTGACTTAAAATGAATTAGGTGGTAAGGGAATTAGATACACTATCCCTTTATTAAAATTTAACTTAACAAGTTGGCATTCATGGCTAATCATTTAACTAAATCACTATGGTTTATTAAAATGATGATAATGGAAGTGAAAATTCATTATGATATCTTGAATAATGTAAGGGGTTGCAATGAACCCTAATTCTTAATAAGAAAGAGGAAGACAACTATTTAAAAATGATAATCTTAGATTGTTTTATAATCCTTTTGAGTTAAACCTAATGTCGTCTGGGAAAGAGGAAGATGAACTACCTCTTGACCAATACCTTTAAAGGTATAAGACAAATGAAAGGTAAACATGAACATTTAATAAGTAGACTTCATCTCAATGAAGTCTAATATAAAAGAATCTAATTTAGAACTTAAACAAGCTAAGAATGGTTGAGTAAAATAAGTGAACCATATTGTTTAATTGTTACTTCTGTTTTATTAAACTAAATCCTAAAGTAGGAAGTTAATGATTAAAAAAGAAATCTTGATGTTTCTGCAAAGCAATTATAACTCAATTATGGTTGGAAACCTTAGGGGTTAATGAAACTAGGGATTCAGTAGGGTTGTTGTAATTAGACCTTAATTATAGAAAATAATTAAGTAATTAACTTCTTTGTGGATATGTACATCCAGATGGGATGACTCAGATGGATGTTGGCACATGCCAACTACAGTACAATACCTTCGTGAAGACTTGGGTCTTCGTGAGGATACTATGTTGCAATTGACATGTTGCAACACCCTTCAGAGTTGAATCACCTAGACTTACATAACTCAGACTTGTCCTTAGTTATACCCTAGGTTAGGTTAGAAGCATGATTTAGTGTCAGGGACATCTCGATGACTTAGGATAAATAGACACATGTGATTGACTTAGGTTGATCAAGTATGTCTATGTATCCTTAGTCCTCACAAGTAGTCCTCTACACTAAATGATGTTACTACCCTTGGTTAGGGTAAAACCTAGAACAAGTGGACTGACAGGAGTCAGTAAAGACCATTCTAGATAACAGATGAAGTGGGGTGAAGGGTGTATTTTGTTTGATGAGTATGTCATCTAGGAATAGTAATATGAACAGTATGTTGGAAATATTTGGCCAAAGTATCGCAAGCTGCTGGTTGTGTTGTCATATGTCACCTAGTTTAAGAAGTGAGATTTCAGATGAATATTGGTAACAAATATTCAGATATGCCTCTTAAATAGAACACTTAATACCCATAAAAGGGTAAGAGAACCAAGTATACCTAGTATACAATTCAATGGGTTAACATGAGAGATCGATGTTTCATGAACTGAGAGATCAGTGTTTAGTCAACTGCATATGGTTATCTGTTATGAGATTGATTAGCATGGAATGTGTGTTCTAAATTTTTATTATTTAGAACAAAGAACATTATTATAAATAAATAAAAAATTCCCTTGTTTCTAAATTCTTAAAATGGGAATGTTACACATTATCTTGCAGTTTCCCATCAAGTAAGTCTTGTGCTCTTTTCTTGTAATTTGAGGACAAGTGACCAGATTGTCTGTAGTAATAATAGGTGATCTGATTCTTTGAATCTTTATAAGATTATCTAGGTCTGAAAGAATATTTAGATCTTCTTTTGTATTTTTTCTTACCATACAGGGTTTTTTCCTCTGGTTCCGCAAACATGATTCTCTTTTCTTCATCGATCAAAGAAGAAATAAGTTCTTCTAAACTTGGATTTATTTTACTCAATGTAAAGACCATGATAGAATAACATGGAGGCATTATATTGAGTAATATTGCTTTATCATCGTCATCAGACACATCTACACTTATTCCCACTAGTTGATTGCAAATAGAATGAAAATTACTAATATGGTCCACCATGTTGTCACCTTCTTCCATATTGAGGCTGAAAAATCTCTACTTTAAAGATATTTTTGCGCTTCTAGCTTGTGATCCAAACAATTTTTTCAATGTCTCCCAAATTCTGTGAGAGGAATTTTTTAAATCTATATGATGCAAATAATAATTCGATAGACCCAATCCAATAATCAATGTAGTCTTTCGATCTCTTCTTTCCCATTTTGCTGCTTCATCTGCATTTGTCAATTTCTTCTATTTTCCATTAACAATATCCCGCAAGGCTTTGTTAATTAGAAACAACTGAGTTCGTACTTTCCAGGTATGAAAATATTTACCTTTAAATTTTTCAATGTGACTCAACTTATCCATTATGACGCTCCAGAAATTAAAAAAAAAGGTGTCAGCTAAAACCAAAAATGTACCTTTTTACAAACAAATAGACAATAATGACTATTGATGACAAATAAAATGATATGTGTAAAAGGACAAATGATTAGCTTTTAAAATAACACTTTAATGACATGAATTTTCTACAAAACAAATGATTACATGACTAAAAATAATTTTACTAAGACTTTGAACAAGAAAACGACTACACTAATGAATGACATGCACATGAGTGTAAACACATTTACGATGACTCTAAACAAAATTGTAAATGGTAGAAAATTTAGGAAGACTAACAATGAATTAAAACAAACAAACTAAACTTGACTAACAATGAATTAAAATGGACACAACAATGTATCAGGCCATGTATGCAACATGTTTGAAGAATGAGCCACATGGTCACATGCATGTGAAGAAAATATCTCCATTTTGTTAAACACAGTGAAACTTGACACAAAATTAATACTCAAATTTGTTGAAGATCAAATTTGGCTTGCTGTAAAATTAAAATACACAGCAGACCAGTGTTTAAGACAACTTTGTAATTGCATAAGGGAAATAATAATTTTTTAGGTATTATCTCTTCTACCAGTCAATGCAACATGTAAGGTGATGTGTTGATTAAATGATTGACTAGTCTGTTGCAAAATGAAGACAAATCTTGATGCATTTCCCACAAATATCAAGACTACACATGCATGTATTTATCCAACGATGTCAAACATTTACACAAAATAGACTTACATAGTCGACATAAAAGAAATTTTGAAACTGGTCACTAAAAGTTTAAGATCCTCCACGTTACATCATGTAGAAGGTACCATCGTATTCTTTCCATGCATGGGGTGGGTTACGGTCCCAAATAAAACTCCAAACTCCTTATGATCCCACCAGATTACATTACAACCTTGGAGGCCATGGATGCATAGAATTAAAATGATTCAGATAACTAGAAAAATCTAAATGCCTTCTGGTATTTTCAATGTACACCACCAATAATGTACGCTGAACCATATGTTATGTTTGAATATATCATATATCATTGCAGATATGAAAAAAATAGCTACTCTATCAAGTACTGATTGCAAAGATTCATCAATTATTAAACTGTATGGATGGATGCATGCACTATAAATTTAGAATCTCATTTTGGACTTCACGATGCTCTGATACCAAATATTAATTTGGTCTAATATTTACATAACAAAATATAATAATAATCATTATATTCTCAATATATTATTTGTTAGGATATCGTGTGCAATACATTAGGATATTATATAGTTATCATAAAATCTAAACGAACTCCTAGAAAATAGGAAGGTGTTACAATAATGAACCCAGAATGTTATTCATGGGTATAACAAACTCTATGAATAATATATTGTTATCTGTAAAAATCTAATAATTATACTAACAAACTATATTAACGTATTTACTCACAGTAATAGTAAATAATAATTTAATGTGAACATTAATATTAATATCCTAACAGTACACACATGAAATATTGGATAGAGGAAAATTAAGGCGTGCATGAAAAATGAAACCCACATGTAGAAGAACTACGGTCACACAATAAGGCACAAGAAGGATAAACCATATAAGTAAGTGCAAAAGGGAGAGACATTAGAGAATAAGGTGGTGTGGAAGCCACAAAAGGAAACAAAGTGTATAGAGAAGGGAAGCAATGCATAAAGGAGATATCTCTCAGAATAATAACTGAAGGAGGTGGATAAGGATGAGGAAACAATAAATTTTTTAGGGGTAAAAGAAAATAGTGTGGAGAATATAAGGATAAGTGTATGAAGATTACAAAATGGATTATAAGGCAAAGGGAAAGGGCATAAAAAATCACAAAGAATAAGGCTCAAGTTGATAAGACATGCTAACAGCTGGAAAAAAGGACATAAAATATTGATCTACATGGTCACATGGGTGACAATAAATTTATGATGGAGTGGTTGATAAGGATAATCTAACCACCATGTGACATAACACAATAAGATTTTTTGGGGAAGATCGTGTGGATAAGGGAATTCAAGAATACAGATTCAAATTTTAAGTATGATCAGTACTAGTGGAGAATCTAACTTATAAGAGAGATGTGGTAAAATTTGGGTGTGTGAAAATATAAAAGGAGATGCCAACAAGGAAATGTTGTTAAAGGTTGCTGAAAAATATATTATAGAGGAGGTCATTATAGGCAAAAGGCTGTAAGATCATCAAAGAAAGGTACTGGGAGATGAAAGGTTTTGACTAGCCTCAAAGCCAAATGAGAGTAATAAAAGTCTAATATAAAATCCAAATGAGATTCATAAAGGTTGAACTGACCTTGATGTCGACTAATATATTTGCATATAATAAATGAATAATTGAAACAATTTGATGACTATAACATAACACAAGATATTTGTGGGTAAAGATGCCCTAATATTCAATATACTTAGAAATAGAAGAATACCATTGAAGTAGGATAAAATGATACAATACTCCTTAAGGAAGGATTAAATCCATGATATCTATTATCATGCAAATGTGAAACATGACCATTCAAACTTTGAAGCATGACAACTAGATCCAAGTTCAAAACATTTTCTTCTAAGTCAAACAATATCCTGGTTAGTTTTCTAGTTATGTCAAGTCCATATTGATCTCAATCAAATTAATTATAATAATATGAACAATAAAGTATAGATTCTTGAAATTATGTGACGAGATTAGAAATCTCATTCAGTGAAATGCTTCCAACAACTAGTTTTTCAATATGCATAGAAAGGCTAATTTTGACCTTCTCAGGACTGGTGTGGATTCTTCGAGATGGAACGAAAATATAAAACTCATCTGAAGGTGGTATTGAATATCTAAGAACATGTTGGATCTTATTTAGGAAAGTTTAGGAAATGGTTTGAGGTTTATGGACAAACAATGTAATATTGGGTTTTTCAAGGGTAAGGAGTAGGCAGTCAAAATAAATACTTGATCTTACGTGGATAATTATAGGATCTCTATGATGATTCAAGAGGGAAAAAAAGACTCATTTGAAATATATAATTATGCTATCTATGATGGAAGTTTAAAATATTTCACAAGACTCAAGTATCTCTTAGGGAAGCTTAGTTTCAATAGAAACAATTCATTGTCCCAAGGAAAAAGGTGCAATTTTAGGGTGATGCACAAATAATTTGAGATTTATACCAAACCCATTGATCTTGGAAGGTTTTTGGGAGTCAAATCCATATAATAGTTCACTAAAAAAGACCTCTTGGAGCTCCCCCAACTTCGTCTTCAATTTCTCTCTCAAGGTACACTTCTAATAATTATTCAATAATGCAAGAGGAAAATTTTCACCCCTAGGTTGAGGCACATTTTTGTGTCCCTCTTTTCCATTTCCCAAGGGTACACAGGGGGAAAATAAAATTTAACCCACCCTATATTTTCCATCTGGTTCTCCACATGGCCTTGTTAGGCACTCTACAAGCCCTTTTCACCTATTTCTAGGCCCCTCCATTTTGCAATGTGAAGGCACCACTTGTCATCACCACATGAGGGAAATGTTTTTGTCCCTCTTTTTTCTATCCCAAGAGGATATGAGGGACACAAAAATTCACCCCTCCTGATATTTTCCTCATGGATCTTCACATGACCTCAAACTAGCCCCCAAAGTGCTAAGCTGCCTAGTTCTAGCCCCCTCCATCTTGCATTGTGAAGGTGCCACTTATTACCACAACATGAAGGTGTATTTTTTTATCCCTCATTTCCTTTTCTCAAGGGGACACAAAATTTTTCCCCTCTTTATCCCCTTTCATGGTTCTTCACATGACCTCAAACTAGTTCTATTGTGCTTAAAATTTTCCCTCCTCCATCTCCCTCTCATTCCACTTTGCACTAACACATGGCAGGCCCAAAATGAGGCACATTTTTGTGCACCTCCTATACATTTTCCCAAGGGGATAAAGAGGAAAAAAAAATTCACCTCTCCCTCATGCGTTGTAACACCCATGGTATACTTTAACAAACTAAGGGAATTTTATTTATAAACCATTAATTACATTTTATGCCTTAACGATTTTCAACATACAACATATTAAATCTAGCATACTAGTAATTTTACAAAATCCCTTAATTCCTTTTTATGTTATATTGAATAACATGTTTACTTATTTTAATACTAAGTAATCTAACATTAGTAATATTGATAATCTGCCATAACCATGTGTAACTGTAAAGGGTTCTAGATCCTTCTTGATATCCCTTCAATACTCTATACGAGCTAGTATACATTGTATACTTTTGGTTTAAACATTATTATAGGCTAAGAGAACCTACACATACTCTTAGTGTCAACCAAAAATTCCTTGAAGTAACGTCCATATGAATCCACATAATACTAATAAGAAGACATGGTGAACAAATAATGCAATAAGCCATTTGCACTACTATGACCATAGTTATTTGTCATTGTGCTAGCAAGCTAGTTTTGAGACTGTACACTAGCCTAGAAAACTTGTCTTTCCTTCACCGCAAAATTGTATCAACATATTTATTAGGATTATTTTACATTGATTAAGTATTACGTTTACGGTTAACCATTTTATTTATTCCTTTATAAGAAGTAAGGAATTTAGTTTTGAATCTGCAGTGATCATGGCTCGATGTTCAGATCACATGAATCCTGTTAGTACCACCTTAAGATCCCTATGGGAAAGTTTTCACTTACGTAATGACTTACGTAATTACTCATTCACTACCCTCCCCATAACCATCTTGAGTTGGAATAGACAAGGGTCATACGACATGAATTTCATCTCATGATTCTTACCCTTCATTTAAAATGACTTACGTAATTACTCATTCACTACCCTCCCCATAACCATCTTGAGTTGGAATAGACAAGGGTCATACGACATGAATTTCATCTCATGATTCTTACCCTTCATTTAAAATTATTTATGTGTTCATTCTAAAGATAATTCATACTAAGTTTCATTATATTTATCCAATTCACGATAGAGGTTTACAAGAATTCATTGAGTCACCGGCTAGTGTATGTACCTCATACTGCATGTCGCAAGACATACTATATCATTATATGACCATTGATTTGGTTCAGTCAGTCATGAGAATAAACCAATTCATAACAATAAATTAATTATCACTCATGATCATTAATAATCACTTAGACATTTTAGTTTACTAAGGGCAATTTATGTACATTATTACTATTTATTATGATTAGAATTTACCTTTGTACTTTTTTCCATATTATTGTAATTATGTTCTTTGCTAAGGTTTATTAGAAATAGATACAATATTTTACAAAGAGTATACTTAATCATAAACATACATGTTGTTTCTAAAAGAAATCAATATGTTTCTCTTTTGTTTCATACTTATATATTGGTACATATCATCTTGGTTATTAATGGTGAACCAAAGAAAGAGATATATCTTATTAACATACTTATATTCTATAAGCTCAATGTTATATTCTATAAGCAGTTGTGTTAACACACTAAACATTAATTAATGATAAATGCTTCATTGTAAAATAATGGTACATGTATGTCACTTATCACAATTATAATGATCCAAATAGTAGTCATTAAATTCATAATTAATAACCATAATACATAGTCTAAGTGATTATTAAATATAATCAATAAAAACATTAGGCCCAATTACCTTATACAATCTACAAAGTAATACTATCACAATTAATCCATGTACAATTACATTCATTACATTCATTGAAACAAAACATTATAAATGAAAGCATTATGATTCAAGTGTTATCCAATCACTTCCTAATAACTACCTTGTCATGCTTCTGGAGGAGAAATAAAATGATATGCATGGTCATTTCATACAAACCGACATAAATTAACAAATTACGTTTATGTTTTTATATTATGAACTAAATGAACAAAATAATTTAAACTTAAGGTACAAATCATATCTTCAATTTTACCTTAATAAACTTAAATATCCATTATCAAATTATGCAATCCAAATGAGGTATACTATTTTTCCATGAATCATCATTTAAATTCATCAAGTAACATCTTTACGACTTGTTAATAATTTCATTAAGGCTAATATCACAACAATAACTAGAAAACAATCTCTAGTAATTATTACTTGTGATTGAATAATATCAAATCCCTATATGATGGTTCGTTACATCTCTTTGGAGGGGAGATATGTCACAGTGCCCACAAAACATCTAGTGTTCCTAAACCATTTCCGTAGGAATATCATTGTATGTTTCCCACATTACCTTCTAATATCTCTCGAACACTCAATTCTGGAGTTTCAAAAACATACCCATGCAGTCCCCTTGCATCAAGGCCTAATTTTCTTGTTACACAAGCTTTGTGTCTCTAAATTTCCTAGCCTCCCTTCTTCCCCCAGCTATGATCCTTTGCATCCCACCACCAAAACCCCCACTCACACCCCCATCCCTTCCATCACAGCTCCCACCCCCACTCCCATTCCTTCCATCGCAGCTCCTAACCCCATCACCTCTACCACGGCCAAACCAAAAACTAGGTCTCAAAAGACACCTAAGCTGGATATCCTTGTTTTGGGAAGAATTCTTTACAACACTCAGGAACTGGAGGATGTTCAAAACCTCATTCATATTAGTAGAGTAGGTCATCAAGTGGTTACACACACTGAAAATATTACCCAAAGGCTGGAAGCATATGATCAGTCTTAAAGAAGAAGTACAGAATTTGACTAAGCAAAAAGGCAAAAGGAAGAGGGAGGAGGATTTTGATCTTGACAATACACAAATTAAGGATATCTATAAAAATTTAAACTCCCTGGATAGCCGCCTAGGGAAAGCTAAGGATCACCATGATCACAACATGGCAATTTTTTAATGCAAATGGTGACTTCCTTGAACAACATGTACGCAGTGTCTCTGTTCTTAGTGGGATCCTAGAAACTCTGTGGGGGTATGGATAAAGAAAGAAGTTAGAACATTAAAAAGATGGATGCCAAGGACCCCACTCACATGATGGCATTGGCCTTGTTTACTTCTTTGTAAACTGTCAAATCCAGAATCAACAGAGTTGCCAAGAAGTAGGGATGCTCTTTGTTGCAGATGCTGACTTCCTTGGTGTTTTTTGCTATTTTTTTATTGCTTTGTTGCAGCGTTCGATCTATTTTCTGTTATGATGTAACTCTTTTTTGGTTACCTGTGGATTCAATGCCTATTCTGGATTTTGATCCTTCTATTTTGTGGAACTTCTTATTTTATTATCTGGCTTTTAGGCCTTTGTTGTAATCAGGGTATAGTCCCTTCAAAACTATTTACCAATAATAAAAAAAATATCAATTCCTATATAAATATTTTTTTATCCTCAATAGATATTAGAAAGAATAAAATAGAGTTTTTTTCACAAGGTAAGTTTTGACAAAAAAATCCAACATGATAAATGGTGATATGACAACAATTAACATTTCATATTACAATAGCCAACATTTGTCACACCCTTTCATTAATATACATAGTGTAATGATAAACATTGTATCATATTTAAACCCATTTTCCCCATCTCATCTCAACAAAAGGTATAATAACAAGAATTCCTTCAAATCAATCTTATTTGAAGAAAATGGTGCACACACAAAAGGATTAAACCATTATCTAGCTTAAGCATTGAATATTCAAAGCTTAAGAATGCACATGAAAAATTCAATGGAGGAAGTTCAAAATTTCAATCGAACACCTTATAACTTCTATAAGCAGCTCCATATCTAACTAGGACTTCAACTTATTGTAGGTTAGAAGTTAAAAATTAAAATATCCACAAAATATAAATCTAATACACAAATATCCTAAAGGAGAAGCTTGGCACAATGATATAATAAAGGAAACTTCATTAATATTTCTCATTCATGAGATCAATATCATTAACTGCACCACTGAAATCCTATAGTAGAATATGTCATTACCAAGGAGGAGACTGTTTTTGGGTTGGTAAAAATATTAACTAAACAACTTTAATACCCAATATTTCAATATAGTTTTATCATGCCTCGAATTTGAAATTAGACAACAATAATTTCAAACAACCTTACACCCAATTTGAGTCACTAGGTTCATTTTCAAACTAATAAATAACTCAGGAAACATTAACATGCACAATAATAACCAGACCCGGAGAGAAAAATGATTATTCTTTTAAGCTTCTAAAGAGGAAAGAAATTTTGCAAAAATGACAAAACCTAGTCATATGGAAGTTTTCAATCCCTTTTCAATTCCCCGAATACTCAAATTCATAGTTGGCCAGAGTAAGACTTGGATTGGGCATTAAAATTTGTTTTATATAGTCAACACATATAGTAAAAAAAATCTCATTACCCGATATGAAGTAAATCCAACCATTACTTCCTTATACTAAAGAAATACGAGAACATTCAAATCAATATATTATATTCAAATGTAACTTAGAACAAAAATCCCATTCATCAATAAATATCAAACCAAAAATACAACTCAATTTCATAATAGCATGAGAAAAAACCCCATTAAATGATAAATATCATGCACATAGTGAATAACCCACTATCCCCATTTGGCTCATAATGTAACAACAGAAGAAAGTTAAGAAAATTCATTCTTGCAACTGTGTTGGCATTTCTCTGAAATTTCTTCACAAACTATAGCCTAAAAAAACCCAACAGTAATCTAACCCATAACCATCCCGAGATTCCAAAAACCACTTCCTTTTTAAATTACATTGATTTATAAATAACCCACTGCTAAATTTACTAAAATATCTAATAAAATATTTAACATAACTCCACTTTGAAACCCTCATGCACAGCTCACAAAAGGAGCTCCATCAACAAAACAAACAATAAAAATTAAAAATTCATTGCATGCCGCCAAAGCTTCCCCAAGAAGCTTCCAGTTTCCAAGAAAATTGTGCACACCAAATAAATGAATTAAATTTGGCAGTGACCATTCATAACATGGTTAGGACAATCAGCCATTTTCCCTCCACTCCAATGGTGGTGGAGTTAATAAGTGGTCGAAGACCTTTTTAATCTAAACAATGAAATTAACAAAGATTTGCATGGAGTTGACCAATGACCATGGTCAAATTTAATGAACATTCATAATACCAAAAGAGTAATGTCAAAAACCTCCAAACAAACAAATCACATTCCATTAAGTTGCATGGTGAGTATCAATCAGTCTAAGGAATTTTCTAAGAAAAATTAATAATCAATGTCCTACTTTACATGTTGGTTGGTCATCGATCAAATATAATGATTAAAAAATTATCATTCACTATGATATGGTTGGTGTCCCAATAATCATTTTCAAATATGCCATAAATCCTGTGGTGAGGTCGAAGACCTTATAAAACAATTAACAATAACCTTTTTCATCATACTCTATGGTCATTGACCATGATTAAAATATTATATATATATATGCCATGAGGAATTATACCTATATCTAACAATATAAGCTCTTCCAAGTTGGTATGGTCTAAGACCATTGAATTAAAACAATAAACTCTAGCAAATTCACTTATGGTCCATGGCCACATAATTAAACAACAACATCACCTTACCCCATGCTCAGCCGAAAGAAGGGAGCTATTATCAATTGAAACCATTTTAAATAAAATACTATATCTTACCAAGTTTCTCATGGTCTATGACAACTAAGAATAGTCAAAACAACATCACCATATTTCATGCTAAGCATCAAGGAGGATGTTACAACCAGCCGTCAACCATTGTAATCATTTTTCATGACCATTAAATGAAAAATGTGATGAACACCATTTACTTACCCATTGTGCCATTGTCTCCACTGAGGGTTAAATTAAACATGTCCTCAACCATAACTTTCGTTAATAAACATTGAAAAGTAGGATATTCCTACCGTTAATGTTTTACCATTCTGATGAACAAGAATATTTCTAGAACAACAATGCATATCATTATAATGCATTAGATTCTATGCGCGATGTAACAACACAAGAAATTTTGTCATATCATCAAAAAATATATAATTATTTCTCAATACCAAAATGATGGAACTCAACCATGTAACAAATTCACCAACATTAGCAAATCTTTACCTATAGCAAGAAAGGTAAGGTAGAATCGTATAACCAAGTACATCAACAAAATTACTTAATAATTCTATAAAATCACCACACCCAACAAGGTAAGATAAATTCATACAATCAAGTACAAAAAAATAAGTTATAAATAGTATGTATTCCATGAATTCACAATGAGGAGGATTGTTACGAGGTTGAGCATGCAACTATGCATAAGTATATATATCATTTTTAGGATACATGTACATAAATTTAGCTACAAATGCATCTACGTAATAGTGCCAATCCTCTTTCATTCATAAATCAATGTATATATACAACTCATTCTTGTGACAAAACGAAATGAAAATGAGGGATGTGACATGTATCTAAAACCCTACTCCATGCCCTAGTTGTTGTCACTTCAAATTTGACTATCAGGTGACTGTAAAAGCATGAAAATGAATAACTATCAAAGTATTTTTCATATAGGAATTTGTGACAACCTACTCAAATATCTTAATGGATTCCATCATAGCTTTGGAGCTAAAACCTTAACCCTGGAAATCTTCTTTTGTGATTTCTAAGAGTTCTGATAGGCGAAACATGAAAAAAATTAGAGCACGAGATTGTGACAAAGAACCAAATCTAAAAATAATGTTTCCATCGCAAAATAAGGCCAAAATGACAACTTAATAAAAATATAATATTTCATGCCCCTTCACAATCTAGAAATAATAAGTTCCTTAATTTGAAAGCTCTAATAACTGTTATCCATTTTTCGCACCCCCTGCAAAATGGGCAACTTAATAGGTCAGAGCATTGGAAGTTGATGGAAAAAATGAGATGCTTTGTAATCTTTAGGGTAGCTCATGTTTTGGCTTAGCTGAGTTGGTCTTGACTCGCGGTAAGCTGGAAAGCCACAACGAATGGTGGAGTTGGTAGCCAAGATTATTGTAAAACTCGTTGATTTTGAGGAAAAGATCACTAGGTTGGATGCCTAGGTTAAAGGCCTAGGTTAGATAGATGGCTTGTTGGCACAAGGATTGGTTGGCCAGGTTGGTCAGATGGGTGTGTTCGACTAGAGGTGTTTGGTTGGTTGCGATGGATGGATATGTTAGTCAGTCAGGTTGGTTGATCCGAATGTTGTGGTAGCGCGGTGACAAGATCATGGTTAGACGGGTCAGCAACATATGGAAAGATGGACGACATCCAGCCCCCCTTGGGTTGAATGCCACAGGGTTAGACGTCATCCAACCATTAGGTTGGATGATCACAGAGTTAGATAACCCATTGGAATGGTCGGGTGACATATTATACAACACAGTGTTAGACGGTTGTCCAACCCCATTAGCTATACAGTTCAGAGATAGACAACCATCCAACCTCCCAAGTTGGATGGCCCACGGTGTGAAGATGATGACTCCCAGGTTGGTCGAGTGACCAGAAGCATGTATGGTCACAAAGTTAGATGTTTTCCAACCTTCCTAAGTTGGGCAAGAAAAGAGGTTAGATGACCCAATCACAAATTATATGGTTCATGGTTAGATGATCAGCCAACCCAGACATAGAGGAGAGCTCACATGCTGACCAGTTCATTTTTCTCAAAGGGGTTTGTACGGGCCCATATGGTTAGAGGATGTCCAACCTCACATGGTTTGGCGACCCGTAGGATGGACGAGTCACTAGGCCAGAGTGAAGGTAGGTGGGTGAATGATAACTCAACAACTGGATTTAATGAGGCATGGTGCCCATGTACTACTTGTGACAAGAAAAGTACCAAATTGTATGGCTCCCCATACCTCTTTAATGAATCCTAGGTTGGTTGGTGGCAAATTCAAATTTCCTATATATTGTAAAATTCACCTCATTTTGAGGGGATTACTTTCTGAAAAGCAAAGGAACTCTGTCAAAATTATTCTAGAGCTATTGTGAGCTAAAGGCCTTGATTTGGGATTATTGTAAAGGATTTTTCCTTGTGCCTATATTGTAATGGATTGTGCATGTTTCTGAGCAATAAAATTGGTATTTTGTGGCTTTTCTTTCCCTAATTTGATATGTATTGCATCTTTTTCCTTCCATTATGTTTGCAGGTATATTGTGCATGTTTATATCTCTTTACTAGACCTTTTAATTTGTTGTGCTTTATGAATATAGGGAATTAAATATTGTCTTAGATTGTGGCACCTCTACCTACCCTCTCTTACCTTGTTTACTCCCTATTTTTTTTCTCACTTAGATTGTTTCACCCTTTCTTAGTGCATCACCTTCACTTAGAGTAGATTTACTTTTATGCATTCTTCTATCCATGTCTCCTTAGAAAGCATTAGGGTAGGATTAGTTTAGTTTTCCATTCTCTACACTTTGGAGAAGTTAGCACTAGGTTAGGAGAAGAAGCATGACTTTCTTTGGAGGATTATCCTACTTATAAGGTCCCACACTGCAAGATAATCCCATGTTATGTAGGTTACAATGATTGCCTCACACACAAATCACAAGCAATCAGGGTGCACTGTAATTTTGTATTAACAGTTTTTGGCACACCCGGTGGGACCAGAAGTCAATTTTTTCCAGGTTTATCAAGATTGGATGTGCATCTTGGTGAATTTTCAGCCTTTGGAAGCTTTGTAGCAACCACATCTGGTGACTCCCAAGGTCAGGTACTTTCACTGGTTTCAGTAGTACTAGTGGCCCAAGTACATGAGAAGGATCCAAAATCGGTCTAGAGTAAGAGAAGAAGGTGTCTTTGAATACTTGTAGTTATCACCAAGAAGAGGAAGGATAGGAAGAAGAGTACAAAGGTCTTCCATCTCCACCAAACATAACATTATTCACACCTCCACCTAGTTGACCCTTCCTTTCAATCAACTAGGGTTCTCAGGCCAATCAGGATGGTGCATCAACCACCACCACCACAAGGACCACCAAATCCCTATGTCCACTTCACAGGAAGTAGTCCACTTTCCCTCAATGCCCAAAACCCTATTTTGGTTGCAGCATTAAAAAATATTCCCTACTTCACAGGGGGAGAACCACATGACTCCCGCTTGACCATATTCAAGATATTGCGAATATTTGTACCATTCATGAGATCAATGAAGTGGATGTTGCAGTTAAATTGTTGGCTTCCTCTTTCAAAGGAAAGGCCTTGCAATGGTTCAAGATCTTGGAAGTGGGTTCCATTACAAATTGGGATCAAATATGCACAACCCTCTGCAACTAGTTTGGAGAAAGAGGAGATAAACCTGTCCCTATTGGAGAAGTTGACTACAATCAAGAGGGCTCCCAATGAATAAATGAAAGACTTTAATTTTTGATTTCAAGTGGAACGTGGGACCGGATCCCAATTCTTGTAAGGCTGGCTGTTGAAGGTGCATTTCTCTATTTCCTTAAAGCTTTAAATTCTGATATATCTATTATGATACAATCTATGGGAGGGATAACCTTACCAGAGGCTTATACCACAACTATTAGAGCTGAGAATTGTCTAATCCAAGCCGGTAAACTAGCACCTAGGCCACCTATGCCCCTATATCCAAATTGGGAAAACCCTCTACTAGTCAAGCACCTGAAATAGCCCCTATTACAGCCCCTAGAAATAAAATAAATAAAGAGGCCTCCACTTCTTCTAGTACTTCCAAGGAACTCCAAGAAACTGTTGCATGAAGCATAATCAAGGGGTAAAAATTTAGGGAATGAGTTGGTGGCAATCAAGAGGCAAGCAAGCTAGAATTCCAGACCCTACCAGCCCCACGCTTAATATCAATAGGCCCCCATATCAGCCTAAAATAGGCCTCTACTCAAGATATCCAAAAAAATCAAGGGAAACCTCCTACTGCTAAACCATTCTCAGCCTTACAATCCCAATACAACACCAACATCAAAGCCTTAGTTCCAATCCAGAACAATATTGCACAAGAGTATGAATGGTGTTACCCATGTAATCTATCTATAATCAAATAAACATGCTTCAAATGGAACTCTGAATCAAGCCTTAATGGTGTAGACCGTTGGGGTGGCCCAAGAGCCAAATGAGGAATAAAATCAACAAGACAAGTCAGCAAGAGACTCCTCCAATTGAAACCACATTGGTCAATTGGCAGAGGAGGAATTTTTGTGGAATTAATCAATCTCCTTTCCAGGGTGTAGCTACCAACACAAGGTCCAAGAAAAGGAACATAGAGGAGGGGAAATCATCTAAGTCTAGCTTTTCTTCTCAGCCCACTCTCACACAACAGGGAGTCAGCAAACCAAATGTAACAAAACTAGCCTAAGATGACTGTTGTAGTAGTCCCCAATGTGAAGAATTAGTCCAGGATTCTAGTTGTAGCTACTCATGGGCCAATTCCAAATGCCTGGAAAAGGTCATGCCCATCAAGGGAAAAAGAAAGGAAAACCCACCTCCATTAAATATCATTGATCAAATGAAGAAGACCAATGTCAGCATTTCCATGTGGGAATCATTGGCAATTCTAGGGAAGTGATATTTATTGCAACCAACTATGGAAAATTGGTCCCCTTCTAATGAGCCATCCAAAAATCAGGAGAGGGTTCTTAATAACACTGCGCAATAAGGATAAGGTCATTCAGGTAAGAATATGAAACCTCCACCATTCTATGTCTCATTAATTTGGGGATAAGTTAGTACACAATTGCATGATCGACTCAAAGGGCCGAGAAACTCAGTAATGCTAAAGAAAATCGTAGATAAATTGGGCTTAAAATATGAGCCAATATTGATGGGAGTAGTGCAATTAGATGGGAACAACATAGTAGGGATAGTTGGAGTGATCAAGGAACTGATGCCTTATGCTCCATGTTTGCCCAAATGTTCACAGTTTTACAAGATGTATCAGTGATTGACTTGCCACCACTATTTTTTTTGTGCCTTTCAAGGGATTTTATGGCCAAGATTGGTGGGTACTTGTCAGTGGATTGGTCACACATGTTTTTAGGACAAGGTATGGAGCTAAGGTTACTATCATATCAGAACCAATCACAAATTTTCACATTGAAGCCCCATGTGCCAAGCCCAATAAATGCTAATTGTGTAGTATTTGAATGGGAGGATTGTTTATATGCCTATGAACTAGACACCAAGGTTGGGACTATTCTTGATCTGACACTTGATGAGTGGGCTCACAAAAGGCATGGATATGATCCATACAGGGAGATGGAAGAAGCTGAGTTAGGTGTTTATTGTCTACATGAAGAAAACCTACTCCACCCCAGCCTCACTAAGCCAGAAGATAAGGATGATAATGAAGTGTGGCAGTTTTTCTTTGACGGTTCAAGGAGTAGACATGGTTGTTGGAGGAGGTGCAATGCTTTTTTCACCACAAGGTATGAAGTACTACTCAGCCTTCCATTTTCAGTTTTCTTGTTCAAATAATACCATATGAGTATGAAGCTTTGATCCATGGATTGCATTGGGAAAGAAAAAGGGGTATAAAAAACTTGCAAGTGTTTAGGGATAGTGAGTTAATTGTTCAACCAGGTTAGAGGAAAACATGTTGCTAAGAATGATCTACTCAAATCCTACAAGCATCAGGTATGGGATAAAATTGAAAACCTTGAAGCATTTAATATTTAGGCCATACTGAGTAAGAAGAATGAGGTTGTGGATAGGCTTGCAGAAATTAGAGTGACATTTGATGTGGTGGACAAGTATCAAGAGAGACAAAATGTAGCCACATATTCATGTAATTGTGAGGCCAGTTGTACCAGAAAATAACACAAGCTGGAAGGTTTTTGAGAATGATCAATAGATCATTAATTTTTTACAGGAGGAGGCTAAGTTCTCAGCTAAAAATTAGGAGAAATTGGAGCAGCAGTATGGGGATCAAGTGGTGCAGCTGTGGACAAACAAATTGCCAAAGGGTTTAGTGACTCTAGAGTCAATATTCAACCCAAATGATCAATTCGAAAAGATAAGGCCAACATTCAAGTCAAACGGGAAGATTCAGAGCCCATTTCGGTTAGAGAGGGTAAAATGCTCTAAATTGGCAAGGTGAGCATGGATCAAGAAAAATATGAATTCATAGATCTTTGCCAAGAGTTCTCAGATGTCTTCACTTAGAGCTATGAGGATTTGAAAGGATTTAATCCTAAGTTGGCACAACACACGATTGAGTTGGATCCAGGAGCTAAGCCCATCAGGAAGAAGAAAAGGCTAGTCAATCCTCATATAGAACCTCTCATGAAGAAGGATTTGAACAAGCTCATTAAGGTGAGAAACATTTTCCTGATCAAGTACTCAAGTTGGGTAGAAAAATCTGGTACCAATCAGGAAGAGAAATGGAGAAATCAAGTTATGCGTAGAATTTTGGGATTTAAACAGGGCCTCCCTCAAAGACCACTACCCACTTCCTTCCATGGAGTAGATATTACAGGTAGTGGTTGGTTCAGAAATATTTTCCCTCTTGGACAGATATTTAGGCTACAATCAGATCATGGTGAAGGAGGAAGATCAATTTAAAATGGCTTTCACCACAAAATGGGGCACTTATGCCTATAAGAAGATGTTATCCATTTGGGTTAAATGCCAGAGAAACATTTCAGAGGGCTATGGATATGGAATTCAAGGGGCTTTTGAACAAAATAGTGCTTTTCTATCTTGATGACATCACTGTGTTTTCCAAGAATGCAGAAAGCCACCTCTTTCACCTCAGGAAAGTTTTATAAGGTGTAGGAGGTTTGGAGTGTCTTTAAATCCCTAAAAAGTGAATATTCTTGGCTCACATAAAGGAAAGCTCTTAGGCCATGTCATGTCTAAAGGAGGGATTGATGATTGATCTGAAGAGGGTAGAAGTCATTCGTGCTCTACCACTTCCAACCATAAGAAGACTCTCCAAAGCTTCTTGGGGAGGATTAAACTTTATTACAAAGGTTCGTGTGACAGATTTTCCTACTCTTGTGAAGCCATTGAACAATGATGTTGAAGAATAATTTGCATTCAAATGGACAACAGAGGGAAAAGGAGTTTCAAAGCTATCAAGTAGGCCATATCTCAAGCTCCAACTCTCTTTAATCCAAACTTCTCCAAATACTTCTTCCTCTATGTCTTTAGCGGTTCGGATTCCATCTCTGCAATCTTGGTGCAATAGAATAGAGAGGGACTAGAATAGCCTATTGCATTCTTCATCCAAGGCCTTGTGGATTATGAGGTAAGATATTCATTCATTGAGAAACATTTCATTGTTGTGATTAGAATTTTAAATAAATTTAGGCATTTAGTGTCAAATAGTAGGATTCATCTACTAGTCACACATGCTAGTATAAAATAATTTCTTTTAAACAAGGGCCTCAATGAAAAAAGAGTTGGCTAGGTGACCAAGTTCATGGAATATGACATTGATATTAAGGTGACCAAATTATTCAGGGGCAAGGGATTATGTGAATAGTTAGCTTCCAGACAACATGATGTGTTATCTGGTAGAGAAGAAGTTGTTTTGGTGTTACAAGACGATAAAGACCAATCAGCCAATGCCTCACCCGATCCTTGTTGGACTCAGGATATAGTCCATTACCTCCAAAACACGTCAATTTCCTCAAGGGTTTAACAAGGCTGAGAAATGATAAATAAAAGAAGGTATTTCAGGTTTCATTGTATTCCATTTGCATTGGTTAATGACATCTTATTCAAGAAATATGTCAATGGTTTCCTCCTAAGGTGCATCAAGGTAAATCAGATAGAAAAGGTGTTACATGAATTTCATGATGGAGAAGTAGGCGGCCATTTTTTCCCAAGGGTGACGAATCTTAGAATTATGAAGGTAAGGTATTATTGGCCTAACCATCTTTAATGATTGTTATTTATGGATCAGAAAATGTAAAAAAAGTGACTTATTCATAGGTAAAGAAAGGTTAGTAACCCTTCCACTCCACCCCATTTCTGTAAATGAACCATTCATGCAATGGGGGTTGGATTTCATTGGGGTGATTTAATCCAAATTCTAGCTTAGGCCACAAGTGGATCCTCACAGCCATAGATTATTTCACCAAGTGGATGGAGGCGGTTGCACTTAAGGAAGAAAATGAGGCCAGCATCTTAAATTTTTATGAAGGGATCCTGACAATATTCGGATTCCTAGCCACAATCATATCAGATAATGCTCTAGCATTCCTAAGTGCCAAAATCACAAAGTGGGTAGTCAAAAATGGGATGTATTTGAGTACCTCGTCAAATATTACCCATGGGGTAATGGGAAGGTAGAGTCCACAAACAAAAATCTTTTGAAGATCATAAGGAGAAATCTAGACAAGAACCAGAGAACTTGGTACATCAAGTTGAAATCAGCCTTGTGGGCTAATAGGATTACTCCCAAGAATTCAATAAGGAACTCCCCTTACAGCTTAGTCTATGGAAGGGAGGTAAGGCTTCCTATATCCCTTGATTTTCCCTCATTGGAGCTCATGAAACAACTAGATCTATCCAAGTTTGAACCCATGAAATCTATAAATGTAGAGCTCGTGGATTTGGAGGAGCTGAGGGACCGAGTCATGCAAATCATGGAGAAGGATAAAGCATTGATCAAGAGGTGCTTTGACAAGAAGGAAAAGGATAGAGGCTTCCAAGAGAGGAGACTTGGTCCTAAAATGGGATGCAGACAGGGAAAATTTAGGAATAGACTCGAATTTTGATGCAATATGGAGTGACCCATATAAGATTTCAGGATCCAAATAAAATGATATTTTCTAGCTATCAAGGTTGGATGGAGAAGAACTATAGATTCCAATCAATGGAATATATCTCAAGAATTATTATTGATTGAAATATCCTTCTTGTACATATTAGTTTAGATTTTGTAATTCCTCTAAGTGTTATTAGCACATTGCATTGTTTTAGTTTAGGTTTTGATTTGTAATTAGTGACTTGTGCACTGTCTACATGTTCCATTTGGAAAGTGTATAATTTTTTTATCCTTGTACATAGTTGTTCCTTTGTTGCTCATACACTTTTTCAGTATTAGGAAAATTTTGGTGAATGGAACAATCGATCTCTCAACCCATGGTTTATTTTAGAATGATAGGCCCCAACAATGCTTCAGAAATTTGAGGGGTGAATCCTCAAAGGTGTCAAATAGTTTCAGAAATCAAAGTGAACTCCATGCCCAATGGACACTACAAGGTCACTAGTCTTTCAGATCTAGCAAGCAGATCATCCTCGCAAGTTGCCAATTGTTATCCATATTTTGCACACCCCTACAAAATGGAAAACTTAAATGGACATAGTGTTAGTAGTTAATGGAAAAATAAATACTTTGTAAATTGGTCCTCATGATTTTGGCGGCGAGCTATGGAGAAGGTCCGAGCCATTTGGGATATAACATGAAGGAAGTGTTAGTTGGGTCGGTATCATGTATTAAAAATAGTGTTACCTAGGTTGGACACCTAGGTTAGACTGGAGGAAAGATCACCAGAGTAAGAATAGTCATTGGACCAGGGCTGGATAACATAGATGGACACTGGTTACCGGCCAACTATTGTGTACATTTGTTAGCAGTTGGTAGATAATGGTCAATAGGCCATTACTGGGTTGGCTGGCAACAACAATGATTTTACCAACTGGTAACAAGAACATGGTTGATGGGTCACTGACCATATAACAGATGAAGGAGTCCTACCCCCAGTATATGGCTATTACCATTCGGTTAAATACCATCATTATCCCCTAGGTTAGATAACATAGATTTTGTTACTGATCGGCGAGGTAACATGATGAAAACTACTTGATAGAACATTTGTATATCTATGCGATAGATTACCATCTGACATAACTGTAAGGTTGGTTGGCCCGTTTATGAAGATGGTGAAGCTAGTTCGTTGACAACATAGAATCATGTACGTCGAAGTTCAGCTGCATCTAACACTTCCTAGGTTCAAATTAGGTTTTTGGCCTAACAATATGGATATAGTTAGGAAATGTTACTGGCTAGACAACAAAGAAAATGTTTTACCGGCTAACTGGACATGGACATCTCGAAAACGGACAACTCGACATGTAGGTGAGGTCACAGGCGGGTTAAAAGTAAGGTAGCTGAATGACAACTATTTTTAATGAAGTATGGTGCTCATGTCTTCTTATGCCAGAAAATTACCCTCAGGAAGCATATTTACATGGCTTCCCATGTCTGTTTAATGAATTAGGTTGGTTGGTGAAGCCAAATTCAAGGTTCTTTACCCTATATATTGTAAAATTTGCCTCATTTAGAGAGGAGACTTTCTGAAAAGCAAAGGAACTCTGTCAAAAAAATTCTAGAGCTATTGTGAGCTAAAGGCCTCAAATTTGGGCTTATTGTAAAGGATTTTTCCTTATGCCTGCATTGTAATGGATTGTGCATGTTTCTGAGAAATAAAATTTTTATTTTGTGCCTTTTCTTTCCCTAATTCGAGTTTTATTGCATCTTTTTCCTTCCATTATGTTTACAGGTATATTGTACATGTTTATATCTCTTTGCAAGACCTTTTAATTTGTTGTGCTTTACTGAATATAGGGAATTAAATATTGTCTTAGAGTGTGGCACCTCTACTTACCCTCTCTTACCTTGTTTTACTCTCTATTCTTCACTCACTTAGATTATCTCACCCTTCCTTGGTGCATCACCTTCACTTAGAGTAGATTTACTTTTATGCATTCTTTTATCCATGTCTCCTTGGAAAGCATTAGCATAGGATTAGTTTAGTTTTCCATTCTCTACACTTTGGAGAAGTTGGCACTAGGTTAGGAGACGAAGTCATACTTTATCTGGAGGATTATCCTACTTGCAAGGTCCCATGTTGTAGGATAATCCTATTTTATGAAGGTTAGAGGGATTTCCTCACACAAAAATTAAAAAAACAATTAGGGGTTCTATAATTATACATTAATAATCACTCAAAATAATAAAAAATTGTGCAAAATGGAAGGTAGGGAAAAATTGGAAACTTTTTTCGGAAAAAAGCAAAAAACAACTTTCTAAAATATTAAATTGCTAAAAATAACAAGGAATCATCAATGATGGAGAATTGAATGTTCTAGAAGAATCAAAGGATCAATTTTGAGAAAAATAGGTGATATGTACCAAAATAGCAGGTCTCAGTCATACCTGCTAAAAAATAGAAAGTCTCCATTTTGGATGCAGAAAGTCAAAGTTGGATCCATTTTTCTTCATATTTTTTCCTTTTGACATATTCAAAGAGTTGTAAGATGATTTCATAGCTCAAAAAAAGTAATTATCTCTTCATAGGAAGCCTAAAACATCATCTTAAGCTCAATTATGTTGAGAAGCAAGGAATAACATCTAAAGGCACAACAAGTAAGAGCCTAGGACATTATACAGTTAGAAAGGATTCTAAAAGATTCATAAGATGTATTATAATTCAATAAAATGGGGTCATCATAGGTCATTGTTCAATTTGGATTCATCATCATCTCATCAAGATGAGCTAGTTGAAGTAAGGTGGTTGAGATGTGTGAGATGAACTCATATAGTTGAGTTGAGCTCAGTGAGGTGGGAGACCTGGGTGAGTTGGGTGAATCAAGTGAGCTAGTTTAGATGAGCCAAACAAGATAAGTGAGCTAATTGATCTTTCCAAGCTAATAATTATAGGTAAGATCTCATCCTTCTTCTTTAAGGAGATCACATCTCACAGGATAGTAAAAGTAGAGTTTGCAATGTTACAATGCATTGTACGGGAAAGGAATGCAAGCATGAAGAGGGTTGAGCATTGTAAATTACAATTATGAAAGACTAACGAGCAAGAGATTGATCGTCACTCTCATTGTGAGATCAAGGATGCATCATCAAGAGTGATCTCAAACTCACATGAGGAGATCTTGCAACAATGTTTCTAAACCCTCATTTGACAACCTGAGGTGTCTGTGCATCTAGTAGAAGGAGGAAATTGAGATCATCAAGCCTCAAATCAAAAAGTTCTTTATCAGAAGGAGTTTATTCAACAAGATTATTCAATCCATTTCCCTTTTACTCTTCTCTCCCATTTTTCTAATTATTTATTTTAGGAAATCATGGTATTTTGTCCTATTTGCTTAAGTAACCATATTTGTAAATTATAAACACACTATCTCAAATTTATAAGAGATGTACTTAATTTGTCTCTTTCAAGGGAAATTGAAAGGTCAAAAGTAGAATAGGAACATGAAGAGCCCTGTGGGGGGTATATGAGAAGGAAATTCACAAGGCTATGAATTGGAATGGCTTCTCTATTCCAAAGGATCTTGAAATATTGAAAATTTTAGTTATTGGTAGCAATTATGTATTGTTGTAGATTGATTGAGATTTGTAATCATCACTATATAAGAAATAAAAAGATACCTTTCTTCCATTTACTTGTCTCATTTTTTCTTATACTCTCTCTCTCTCTCTCTCTCTCTCTCTTGTAACTTTGCAAGTGCGGTGATCAAGAAGGAACTTAGTGTACTTGATAGATGAACCTGAGGAACAATGTGTCTCTATTTTTTTAGTATTTCTAACTGATTTTTTTCTTCCTCTAATTGAATGATGAACTAATCCGATTGTTGTGTGTTAGCCTTTTTTTCCTAATTTCTCTCCTTCATCCCTCGCCACTTTAAATTCCTCCCTTGTACCCCATAAAATAACTTTTCCACAGGTTCAGTGAATTGTTCTTGTGTGATCACCGATCTAATGGACACCCTCACAACATTAGATAAAATTAGGATAGTTTCATATTAAATAATGGGATCCTTCCCATACAAAATAAGGAGAGGTGTAACCCTGTGAGCATTGGTGGAAACACGTAATTTGCCACATAAAAAATTATTTCACCAACATTTTTTGGTGATTATGTTTGGGAGATATCTACCCTTATGTACCAATATAGATATCTGAAAATACAAAAAAATCAAACAATTGAAAAATACCAAAAATATTGTATATTCTAAATAAACCTTTTTGTAATCTTTTTGAGAAATATGTACTTTCCCATTTTCATTCCTTCCCAAGTACTTCAGAAAACATGGAAGAGAGGAGATATACTAGATTGAATAGATTAAGAGGGACCATTGAACCTAATTTTTAAGATTTGCAAAGTTAGAAATAATGAGTAAGAGATAATCCATATTACTTATTTCAAGCTTCATCTCCATCTGATTCATCAAGTGGAACCCCTAGGAATCCTATCAAAACTCTTACTGATACTCCTCCTTCAAACCATCTTGATTCTCCTATATTCACCCATTGTTCAATTTTGAATTCCCATAAGGAGAAAGATAATAATAATAAAGAGAAGAGGAAAATGCAACATAAGTACTTGTATCATGGGGAAAAAACACTAGTCTATTGGATTTGGTTCCACCACTCCATGAACTTCCATAAGGATAAAAAAGAAACTTTTCAAAAATTTATGGAGATGAAAAACAACATCTTGATGATCATATCACAACCTTAATCACAGCCTATGGCAACCTTAGAGTGAAAAATGAATATGTTGTAGTGTGGTTATTCATGGAAACATTGTAAGATGTCGTGGCAGACTATTTCTATTATTTTCCTTCACACACAATTACTGATTGGGGTGGTATGAAAAATAAGTTTGAAGAAAGGTTCAATATCGATGAAGATGCTCATGAACTCTATTGGAATCACAATGGAATGAGAGGGGTGGGGGTAAATCATTCCTTCCAAAATTAATTCAATTTCAGATTAATAAATGAAATCACAAACCACTTATTTAGCCATTAATGTGTGCACAATATCAAATACCATACATGTAACCAACCTTGAACAAGGATATCAATGTGCCATAACACAAAATATATGTGGGAAAACCTCAAGGGGAAGAAAACCCACTGAAATGCAATCTTTATATTGATATCTTTCAAATTTAGTGAGGCACTAACCCTATAAGGAGAACAAGCCCCTAATTTAGTAGAATACAACCCTACAAGGAACACCCACCCCTAATTTTGTGAAGCAAAAACTCCACAAGGAGGTTCTAACCCCCCAAGATGATAAATCACCCATTCAATGACCTTATGATGAAGATATCCATTTTTTTTTCTACCACAAATGATTTGAGATCAAAAATTCATCTCATACTCCTTCAAACCCTTGTTTAAACCCTAGGTCTTCAAACTTGACTACTTCTTCACTTTCTTCACTCTTCAAAGAATCAAACCCTTTCTCAAACACTTTATATCATTATTCAACCTGATGCAAAAATTTTTAGCTCTCAAAACATGCCTATGTACCTGAAAAACTCTCACACATAGGTTGCACTTTTTACACACACTCAACTAGTTCACAAAAGCACATAAAGCTTCACTTTTATAAGCTCTCCTTCATTTAAATTAAAAAAAGGTAGTTTTCTATCCTTTATTTTGACCACAAAAACTTAAAAAAATCCCATATGAATAATCAAAAAGTTACATAAGACCCATATATGTCGGTCAATCCAAAAACCACTCACCATGCACCAAAAATCCTCAAAATCCCATCACTAGGATGAGAAATATCCCCTCATGCCAAAAATATTTTTATTCAAGATCTAAAAATAACTAAACATGAGTAATATTACATTTAAAAATAATTCATTTTGTCAATTTACTTTAACCAATAAAATTATTTCATAAAATGGGACCACTGGCTCATTGCCATCACAAAACAATTGTTTCCAACAACCTGATTTTACCTTTAGGTCTCAAACACACTGAAGAACACCTCAACTATGGCATGGAAAAAATCAATGAAAATAACAGAACATGTATAAAAATTCTAAATTAGTTATATCTCATGAAACAATCATATTTTCAAATCACATCAACGTTACCCTTTACCAAAACAAGCTTCCCAAAAACTAGGTTTACAAATATAATTGGTTTTCACCCTTGCTGACACTTTCAATACCTCCAAATGGATTCAATGGATGAAAAATTCATCCCTATTAAATTTCGAGGTAATAGAAAGCATCAAATAAACCATTTGATTCTCCAATCAACTCATTCTTTCAGCAAAAGTGGTCATGTCCTGAAAAGCAAGAAACCTTCTTACTCACAAAATGACCTGGAAACCTCATCAAATAAACTCACCAGGAGAAAAAAAATATACCATTGGAAATATATCTGAATTAAATTTCTATAAAATATTGTAACTCCTTCCAACTCCGAGTGGAAGGCCTTCAACTAATCTCATCGCTACAAACTACATGAAACTGCCTCAAAACTACCCTTTGACCATTCAACATAAATGAAGCATACTTAACAATTTAACTACATCAAAATGGCCTAAAACCATCATGGAAAACAATAAAAACTCACTTACTCACCATAATGATAATTTAGTTTTCAATTCCTTTGGATAACCTTATCCCAAACTGAACATCTTCAGAAACTGGTCTGTTTGAGTGGGGTCCACTCATAACCACAACCTCTAATATTCATTTATGGAAATGTGGAAGATTCCTCTACATCATCCAATCATCCTCTAAGCACTATAAATAAATTCTATCCACTTAGAATAATTTTCTATCATATCATTTTTGAGCTAGGGTTTCAAACACACAATTTTTTTTTTACTTCTTAACATTCGTTTATAAAAATATGAAGATGAAATTGCCTAATTATTTTTTGTGAAACCTTCTAGATTAAATATATAAACATACCTGAAATCCACAAGGTCCCATAAAAATCATACAATTTAGGGTGAGCATCTTAAATTTCAATTCAAGATAGAAATGACCTTCATCTTGACCATGTTTCACCAAAAACATCATATCTTGCAAAATTCAAATAATGGAAATATGAAATATTTCCCATAACACCATGAAAAACCCTACTCACATCTCCAATCATCATCATGACATAAAATAGATTTTATCTCTCTAGACACTGAGACTTTCATATATATTCCTTAGGGTTTTACACTATTGATGCACCATCTTAGCTTAGTTACCCTTCATAAGAAGATCATGTACAATACTCAATACTAAACCCACATGTCTCTATTCATGTATGCATGTTTAATATTTCATGGTGTGTGTTATTTTATTCACTATCAATCCTTTTTATTTCCAAATTATTTATTCTCATAACTCTATCACAAAACAAGGTTAGACCTCCTATATCATGCATGAACCATCATAATGCAGTAACATTTCTACATATCAAATCTTAGTCCACAGTACCATGTGATCAAGAGCCTTGTGGGATTTATATCTTGAAGGATCAAGTGGGAGTTTGCATTGGTATCTTTCATTCAATGAAAAATTCTATCTAATACAACTTATAACTCTAATCCACATTATCCTTACCATTCTCCATTCTTTTTGGGATGAGAATTTATCAACCATTACATCAATTACCTTATTTTTTTCATTGTCCTGCTCTTATAGGACCTATAAAATTATGTCATTAATATCTCAAAGAATATTAAATTTCAACACAAACCATTCAAAAAACTTCCCTAAAAATTTCTCATGACCTTGCATATAAAATTTCAAGTCCTAACTCTTCAAAACGTGTGAGTTATGCTTCTAATTTTAGGCTGACATTTTGTTAAACAATTTGCGTGCATTCACAGATCCGGTTGAAAAACACTTCACAACTTCAAATATACTCTGAATTATGAAAAACTATTAAAATCCAATTTGGATACTATTATTATCCTCCTACTATCCAAATTTCATGTTATTTTGTGTTGAATTGAGAACGTTATGATGATTATCCTGAAATAGATCATCATACTTCGACACATAGTCTTTGTAGGACTTGCTAACAAAAGATAATAACTCAACCACTAAAATTTAAATTTTCTTCTTAGTATTTTAAGGAATCCCTTAAGGTTATATCTACCAAATTTAAAATTCACCCATTTAGTGCTCCAAAACTAAAAACCCTTCTTGATTTTGACTGTAGCACACTGTGGATCCCGAGAAAGCCATTTTTGCTTGATATATCTTTCTACTTTGTTTCAATGCTCCAAATTTGGTCTGTAGACTTGTAGTAACCTTGTATTCAAAATTATTTTACTAGTAGAGGATGATTATTTAGAATTTACTATTGTCATTTACAGTTCCAAATGCATAGTTAAGGGATGCAACAAATCATTATAAACTAAAGACAAGATAATTCCTCCTGCTACAATGATCAATATACCATTAGTCATGCAAGGTAAATACTCTTCATGAAAGGTTATTCATAGTCTTCATGTAAATCTACCAGCCGAGATTCTAATTGAATTAGAAAAATAGGGGTTTTATATTTCCATAACACTTACAAAACTTCATTAGCTAGTAAGTAATTTCAAACAAGTCTTACAATGCAAATGAGAGTAATTGACATTACCATAAATCGGGACTTCCTCATTGGAAACTCTAATACATACACCAAAATGAAACATACCTATTCTTGTTAATACCGTGCTTCTTCCGATATGATTGTCAATAATCTTTCATACTAAATTTATTTCTTTTTCCATGAGGAATCTCTCCTTTCCACCATTCCTTATAGGAATCGCTTTCTCTTTCCTTTGGAATAGTTTGAATTAAATATGATAGTCCTTATGTAGAGCTATAATTCCTATTTTTTTAGAGATATTCTCAAGCATATTTCAAGGATTTTTTTGAGTGATATTCTCAAATATTACCTTTAATAGTTCAATATTGATGATCACAACATCCTAATCTATTCTTTCACTGCTCCCATATAGATTCTTGGAGATATGACACCTAATACTCCTATTTATACTTTTACACTTGTAGAGAGAGTTTACATCATAGATTCAAATAATCACCCTAGAACTTGGAGGGAAAACTTATACAACTCCTAATACATTCTCAATGCCTTTCAAAGGCTTATTTAAATTATATTGTTCTTCATAAGTACTATGATGATACTCCTACATCAGACTATCCAGCATGAAAATTTCCATGAGCTCCTACTCATTGATTGTTATTAGTTCTTGATCATGTTATCCATGGTTTCTTCATCCTACCTTGAATAATTGTATCCCATGGTATTTGTAACTGTATTTCTTTATTGTATTATGTGTGATTCATCTTTTTTATCCTTTGTCCCTTATTTTATTTTCCTCTTCTTGTCTGCTTCTCATTTACTAGGGTCCATATTGCTGCTTCATCTTCTTATAGGTCTTCTTGTTCTCTTGTTTTCAAGAGATCTCTCATGTAATCTTGAGCTTCACCCACCTTATCATCTGCCATACTTGCATACACAACAAAAAACAAATTTAGAAAATGTTTTGAAGCCATGAAGCTTCTTATCTGACTGCATGTTGTTGTTCTTATTATTCTTTAGTTGTTTTTTCATTGAAAATTTCCAATTTGGTCGTCGCATCTCTATTTTTCTCTTCATTTCCAATATTTCCAATGAAATTATCATTCCAATTAGCCTTTATGACTGTTGCATTTACTTCTCTTTCCTTAATTCCCACTTCTTGAGGCTCACTTGCCTTAATCCATACATTGAATTCCTCCATCTTTGTTTCAGGACAATTATTGTTTTCTCCCTTATATATTACATGTTATAATGCCTTTATCTCATCTTGTAATTTCTCCATGATCTCATAAAAAAATTCATTTTCTTCTTGTTCAAAATGTAACATCTCTTGAATTATTTTTGTATCATCAATGTCATCAACAAAACCAACACAATCTGATTTCAAACTTCCATGTTGTACCTTTTCATTATAAACAAGATTGTTTTTACCATTTTGAGGCTTCTTGTTGAGCAGACATAATGTTGTGCTAAGTAGAAGACACACATAGGATTTTTTCATGGGAACAAGGTGCATTTGAAGGAACAAAATGATAGGAAAAGGAACACATGTCAGAATAAGTTTGATTCGGGACTTAGCCATTTTCATGGATACATGATATTTTTGGAGATAGCATGTGGAGCACACATTGGGATGGAGAATTGCGTTACACACAAATTCTATTTTGGGAATGAGCGAATAATAAATATAATGCATGATCTTGAGTTAATAATAGGATTACTTCTTCCAGTTAACTATAGGATGTCTATTATTAGTGCACTTGCATGTGCGCATGTTATTGTAAAGGCACATGGCTATTATTAGCATACAACCTATTTTGAGAAGTGTGTGGGCAGTGAAGGAAAAGTCCCCACCGCTATAAATATGTGGTGAACTATGTAGTTTAGTAGTAGTGAATTGATGTAGAGTTATGATGATAGATCTGATAAGCGCATGACCTGTGGTGATATTTTGTAATGTAAGAATCTTTTATGTTTTACAATGTTTAATGTAATGGAGTATGTTGGATGGATAATGGTATTAAACATGGTTGTAAATAGTTCTTGTATGGTTGATCTTATTATAGTTATTGTTTAATTCATGATTCTATAAGACCTAGATCTGGTATATGCTCTATGGAATGTTTATGTTTATTTATGGTTCTGAAATATGCTTTATTTTCATCACACTAAAAAATTGCACAAACAACTCTAAAGAGGGGCCTGGTACCTTTGTGCACTTCAAGTGAGCGCTCAAATCAGGTTGGGTGATGTGCCAATGCGCCTAGATTTTATATAGTGGATTCTAAGCTGCATCATTAGTACCGTTGTCGGGACCTCTTTTTCAGCTATTTTCAGGATGGTTCATGATGAAGACATACTGGCTGACCTTAGAAAATGTTGAGGAGTGGATAAAGGATTTGGAGGAAGAGTTTACTCAGATGTTCAACAATCGATTTGAGTTTGATGCATGTGTGTGGGTGGAGCAAAATTTGTATGATTATTTATATTAAATCTTCTTTATTATCTTTCCGGTAGAGCTGTATGAGTGGTTAGTTGCTTATGCATCTAAAAGGAATTGGAAGTATCACACACTTGTCATGACGTGGGAAGAATTTCAAGCCCTCCATGGTGTTGATCTGATTTGGACATGTGTTTTAGATACTTGGTTCCGTGGTGTTCTGAATAGCTATATTTTGGAGTACTCAATTTCCAAGTATTTTTTTCCAGAGGTAGATGAGTTCTGATTTTTATGTTATCAAAGGGGAACTTACTTACAAGGAATTCCACTAGAAATCAAAATCTTGATGGTAACCCTAAACTTGGAAGAGAATCCGATGGCTAGATAAACCCCACCACATACGGGTGCAATAGCAGGTTTGGTGAAGGATAGAATACCTAACAAAAAAGAGGAAATGAAAAGAAAGGTGGCTTAGGTACAATGAAGCACATGAGAGGGAGAAAGGGAAGCAATGTGATATTACAGAGCGGATGGCATTGAGGAAAGAGATGGATCATGAAGGATTTGGATCTCACACAAAAGCCGTGGAGCCAGAGTATATGGAACTCCCCCATTTTGGAAAGCATAATAGGGAACTCTCCTCAAACTCACATGGGAGCATGCCAGTAGATATGACATGAGATGTAGAAATGCATCTGAATCTACCTGGCAACGTGGCCCTTGCACTTGGATTTCTAGTATCTAGTACAACCAATAGTCAGCAAGCTAGTTTGGGGAGTAGTAGAAAATGATTTAATCAAGTAGAAAGTTCATCTATGGCTGGGAATTTTTTTTTTTTTTGTTTAGAGGTACCGTCTCAGGTGCATCATCAACACAAAACTAAAACACGTAGAATTTTGAACTCACTTCTTGGAGTAGTACCACTTAGCAGACTAGAGGATTTAAGTTTAGTACCATTGTTGGGACACATGGTAGTACATCCACTGGTCCACTTCTACATATATGAGGAGGATCGGGGGGCATCAATTGCTCTAGTTCTGATGGATCTGGTGGTTCTGGAGGTAGAGGTAACATAGGAGGTTATGGATTAGGTGGGAAGGGTTCTCATCAACCCCAAAATATTTACATAGAGACGTCTCTTCGTCTTCCAGAGTATAGGGCCATAGAAGATGTTGTTGAACATGTGCAAATGTGTGAGATATTGTGGCATGTAAAAGGAATTATAGCTTCTGAGTGCAATGCAAGTCATTTTGCAACTACATTACAAGGAAGCACACACAGTTGGTACATGAAATTTGACCCTGATCAGAATTACATAGATTATACAACACTAAAGGATTCTTTCATCAAGAGTTTCATATCCCTAAGTTTGAGCAAAAGAGCATAAGTGTGCTCAAGGATATTAAGCAGGGCACTATTGAGAGTGTTCGGGAATATGATTCCTATTTCAAGACACTTTTTTCTAAAATTTCTTATGATATTCATGCAAGACAACATACACAATGGTTTTTTGGGGGATTGATCACACCTTTCAGAAGGGCGTTGTCACATAAGACATATACGGACTTGTGTGAATTACTTGAAGCCGCTTTTCATGCTGAAGTAGTCAAGAGTATAGAAATTGGAGTGAGCCCATTCCTGGAGGCACAGATTGCAACTATGGAAAAAAGGTTGGAGAAACTATCGGAAAATTCAACACATGAGATGCACACTGGGATTTAGTGTACAAATTGTGAAGTAGAAGGGAACACCAAATATATTTTTCCCCACATGTTAGTGCATTCATTATTACTCGACTACAAGATATGTCATTTAGACCATAATGCAAACCGTTTCCCATTATTACAACACACGATAAGAAATAATGTAACTTTTTATTTTAAGATTTTCCAGTCCACGAATCACAATAAAAAATATTGTAGGTTGATTTGTCAGATCCATGATGCCATAGATATTGGTGTGTGAAAAATAGGAGTATCAGATAACTCTAAAGGAAAAAGTGAGCACCATGATCATGACCACATTCAAGTGTACTATGATCAGAATGAAGGTCTCTTTAAATGAGGTCGTGGTAGAGGTCAAGGATACCATGGTGGATTTGGGGGTTGGGGTTGTGGTGGTGGATGAGGTGAGTTTCCTTGCAAAACATGTTTTACATGCGGATCTCCTGACCACTACAGGCACAAATTTCCTTGGAATATTACTTGTTCAATTTATGGGAAGAATCACAACTATGAGAAATGCCTAGAATTGTATGAGCATCTTAGTAAGCAACATAAATAAGAGAACAAGGGAACATGGATGGTTAGAATACAACATGCCATAGAGAATCAACGGATGCCAAAGTTGGCATAAGAACCTAAGGTAGTACCTGTGAAGATTACTACATGCGTTGAAGATACGCACACAATAGAGATGTTACAACAGAAGCCTACCATCACTAAGGAGGAAGTTTTACATGTAATGTACCTAGATCCTACACATCAGAAGGATGTTTATAGGAGACCATGGAGGTACTCAGAAATCTTTAGGGTGAAATATAATGTTTGAACGAACAGTCATAGACATTAGAACAAAATAAGGCAACAAAGACAGTCTAATCAGATATTGATGACTCAAAATACATATGCAAGATGTTCTGCAAAGAGAATATCATTCCATTATTAGGGAATTGGCTAAAGGGAAACACTCCATGTACAAGTATTGAGAATGGATGACAGATCATACATGTTAATCTTCCCCCTCATAGTTTGGATTATTAAAAGGAGATCTCTCTGAATGCTATTGTAGATGGATGGCCCCTGAGAAATATATTGATTGATATAAATGTGTAAGTGAATGTGCTTAATTTGGATGTATGGATATAGATGGGTATAACTCCATTACAACCATCCTCTAATGTATTGTTCATGGCCAATAAAACCAAGGCCACTCCCATCATATTTTTAAAGGATGCATCCATTACTATACAGGGGGCCAAGTTCACTGGGGACTTTGAGGTGTTAGCACTTGCTGAAGTGAACAACTTCCTGAATCTACTTGGGTGCCCTTGGTGTTATGCAAATAATGTTGATCTACAGTTCAACAAGGGTTGCATAAGTTTTGAGAATAAGGAAGAAAGAGTGATTATCCCTTTGACAGATGGGAAATATGCACCTTATGTTGAACCTTTGAGTGATAAAGACCTGAACAAAATTTATGTACGTGTCATTCAAAACCTGAAAGAACTTGAGCCATCTAAGGAAGGAATCCTCTAGTGGGAAGATTCGTAGTCTATTAGTGTTACTACAAGTATTTCTTGTGAAAATTGGGTGCATGAAACCTATGAGATGGTTGGGTGCGAAGTAAGAAGCACATTTATGCATAGGAGAAAACCTCATTATATTAGGAGGATAGGTAAATTTGTACCTTGGTAAACTGGAGAAGGAGATCCTACGGTGTTCCTGTGTGACATGGAGGAGTAGTGGATGAATCAAGTTGAAAGAAGAAATATGTTAGTGTATACCCTACGTGGGACGACAATGCACTGGTGGATGGTTCACATGGATAATCTCATAGAATGGAATGAATTCATAATTGATCTAACCACTTGATTCCTCAGGAGAAATGTGCCTACTCAAATCTACATTTATCATGGTAATAAACCTATTCAGCGTCACATTTACCAGTGTGAGAGACTCTGGACAGAGGGGCAGGAAGCTTTACCACCTTCACTTTGGGTGCACAAACTTTATTCCACTTTTTAAGGATGCACATGCGCTTGGTATGTTTATGTAGAAATACATAGGGAGACTAGAAATTGGCAAGAATTAATTGTAGGAATGACCCATACTTTTGAGTACTTCTCTACTAAAGCTCTGGTAAGAGCATCATTACGGGTTATGGAGTGTTTGACTATGGGAGACAATGTCAAGTTTGAAGAACTCATTCAGAATGTATTTAATGTGGAAGAACAAGGAGCTCTTTTTGATGAAGTAGCTAATACAGATGCCGAACTATTTAAACATGCTTTCCTTGAGAAGGATAAATGAAAGATGTTATACATAGTGGATGACAAAGAAGTAGAAAATTTAGACATATACCATTCATCAGGTACGCATGAAGATTTATACAATGTCAATAAGAATGTGCGCACCTATCATGAAATTATAAAGACCAAGAAAGTGAACATTGACATGGATACTGAACTTAAGGAGGCTATAATTTGGGATTATTGGTATGATTTTGAAGTGGAAAAGATAATTGAGATACTATGAGATTTTCAGGATTTATGCCCTAGGGGATACCATGAGTTAAAAATAGAGCATGAGTCATTAGGTGAAATGAAAATTAAGCTAAAGGAAGGAGCACGCATGGTCAGGAAGAGACCTTATAGGATGAACCTGAACCTGTGTGTAAAATTTAAAGAAGAAATTGACAGAATGTTGAACCATTGCATCATTAAGCCCCTAGAAAAATCAGATTGGGTTAGCCCCATGGTGATTAGTATAAATAAATATAGTCAGATTAGGATTTGTGTGGATTACAGGGAGCTGAATATTGCATATGTGATTGATCCTTTTCCTACACCTTTCACTGAGGAAATATTTGAAGGTCTTGTAGGGCTTGAAGTTTATTCTTATACAAATGGATTTTCTATGTATCATTAGGTTAGAATTACATAGGAAGATCAAGAAAAAATGACTTTCACCACTGAATGGGGAAGTTTTGCATATATTGTGATGCGCTTTGGTTTGAAAAATGCACCTGCTGTATTTTTTGCGTATATTTGTTAAAGCATGCCAAGATTTTATTCACAAATTCTTGCAGGTTTACTCGGATGATTGGATGATATATGGGTTTATTAAGGATCATTTTGATAATTTGTGCTTGATTTTTGAAAGATGCAGATAGTTAAGAATCTCCTTAAACATCAAGAAGTGCATGTTTACTACACATTTTGGAACTTTGTTAGGGAATATCATCTGCAAGGAAGGTTTGTTGGTAGATCCAGCTAATGTTGTAGTTATTGTAGGCCTAGAAGAGCCTACTAGTCAGTGTGAGGTGCACAGGTTCTTGGGTCACACAGAGTATTATAGAAAATTTATCAAAGGATATGCAAGTATTTCCATGCCCCTAGAAGAGTTATTAAAAGGAAAAGGGACATTCTATTGAGGAGAACTACAACAACACACATTTGAGGCATTGAAGGAGAGACTTACTACAACATCTATTCTATGTTTTCCCTTATGGAACCAACCATTTCACGTACAAGTGGACGCCTCTAGCTTGACCATTGGTGCGGTGTTAGCTCAACCTGAAAAAGGTATTATAGATCATCCTATTATTTTTCTAGTAGAAATTTGACTCCTACACAACAAAATTCCATAGCTACAGAGCGTGAGGCCTTGTCAATGATCTACACATTTCATAAATTAATACAGTATTTTCTAGCAAACCCTTTGTCTTTTATAATTATCACATGACATTAAAATACTTGGTAAATAAGCTTGTTCTACAGAGGATAATATGTCGATGGGTGCTCTTATTCCAATAATTTGACTTTATATTCGTGGTAAAACAAGGTAACACTAATTTTGACCAGACCACTTATCAAGGATTCAATTAGGGGAGGATGTGCAAATAATTAAAGATAAAATTTCATATGCATAGTTATGCAGGTTATATCGCGTCCCTTCAAAATTGGAGGATATTGTTTTCTTTTTACACACAAGTATGGTGCCAAAAGGAATGAATGCATTAGAGAGGAAACAACTTATAATTCATGTGAAACCCTTCATGTTGATTAGTGGTGACTTATACAAACTAGGTTGAGATGTAGTATTACATCAGTATGTTCTAGAACATGAGTGCACATATATCATGGAAAATGCTCATGGTGGTATTGTAGGTGGGCACTATACATGTGATGCCACTGTGTGCAAAATTCTACTTGTTGGATTATGGTGGGAGACCCTATACAAAGATTGTAAAGAGTATTGTAAGGCATGTGATCACTATCAACATCTTGGAAAACTTGGGAAGAGAGATGAAATGCCTTTGAGGTCTATTCCTATTAAATAGCACTTTGATAAATGGGCTATAGAATTTGTGGGTCTTATTTCGCCAACCGTGTGTAGAACTGGATCACGTTATATCATCACTTGCATAGATTATCTTACTAGGTGGGTAGAAGCAACTCCTACAAAGGATTTTACAACTACAACAGTCAGGTTATTATGGGAAAATATTCTTACTAGGTATGGATTCTCGCTAATTTTGACAAGTGATAGGGGCACACACTTCTTGAATGAAAAAATCAGGATACTATTGGATGAATTTATGATTGCGCACCAAAATACTACACTTTATCATCCTTAGGAAAATGGGACTTTGGAGGCCTTCAATAAGATATTGAGCCAGACTTTGACAAAAATTTGTGATGATGGAAGGAAAGATTGGGATGATAAATTTTCTACCATGATTTGGGCATATAGAACAACCTACAAAAGGTTGAATAAGGCCACACCCTTTCAGTTGGTGTTTTGTGTAGAAGCAGTTCTTCTAATGGAATTCATGTTACCATCATTGTGTATTGTATGCAATGGAGGTCTAACTAATGAGAAAGCATTAGAAGAAATAATTGATAGGCTAATACAGTTGGATGAGAGGCACGCCTTAGCATGTTGGAGTCAAAAACAAGAAAAGGCCAGGCATAGGACATGTCATGACAAACACATCAGGGACAAGAAGCTTGAGGTTGGATAGATGGTACTACTTTATGATTCTAAGTTTCTACGCCATCTAGGTAAGATTAAGGTGCATTGGTTGGGACCGTATGCTATAACTCATATACTTGAATCCAGTGCTTGTCAGTTAGAGGTGCTTGATGGAATACGGTTACCCGGTGACTTTAACAGGAGTAGGTTGAAGCCCTACTATAAATAAACTTTCTTAGTGTTTGTAATAAGGAAGTATTTCCATTTCCTTTAATGTATGTCCTTATTCAATGTTATGCTTTGTCAATTTAGTTTGGTGTTTTGTGTAATAAGCACGTTTGTGCACTGGAAGCTAATTAAATTCTGAAGTATTTTTATGCGCAGAGGACTCCACATACCATTGGTGTGGGGTGGTTGTTATTTGTTATTCACAACTTTGTACACATGAGAAAAAATTGTTACATGTGTTATTCAAATATGGAAAGGAGTTGTTTGAAAGGTGATTACTTCTAAATAATACCATATATGGAAATGAATGAATAAATAATATAATGCAAGGTAAGCAGCGGTTGTGGAAAATACTAGAATTGGGCACAATAGTGAGCTAATTCACGCATGGAAACACACAAAAGAGAAGTTTGTAGCTAGAAGGTAGGAAGGTGTGCTAGAAGGTTATAGCTGGGGTGCAAAGGTGTACCACATGAAAATTGGGAAAATGGTCAATTAATGAGAGGATTATTTGTAGGTGAAGGAGAAATAAATGCACTAAATTTTTGAAAATATATATAAGGACGTGATGTGGGTTCATTTTTACCTTTGCAATCACAAGTATTAGAGCAAGCTAAGTGCGACCAAGCCAAGAAAATTGTATTGAGGTGGGGAGATCTACAAAACTAGTCGTGGAGAGTAGATTTGTGCACGGAAGTGGCTTGTGTCCCTATTGGTGAAGGGTTTGAGCACAAAATAAGAATTGAGAAGGAGATAGGGCACACGGTTTCGAGCTAGGGCACACGGTTTCAAGATAGCTTTTGATTTTACTCGATACAAAAGAGAAAATGTGGGATTTTTATGATGGCACCAAAGAAAGAACCTGCAACAGGCACGAAGGGAAAGAGAAAGGTGGAGGTTGAGGTCAAAGTTGTGCCTGAGAGAAAAATTTAAAGATGCAGTACCCAGAAGGAGTGATAGTTAGTTGGGATTGGGATTCACACATTCGTCGATGTAAAGTAAGTGATTACAATCACCACACCACCAATAACAGGGTATAATTAGATGCATTGTTGAACAAGAAGACCAACAAGCGTACGATGGATGATATATCAGTATATGATGATGTTGGAGAGAAGTTGCTGAAGAAGGTAGGGGTTTATCAGTTATATGAACTCCCATACTTTGGAAAGCCAGAGGATTTATACCAATAGCTTATGATAAAAGTCCATGAGGACTTTTTCTATTTTACTGGATGGAGGTTTATGATCACAACATCCTTGATTTCCACATTGACAACACTGAAGGGCACATGGATAGATATCATGAGTGATCTGATAGATAAGGCAGTTGTTATAGCCACCACCAAGGGGTTAGGATACTCTAAAGGTCCACATGGAATGGACAGACAAATTGAAGAAGTTTCTTGTAGTGCAGGAAGCCACGTAACTACTCACTAAGTTAAATGATCAAGAGAGATGGTCACAGGTAAATACCATGTGGCTACACATTGCAAATAAAATGATAGAGGGAGAAATCTACAACTTGACTAGCTACATTGTAGAGACTATTATTGAGGAAGCTTGCGTGGGTGAGAAGATAAGTTTTGACGTTATCCTATTATCCATTGTTTTTGTAGAAATTGGAGTGTCTGATGGGCCAAAGAAAAAAATTTGGGAATACCCCACTAAGAATAAGTCCCTCATGGAAATGTTCAGGAAATATTTATGTGAAGGATCAATGAGTGGCCCATTCAAGCAAAGGGAAGAATTGTAGTATGACTGAAATCACACGGAGTTTTAGGAGGAGTGGCAAATTCTGAAGGAGCTACCTTTGGTGGTAGGAAAATCAGTACATTTCATGGTGCATTAACACTTTTGCATCATGCATTTTACCATGAAGGATGGGATATGGAGTCCATGGTGTAAACTACCCTATTCCTTCATAGCACACTACTTCCAGGTTTCAGTTCACATATTTACTAATGCACGTCGTCTGAAATTCAATGCAGACAAGGTAGATTGTGACTACCACACTCTCAAGAAAACATATATATCCAGGTCAGTCTGCCTACATTGAGAGGCTCATTTTAGATGTCATAAACATAAAGCCAGTAATCTTGGTTATTAGGGATAGTAGAGCCGCGGTCATTTATCTTCAACTTAATCCCAAGTTGGACAATAATAAGTATACAGAGAATGAGTTCATGCTCCTAGGGTTGCCTAAGGGAAAACATATAATGGAGAGTGTGCTAGATGCAAATCCTTCCATGACCATATAGATAGATGAGGAAGAAGAAGAACATGAAGATAGTGGAGGCTTGGATCATAGGGGCTAGAGGAAACCCATATACATAGTGGAGAGTGAGCATGTAGATACTCCACCATAGGTGCAAGAAGTAGAGGACTTGGATGTTGATTAAGTCCAAGACAATCTCTAGTTTAAGAGGGTATTTAGAATAACTAGGACCTAGGGCATAGGAACATCTGAGTTGGTAATAAGATCACCTTGACTCTCCCCTCACAAAGAAACACCTAAGAAGAAAAGAAGAAAAAAGATGAAGCTTAAGGAGGAGGAAGAGGAATCTAAAGAGAGCATTCCCGGAACTCCAGTGCAACCAAAATATGTGGAGGAGACCAGAGATGAAGATATTTAAGATGCAAAAGAAAGGGTGAAAGAAGTAGAAGAAACTAAGTGCGAGCAAACCAGTGCAACAATTATAACTTAGATATGATAAGGGCCAACTCCAAGCCTTGGTGCTTGGCTTCTTAAGGGGCAAAGGATGAGGAGAAGTGATGAATATGTTGTGCCAAGTATGAGCTATGCTGAGGATACAAGAAAAATCATCCACACTCGCTTTCAGAGTATAGTGGACCTTATGGAGTTATATGGGTGGGAGCTAATGGACCCGGATATGGCCACTATGTGCGTAGGGAAACAAATTTCTTGAACATGACTCCTCGCTATAATCCCACACTCATGTTTGATGAACAGGTTAGAAATGCCTTAGTCAAGGTATCTATTGAGGTGGCACGTAGGAATATTAATAAGAATGCCACCATTAGAGTGTTGATGGAGGATAACAAGAATAAAACTGCAGAGATAGAGCGTTTAAAGAAATAGGAGTGAGAATGAACAAAGAATGAGGCATTCGTTAGCATGGTGGAGGATATTGGTGATTACATTCTGAATGCAAGGCCTCATTTGGAACCAAAGGTACCTAAAAAGTTTTCTTCTATAATGCATTATGTGTGCACTTTGATTTATTTGGTGCTAGAAGATGGACCACTTAGAATTCCTACACCAAAAATGCTAAACAAGAAGTAGAGAGAGCATGGGCCTCTATAATCAGAAAAAATTCAACATATGAGGTGTTACTCCAGACTTTGAATAATGAGATGAATAACGCAGACCAAGCTCTAAATTTGTGTGCAACTTTAGAGGTAGTAGTAAGGACCAGAACTCTAGTTGAGGATAATGAAGTAATGAGAATAATGAAGGATGAGACTTTAGGGTGCATAGAAATATTAGCACTTTTGAAACAAAAGCGTGAAGCCCTCATAGTAGCCAAAGATCCACATAAGGGGAGGATAGATAAGATTGGGAAGCTCATAGTGTGGAAGATGGATCTTCTGGAGGGAATGGTGTCTGTTATGGCCAATGTTGTCCATGTTTATAGAATGAGAAGGAAAAGATTACTCAGGACAAGTTGGATTCCATCGGTATAGACATTCTAGAGAAGAAAAGGACAATGTTGGATGATTGGGAGACATTGGAGGCTGAGATTAAAAGTGAATATCCAGAGTTGATCCTTCTAGTTGAAGAAGAAGAAGATGCAGAGTAAAGACCCATTATTTTCTACAGTGATTCTTTACATTCATTCAATTCTTATTCCTTATTATTTGGGAACATTAGAAAGAATCCCCATTCCTGGGAAAAAAATTTACTTTAGTGTGGGGTAATTATCATCCAAATAACTCTCCTAATGATTTGGATAACTTGTATAGATCTTCTAACTCTGAGATCTTCATTACAAGGTTATGGGTGCTCAAGTTCCCTTGGAACATTCCTTTCTTTTCCTTGTGCACCCTTGTGCACTTCCCCTTCTTCCCTTCCTTTCCTTTTTCTTCTTTATTACATCTTCCCCTTGCGCACATCTTGTATGCATTCGCCTTCTTCCCAGCAGCCATTCACCCTACGTGTGTACCTTACATGTGCTTAACCAACTAATTCACTAGCCCTCACACACACTCACACATTATCTTGTAATGTTTACACCTTGACCATGTATTCTCTGTTCACCAATTTGTCTCATTTCCCTTCCTGCGTTACGTGTGCATTTCTCTACGCCTTCCTCTAATGTATTCCATGCGCCCTTCCCTCGCACCCTCCTTTACACCCTTCTATGCCAGGTAATCTTATAACATGCTTGAGTGTGCCACATGCAATCATTCAAATCATGCCAACAAGGCACTGAATCATTACAACAAATCAGTGAGTGACACGTGGTAGGAAAAAAAAAACATTTTACAAAGTTGGCCATCCTTTCAACCAATTCACATGTGCCACGTGTCTTGCATGCGTAGACAACACTAATATCTCATGATATTCATATATTTTTCTACAGAGCTCTGATCAGTGTGTGCTTGGACTTATCAGAGAGCTGCTAACATCAGCCATAGTTCTAGACATTCAAATTCAAATTCTTGGTGGATTTGGTAGGTGAGAAATGTGAAAATGTCTCTCTAGGAATTAATGAGAAGATATGATTGCTTCAACCTCCCGATTTGATATGATCCACCCTCCTTCCTCCTTAGACACACCAAAAGGACCTAGGAAATTACATTCAATAGATTCTTAGGCAGAGTTACAGGAATTGAATGCTTCTTGTTGGTGGTTGTATTTCAAATTTGGGTTTTCCCTCCTTCTCTTCTCCTTCTATAGATTCATCTATAAATGTAAGAGTTTGGCTCATTATTAATGTTGGATACTCTGGATCCTTACACGTTTTGTTAAGGACTTCATATTTTCTATATTCTAAGTTACAGACCTCTAGATCTGGCTCATGCATGTGGACATCGACCACTTTCACCATTGTAACAGATTTGTGCATTTCTTGAAGTAATAAAAGCATCATTTTGTGACTATTATCTTTCCTAACATGTTTTCAGTTCTTCTTCTTGCCTTTATTTTACATTGTGTTTTCATTGTGCCACTTCATGTCCCTTGTAGTTCCTTATTTATTTGTGTTCTAGTAGAATGATCTGGTAAACACGTTTTCAGCTATGCTACTCATGCCTAGAATTTTTTCACGTGTTCCCCTTTCATTATCATTCAAGACAGATAGTTTTCATCCCTCTCTTGCTAGTGCTATCACCCTTTTAGTGTAGTTTATTTTCACGTCATTCTCCTATCCCTATTCCCTTGGAATTTATTAGCTTATTTTCCCCTTTCAGGACTAGGAGTAACAATAGCAGTATAAATAGATAGAGGAACCGTCCTTCTCTAGAGATCCATCTCAAGCACGCAAGGTCCCACAACTTAGAGATGGTTCCATTGTGATCTCAAATAGCTTGGATCTTCCAAATCTGAGATGCGGGTGCAAGTTTGAAGACCAACAGTTTCTGGCACACCTGGTGGGTCAAGCATTGAAAGCTTAAATATCATATTGCTAAGTTTTGGTGTGTGGAATTAGTATTTCAGCCTTTGGAGGCTTATTTAAACACATATGATGACTCCAAACATTTCCAGATCTTTGTTTTAGCAGTCCTGGGCACCTTTCATTAGAAGAGTGCATACAAGAAGAAGTAAAGTAGTTGAAGATTCTTTTGAGTACCTCCATCTATTTCTGAGAAGGGTCCATTCCAGAAGGCTTACGCGTGCATCTCTATCTCTAGTGCATCGTGCCCATTCAACTCCTCCTAAAATCAGACAACCTGCATGCCCTCTGATGGTGCATCAGCCACCTCCTCCATTGATAAAATTTGCTAACTTAATAGGAGGAAGTCCCTTGGTGTTGGCCGTGCAAAATGACATGCCAAATGACGCACTTAAAAGTATTCCATACTTTATTGGTGAGAATCAAGTCACCCCTCAGGAGCATATCCAAGATGTAACAAATGCATGTTCACTCTATTTGATCACACATGATGATGTAGCAGTAAGGTTATTTGTAGCCTATTTCAAAGGTGAAGCACTTCAATGGTACCAAGGCTTAAGACTTGGATCTATTACCACTTGGGATGAGCTAGGAACAACTCTTTACAATTAATTTGAAGATAAGTCAGATCACCTATCTCTAGTGGAGAAACTGACAACTAAAAGAAGGGTGCTTGATGATAAAAGGACTAATTTCAACATTAGATTTTAGAAAAATTGGGACAAAATCCCTCTTGTGGTAAGACCTACATCCCAACATGATTTCCTATATTATCTAAAGGCATTGAATAATGATATCTCAGTCATGATTCAATCTATGGGAGGTAGGACCCTACCAGCTACTCATAGTATTGCAGTAAGTGCATAAAATAGTCTTATTCGGTTAGGAAAGATAGCTCCTAGACCGCCTATGCCCTTGTTCCTAGAAATGTCACAAGTGCCCCAAGCTTCTTTAGCCCCTATTCTTGTTCCTGAGAAAAGTGAGCAACCAGCTACATCTACATCCTACTCTCCAGCACAACAAAAGGAGGATGAAGAGTTAAAGGATTTGATTAGAAATTTATCAAACAAATTCATATCATTAGAAAAGCAACATGAACAAGCCTATAGAGGCAATTCTAATTAGGTGCATTGCTAGAACAATCAGCCTTGGTAGAATCAATATGGAAACCAAAGATACATGCCCAACCGGCAAAATGATAGGTGGCATTCTAATGGACATCTACCTTTGCAAGTTGTTCCTCTTGTTCCCCCTCTTCCAGTACCTATTCCAAGTCAGGAACTAGCCTACATGATCTAAAATGCTTTAGCTTAGGAGCCTTCAACAAGTTCCTCTGAAGTAGAAAACCAAGGAAGAACATAAATTTCTCCCAAGGAAAATTTGATATTCTTTGGCGCGGAGGACTTTTTTACAATAAACCAAGTAGTAGATGATACAAGAAGACCATGCACTCAAGTTGTGGACAACAGATATAAAAAGAGAATCTTAGAGTCAGGCGCATAGGTACACTTCCAAAGATGCAGACCAACCCTCAAAAACATAAAGAAGAAGCCAAGGCATCCAATATTAAGAGTGTTCAAGTCCCTACATAAGAGGCCATGTGTAAGGATCCTAAAATAACATGCTCCTACTTCAGCTAAAACTCTTTCTTCCGCACCTAAATAGTAAAAAAGGGATGTTGTTTCCCAGATGCACAAGTTAGAAAGTCTTCCATTCAACATTTTTTACCAAATGAAGAAGACAAATATAAATGGCATAATGTGGGATGCCCTAACTATTCCATCTGAGTGGGATATGTTGCATGAAGCTCTAGAGAAACACCTACATGTTGATCCAGCCATACAAAAGCGACGTGATTCTATCAACATATTCCAAGAAGAGGAGAAACAATTATGTAAGGTGGTTAAAACCCCACCCTTCTACATATCTTTGATCATAGGAAGACATATTGTACATAATTGCATGAAATACTCTGGTGCTAGTACTTCTGTTATGCCCAAGAAGATAGCTGATGCCCTAGGTCTTAGGTATAGCCCCTTGTCTAAAGGAGTTCTACAGCTCGACGACTCAACTTTCAATACCTTAGGATTCATTAAAGATCTTGAGTTTACCCTTCATGCATGTCCAAGTTTAACAATTACTCAAGATGTGTCAATCATTGACTTACCTCCTTTGTTTTCCTTGTGTCTATCAAGAGATTTCATTGCTCAAGTGGGTGGTTACTTTTCTTCTGATTGGTCTCATATGTTACTCAAGACAAGGTATGGTACCTGGTTTAGCATACAAGCTGAATAAATATTTTCATATCATGTAGAGTCATATGTCTCGTCCCCTCTCCAAGCCAACTGTTTAATCCAAGAACAAACTTCAATTCTTGAAGAAAAGCCTCTTCCACACTTTGTTCCTGACCTAGTACTTGATTAATTGGCAAAGAGGCAACATAAATTAGATCCATATGCCGAAGAACTGGAATCTTATGAAACTAGGATTATTACTTAATGCATTCTTGAAGAAGAAGCTACAATGTTGCGTGTGTTGAAGAAAGACCAAGTTTAACCTAACCTATAGAAGTTATATTTTGATGGTTCTAGAAGCAGGAAAGATGTGGGAGCAAGATTTCTTATTTCTCCCAAGGATGAGAAATTATTCTTCACACATAGGCTATAGTTTACATGCTCCAACAATGTTGCCGAATATAAGGCACTGGTGTATGGTCTACTGATTACTGAAAAGAAGAAGATTAAGGTGCCACAAATATTTAGGGATACAAAGTTGGTCATCCATCAGGTTACCAACAAGTTTTTAACAAATAATAAGCTTCTCAAAGCTTATAAGCAAAAAATTTGGAACCTCATTGAGAAATTTAATGCTCTAAACCTGTAGGTGGTGCTGTGTAAAATGAACAAGGAAGCTGATCAAATAGTCGCGCTCAATTCACAGTTCTCTTTTGCTGAGGACTTTTTCAAAGGAAACACTTGGCACATTAAGATGGTAATCAAACAATCCATTCTAGACAACAATACCAGCTAGAAAGTGTTTGACAGTGATGCACAGATCATCTAATTCATCCAAAATGAAGCTAAGTTCTCATTAAGCATGTAAGATGACTTGCATGACAACTATGGTGACCAAGTAATATAGCTAAAGAAAAACAATTTTCCTAAAGGGCTGGTCACCTTAGAGAAAATGTTTAGCCTCAATGATGATTTCAAGGGTGAAGAAAAATATATGCGCACTAGGCAAGAAGACCACTCCCTAGTCACTATTGCACATAGAAAGGAGTTGGTGCTCAGTAAGGCTTGCGCACATGATGAAAGGCAGGCCTTCGTCTCTCTGTGTCAAAAATATAGTGATATCTTCTCATGGGAGTATGAATACCTCAAAAATTTTGATCCAAGTGTTTCTCAACACTCCATTGACCTTGATCCTAGTATGAAGCCCGTCAAACAGAAGCAATGGTCGGTAAATCCAAAGATAGAGCCCCTCATGAGAAAGGAGTTATCTAAAATCATTAAGGCAAAGATTATTTTTCCCATCAAATACTCTGCTTGGGTCATGAATTCAGCTCCAGTGCACAAAAAGAATAGTGAAATCAGACTCTGTGTTGATTTCAGATATTTTAATAAGGCATCTCTAAAGGATCATTATCCTTTTCCTTCAATGGAGTAGATTTTGAAGACTTTGGCCAGCGCATAAGTATTCTCAATGTTAGATGGATATTCAGGATTCAATAAGATCCTAGTCAAGGAAGAGGATTAATTAAAAATAATGTTTATAACCGAATGGGGAACATATGCGTATAAGAAATTACCCTTTGGTCTGTTAAATGCAGGTGCAACATTTCAATGTGCCATGGATATTACCTTCAAAGGTTACATCAATGAGTTCATCTTGGTTTACCTTGATGACATAACAATATTCTCAAAGTAGGGTGCATATCATATGACACGCCTGGATAAATTATTTAAGAGATGCAGAAAGTATGGGGTGTCTTTTGAGCCCAAGAAGTGTAATTTTACAGTGGCACAAAGAAAGCTCTTGGGGTATGTGATTTTAAAGGATGGTATCACAATTGATCCTGAGTACATTTCAGCAATCCTAGCTCTTTCCTTACCAACACACAAAAAAGGCCTTACAGTCCTTCCTTGATAAGATCATATTTGTTAGGTGTTTTATCCCTAACTTTGTAGGACTGGTTCAGCTCATCACCTTAATGCTCAAGAAGGACATAGCTTTCAAATGGATAACAGAAGGAAGAGAAAAATTCAACAAAATCAAGCAATAAATTTCTTGCATGCCAACAGTCATAAACCCGAATTATTCCAAGGATTTCACCCTTTATGCTTATGGAGCTGATACTAGTGTTGTTGTTGTCCTAACACAAGAAAATGAACAAGAAATGGAAAAATCAGTAGCTTTCTTTAGCCAGACACTGAAGGATTACAAATTAGGATATAGTCACACAGATAAAAAGGTCTTTTCCATCATGTGCACATTCAAGAAGTTCAAAAGTATGCTCACCACAAATCATATCAACGTATTAGTATCCCACTCTTCTATCAGATACTTCATCGTAAGAGCAGACATCAAAATGGGTGACCAAAATCATGGCGTATGACTTGACTATCAAAACCAAAAGACAGGTAAGAGGTAGCATGCTTTGTAGGTATATTGCTGAGGATGCGTAGAATGAATTTGAAACTTCATTATTTCTAGATGAAGGTCTTCCACGCATAGAGCTTGAGTAGAATATAGATCTTGGCACACATGACTGGATGAAGGACATGATAACATTCCTTTCTCAGGGTGCATACCCTCCTAGTTTGAACAAGACAAAGAGAAGACATCTGAGGTTACAATCTATCCCTTATGTTTTGGTTGATGGAATTCTCTTTCAAAAAAATCTTGATGGCGTTTTTTTAAGATGTATCAATGGCACTTAAACTAAAAAAGTGTTTTCAGAATTTCATGATGAATATTACTTCCATTATGATCTTCATTATTGTATTTTTGGTAGAAAAGTGTCCACTAGACAAGTGGGTCACAAAATGCAGAGAGTGCACTTTCTTTGTAGGAAAGAAAGAATTAGTAGTTCTTCCCCTCCGACCAATCCAAGTGGCTCAGCATTTTGTGTAATGGGGTCTTGACATCATAGGCATGATCAATCCACCTTCAAGTGTTGGACACAAGTGGGTGCTGACAGCTACGGACTATTTCACCAAATGGAAAAAAATTATCACACTCAAGGAATCGATCGATCCAGTCATCCTTGAATTTCTTGAAGGTGTAGTCACAAGGTTTGACATCCCTCAAACCATTATCTCTGATAATGCAAAAGCCTTCCTTGGTATTAAAATCACTGATTTGGTGCTAAATCTGAGCATCTACCTGAATAATTCTTCCAACTATTACCCGCAGGGCAACAATTTGGAAACATCAACAAATAAAAACCTTATCAGAATCATGGAACGCGCAATGAACATCAGCCAAAGACAGTGGCATACAAAGGTCTCGCGTATGCTATGGGTAGATAGAATCACAAGAAAAAAGGAAATATGAACTTTTCCTTACAAGCTTGTCTATGGTAAGGAAGCTACCCTTCCTTTGACACTAGAGTTGAACTCATTAGTGCTTCCTCAGGAGCTGGAATTCGAAGGTGTAGACTAGAGAAAAATCAAATAGTAGAGCTGGTTAATCTTGAAGAACTAAGGAACTCTCCCATGATCAAGTTAGAACAACATCAACAAGCAACAAATAAATGGTTTGATAGAAAGGCTAGGCCCTAAGACTTGACATTTAGGGAATTACTTCTAAAATCTTATGCTGATAGAGCTAAACCAAGGCACCATTCAAAGTTTTATGCACTTTGGAGTGGCCCATACATCACCGGTTCATGCAAAGAGGCTAACTCTTTTGAGTTAACTCATCTTAATGGAAGTTCATTGCACATCACAGTAAATGTGATATATCTCAAAAACTTCCATTAAGTTTTCTACATCATTTTGTATATATTAGAGTAGTTTCAATTCCTTCAAGTGCGGTGTGTGCACATTGTTTATTTGTACATTGTTCTCTCCTTTTGCATAATTATTGCATGTGATCTTCTTTTTCTTCCAAAGTGCAGATCTTCTTTCAACAGTTGCAAGATTCATAATCGAGTCATGAATGATCCTTCAAGTAACTTCAGGGGTAGTTCTTCAAGTGATTACATAGTATACTCCATGCCCAATGGATGCTTCAAGCTATTGATCTCCTTCACCTAGTAGGTAGATGGCCCCAAAAGTCGCCAAAACTATTATCCAAATAACTCTCCTAGTGATTTAGATAACTTGTATAGATCTTCTAAATTTGAGCTCTTCATTACGAGGTTTTGTGTGGTAAAGTTCTCTTGGCACATTCCTTTCTTTTCCTCACACGCCCTTGTGTGCTTCCCCTTCTTCCCTTCCTTTATTTTTTCTACTTTGTTCCATATTTCTCTTGCACGTGTCTTCTACATGTTCTCCTTCTTCCTAGAAGATGTTCACCCTACACATGTACCTTTCACATGCTTTAATTAGCTAATTCCTTGGCCCTCGCACATGCCCACACATCATCTTGTAATGGTTTCACCTTAACCATGTGTTCTCTACTCGCCAATTTACCTCATTTCCCTGCGTGCCGCGCACACATTTCTCTACACATTCCTTTGTTTTCTTTTACGTGCCCTTCCCTTACACCCTCCTCTGTACCCTTCTATGCTAGGTAATATTTTAACATGCTTGAGTGTTCCATATACAACCAGTCAAAGCATGCCAACAGGGTGCCAAATCATTACAACAAATCATTGAGCAACATGTGGTAGAAACAACAAAAATTTTACATAGTTGGCCATCATTTCTGCCAATTCGTGTGTGCCACGTGTCTTACATGTGTAGATGGCTCTAACATCCCATGATAAGCATATATTTTTCTACATAGCTTCGATCGGCACATGACTAGACTTGTCAGAGAGCTGCTGACATTAGCCACAGTGATAGACATTAAAATTCAAATTCTTGGTGGATTTGGTAGGTGAGAAATGGGAAAACATCTCTCTAGGAATTAATGAGCAGATATGATTACTTTAACTACCTGATTTGATATGATCCACCCTCCTTCCTCCTCTAACATGCTAAATAGACCTAGGTATGAGCATTCGATAGATTCTTAGGTAGATTTGCAGGCATTGAATGGTTTTGATTGGTGGTTGTATTTCAAATTTAGGTGTTCCCTCCTTCTCTTATCCTTCTACAAACTCATCTATAAATGTCAGAGTTGGGCTCATTATTAACGTTGGATAGTCTGCATCCTTAGGTGTTTTGCTAAGGACTTTATATTTTCTATATTCTGAGTTGTAAACCTCTAGATCTATCTCATGCATGTGGACATTGACCTCTTTTGCCATTGTAACAACTCTGTGTATTTCTAGAAGTATTAGAAGCATCATTTTGTGACTATTCTCTATCCTAACATGTTTTCAATTCTTCTTCTTACATTTCATTTACATTTCATGTTCATTGTTCCACTTCACGTCTCTTGTAGTTCCTTATTTAGTTGTGTTCCATGAGAATGATATGGTAAATGTGTTTTCAGCTGTGCTACTCATGCCTAGCCTCTTTTCACGTGTTCCCCTTTCATTCCTGCTCAGGATAGATAGTGTTCATCCCTCTCTTTCTGGTGATATCACCCTTTTAGTGTATTTTATTTTCACATCATCCTTCTATCCCTGGTCCCTTGTTATTTATTAGCTTAGTTTCCCATTTCAGCACTAGGAGTAGCAGTAGCAGTAGAAATAGATAGAGGAACTGGCCTTCTCTAGAGATTAGTCTCAAGTGTGCAACATCCCAAAAGTTGGAGATGGTACCAATGTGATCTCAAAAATTTCAGCTCTTCTATATCTGAGAGGTGGGTGCAAGTTTGAAGACCAACAATAATGTTGAGTAGACATAAAGTTTTGATAAGGAGAAGAAACACATAGGATTTGTGTGTGGGAACAAGGCACATAATGATAGGAAAGGGAACATGCACCAGAACAAGTTTGATTCGAGACTTAGCCATTTTCATGGATACATGATATTTTTAGAGATAGTGTGTGGAGAACACATCAGGATGGAGACATGCACGAAACATAAATGTTATTTTAGGAATGAGCAACCGATAAGCGTCATGCATGAGCTTGAGTTAATGATAGGATTAATTCATCCAGTTAACTATAGGATGTCTATTATTAGCACACTTGCATTTGTGCATGTTATTGTAAAGTTTCATGGCTATTATCACCATGTGACCTATTTTAAGAAGTGCGTAGGTGGTTAAGGGAAATTCCCCACCCCTATAAATATGTAGTGAACTGTGTAGTTTAATAGTAGTGAATTAATGTAGAGTTATGTTGTTGGATCTAATACGTGCATGACCTATGGTGATACTTTGTAATGTAAGAATATTCTATGTTTTATAGTGTTTAATGTAATAGAGTATGTTGGCTGGATAATGGTATTAAACATGGTTGTAACTAGTTCTTGTATGGTTGATTGTATTATAGTTATTGTTTAATACCTGATTATGTAAGATCTATATTTAGTATATAATTTGTGGAATGTTTATGTTTATTTATGGATCTAAAATATGCTTTATTTTCATCACACTAACAACCTACACAAGAAACTCTAAAGAGGGGTCTGGTACCTTTGCGTGCTTTAGGTGAGTGCTCAGATTAGGCTAGGTGATGTGCCAACGTTCTTGGGTTTTATATAGTGGATTCTAGGTTGCAAACTTCTCTTCTCTATTATTCCATGCCTCCATCAATTCTTCACCCATGATATGGCTTGTACATGAATATAATGTTTCTATCACCTTTAACTCTTCCTACAACAAGAATTCATGAATTTCTTCATGATAATCATCAAACCTTGGGTCTGCATTTAGACACTTTTGTACTTCTTCCAATAAGTCTACATTTTCCTTCATTATCTCTCTTTGACCTTTATGAGAACATTCACCTATTTCCACATTAGTCCATCCCATATTTTTTTTGCAAAATTCAACCATGCATTCATCACTGTCACTAATCATGCTTGAAATATCATTGGATGATGGATCAAATTCAATTTTTTTACCTTTATCTCTCATTTCCCTTACCTCTCTTGAAATAACATCAACCTTCTTTTAGTAGCTCCTTGGTACAATGACTGGTTCCTTGGTGTCTTCACCTTCATATGCATTTCCTTGGTATGTTCTTACACCTTCCTACTCTCCACATGTCTTCTTAAATGTTGTCTTCTTGAGCCACTTGGGTACTATGTATCCATGTTCCCTTGTAAGATCCTCTATGCTCATCCTTTTCTTGTTCTTCCTATTCACTTGTTGCATACCTTCATGTCTAAATAATTTCAAATACGTTATTTGTTATCCTTCTATCCTGTAATATTTTCTTGATATTTTATCCATCATGGATTCATTGGAAAGACTTCCCTTTATACCTACAAAATCAGACTGTATCATAACATTAGTATCCAAAAATTTCCTTTTAAATGGACTTCACATCATTCTTCTTCACTTCTCTTTGTGGTTATTCCTCATCTTCATTGGACCACTCATGCTCTGTCTCATCTCTACAAGATTCTTCATATGATTCACTCATGAAGCTTAGTTCTTCATGTGCATCCATCATCTTATCCTGTGTGCTTTCAAATTATTCATACCCTTTACCAACTAGCATTTCCCTTACTATTGTTAGCTCTTTCTCAAGGAGTTCAATCTGTCTCCCTATTTCAGATATCTCTCTTTCTTTCTTCTTTTCTTTTCTATTCTTTTCTTTTGCTACTCTCATCCTTTTCATTCCTTTCACCAAAACAATTACCTGTATCCATGTTATATCTTCCATGGTCCCTCTCTCTTATCCAAGTATCTATCACCTTGGATTGTATACTTATTTCTTCTTCTTATCTAAGATTATTCTTGGATACTTTTGGATACTTCTTCCTCTTTCTAAAAAATTTTCACTATGTAAGATCTAGTGGCATCAGGCCAACGTTCTTTGGTTTACTCTTCTTTTTCTCTGATAGTTGTCTCCTTCTTAGGATTCTTAGCCACACATCTCTTCTTCCTTCTTGACTATTCGAGTTTATCTTCCTTCAACTAAATTTGAAATCACTTTTCATTCAATTATTAGTACAATAAAATAAAATTGACATTCATAAAAGAATCTATATTCTCATTAGCTAATCAATCAGATACCTTCTCTGATACCAAAAATGATATACCATCTTAGCTCAGTTATCCTTCATAAGAAAATCATGTCTAATACTCAATATGAAACCCATAGGTCTCTATTCATGTATGCGTGTTTAAGATTTCATGGTGTATGTTTTTGGCTATACTATCAAGCCTTCGTATTTCCAAATGATTTAATCTCATATATCTATAACCAAACAAGTTTATACCTCCTATATCATGCATGAACCATCATAATGCAGCAACATTTCTACATATCAAACCTCAGTCCATAGTACCATGTGATCAAGAGCCTTGTGGGATTTATATCTTGAAGGATCAATTGGGATTTTACATTGGTATCCTCCTTTCAAAGAACAAGTATATCTAATAAAAATTATAACTATAATCCACATTATCCATACCATTTTCCTTATTTTTGGCATGAGAATTTATCAACCATTACATTAATTATCTTATTTTGTTCATTGTCCTACTCCTACAGGACTAGTAAAATTTTGTCATTAATATCTCAAAGAATATTCAATTTCAACACAAATCATTCAAAAAAATTCCCCAAAAATGGCTCATGACCTTTCATATAATTTTTTTTGTCCTAACTCTAAAAAACATGTGAGTTATGCTTCTACTTCTAGGTGGACATTTTGTCAAATAATTTGTGTGCATTCACAGATTCGGTTGGAGAACACTTCACAAATTCAAGTATGCTCTAACTTATGCCACACTATTAAAACCCAATTTTGAGACTATTATTATTCTCCTCCTGTCGAAATTTCATGTTATTTTTAGTTGAATTGAGAAAGTTCTGATGACTTTCCTGAAACAGATCATCATACTTCCACACACAATCTTTGTAGGACCTGGTAAGAAAAGATAATAATTCCACCACTGAAATTTAAAGTTTATTCTTAGTAGGTTAAGGACTCCCTTAAGATTATATATACCAAATTTTAGACCACAATTCACCCATTTAGTGCTCCAAAACTAAAAAACCTTCTTGATTCTGACTGTAGCTCATTGTGGAGCTTGAGAAAGCCATATTTACTCGAACTTTCTTTCTACTTTGTTTCAATGCTCCAAATTTGGTCTATAGACTTGTAGTAACCTTGACTTCATAATAATTTTACCAATAGAGGATGATTATTTACAATTTACTATTGTCATGTACAGTTCCAAATGCACAGTCAAGGGATGCAACAAATCATTAACAACTAAAGACAATATAATTCCTCTTGCTACAGTGATCAATATACCATCAGTCATGCAAGGTAAATTCTCTTCATAAAAGTTTATTCACAGTCTTCAAGTCAATATACCAGATAATAGTCTAATTGAATTAGCAAAACTTGGGTTTGATCTTTCCATAACACTTACAAAACATCATTAGTTAGTGAGTCATATTGAATAAGTCTTACAATGCAAAAGAGAGTAATTGACATTACCATAACTTGAGACTTCCTCCTTGGAAACTATGATATATACACCAAAATGAAACATAATTATTCTCCTTAATACTGTGTTTCTTCCTATATGAATGTTAACATTCTTTCATACTACATTTCTTTCTTTTTCTATGAGGAATCTCTCCTTTCCACATCTCCATGTAGGAATATCTTTCTCTCTCCTCTAGAATAGTTTGAATTAACTATGATAGTCCTTATCTAGAGCTAGAATTCCTATCTTTTTTAGAGATATTCTCAATCATATTTCAAGGATTTTTTTGAGTGATATTATCAATTATGACCTTTAATAGTTCAATATTGATAATCACAACATCTTAAGCTATGCTTGCACTCCTCCCACGTAGATTCTTGGAGCTATGGCACCTAATTTTCCTATTTCTAATTTTACACTTGTAGAGAGAGTTTACATCATAGATTCAAATATCAACCCTTAGAACTTGGAGGGAAAACTCATACAAATCCTAATACATGTTCAATGCCTTTCAAAGGCTTATTCAAATTTTATTGTTCTTCATAGGTACTATGATGATGCTCTTACATCAACTATATAGGCTAGGGTCGACTTAAGAAACATCATAAATCATCATAGAAAATATCTAAAAGGGCATACCATACCTGGAATATCCAATAAAACATCCTTTCATGCTTCCATGAGATTATATAGCTCCAAAAATCAATCTTATACCACCTAGTAGCCATACTTGATCCAAATGAGCACCTAAAACATAGTCATCCACCTGTATCTACACCCTAAAACTCTTATGAGTGCCCAAGAACTCTCTAAAAATTATCTCTATCATACCAACATGCTTCTCAAGACACCAAGAAGCCCAAACGTCCATGCACTATCACCTAGACTAGCTAGGTCATTTGATTAGGCTTGTAAGAACCAACAATTCTCACTGAATAAACATATGCAACAAAGAACATACTTGAATCTCCATTTCATCATCAATGTGAACATCATCTTAATCTAATCCATTATCCACTTTTTCATTAATGTGGTTTTTCATCAATGACAACACCTAAACCAAAACATGACAACAATCTTCCATTTGTCATTGATGGAAAACTACCTAAACTCCCCCTTATTACATTAATGACAAAGGCATACATGTACCAACATGTTCTTCACCTCTTGGTTAGAAACATCTACCAAATTCTTCATTATATCTCACAAACAAGCCATATCTCTCAATAATATGAATTTTGACCAACTTTCAAGAATGAGAACACTATAATCCCCTGGTCAAAAAATATACAACACATAATCATGCCAAAAATGATGATATAGTACTAGAATACATATATCTTACCTATTTCATGAATTCAATTACCTCATAGTCTCTAAATTAGGACTCAAAAGCATGTCCTTGACACATAATACCACGTTTTGACCATCTTCAACTTCTAATGCTACTGTAGCAGACCTTCAACTATGTTTATACCTCATTTTTGAAACAAAAAAACCTAAATTATAAGTTTAGACCATCATCTCTCACCTGTTCATTCCTTGAGAAAGAATCAACTTGTCAAGATATATGCTTCTTTTGTCATCATATTACCTTTAGAGTAGAGATCCCTCATTAGATTTTTCAATTTCATTTAATCAAAATTTGACATGCACAAGGAGAATTCATACCTCATGGAGTAACCCCTCACTACTACCCCTGGAATCATGACATCATTCTCTAAGAGAAAACACAAAAACTTACCATCTTACCTTGGTATTTTGTCAAGAAACTAACTTATCCACTTTGACATATCCCTAAAGTTCCTTTTGAGTGTTTGACAGTCATATTAGAATGAGACAATGTATTCATGAAACAAAAATTTCTTTTCGTTGGAGAAGGCACCTAAATCATATCTCATATGCATAGAAATCATCAATGCCACCTTCGAGAAGCACAAACTTATGCTCCCCTGTTAGATTTTTACCATACACACATTACACACATGTAGATGCCTCTTTTAACACCATTTATACAATAATTATCATCAAAACATCAACCCTTATTCATATCTAGGTTCAAATTTGTCTAAAGTCATACCTTTATAGCACATGAACCACTTTGCACATATTTTTAAAGAAAATATTTTTTCTCCCCTGCCCATGCGAGTCATAATCATACCTTTTGGTTACAAATTTTGTCTAAGAGAATCACTTATAGTCATCCAACATTTCAACTTACCTTTCTTAGCAACCACCCCAAGGTCTTCATAGCTTATATATCACTTCGCTATTGTTAATATATCTATAACTTATAGGAAACACTTCATATACATGATCAAGGTCAAAAATACTTACTTAAGCTCAATGATCTTCATCATACCTATAGATGTTAATGAAAAATATTTGTTTTTCATCACATAGTCACCAATCACCATCTTCATAAACCAAGCTAACTAGATACCTCAATAGATTTTTCTGAGGGAGAATACACTATATTGGTCACATGAATATGTCATATATGGACTTAACACACACCACATACCTATGAACACATCATACTCTACCCTGCACACATACACTGTATCTATACCAAGTCATCTTGCACATGGATTAACAAATGAACCAACAAGACTTACCGAAACTAAGATCAATTTATTTTCTCATCTTCAAGACCCATGAAATATTCACACTTGTTTATACCAATTTACTTTGAGTCCCCAACTAATTAATAAATTTGCAAGACTATTCTCACACATGTAGATGTTCAACATAGACCACTGAGATAAAATGTTTACCCTAAAACCTTCTATACTCCTTCACTGAGACACCAAACCATAAACAACATTTATTTTTAGAGGATAAAAATCTTTTTTAAGCTTCCACACTCTCAAGAAGTTCATAGTATCCTTCATAATAGCAAGTAACCACTTACAGGCCTATGAGCATTCATCCAACTTTAAAAACTATACATGATGCCCTAAAGATGAAAACACCATAGATCTCTAACCTTACACAAATTAAAATATTCATACAAAGATAGGATAACCTTATTCATGCATTATAAGCTTTGATAATCGTTAAATCTCACTACACCACCTTTTCATCATCAATATGTGCACACATAATGAACTAGCCCTAAGAAAATGGAGAATCACAATTATCTTTTGATACAAAAACTTTTATAATGAAATATCACCTATTATAGATACCCAATTGGCCATAATACCACCTCCATGAACCTTGAATCATGCTCCTAAAGAAAACTTACCCAGTTAGAAATTTCATCTTTTGGCAATTAGGTCTCTTACACCCTTCACTGTCAAAACACTGTACTGTCAAGAACCTTAGAATATTTTTACTTTTTTATAATATAAAATCATTTGAATCATGAATTCCACATAGTCTAGATGATTTTTACAAATTTTTAGCTTTTAAATCCACCATTTGTACCTTCAAATTCAACATTCCTTTCATACCGCTCCTTATGAACACACAACTAGTCAATGACAAAGAAACTTCAAAATTGTACAAATTTTTCTATCTAGATCCCTAGCTTGACCATCGCCACTGTAATAAAACCACCCAAAGTCCTAAGCACATTTTGACCTGATTTGAAATCTTGAACATCATTTACTTACCTTAATCCACCTTGACTTGACCATAGCATTGCCACATACCACTTTTAGAGTAATGGTTTGATCAAGTCATCATTTTGATGACATGTTCCATCTTCATACATTCTAAGTGATGCATATACCCCCTTTTACAATATTCACAGAAGACACATAAACACACAAACTACTATATAGACAACTCATGATGTCCACAAATAGACTTCCCAAAGAGAATGTATCTGCTGAGACTCTTGATCACATTCAACAACCTTCTGAAGAAATTTCACAACTTCAGACATATCATACGCCCTCAGACATACTTGATTAAAGAACTTGAATCTTATAATAAAACTCATGACACACCATTTGACTCAGAACTTAATCCTTGAGATATCACAGACCTTCAACCTTGACAACTATACTAGTCACAAATTCTAACAATCAATGAGACACTTCATATGGATGACATAACATAATAAACCTTAGTTGGGACACCAAAATGACTCATACACTAACTGAGTCAACCTAGACATACAACTTCACCATGATAATGTAAACTCAAACTTCAACAACACATACATACACACAAAAAGACCACAAGATAGAGATCATGACATTCACTACATGAAAAACCATATTGAACCATAAGAATATGCTTATGGACATGAAATGACATACTTTAACATCATGAAGGAGACATACACAGATCAAAGAAGATTCCACTCACTCCAATTCTTCATATGAACTAATATACCTATAAGAAGCATAGTAGAGGCATGTGAATACCATGAAGACATAAGATAGGTCTCAAAGAGGTCCCAAGTGCTCTTAGACACCTAGATAAATCCTCCTTACTTTTTTTTCTGATCTAAACATTGAATTATGCCTTTCCTTCCATCAAATTCTACTCTTTATGAGACACCATTTTCCCTCCTAGGCTCCTAAGTCCTTCTTAGTCTATTATCATGCATTCTTTACCTTTGAAAAATACTTCCTTTCATTTTAGGACCTTGATGATGAGATTCATTACAATCCTCATCATTTAATATCAAATAATGACAAAACCAGATGGTGTCCAAGGATATCTACAAAAGGGGCTAAAGGAAACTAGATGCTTACAATTCTTTTCTCTAGAATTGAAAATTCGTGAAAGAAAATTTAATAACTGAAAATGAATCTAATATAACAAACTGAAATAAATTACTAAAAGACAATTTAATCGAACAAACTCAAATCAATAACAGAAAAAATGATCTATCAAAACAAAATGAATAACTAAAAATAGATAAATGAGAGTAAACAAATAAATGTGAACCTTCACAAACAAAGTAAAATAAAACAAACAATGTAGATTTAAACAAACAAATAAAAATAAAAAAGATCTATTCTAAACCAGAAATAAATCATCCTCCTCCTTGGGTAAGAGTGTGCGGTTACTCTTCCCTCATATTTGAGTTAGAAAAACTAAAAAAAAGTTGTTGCCAAAATACTAAAACTGTGGATTTTATTAATAAAAAATGATGTTACAAAAATCATCCACCTCATCCCCCATGTTACATTGAGTTCCTTGGAGAGGTATTTATAACAAATCCCTTGGCCAACACTCCAAGATTAAAGAGCTACCTACTTATAGTCTTGGGCAATACTTGACTAGATATTCCACTTTACAATGAGATAAATGTGGAAGGAATTTTATTCAAGCACTACAACTTCGTATTTAAATAATTTTGCTTCCTCTTGTCAAGGAGAAAAATATGGAAGAGATCTAATCAAACACTATAACTCTAGATTGTACTACTTATTCTTTCACTTGACAAGGAGACAAATATAGAAGACATCTAATCAAACACTACAACTTTAGATTGAACTACCTCTTCCTATTGAACTTGATTACTTCTTCCATATGACAAGGAGATAAACGTCAAAGATAATTAATAAAATATTAAAATTCTATATTGAACCATCTCTTCCACATGCATTTAACTATTTATTTTAATTTGCCAAGTTTACTTTTGCATGATTGAATTTCTCAACATGACAGTTGTCCCACCATATTCTCATCCCTAATTTTTTTATCATTACTATGAATTCATTTGGAAAAATATATTCAAATCTTTTCTGGGTTTAGTGGTCCTTGTTGTAATATTTCCGAAACATCTTGAATTTCTCATTTTTGTTGAGAAATGAGGGAGAAATCATAGTTTTACGGAACCTATGTTTTTTATCTTATTTACTTTTCTCCAACCCTATTCCACTGAAACTTAAATTAAATATATCTCCTCAATTATTGTATGTTGTGTAAAAAAGGGGAGAGATTTTTCCTTCTAAAAATAAGAGGAACAAAAACCTCTCTCATATTCTCATTTGGAGATCTTCAACTTTGCTTAGAGTGAATCTAATGTTGCATGTGTGAGTCATGCACTTGAAAACCTACTACTTCAAATGATGATATCTTCAAAATATATTATATATATGTAAAAACGGAGAGACATTTTTCCTCCTAGAAATAAGAGGAACAAAAACCTCTCTCATATTCCCATTTGGAGTTCTAAAATTTTAGTTAGAGTGATTCTTCTACTAGTTCTGCTAGTACTGCGCTTGAAAACCTACTTCTTCAAATGATGATATCTTCAAAACTATTATTTTTGTGTAAAAATGGAGAGAGGTTTTTCCTCCTAGTAATAAGAGGAACAAAAACCTCTCTCGATATTATAATTTGGAGTTCTTAAATTTTATTTATATAAAATTATGTGATTATTCTGTGATATCTTATATTAATGCAAATCATAGTCCTATGTCAAGGCGGGTCCTGCGCCAGTGCATTAATTAGTCCTACACCGATGTGCTAATTGAGTCTTGTGCACCAGTGCGCTAATTTAGTCCTATACCCGAGTCTTGCACTCTTTACTTTATGAATGTTGTAATCTTTGTGAGCCATGTGCTCTTAGCTATGTGAGTATTACACTTGTTGTAATACATTCAAGAGATCAAATGACTTGCTCATACACAATACTACATTCCAACTTACAAGAAATATTAGGAAATGAAAACATTCAGATTGTAATGGAATTTTCAAAAGATAGATCAAATATATTTTACATTTAATCTTAAATAAGCTATATAGTTCTTAAGACTACATCTAAATCCACTTTATAAGAGAAAGAATAATGTTATTTGGTACAATGGATGAGACTTAATTTGGTCTCATCACTCCCCCACACTTAACTTCATGCATGTCCTCATGTATGTTTGATTTCAATTCACATTTTGATCTTGAGTCATCTTTTTCTTCTTCTCTTTTTGTACAAGACTGATCATTTTTTTCTTTATAAAATCAATATTTTTCTTTTCTTTCCTTTATCAAAATCAACATATATATCAACTCTTCTCTTATGTAGTTTTCAAAATATCTTTGGAAGGCTTGTATCTTCTTCTCCCCCACACTTGGCTTCTTGTGTGGCCTCTTTTTTTCTTCCTTCTTTGTTTATTTTTTTTCAAAAGAAGTCATTTTTTTTTTCTACCCCTTTTTTTTCAACACCCAAGTGTCGTATCTTCTACTACAAGCCTTATTAGAAAATAAATATTTGTATTTTGTATATGTTCTAGGAAGTGGACTTATCTGTAATCAAAACAACTAATAACATTATTTAAGAATAAAATGATAGAAGATACCTGGACCATATCTTAAATTTATCCATTCTTTCTTCTTGTTGCACAACTTTCATTTTTGTAATGTTAGAGAAAACAGTAAAGTCAACTCCTTTTCTTGCAACACCATTTTTTATCTTCAAAGGACTCCAATTTTACATCTTTGAACAAATAACAAATCAGCTTCAAAGGACTCGAACTCTACAGATCTAAAGAACTATCAAATCAGCTTCAAAGGACCCAAACTTTGTAGATCTAAATCACCTTCAAAAGACTCCAACTTTACAAATCTGAAGAAATAATAAATCATCTTCAAAAGACTCCAACCTTGCAAATTTGAAAGAAATTAACAAATTGTTTTGAAGATATTTTATTGCAGTTGGGAAAAGAAGCCATTTTCTAGTTTTCAACTTTCCATTTTTTTTTGGAAAAGAGCCACCATTTTACTGGTTTTCAACTATTTCTTTTTTTTTGGAAAAGAGCCATCATTTGCTGGTTTTCAACTCTTTCCTCTTTTTAATTCTTTTTTTTAAGAAAAGAGCCACCATTTTATGGTTTTCAACTCTTTCCTTTCTCTTTTGCACTCCTTGATCAACCATGTAGTTGTTTATATCTGCATCCTTAGCTACATGTGAACCCATCCGTTGTTGAGATCTCTTTGTTCTACAAAAACTTTTACTTCTACAAATTTTTTTTTCTTTGGTAGCTAGAGTTAAAAGAAAAGTGGTACTTGCATGTTGACAAAAAAATTACATGAGTTAAAATCAATGCATGCAATCCATTTTAATTTAACAAAATCATTCAATATGATATCTTCTTTTTCATCTCTGTAACAAAAAACTTGGTAATCATTTTTCTTCCTCTGTATAGCTCTTTCAATCATAGATCTGAGGCTTGTTGTCTCTTGGTATACAACAACTAGGTATTTATGTTTATTCAACCCTGCATTACCATGAATGAGAATATCTTCCCCTGTAATATTTATATCCTGCACATAAAGGCTTATTTGTGGGGGATTTGTTTTTGGTCATTATTCCATTAATCTCTAATTCTATGGAAATAAATAAACTTCTAATCTAAGCTAAGGATTTGTAAGAGATTCATGTTCCATTCACTCAAATAGCTCAAAAGTTACCTGCTGTCACTACAGATACTTTTTATATCATCTGAAGGAATGAAAACTTATAGAATTTCTCTCACTAAGCCCAAGCATTTAACTAAGAAAATAGAAAAATTAAAACTAATGTCTAAAAGGACTACTAAATCAATATCTCCTCTAAGTTAAAATTTTGTAAGAATTTTTTGTTCCACATACTCCAAAGTACAAAAATAATCTTGTTGTCACTACAAGGTGTTTAAAAGAGTTATGGAAAAATATTTCTAAATGGAAACTTATGAAATTCTTCTCACTAATCTTAACTTAGCAACTTACCCCTAATGACACCTGTCCCCAACAACGACACCAAAAATGATGAGGTTCATTACAGTCCTCACTCATTTAATTACAAAGAATGTCAAAACTAGGTGGTGTCCAAGGCTATCTGCAAAAGGGGCTAAAGGAAAATAATGATGTTACAATTCTTTAATCTAAAATTAAAATGCATGAAAAAAAATTTAATAACTGAAAATGAATCTAATTTAACAAACTGAAATAAATGAATAGAAAAAATCAAGCAAAATCAAATCTAACAGAAAAAAAATATGAATAATGAAAACTAAAAAAATAAATGATAGTAAAATAAATAAAAGTGAAGCTTCACAAACAAAGTAAAAGAAAAAAACAATGTAGATTTAAACAAAAAAAGAAAAAACAATAAAGATCTATTCTAAAAAAAAATAAATCATCCTCCTCCTTGGGTAAGAGTGGGCCCTTGCTCTTCCCTCATATTTGGGTTACCAAAACTAAAAATAAGCTGTTGCCAAAATACTAAAATTGTGGATTTTATTAATTAGAAATGATGTTACAAAAATCATCCATTTCATACCACTATTACATTGAGTGCCTTGGAGAGATATTTATAACTCATCCCTTGGCCAATACTCCAAGATTATATAACTACCTACTTATAATCATTGGGAAAGACTTGACTACATCTTCCACTTTACAATGAGATAAATGTGGAAGGAATTTTATTCAAACACTACAAATTCATATTTAACTACTTCTTCTTCCTCTTGACAAGGAGACAAATATGGAAGAGATCTATTCAACTACTTATTTTTTCTTAACAAAGAGACAAATATTTTGGATATATAATCTAGACTTATACTACTTATTCTTCCACTTGACAAGGAGACAAATATGGAAGAGATCTAATCAAACACTACAACTCTAGATTGAACTACCTCTTCCTCTTGCACTTGACTACTTCTTCCATATGACAAGGAGATAAACGTGGAAGACAATTAATAAAATATTAAAATTCTAGATTGAACCATATCTTCCATGCACTTAACTATTTATTTTCATTTGATAAGTTTTCTCTTGCATGATTGAATATTTCAACATGACAGTTGTCCTGCCATATTCTCATCCCTGATTTTCTGATCATTACTGTGAATTCATTTGGAAGAATATCTTCAAAAACCTTTTATGGGTTTGGTTATCCTTGTTGTAATATTTCTAAAACATTTTGAATTTCTTATTTTTGTTGAGAAATGAGGGAGAAATTGCAGTTTTACTAAACCTGTGTTTTTTAATCTTATTTACTTTTCTCCAACCTTATTCTACTGAAACTTAAAATAAACATATCTCCTCAATTATTTTGTTGTGTAAAAAAGGAGAGAGGTTTTTCCTCCTAACAATAATGAGGAACAAAAACCTCTCTCAGATTCTCATTTGGATATCTTCAACTTTGGCTAGAGTGAATCTAATGTTGCATGTGTGAGTCATGCACTTGAAAACTTGTTGCTTCAAATGATGATATCTTTAAAACTATTATTGTTGTGTAAAAACAGAGAGAGGTTTTTCCTCCTATAAATAATAGGAACAAAAAAATCTCTCACATTCCCATTTGGAGTTCTGTAATTTTAGTTAGAGTGATTCTTTTGCTGGTTCTACTAGTATTGTGCTTGAAAACATGTTGCTTCAAATGATGATATCTCTGAAACTATTATTACTATGTAAAAATGGAGAGATGTTTTTCCTCCTAGCCATAAGAGGAACAAAAACCTCTCTCAGATTATCATTTGGAGTTGTGAAATTTTATTTATAGCAATATCTATGTTGATTCCACGAGTCCTATATTAATGCAAAGGCAAGTCCTGCACTAAGGCAGAGTCATGTGCTAAGGCGAGTCATGCATTGGTGCACTAATTAAGTCTTGTACCAATGCACAAATTGATTCCTATGGCTGAGTCCTACACTCTTTGTATTGTGAATCTTGTGCTCTTTGCTTTATGAATTCTGCAATCTTTGTGAGTCATGTTCTCTTAGTTATGTGAGTATTACACTTTTTATAATACATTCAAGAGATCAAATGACCTGCCCATGTACAAAATACTACATTCCAACTTACAAGAAATATTAGGAAATGAAAACATTCATATTGTAATGGACATTTTCAAAGATATATCAAATATATTCTACATTTAATCTTAAATAAACTATATAGTTCTTAAGACTACATCTAAATCCACTTTATAAGAGAAACAATAATGTTATTTGGTGCAATGGATGAGACTTAATTTTGTCTCATCACTTGATTTCTCTAATTTTTCCTTGAGAACTCATAGTTACAATATCTTACAACATACCTAGCCTCATTACAACTAAAGCACACCACTAAGTTCTTTCCTTTGTGGTTTTCAATTTATGTAGGTGGATCATTCAAGAAAAAAATCTAGCAACATGACCTTTTTCATTAGAATTTTAGCATACCACACTCTTAGCATATTCATTCATATTGTCTCTCCACGGGTGAGTATGTCTAAAATACCTTCTACACTCTTTTTCCCTATGAACAAATCTATTACATGTATAATAATAACCAATGAAATTTATTTTATACCACGAGACATTATGTTTCTTAATGGGCTTAGTATTCTCAATGCTCTTGATGAGAACATTCTTCTTTTCTTCATTGATGATGGGTTCACCTACTTCCTTTCTTGAAATCAGGTTCTCTTACTTCATTTCCTTTCCTTTGGAGCATTCTTTGAATCCCAAACCTGCTCTATCACTTTCTGATCTTTGTTTTCTAAGAAGATCATTTAGATCATTGATGCTTTTCTCAAACTTCTGAAAAGACATAGTATTCTTGCCAACCTTTAGTAGCTCATCCCTTAGGAACTCTATATCATCTTTGAATTTTGAGAACAAACTTTCTTTATCTTAAAAAATTAAGACAAGATACTTTACCTTCTCTTCTAACAATTTGATTGACTCATTTTTCTTACTTAATTCAAACTTGTACTCTTATTCTAGCTTATAAATCTTGTTTTCATACTTTTTGACCTAAAGACTCGGCTTCTTGATATCTTTCTCAGCATGCTTTAACTCTCTTTGGATTCCCTCAAGATCATCTTTGAAATCCTCTTCATCTTCATCATAATAGCTACAATAACCTGATATAAAATCTCCTAATAATAAGAGGCATCACTAAAAGACCTTGCTGCATCATTGGTCATGAACAGAACCTCATTTATTACATCCTTGTTATATGATTCAGATTCAAAATCTAAAACACCACTACTAGAATCATACAATTCATATTCTTCCTTTGTATAAAAACTTATTTTCCCCTTCTTCTTCTAGTCAAACTTCTTACAGTTCTTTTTATCTTTACTAAACTTGTGATTTTTCTTGCTATGATCAGCCTCATGATCTTCATCATCTTCCTTTTCATTCTTATGAGGACACTTAGCATAAAAGTCACCTACTTCATAACAATTAAAACACTTAAATGGAATTTTACCTCTGTACTTACCAGATCCATCATTTAATCTTCTATCCACCATAGAAAAGAGCTCCTCCTTTTCATTTTTAGGGGTAACATCATCATCTTTCACCTTCTTTCATTTGGCATTAATTTCATATTTTAAAGTAACCTCTCTCTTGGCTAGTTTGGAATCACTTATCCTCATTTCGTATGCAGTCAAGGTCCCCAGTAATTCACCCATATTCAAAGTAGTATTATCATTTGCCTCTTCAATATCAGATAATTTAGAATCAAACCTAGGAGTTAGGGATCCCAAAACCTTTTGGACAACATCTTCTTATTTCACATCTTCTCCTAACCCTTTCAAGCTATTGAAAAACCTTTTCAACTCTAAGTAGATATGTAGAAATGGACTCATCATCATTCATCTTAATACTCTCAAACTAATTTATAAAGGTTTGAAGCTTAGAAATAAGTACCTTTGAGTCACCTTCATATAAAAAAATGTAATTTATCTCATTCTTCTTTTGTTGACTTGTAATGCATTACTTTTCCCAACTTTGGATCTCCAAGACCATGTATGATAGCACTAAAATCCCTTGAATTGTCATCACATGAATTATTACCTACAACACTAGTAGGTGGAGTAAGTAGGAGTAGAGTAAAAATTTGTTCCAAACATCAAACCATAGAGATATGATATAATTATTCATCTTCAGACTCCAATTTTTTTTAGTTTTTTCCATCAAACAATGGTTCCATGCTAGTAGAGAAACCACTCTCTGACTCATCATTTTTTTACTTTAAGGAATTTCTTTCAAGTGATAAAACTTCTCCAAAAGGACCTACTTTGATACCAAATTTTGGAAGTAAAAATGGACTGAGAGGCTGGGGGGTTAATTAGTTCTTACAAAATTAATTTAATTTCAAATTCCTCACTTAATTCACAAACCACTTATTCAACCATTAATGTGTGCACACTATTAAATACCATATATGCAATAAACCATGAACAAGAAGATCAACACCATAACACAAAATATTTTTGGGAAACCCTAAAGGAGAAGAAAACCCACCGAAACAAAAAATTTATATTGATATGTTTCAAATTTATTGAGGCACCAACCCCTAGTTTAGTAGAGCTACAACCATAAAATGAGAACCAACCCCTTGTTTTGTGAAGCATCAACTCCACAAGGAGGATACAACAACCCAAGATGATAAAGAAAAAAAATAAACCACCTTATGAAAAATATATATTATTTTTTTACTTCTAGAACTGATTTGAGATCACAAATTTAGCTCACACTCCTTCTAACTCTTGTTGAAACCCTAGGTCTTCAAAGTTGCCTGCTTCTTCACTTTCTTCACTCTTCAAAGCATAAAACCATTGCACACATGTTATGAAATTATTGAACCTATCACAAATTTTATCATCTCTCAAAACATTCCTATGTACCTGTAAAATTTCTCACACTTAGGTCACACTTTTTGCACACACTTAAATAGTTCACAAAAGCACCCAAAACTTCACTTTTATAATCTCTCCTTTATTTAAATTCATACTAGGTCAGTTTCCCTCCTTTAGCTCAACCATACCAACTTAAAAACATCCCATATGAATCAACACAATAGTCACATATGACCCATGTAGGTCATCCAAGCCAAAAACCACTCACCATGCACCAAAAATCCTCAAATCCCATCACTAGGATGAGAAAAATCCTCTCATTCCAAAATTATTTTTAGTAAATATATAAAAATCACTAAAAATGAGTAATATGAAAAATAAAAATCATATATGTATGAAATTTAGTTGAAAAAAATTATATTATTTTCATTAAATGGACCCACTGGCTCATTCCTTTCACAAAACAATTGTTTCCAACAACCTAATTTTATATTTGGGTCTCAAAAACAACCAATAGCTCCTAAAATATGGAATGTGACCACTAAATAGAAATACCAGAACCTTTATAATAGTCCTAAGAAATTTAGAGCTCATGAAACAATCACATGTTTAAAACAAAACAAGTTGCCCAAAAACCAATTTTACAAATGTAACTCATTTACACCCTTTCTTAAACTTTCAAGACCTAAAAATGGATTAAATGGATTAAAAATGCATTTTTATTCACTTTCTAGGTAATATAAAACATCAAATAATCCATTTTATGCTCCACTCAACTCATTCTTTCATAAAAACAATTCTTTTCCTAAAAGGAAAGAAACCTTCTTACTTAAAAAATGACCTGGAAATATCAACAAATAAATTTATAATGAGACAAAAATTATACCATTGGAAATATATATGAATTAAATTTCCAGACATATTGGAACGCCTTCCAACTCTAAGTGGAATGCCTTCAACCAATCTCATCTCTACAAACTGCCTGAAACTGCCCCAAAACTACCCTTTGACTACTCAACATAAATGAAGAATAATTCACCATTTAACTACATCACCATGACCTAAAAACATCATGTAAAATGCTAAAAAAATCACATAATCACCATAATGATCATTTAGTTAACAACTCCTTTGGAAAAACTTCTCCCAAACTGAACTTCTTCAAAAAATGACCTATTTGAGTGATGTCCACTCATCACCACAACCTATACCATACCTTTTTAGAAACCTAGATGAGTCCTCTACACCATTAAATAATCATCCAAGAACTATAAATCAATTATTTCCACTTAGAAGAATTTTGTCTCCGACCACTTTTGAGCTATGGTTTCAAACACACACAAAATTGTTTACCTTCTTAACATTCATTCATAAAAAGATGACAATGAAATGACCTCATTATTTTTGTGAAAACTTCTAGACTCAATGTAGAAACATAAATAAAATCCAATTTCCCATGTAAAGCACAAAATTCAAGGTGAGCATCAAAAAATGTAATTTGAGCCAGAAACGACCTTCATCTTGTCCCTGTTTCACCAAAAACATCATATCTTACAAAATTCACATCATGGAAACCTAATTTTTTTCCCATAGCACCATAACACACTCTATGTACATATCCAATCATCATCATGCCACAAATCTCTCCAGAAACTTAGACTTACTTAGCTATTCCTTAGGGTTTTGTAATGTCTCGGCTAGGGTCAACTGAAATAACATCATAACTCATTCTAAAAACTATCCTAAAAGACCTAACATACATGTAATATCCTGTAAAAAATTATTTCATGATTCCATGAGATTATATAGCTCCACAACTTAATCTCATACCTCCTAGTAGCCATACTTAATCCAAATGAACACATGAAACTTAGTCATCCACTTCTATTTGTACCCTAAAACTCATGTGAGTGCCCAAGAACTCTAAAAACATGCTCTCTATCATGCCAAAATCATTCTAAAGAAACCAAAAATCTCAAACCTCCATGCACTATAACCTAACATAGCTAGGTCACATGAGTAGGCTTGCAAGAACAATCAATTCTCACTGAAACAACATATGAAACCAAGAACATACCTGAATCTCCATGTCATCATCGCTATGAGCATCATATGACTCCAATCCATCACCCATTTTTTCATTAATGTGGTTTTACATCAATGAAAACACCTACACCACAACATGCCAACACCCTCCTTGCTCAACTTACTCACATGAAGAAAGACCTGCAAGATTCCATGAGATACTTCATGGTAAAATTAAACAAGATGATAAAAAATATTCCTATTGTTTCCATTCATACTATAACTAATCTTAATATGTTATTCATGAATGATTAGTTTCCTTAAGTGAGTTTCTTTCTATGAAGAGTGTAACCATGAGATTTAGACAACCCTTAAGACATTACTATTTAGTGGATGATGACCTCATCTTGTCAAGAAAGATAATTAATCCTTCAATGAAGAATAAGGTCCAAGGTTCCAAAGATGAGAGGGTTGACCAATTGTTGTAAAAAAGTTCCAATGACTTAAAAATGTTGAATAAATAATTTTTCAATGAGTACCTCATCAAAATTGGAATAGGAACCAGATTGTAGGAGAACCCCGAATGGTTACCTTGGAGGCTTCATCGATCAATGAAATACATGATATCAATGAAGAATAATTTTTTGAATAAGAATTTGAAAATGAAGGATAAGAATAATGTTCTTGGATTATATTTTTTAAATGCATGCTTGATGAATATTTTAAGAATCCATAGAAAGATACTCTTATGCGGTGTTCACTTAATCATAAAAGGAGAAAGAAGGCTCTTCTTCTAGCACCCAAGATAAGTAATTAAGTCCTAAAATGGAGACCCCACAAAAAACAATAATGAAAGGATGAGCATAAAAGTCAATTTTTGAGAGTTCAAGCGAGACTAAGAATGAAACTACTTCAACCATGAATCCTTCTTCCTCCTACATTAAGTATCCTTCAAATTCCTTAGAAACTACTTTGAAATAAGATCTCTTTGTAAAAATAATGAGGTCATTTGATCATCATGTTTTTATGAGTAAATGTTAAGAAGATAAAGTGGTTTAAAACCCTAGTTAAACCCTCATAGCAGAGAGAATTGAAATATTTTCATTGTATGGTCTTCAAATTGTCTTGGAAAGAAAAATTTATGCATTAGGGTTTAAGAGGAAGAGAGAAAAAACCTAATTTTGTAGTTTCATGGTTGAAATGGAGGTTCTAAGATGAAAACCAATTTTTCCCAAAATCCTTGGGAGTTTCTATAAATTTCCATGAAAATTTTTAGGTAGGTACAATGGATAAAATGGAAGTTAAAGGTCCTCAAAATAAACCTACTAATTTTTACCTTAAGGGATAAAATGCTAGCCTTGTGATATGAAGTGATTTTGATCATTTTTCTTGTTCGAGCTGATGTTTTTGGCCATGGAAGCACTTGGTAACCTGATATTGTGTGTTTGAGGTTCTGTAATGATATGATGATGTGGTTTCATGTTGAAACCCTCGTGGCCTGATAATCCCTAGTTGGCTTACTCAAGAAGGTGAATGAAACAAGTGCTCTTGGTTATATTTATCCTCATGAGATACAGATGTTAGTGTTTGAATATTATGTTCATATATTCCTTTTCATTTTCCATAACTTGGTTAATCTTAGAGGTTTTTTTGGAGGTGTTTGTGCATGTTTCTCTTAAGTCCTTGGAGCTTGAATGAGATGTTCTGGATATTGGTCTATTTAGAAGCCTTATGTCATGATTTTAAGATTCTAATCAATTGAATAAGATATTAAAATTCATTTTATTTCCATTGATATGTGTTTTTTGTCTTAGTGAGGTGTTTTGGTATGTGAACTAGCTTAGTTTTGAAGACCTAGTTTTGGGGTCTTGAAGCCAATTTGGAGCAGTTGCAAAGATTGTGCTATTTGGAGGCCTTCCACTATAAGTTGGAGGAAAAAGTGAGTTTATCCAAAAATAATATTAAAATAAATTTCCATTGGTATATGACTTGATTCATGATAATGAGTTTAGCTATGTGAACTCATTCGTCTTCTAGGTCTGAATTTAGGGAACTAAAAGACATAGTTGGATTTTTTTTATTCTTGGTGAGTTTCATGATGGATATGAATGTTTTATTTTTTCTTGATCCTATTTATGATGCTTATATATTTTTATCATGTTTAATTATGATTTTGGATCCATGAATTTTTTTTTTGAAGGATTTGGAAGTTCTTGTGCATTCGTTGGAGCTTGGAGAGTGCATTTTGAGCTTATGTGTGTGTTGGAGCTTGTTAGAGATGTCTTGACCCCTTGTGACCCTTTTTGTCTCTTTTAATTAATTTATATGATGTTATTAATATTTTTTCTATTTTTATTACACACATACTTGGTAATGGTTGTACCGGGGGTGTTATATGATTATGTTGCATATATAATCAAGTATATTGAGTCATTTGTGAATAATTGAGACAAGGAAGAAAAGTGTGACCTAGAGGGGATTTAAGAAGAGTGGTGAGGGGTTATAGATATATCCTATAAGAGGTATGGATACTTGAGAAATTTTTAGGATCATAAGTGCAAGGTAAACTGATATTCTCATCCCATGAAGAAGAGATATTAAACAAGTTAAAGGAGAGCTTGTTTTTAGAGGGTTTGAAGATTGTGTGAGATAAAATTGGATCATAATCAGATGTTGGATCAGCATATAATCAATTTCCTTCATTTTTATGTGGTTGAGTTGGTTCTTGATTACCTTAGGGGGTTGTATAATCTTTGTGGGTTTAGTGTCTCACTAAACTAGGGGTTGGTGCTCCTTATAGGGTTGGTGCTCCTTGTGAAGTTGGTGCTTCACTGAATTCCTTTTTTAGTAATATAAGAAAAGGTTTCAATGGTTTTTCTTCCCATTAATGGTTTCCCACTTATATTTTTTGGATTTTGTTCTCTCTCTTCTCTCATGATCTTTTGAATGGTTAATACACATTTAATAAGCAGATGTGTGATTATGAATGATGAATAGTCAGTTAAATATTGAATGCTTCACATGGAAAAAAAGGTTAAAGTTTTGTAGGACTAATTCAACCCCTCGCTCAATCCATTTTTCTTCTAAAAATTAGTATAAGAGAAGGTCCTTAGGAAGCAAGTTTGACAACTTGGTGGAGATCCTCTTGAAGCACATGTATGATAGATAGTCAGGATCAAGTTGAATTTAATCCTCTTGTTAGGATGAGAGCATTCTTGAAACCCTTAGGGTTTTAAATCTTCATAATGTTCTTTGTGTGTGCACTCACATTTCCAATCCAGTTGATGAGAATACCGAT